>CM051243.1:193169784-193307284 GCA_027917425.1 Gastrophryne carolinensis
TATGACCCCTGCTGGCCCCCCTGTGCACCATCCATGCTGTATCACTGTGTATGGCCCTTGCGGAACCCAATGTGCACCATCCATGTTGTATCACTGTGTATGGCCCCTGCTGGAGACCCTGTGCACCATCCATGCTGTATCAATGTGTATGGCCCCTGCTGGAGCCCCTGTGCACCATCCATGTTGTATCACTTTATATGGCCCCTACTAGGCCCCTGTGCACCATCCATGTTGTATCACTGTGTATGGCCCTTGCTGAACCCAATGTGCACCATCCATGCTGCATCACTGTGTATGGCCCCTGCTGAACCCAATGTGCACCATCCATGCTGTATCACTGTGTATGGCCCCTGCTGAACCCAATGTGCACCATCCATGCTGTATCACTGTATATGGCCCCTGCTAGGCCCCTGTGCACCATCCATGCTGCATCACTGTGTATGGCCCCTGCTGAACCCAATGTGCACCATCCATGCTGTATCACTGTGTATGGCCCCTGCTGAACCCAATGTGCACCATCCATGCTGTATCACTGTGTATGGCCCTTGCGGAAACCAATGTGTGACATCCATGTTGTATCACTGTGTATGGCCCTTGCGGAAACCAATGTGTGACATCCATGTTGTATCACTGTGTATGGCCCTTGCGGAAACCAATGTGTGACATCCATGTTGTATCACTGTGTATGGCCCCTGCTGGAGCCCCTGTGCAACATCCATGTTGTATCACTGTATATGGCCCCTGCTGAACCCAATGTGCACCATCCATGCTGCATCACTGTGTATGGCCCCTGCTGAACCCAATGTGCACCATCCATGCTGTATCACTGTGTATGGCCCCTGCTGAACCCAATGTGCACCATCCATGCTGCATCACTGTGTATGGCCCCTGCTGGGCCCCCTGTGCACCATCCATGTTGTATTACTGTATATGGCCCTTGCTGAACCCAATTTGCACCATCCATGTTGTATCACTGTATATGACCCTTGCGGAACCCAATGTGCGCCATCCATTCTGCATCACTGTGTATGGTCTTGTTGAACCCAATGTGCACCATCCATGTTGTATCACTGTATATGACCCTTGCGGAACCCGATGTGCGCCATCCATTCTGCATCACTGTGTATGGTCTTGTTGAACCCAATGTGCACCATCCATGTTGTATCACTGTGTATGGCTCTTGCAGAACCCAATGTGCACCATCCGTGCTGTATCACTATGTATGGCCGCTGCTGAGAGACTGGAGAGGGCACCTGGGGTAAAATTATTCACCCCTTCACCTCCTAATCCCGCCCCCATTATTCCAGCTTTTTTTTTCCTGTGCACACAAAAAGGAGTAACACGTGACGAAGCGTGCGGGTGTCTACATCTCTTTGTTGTTCTGTTTTATATCTAGTAATAAACCCTCATTCTGTTCTTGAGAGATAAGTGATTGTAGAACTCGTGCCGCAATTTTTTGGGAATAAAAGTTTTATTGAATCATAAAAATGTCAGAACAGGAGCTGGAAAAAAGGGCCTTCGGGGGCTTCACAACTTTCATAAGAGCTTGGCCTTTCATAAATAGCCATCTGCGCAATGGAGAGGAATCCGTCATGCCCGACACACTGCCCAATGGAGAGGCATCCGCCATGCCTGACACGCTGCACAATGGAGAGGTGCCCGTCATGGCCGACACGCTGCACAATGGAGAGGTGCCCGTCATGCCTGACATGCTGCACAATGGAGAGGCATCCGCCATGCCTGACACGCTGCACAATGGAGAGGTGCCCGTCATGGCCGACATGCTGCACAATGGAGAGGTGCCCGTCATGCCTGACACAATGCACAATGGAGAGGTGCCCGTCATGCCTGACACGCTGCACAATGGAGAGGTGCCCGTCATGGCCGACACGCTGCACAATGGAGAGGTGCCGTCATGCCCGACATGCTGCACAATGGAGAGGCGCCCGTCATGCCCGACACGCTGCACAATGGGGAGGTGCCCGTCATGCCCGACATGCTGCATAATGGAGAGGTGCCCGTCATGGCCGACACGCTGCACAATGGAGAGGTGCCCGTCATGGCCGACACGCTGCACAATGGAGAGGTGCCCGTCATGCCCGACACGCTGCACAATGGAGAGGCACCCGTCATGCCCGATACGCTGCACAATGGAGAGGTCCCCGTCATGCCTGACACAATGCACAATGGAGAGGCGCCCGTCATGCCCGACACGCTGCACAATGGAGAGGCGCCCGTCATGCCTGACACAATGCACAATGGAGAGGCGCCCGTCATGCCCGACACGCTGCACAATGGAGAGGCGCCCGTCATGCCCGACACGCTGCACAATGGAGAGGCGCCCATCATGCCCGACACGCTACACAATGGAGAGGTCCCCGTCATGCCCGACACGCTGCACAATGGAGAGGCGCCCGTCATGCCCGACGCACTGCACAGTGGAGAGGCCCCCTTCATGCCTGACACGCTGCCCAATTAAGAGGCGCCCGTCATGCCCGACGCACTGCACAGTGGAGAGGCCCCCGTCATGCCTGACACACTGCACAATGGAGAGGCGCCCGTCATGGCCGACTCGCTGCACAATGGAGAGGCGCCCGTCATGCCCGACACGCTGCACAATGGAGAGGCGCCCGTCATGGCCGACACACTGCACAATGGAGAGGTGCTCGTCATGCCTGTCTGATACAATGCATAATGAAGAGACACCCATCATGCCCGACACACTGCACAATGGAGAGGCGTCTGTCATGCCCGACACACTGCACAATGGAGAGGCGTCTGTCATGCCCGACACACTGCACAATGGACAGGGGCCCATCATGCCCGACACGCTGCACAATAGGAAGGCGTCTGTCATGCCCGACACACTGCACAATGGAGAGGCGCCCGTCATGCCCGATACGCTGCACAATGGAGAGGTGCCCGTCATGCCCGAAACACTGCACAATGGAGAGGCGCTCATCATGCCCGACACGCTGCACAATGGAGGGGCGCCTGTCATGCCTCACATGCTGCGCAATGGAGAGGTGCCCGTCATGCCCGACAGGTTGCACAATGGAGAGGAGACTGTCATGGCCGACACGCTGCACAATGGAGAGGCGCCCGTCATGCCCGACACGGTGCACAATGGAGAAGCGCCCATCATGCCCGACACACTGCACAATGGAGAGGTGCCTGTCATGCCCGACACACTGTGCAATGGAGAGGCGCCTGTCATGCCTGACGCGCTGCACAATGGAGAGGCGCCCGTCATGCCCGACATGCTGCACAATGGGGAGGCGCCCGTCATGCCTGACATGCTGCACAATGGAGAGGCACCCGTCATGCCCGACATGCTGCACAATGGAGAGGCGCCCGTCATGCTCGACGTGCTGCACAATGGAGAGGCGCCCGTCATGTCCGACACGCTGCACAATGGAGAGGTGCCCGTCATGGCCGACACGCTGCACAATGGAGAAGCAATGGAGAGGCGCCCGTCATGCCCGACATGCTGCACAATGGAGAGGCAATGGAGATGCGCCCGTCATGCCCGACACGCTGCACAATGGAGAGGTGCCTGTCATGCCCGACTCGCTGCACAATGGAGAGGCATCTGTCATGGCCGACTCGCTGCACTGCCGCTTGGAATGAGCGCTCTGAGGGATCATGGGAAATACAGAAGGGGAGGGGGAGGGTCGGCAACCGTGCCTTTCTTTCCAACAGGTGCTTAAAGCAATGTTTTTAAACTAAAAGCTGAGTGTTATTAGTGGGCAGTCAGGTGACTGTGCTGTGTATGGAGTCAGTGGAACATTTCCAAGTTCCCAACAGAGTTTGGCAGCAAGGATCAGACCCAAACATGGTCAGGATATGGCAAAGGTCAACAACGATGTTCAATTCAGATGTGGTCAAGGTTGGGAACAAGTATCAAGAGATGGCAGAGGTCAGCAACAATGATTCAGATTCAGACAAGTGCTCAAGGTAGGCAAAAAGTGTCAGACCCAGTCCACCCTCACTTAACTTCACAGGTCATGTGGTTTATGCCATCAAAAATTCCAACGTTTCGGGGCCGCAAGGAGCCCCTAAATCTGCATCAGGACCCAGAGGTAGTCAGTATTTGTCAGGTAAGAACCAGACTTTAAAATGGACCAAATCCAGGATTTTGACTATCCTGGATTTTGGTTCTTGCCCCCCCCCCCCCCCCCCCCAACCGGGGGTGCCCCGCTGTGTAAAACCCCTCAGGTCGCAAAACCAACTCACCTCTTCCCGGTCCTACGGCGCATGCACGGCTGCTCTTCCAGTCAGCGTGCTCAGAGCCGGTGATGTCACATCATCTAATGCACGCTGATGGCCTTTTCCCCCGCTTCCCTCTAATAGGGAGCATGTCTGTGCCAGGCATTCACAAATGCCTGGTGTGGGCACGCGCCGTGCTAGAGGGATAGCGAGGATGTGGCCGGTGCTCACGCATGTGCCGTTGGACCGCGAAAGAAGGTAAGTGAACTGGGCGACCTGGTGGGTATCACACAGCGGGGTATCCCGATTTTGGATGCCCCGGGGGGAGGAAATCTTATGACCTCTGCCCACCACTGTCCCCTCCTGAATGTCACCCGTGGAGGCGTGCAGCTTGCAGAGAGCATTCCGATCCCCCACCTCACGTTCCAGAATAGAATCAATCTGGGATTAGAGATTATTTCCGGGCGGCATAATAATAAGATGTGTGTAATCCGCCTCCCGCGACTTTAGAGCCGTCTCACCAGGCGGCCGCTCATTTCCCGTGGGGACGTGGAGCTCATATACAGAAGCTCTTTCCTGGAGATGAAATATTATCGGGGATTAAAGTATTAGGTGATACTCACCTCCCCCCGGAGATCCTCATCACTTATCGTCCTATCAACTGCCGGTTATATAACATGAATGTAAAGCCGGATGAGGGAATGAGCTCTTAATGAGTGATGTCACTGTGAGGTCACAGGGGAACAACGTCACAGAGCTTTGATTTTAAAGTGGACCAAAGCACAGGATTTTGACTATCCTGGGTCTTGGTCCTTTACCCGGGTCACCCCGATCGGGGATGCTCCACTATAGGATTCCCGGGCCGATCGATTTTCTCCCGGGGCATCCAAAATCGCCCCGCTGTGTGAAACCCCCCAGGTTTCCCCATACACTAACCTTGTTTCCCAGTCCAAAGGCGCATGCGCAAGCCGCATCCCCGCTATCCCTCTAGCAGGGTGCATGCCCACACCAGGCATTCCTAAATTACACACACCCTGTTGGAGGGAAGCATGCGCTCGGAGTCGCTCATCTTAGACAAAGGCTCAGATGATGTGACACTCATTAGACAAGCATGCTGAATGGAAGAGCGGCTGCGCATGCACTGTAGGACCGGGAAGAGGTGAGTTGCGCTCAGCGATCTGGGGTGTGTCACAAAGCGGGGCATCCCCGATCGTGGTGCCCCCGGGGAAAGGACCGAAACCCAGGATAGTCAAAATCATCGGTTTTGCTCTACTTTAAGGGAACACAAAATCTATTCTGCAGATACTGTGTAGAGCACTCTTAGGGAGTTGGGAGAGCCGAGCTTGCCCTGCCCTGCAGTGCAGGCAGTTGGCCACTAGAGGGCTTCCACTTGCTCATTACCAAATCATGAACTTTTCTGTAGAAGTGGGCGGCACACATGTGCCACTGGTGTGTTGTTCTTATGGAGTGTGTCTGGAGATGCTGTTCTCTGGAAAAGATTAATTTTGTTTACTCTGGTGATGTAAGTTGTCTTTTATTTACCTTTGTTAGCTTGTTTCTATATTAATAAGTATATTCTACATATATATTCTTTCATAATAAAAGTACATCTTTATTGTTGTGCTGTGATCTCTATAAAACAATATCGGCAGGGCTCCCTGTCATTATCAGGCCAGCGCCCGTCGAACCCAGAGGGAGCCCCTCGACTTGGCCGACCTGTTAGAAGTGGGCGGCGCACATGTGCCACTGATGTGTTGTTTTTATGGAGTGTTTCTGGAGATGCCGTCCTCTCGAAAAGCTGAATTTTGTTTACTATGTGGTGATGTAAGTTGTCTTTTAATTACCTTTGTTAGCGTGTTTCTATATTAAAATGTATACGTAACATATATATTCTTTCATAATAAAAGTACAACTTTATCATTGTGCTCTGATCTTTATTAAACAATATCGGCAGGGCTCCCGGCTGGTATCAGACCAGCACACGTTGAACCCGGAGGGAGCGCCTCGATTTGGCGAACCTGTTAGGCACCAATGAACTTTGCTGTCCTCTCGAAACGCTCAATTCTGTTTACTCTGTGGTGATGTAAGTTGTCTTTTATTTACCTTTGTTAGCTTGTTTCTATATTAATAAGTATATTCTACATATATATTCTTTCATAATAAAAGTACATCTTTATTGTCGTTCTCTGATCTCTTTAAAACAATATTGGCAGGGCTCCCGGCTGGTATCAGAACAGCACCCGATGAACCCGGAGGGAGCCCCTCGATTTGGCGAACCTGTTAGACATTAATGAACTTTGCTGTCCTCCCGAAAAGCTCAATTCTGTTTACTCTGTGGTGATGTAAGTTGTCTTTTATTTACCTTTGTTAGCGTGTTTCTATATTAATAAGTATATTCTATATACATATATATTCTTTCATAATAAAAGCACATCTTTATTGTTGTTCTCTGATCTCTTTAAAACAATATCAACAGGGCTCCCTGTCAGCATCAGACCAGCACCCGTTGAACCCGGAGGGAGCGCCTCGACCTGGTGGACCTGTTAGGCACTGATGAACTCTTCTGTAGAAGTTGGTGGCACACTTGAGTGTGTCTTGAGACACTGTCCTCTTGAAAAGCTGAATTTTTTTTACTATGTGGTTATGTAAGTTGTCTTTTATTTACCCTTGTTAGCATGTTTTTATATTAATAAGTATATTCTACATACATATATATTCTTGCATAATAAAAGTACATCTTTATTGTAGTGCTCTGATCTCTTTAAAACAATATCGGCAGGGCTCCCTATCATTATCAGGCCAGCGCCCGTCATATCTAGAGGGAGCCCCTCGACTTGGCCGACCTGTTAGGCACTGGTGAGTTTTCTGTAGAAGTGGGTGGCGCACATGTGCCACTGATGTGTTGTCCTTATGGAGTGTGTCTGGAGATGCCGTCCTCTGAAAAAGATTAATTTTATTTACTTTGTGGTGATGTAAGTTGTCTTTCATTTACCTTTGTTAGCGTGTTTCTTTATTAATAAATATATTCTACATATATATTCTTTCATAATAAAAGTGCATCTTTATCGCCGTGCTCTGGTCTCTCTATAAAACAATATCGTCAGGGTTCCAGGCCGGTATCAGACCAGCACCCATCGAACCCGGATGGAGCACCTCGACTTGGCGGACCTACAGATGCCGGCAGTGAGTTATAATTTTACATATAAAAACAGTATTTTCTTTCTTTTTTAAATGTTTGTGAACTGATGTTGTGTCTCGGTGGCCGGAGCTATTGTATTCGAGCAATGCCAGATTCTGGGGAATATCCGGCCAAAGGCCTTTGTCCCCACTCCGGCTCATCACTACTCACCAGTATTTACGTCGCCTCGCATAGATTATAAACCAGCATTTCTCCAATAGCTTTTTTTTTCACTGTCTTTTTCACTCTTTTTATTGTGTATATTCTGAACATTATTCGATAAGCATAATACTGTTTATACACAGAATTTAAAGATTACAGACAACTTAAGTCACAATCAGAAGCTTATTCGCTGCATACAAGAAAATCGATTCAAGAGATACTAAAAAAAATTCAAATCAAATAATTTAAAAGAAAAATAACAACCCCTATGAGGCAGGGAAGGGGGTAAGGGGGGGAGTAAAGGAAGGGGTCGAGGAAGGATCAGATGCTCATTAGGTTTACATGAAAATCTGTAGGCAGAAAATTCAGAACCCAAAGGATTCCACACCTCCCTGAACAGCTCCAAAGTCCCATTGTGAATGGCGGACATTTTTTCCATGGCCATAATGCCGTTAACCTTGTTTTTAAAGGCTCAAATGGTGGACCTCCAAGCCCCGGCTATCACCAGCTTTGCCCCAGATAGGATATAATACAAGGTGGGGGACCTCCAAGCCCCAGCTATCAGAAGCTTTGCACCTGATAGGTATAATACAAGGTGGGGCACCTCCAAGCCCCAGCTATCACCAGCTTTGCCCCTGATAGGATATAATACAAGGTGGGGGGACCTCCAAGCCCCAGCTATCACCAGCTTTGCCCCTGATAGGATATAATACAAGGTGGGGGACCTCTAAGCCCCAGATATCACCAGCTTTGCCCCCGATAGGATATAATACAAGGTGGGAGACCTCCAAGCCCCAACTATCACCAGCTTTGCCCCTGATAGGATATAATACAGAGTGGGGGACCTCCAAGCCCCAGCTATCAGAAGCTTTGCGCCTGATAGGATATAAAACAAGGTGGGGCACCTCCAAGCCCCAGCTATCACCAGCTTTGCCCCTGATAGGATATAATACAAGGTGGAGGACCTCCAAGCCCCAGATGTCACCAGCTTTGCCCCTGATAGGATATAATACAAGGTGGGAGACCTCCAAGCCCCAGCTATCACCAGCTTTGCCCCTGATAGGATGTAATACAAGGTGGGGCACCTCCAAGCCCCAGATATCACCAGCTTTGCCCCTGATAGGATATAATACAAGGTGGGAGACCTCCAAGCCCCAGCTATTTCCAGCTTTGTCCCTGAGAGGACATAATACAAGGTGGGGACCTCCAAGCCCCAGCTATCACCAGCTTTGCCCCTGATAGGATATAATACAAGGTGGGGGACATCCAAGCCCCAGTTATCACCAGCTTTGCCCCTGATAGGATATAATACAAGGTGGGGGACCTCCAAGCCCCAGTTATCACCAGCTTTGCCCCTGATAGGATATAACACAAGGTGGAGGACCTCCAAGCCCCGGCTATCACCAGTTTTGCCCCTGATAGGATATAATACAAGGTGGGGGACCTCCAAGCCCCGGCTATCACCAGCTTTGTCCCTGATAGGATATAATACAAGGTGGAGGACCTCCAAGCCCCGGCTATCACCAGCTTGGCCCCTGATAGGATATAATACAAGGTGGGGGACCTCCAAGCCCCGGCTATGACCAGCTTTGCCCCTGATAGGATATAATACAAGGTGGGGGACCTCCAAGCCCCAGCTATCACCAGCTTTGCCCCTGATAGGATATAATACAAGGTGGGGGAGTTCCAAGCCCCAGCTATGACCAGCTTTGCCCCTGATAGGATATAATACAAGGTGGGGGACCTCCAAGCCCCAGCTATCACCAGCTTTGCCCCTGATAGGATATAATACAAGGTGGGAGACCTCCAAGCCCCGGCTATCACCAGCTTTGCCCCTGATAGGATATAATACAAGGTGGGGGACCTCCAAGCCCCGGCTATCAACAGCTTTGCCCCTAATAGGATATAATACAAGGTGGGGGACCTCCAAGCCCCGGCTATCACCAGCTTTGCCCCTGATAGGATATAATACAAGGTGGGGGAACTCCAAGCCCCAACTATCACCAGCTTTGTCCCTGATAGGTTATAATACAAGGTGGAGGACCTCCAAGCCCCGGCTATCACCAGCTTTGCCCCTGATAGGATATAATACAAGGTGGGAGACCTCCAAGCCCCAGCTAACACCAGCTTTGCCCCTGCTAGGATATAATACAAGGTGGGGGACCTCCAAGCCCCGGCTATCACCAGCTTTGCCCCTGATAGGATATAATACAAGGTGGGAGACCTCCAAGCCCCGGCTATCACCAGCTTTGCCCCTGATAGGATATAATACAAGGTGGGAGAACTCCAAGCCCCAGCTATCACCAACTTTGCCCCTGATAGGATATAATACAAGGTGGGGGACCTCCAAGCCCCGGCTATCACCAGCTTTGCCCCTGATAGGATATAATACAAGGTGGGGGACCTCCAAGCCCCGGCTATCACCAGCTTTGCCCCTGATAGGATATAATATAAGGTGGGGGACCTCCAAGCCCCGGCTATCACCAGCTTTGCCCCTGATAGGATATAATACAAGGTGGGGGACCTCCAAGCCCCAGCTATCACCAGCTTTGCCCCTGATAGGATATATTACAAGGTGGGAGACCTCCAAGCCCCAGCTATCACCAGCTTTGCCCCTGATAGGATATAATACAAGGTGGGGGGACCTCCAAGCCCCAGCTATCACCAGCTTTGCCCCTGATAGGATATAATACAAGGTGGGGAGACCTCCAAGCCCCAGCTATCACCAGCTTTGCCCCTGATAGGATATAATACAAGGTTGGAGACCTCCAAGCCCCAGCTATCACCAGCTTTGCCCCTGATAGGATATTATACAAAGTGGGAGAGCACCAAGCCCCAGCTATCACCAGCTTTGCCCCTGATAGGATGTAATACAAGGTGGGAGACCTCCAAGCCCCGCTATCACCAGCTTTGCCCCTGATAGGATATAATACAAGGTGGGGGGACCTCCAAGCCCCGGCTATCACCGGCTCTGCCCCTGATAGGATAAAATACAAGGTGGGGGACCTCCAAGCCCCAGCTATCACCAGCTTTGCCCCTGATAGGATATAATACAAGGTGGGAGACCTCCAAGCCCCGCTATCACCAGCTTTGCCCCTGATAGGATATAATACAAGGTAGGGGGGACCTCCAAGCCCCGGCTATCACCGGCTCTGCCCCTGATAGGTTATAATACAAGGTGGAGGACCTCCAAGCCCCAGCTATCACCAGCTTTGCCCCTGATAGGATATAATACAAGGTGGGGGACCTCCAAGCCCCGGCTATCACCAGCTTTGCCCCTGATAGGATATAATACAAGGTGGAGGACCTCCAAGCCCCGGCTATCAACAGCTTTGCCCCTAATAGGATATAATACAAGGTGGGGGAGCTCCAAGCCCCGGCTATCACCAGGTTTGCCCCTGATAGGATATAATACAAGGTGGGGGACCTCCAAGCCCCGGCTATCAACAGCTTTGCCCCTAATAGGATATAATACAAGGTGGGGGACCTCCAAGCCCCGGCTATCACCAGCTTTGCCCCTGTTAGGATATAATACAAGGTGGGGGAACTCCAAGCCCCAGCTATCACCAGCTTTGCCCCTGATAGGATATAATACAAGGTGGGAGACCTCCAAGCCCCAGCTAACACCAGCTTTGCCCCTGATAGGATATAATACAAGGTGGGGGACCTCCAAGCCCCAGCTATCACCAGCTTTGCCCCTGATAGGATATAATACAAGGTGGGGGACCTCCAAGCCCCAGCTATCACCAGCTTTGCCCCTGATAGGATGTAATACAAGGTGGGGGACCTCCGAGCCCCAGTTATCACCAGCTTTGCCCCTGATAGGATATAATACAAGGTGGGGGACCTCCAAGCCCCAGCTATCACCAGCTTTGCGCCTGATAGGATATAATACAAGGTGGAGGACCTCCAAGCCCCAGCTATCACCAGCTTTGTCCCTGATAGGTTATAATACAAGGTGGAGGACCTCCAAGCCCCGGCTATCACCAGCTTTGCCCCTGATAGGATATAATACAAGGTGGGAGACCTCCAAGCCCCAGCTAACACCAGCTTTGCCCCTGATAGGATATAATACAAGGTGGGGGACCTCCAAGCCCCAGCTATCACCAGCTTTGCCCCTTATAGGATATAATACAAGGTGGGGGACCTCCAAGCCCCGGCTATCACCAGCTTTGTCCCTGATAGGATATAATACAAGGTGGGGGACCTCCAAGCCCCAGCTATCACCAGCTTTGCCCCTGATAGGATATAATACAAGGTGGGGGACCTCCAAGCCCCAGCTATCACCAGCTTTGCCCCTGATAGGATATAATACAAGGTGGGAGACCTCCAAGCCCCAGCTATCACCAGCTTTGCCCCTAATAGGATATAATACAAGGTGGGAGAACTCCAAGCCCCAGCTATCACCAGCTTTGCCCCTGATAGGATATGATACAAGGTGGGGGACCTCCAAGCCCCGGCTATCACCAGCTTTGCCCCTGATAGGATATAATACAAGGTGGGGGACCTCCAAGCCCCAACTATCACCAGCTTTGCCCCTGATAGGATATAATACAAGGTGGGGGACCTCCAAGCCCCGGCTATCACCAGCTTTTCCCCTGATAGGATATAATACAAGGTGGGGGACCTCCAAGCCCCAGCTATCACCAGCTTTGCCCCTGATAGGATATAATACAAGGTGGGGGGACCTCCAAGCCCCAGCTATCACCAGCTTTGCCCCTAATATGATATAATACAAGGTGGGGGACCTCCAAGCCCCAGCTATCACCAGCTTTGCCCTTGATAGGATATAATACAAGGTGGGAGACCTCCAAGCCCCAGCTATCACCAGCTTTGCCCCGATAGGATATAATACAAGGTGGGGGACCTCCAAGCCCCAGCTGTCACCAGCTTTGCCCCTTATAGGATATAATGCATCAACCGCTTTTGCAGTCTAGAACTGTGGGGGATTGGGGCGCTCCAATAGCTTTAAAATATTTCCTAACACGTATGTATAAGCGTCACACCAAACAGAAAGACCTAGTTTAGGTCTGTGCCCGGGCCGCTCCACACCAAAGCTCTGATCGGCATCCAAGTCATCCCCGGGAGGGCCAATGATATCAGATGAAGTCAGCCCTGGCGCAGTTCCTGGACGTAATCTCGTTGCCAGGAGAGGTCAGCGGCGCCTCGAGCCGGCTGGTTGCGTCATTTTCTTTTCATAACCCGATTGTGTGAAGTCCCTTCCTGGCTGCGACACGGGGAACAACACAAATGGAGAAGCGTTTTATATGGGCGAGCCGGCAATGTTCCCCAATTAACCCGGAATGCGCAGGATGCACCTCAAAGCTGCGGCACTAATCTCCTCTTGAGAATTTTGGCCCCGTACAGAGCTTCGGCCAATGGCCATATTCCCATACCCAGGGGCGTAGCTAGGGGGAAGAAAGGGGGCATGTGCCCCGGTATCAGGGCCGGCTCCAGGTTTATGTGGGCACTTAGGTAGCATGGTCTCAGTGGGCCCCTTTGTGGTGTTAATTACTTTCCTGGAACTGGTGAGTACACAGTGGGGTCCCCAGTTTGAGGTAACGGCCAAACCAGGGGGGTTCTTTCACAAACAGGGGCATCCCAAATTGAGATGACCCTGTAAAGCGGATCACAACCTAGGGGTGGAATTGCTTGCATAGTGGGTATGTCAGCGATCCCAGGGGGTATCACACAGGAGGGTATCACAGATTGGGATGCTCCAGGGATAGGAATTCAGCTAAAAGCAAAACAAAACCCAGCACTTCCTCCCCTGGAATCTAAATCGAGACGTCCCGTTGTGTGGAACCCGCCATTCGAGGAGATGTGGGCACCAGCTGTGGCGGTGCCCTCCCAGTCCGCCGCTGCACACCCCAAAGGCCGTCCCTGTCAGTGCCCCTGGCAGCTGCCCCGCCTTGCCGGGCGCTGACGCCGGCCTTGCCCCGGGTGCAGCAGGTCTGGGAGACCTGAGAACGGGTAGGGGGCGCCATTTCAAATCTTTCCCCCGGGTGTCAGAAAGCCCAGCTACGCCTCTGCCTATACCTAAGCTCC
The DNA here is from genome assembly GCA_027917425.1 of Gastrophryne carolinensis. Classification (NCBI taxonomy): domain Eukaryota; kingdom Metazoa; phylum Chordata; class Amphibia; order Anura; family Microhylidae; genus Gastrophryne; species Gastrophryne carolinensis. Next base: position 193,183,382 of record CM051243.1, read on the forward strand.
TTCCCCTCATAGTCCTTCTTATCTGATGGAGGCAGGTAGGTGCTCCTCACACATACTGGCCATAGGAAGCGACAGGAGGACAACTGGCCCGGCTCCTCACCTGTGCCGGAATTCACTCATCACTTATCTAACAGCTCTCTGACTCTGAAGTCTCTCCCGGCCTTGTCCCTCATACCTGGCCCCAATGTGCCCCCCCCCAACCAGGACTCATGGCTGTAGGGACCATGTTCTCCCCTGTCACCTAGGGGCGTAGCTAGGCTATTGCCCCGGGTGCACCAAAGGGGGGCCTCAGAACAGAAGAGGGCGCCATTTTGAACCTTTGCGCCGGGTGCCAGAAAGCCCAGCTACGCCTCTGCCTACACCTAAGCTCATAGTCCTTCTTTTCTGATGGAGGCAGGTAGGTGCTCCTCACTCGTACTGGCCATAGGGAGCGACAGGAGGCCAACTCATCCAGATCCTGTGCCGGAATATACTCAATCCTTTTCTAACAGCTCTCTGACTCCAACCAGAACTCATGGCTGTAGGGACTATGCCCACCCCTGTCACCCAGGAGCATAGCTGGGGGGGGGCACTTGCCCCGGGTGCAGCAGGTCAGGGGGGCTTGAGAACAGGTGGGGGCACTATTTCAAACCTTTGCCCCAGGTGGCAGAAAGCCCAGCTGCTCTTCCATGTCATCACCGCATTTGCATTTTTAGTTTTTATCCTTTAAAGAGGAACATCGGGGGTTAAAACCTCCCCCAAGCCTCACCAATCTGCTACCCCCCCCCACCCCCCCCCCCGGTTTTACATTTGGGCGCTAATTACTCACCTCGCGTGGTAACCATCTTCTGGGTCCTTCTGATTCCGGACGACCTTCTGACGGGTGGTGCCATCTTGCATTCCATCAGGCATGCGTGCCCCCCCCCCCCCGATTTGCGTCTGTGAAGTGCCCATATGATGCAATGGGGCTGCCCGAAATCCCGCGAGACTTCGCTGAGCGGCGCAGGACAAACATGGCTAAATGCCGTCACTAACAGGGGGCTAGGCCGGCGCAGGGGCAACGATCGGGCCCCAAAGCATGTCGCTGCAGAAGGCAGCAGCAACATCCAAAAGTTGGGGCCGATGTGGTGGTGGGGGGGGGGAATCTGCCCCTTTTTATATTTGGTCCGGTGTTCCTCTTTAATGGGAGCAGCAGGGTGTTTCCGGAGGATCCTTGGGGTGGTGAGTTAGCAAATGCTTTGGGAACAGGTGCTGACTGTAGGTGACCAGGAGGCTTTAAACCGGACCTTCACCAGGATTTAATGAAAAGCCCAAACTTTTATAAAACGATTTCCCAGCATCTAATATTAATATATTTTAAGTTTTTAGTCACTTACTTATTATTCTTTCCCCCACCGGGCTGCAACTCTGTTCAGGACTTTAGGATACGGGCACCGCCATCTTGCCTCAGAAGCATCACATACTGAGGAGAGTGGGATAAAGTGCAGGGGGAGGGTTATAGCTGTGCTTTGCTCAGACACAGCAGAGCTGGGGTCATTTAAGGGTCAGCAGCCCCAGAATGCAGAGCAGCACAGTCAGAAGACACTTCCTGTTTGCAGGCTGGCTAATGTTCCATGAGCCGCCATCTTGGATGTTTAAAGGCTCATAACATGCAGTAGATGCAGGTAGGATGATTTTTAATGTGAGCAATCTGTATGTACAGGGTGTGGGAAACATAGAAGATAGGCTCTTATTCAGGGTGAAGGTCCGGATTAATGTGAGCAATCTGTATGTACAGGGTGTGGGAAACATATAAGATAGGCTCTTATTCAGGGTGAGGGCCCGGATTAATGTGGGCAATCTGTATGTACGGGGGGAAACATATAAGATAGGCTCTTATTCAGGGTGAAGGTCCGGTTTAATGTGAGCAATCTGTATGTACAGGGTGTGGGAAACATATAAGATAGGCTCTTATTCAGGGTGAGGGCCCGGATTAATTTGGGCAATCTGTATGTACAGGGGGGGGAAACATACAAGATAGGCTCTTATTCAGGGTGAGGGTCCGGATTAATGTGGGCAATCTGTATGTAGGGGGAAACATATAAGATAGGCTCTTATTCAGGGTGAGGGTCCGGATTAATGTGGGCAATCTATATGTACAGGGGGGGGGACATACAAGATAGGCTCTTATTCAGGGTGAAGGTCCGGATTAATGTGGGCAATCTGTATGTACAGGGGGGGGGGGACATACAAGATAGGCTCTTATTCAGGGTGAAGGTCCGGATTAATGTGGGCAATCGTTATGTACGGGGGGGAACATACAAGATAGGCTCTTATTCAGGGTGAAGGTCCGCTTTAACGATGATTAATGCGCTGACACAGTGTAATAAATAGGTGAGATCAGGGTCCAGCTGCTGCACAGTCAGTTCTGGATGGCGTCCAGCGCGATGTTCGCGCCAGGGAAAACTCGTCGGCTCTGGACACATTTTGTGCCGTAATTTTACCGCCAAGAGGAGTCCTCGGGCCCCGCGATCTGGCCGCCATTCAGCGTATCCTCACATCTTTGCTGGGCATCGCGGCCTTCCTGCCTCTGCCACCCCCCGAGCCGCACAGATGTAGAGGAACTTCACGTTTCACTGATGAAGGGAAAATCTCAGATTTAGAGTCAGATTTTAAAAGTGAGCCATCGGCACAACAGACACTGGGACTGACCTCCCAACATGCCAGGAAACCAGTGCCTATGGCCTTTGGCGTGGGTCCCGTGCTTCCCCAGGGGTGAACACCAGGCACATGCCAAAGGGTCCTGGCCCCTATGTCCTTTGGCACAGGTCTGGTGCTCCCCCCCCAAGGGTTAACATTGGACCCAAGTCAATGGGCACCGGGTTCTTCAGTACCAGTACGAGAAATTGATGGGGTGGGGGAAATGGCAAGACGCCTAGGTACGTGCCGAAGGACATAGGGGCTGATGTCCTGGCCCCTATGCCCTTTGGCACAGGTCTGGTGCTCCCCCCAAGGGTTAACATCAGACCCAAGTCAATAGGCACCGGGCTCTTCCGTACCAGTACGAGAAATTATGGGGTGAGGGAAATGGCAAGTCGCCAGCTGCCATGCCGCTACCCTACCTTTTAAATCAGCATTGGGGCCCCCTGGACTCATCGGCACACCAGGCACTGGGACTGACCTCCCAACATGCCAAGAAACCAGTGCCTATGGCCTTTGGCGTGGGTCCCGTGCTTCTCCAGGGGTGAACACCAGGCACATGCCGAAGGGTCCTGGCCCCTATGTCCTTTGGCACAGGTCTGGTGCTCCCCCAGGGGTTGACACAGGTCAGTGGGCACAGGGTTCTTCCTTACATCTATGGCCATTGGGAGTACAAGAAATGATTGGGGTGGGGAAATGGCAAGTCGCCTGTTGCCATGCTGGCAGGTAACTTGTTGACATTTTACCTTTTAAAATAGTATTGGTGCCCCCTGGACCCATTGGCACACCAGGCACCGGGGCCGACTCCAGACATGCCAAGAAACCAGTCCCTATGGACTTTGGCGAGGGTCTGGTACTTCCCCAGGGGTGAACACCAGGCATGTGCTGAAGGACATAGGGGCTGATGTCCTGGCCCTTATGCACCTTGGCACAGGTCTGGTGCTCCCCCCAAGGGTTAACATCGGACCCAAGTCAATGGGCACCGGGCTCTTCAGTACCAGTACGAGAAATTAATGGAGTGGGGGAAATGGCAAGTTGCCAGCTGCCATGCCGCTACCCTACCTTTTAAATCAGCATTGGGGCCCCCTGGACCCCTCGGCACACCAGGCACTGGGACTGACCTCCCAACATGCCAAGAAACCAGTGCCTATGACCTTTGGCGTGAGTCCCGTGCTTCCCCAGGTGTGAACACCAGGCATGTGCTGAAGGACATAGGGGCTGGTGTCCTGGGTGCTCCCCCAGGGGTCAACATTGGATCCACGTCAATGGGCACCGGGCTCTTCAGTACCTCTATTGCAGGTGGGAGTACGAGAAATTAATGGGGTGGGGGAAATGGCAAGTTGCCTAGGTACGTGCCGAAGGACATAGGGGCTGATGTCCTGGCCCCTATGCCCCTTGGCACAGGTCCGGTGCTCCCCAAGGACTTAACATCAGACCCAAGTCATACAAAAAAGAGAGTGGACTGCCAGCACAGGCCACAAGTGCTCCCTAAGCTATAGCCACTCAACAGGGGGAGGCCGATTCATTAATAGCGCCAGGTAGCGACAGATAGCGCCAGTAGCGTTATTTTCACAGCGCCGGATAGTATTCGCTGTGCTTGGCCGTTGTTCGGCTGTTGATAGCGACTCAGTCGGTGTGCGGTAATGTTGAATACGGGGTTAGGAGTCGCTGTTTGACAGGTTCCGCGATGTATGGGAGCGCATGACAGCGAATGGCCATAGCGAACGGCTCCCAGCATATTCATTAACAAATCACGCTCAAAAAATTCTCGCGCTGTGAAATGCTTGTTTAAACCCCAGAGCGCTGGCGGCGATGGGTTAAAAGTAGTTTCTTAACCCCCAAACAACCATATTTTTGGAAAAAAAAAAACATGTTTTTACAAACATTTTGTAATATGAAAACATTAATATCAGACCTGTAATATCAATTCTGCACAATTTTTTTTTTTTTTACCTTAAAAAAAAATATCTAACATGGCAGAAGTGGTCACAGAATTTTTGCCATTTAAAAAAAAAAAAAAAAAAAAAAAACATTAATAGCAATTAATTATGAATATTTAAAGATTGCTCCATTGAAATGCATTTGAGAGCGCCAGGTAGCGAGAGGTCATACCTGGCGCTGTTCAAGGTCGCTCGCTGGCGCTGTGGGGTGAGGCTGGAATAATGATGAATGATTCCCTATCTGGCGCTCTGTCAGTCGCTAAGCAGGATCGGCTTGATAAATGTGTGATTGCGGAGGGGAGCCGGCGTTCTCGTGGCGGTGAGCGTCATTACCGTTCGCTCACCATTCGCTACCTGGCGCTATCCCTTGTTAAATAAGGGCCTAAGTATTTAAGATAAATGCTTTATTAAATCTCATGTATACACATTACATTACATAAGGGCAAGGCTGTAAGTCAGCATTAAAAACAATTAAAAACCCTTAGGACATAAAGTGGACCCTAATAGACAACTAGTCATCCAATTACAAAATAAAACATGATACCACAATACAAAAGACGCCGTGATGAGATGCCGCAGAGTCCCAGCCGATAAAGTGCTCGTGCCAAGAGAGGGAAACGACAATAGTGTCAGATATGAGTGATGGTGCCAGAGGGACACTAGAAGTGATAATATGATATAATTAAAATCAAAGTAGGGATCAAATATCCCTAGACATATAAATAGTGCACCAAAGAGATACGGGCAGGCTGATTCATCACTAACGCCAGGTAGCGACAGATGAGCGTCTGTAGCGGCATTTTCAGAGCGCCCGCTAGTAGTCGCAGTGCTCGGCCGTGAGTCGCTACTTTATAGCGACTCAGTCGCTGTTCAGTAATGCTGAATACATTGTGAGGAGTCGCTTTTTGACCAGTACAGCGCTGTATGGGAGCGCATGTTAGCGACTGCTCATAGCGACCGACTCACACCATATTCAGCAAAAAAAACAGCCTCACAAATCTCTGGCGCTGAAAAATGCTTCTCTGAAGCCCAGAGCGCAGGAGGCTGTGTGTTTAAAGTCTGTTTTTCAGCATCTATCCACCAGTAACAAAGCGAAAACATATGGAATTACATTGTAACAACATTGTAACATGACACTTTAATGGCAGAGCTGTGATGTCATTTCTGAGGAAATATATAAAAAATGAAAAAAATATGAAAAACCTGCTTATTCAATGTCAGGAGAGGTCACAGAATTATTTGTGATGTTTTTGAAAAAAAAAAAAAAAAAACAGTTTAAAGAGAAGGAAAGGATCGTCCATTGAAATGTATGGGAGAGCGACAGGTAGCGAGAGGTCATACCTGGCGCTGTGCAAGGCTGAACGCCGGCGCTGTTCGCTGAGGCTGGGATAATGATGAATCAGACGCTACATGGCGCTATCCCAGTCGCTAAACAGATTCTGCTTGATAAATGTGTAATTGCTGCCGTGTCCGGCCTTCACCAGTCGCTACCTGTCGCTACCTCACATTAACCAGGCGCTACATGACGCTATCACTTCTTAAATAAGGGCCTTTGTTAAAGTGTTAAGTGCTAAAGTGATCAGTGTTAGGGTGCTATAGTGCTAACAAAATATGAGCTGGGCCAACAGGGCACACAGCACCCAAAAACGGCAATATAGCAGTAATGATAATGAAGTCGGGGAGGCCGATTCATTAATAGCGCCAGGTAGCGCCAGTTGAGCGACTGTAGCGGCATTTTCACAGCGCCCGCTAGTATTCGCTGTGCTTGGCCGTTGTTCGGTAGTTGATAGCGACTCAGTCGGTTTGCTGTAATGTTGAATATTGGGTGAGGAGTCGCTATTTGACAGGTTCTGCGCTGTATGGGAGCGCATGATAGCGACTGGCCGTAGCGACCGGCTCCCACCATATTCATTAAAAAATCACGCTCAAAAAATTCTCGCGCTGTAAAATGCTTGTTTAAACCCCAGAGCGCTGGCGCCGATGGGTTAAAAGTCGTTTTTTAACCCCCAAACCACCATATTTTTGAAAACCAAAAAAAAACAATTTTAAAAAATAATTTAGTAATATGAATACATTAATATCAGACCTGTAATATCAATTCTGTACTTTTTTTTTTTTTATTTTTTTTTACCTTAAAAAAATTATTTAAAATGGCAGAAGTGGTCACAGAATTTTTCACATTAAAAAAAAAAAAAAAAAATTAATAACAATTAATTATGAATATTTAAAGATTCTTCCATTGAAATGCATTGGAGAGCGCCAGGTAGCGAGAGGTCATACCTGTCGCTGTTCAAGGTCGGACGCTGGCGCTGTGGGCTGAGGCTGGAATAATGATGAATGAGTCGCTATCTGGCGCTATCTCAGTCGCTAAGCAGGATCGGCTTGATAAATGTGTGATTGCGGTGGGGAGCTGGCGTTCTCGTGGTGGAGCCCGTCATTACCGGTCGCTCACCAGTCGCTACCTGTCGCTATCCCTTGTTAAATAAGGGCCTAAGATGTCAAACATTACCAGGTCCAGGGTCTAAGTCCACTTTAGTCCTCCCTAGGTGACACCTCCGACGCGTTGCGCGGCGATGCGTTTCGTGCCACTTCATCAGACCTATGTCATAGGTAAGAGGCAAAAATGTTCTGCATGCCCTCTATACAGACAGCTGGTGCGGATCTGTAAAACCTATGTAGGGGTTGGAGGGGCGTGGACACGCTAAGCTGAGGCTGTGGAACTTGTTTTTTATAATCACGGACTGTAAATTCGACTGACTGACTCGACAAAAAGTGCCTAGGGCAACATGGACCCATTACCATAGTAATATAGCCCTCCTGTGGTTGTGTCCTGGATGCGGCAGGCAGGACTTTACCCCCCCCTGAACGCCGGACATGGCAGCAATTACACATTTATCAAGCAGAATTTGTTGAGCGACTGGAATAGCGCCATGCAGCGTCTGATTCATCATTTTTACAGCCTCAGCGAACAGCGCCAGCGTTCAGCTTTGCACAGCGCCAGGTATGGCCTCTCGCTACCTGTTGCTCTCCCATACATTTCAATGGAAGATCCATTTCTTCTCTTTAAACGGGTTTTTTTTTTTTTCCAAAAAATCTCACATAATTCTGTGACCTCTCCTGACATTGAATAAGCAGTTTTTTTCACATTTTTTACATTTTTTATATATTTCCTCAGAAATGACATCACAGCTCTGCCATTAAAGCGTCATGTTACAATGTTGTTACAATGTAATTCCATATGTTTTCGCTTTGTTACTGGTGGATAGATGCTGGAAAACAGACTTTAATCACACCGCCTCCTGCGCTCTGGGCTTCAGAGAAGCATTTTTCAGCGCCGGAGATTTGTGAGGCTGTTTTTTTGCTGAATATGGTGTGAGTCGGTCGCTATGAGCAGTCGCTAACATGCGCTCCCATACAGCGCTGTACTGGTCAAATAGCGACTCCTCACAATGTATTCAACATTACTGAACAGCGACTGAGTCGCTATAAAGTAGCGACCCACGGCCAAGCACTGCGACTACTAGCGGGCGCTCTGAAAATGCCGCTACAGACGCTCATCTGTCGCTACCTGGCGTTAGTGATGAATCAGCCTGCCCGAATAACTACAAATCTTTTATAACTTACACTCATCTTCATCAGTTCTCATTGTTAATTTGCGCTTTTTTTTTTTCGGCACAAAATCACCGCTCCGCAAGAAGGTAAAAGGATATCTTCACTTTCCCGACCTTTGTAAAGGATCGTCCGAAATGAACGATAACTCTGTTTTCCAGCAGGTGACATCCAACAAGGTGAACGTTTCGCCGTTCCGCCGCCCTCCCACGGCAAATAGCTGAACACGACGATCATTTTTTTTCTATTTCCGCAGTTCCCCGAATCCCCGACCTCCCGAGAACTGCGGAGAAAAAAAAACGCCATAGCGGACAATCGGAGGGTAATTTTATTTCTTTATGTTCTTTTAAAACACATCATTATTGCCGAATAGGATATAAAACAGATGGCGCTGTCATAGAGACGCGCGTTATGGCGACTGGAAGTGCCTATTGTTACCGTATTAAAATGCTTTATCGATCCAAGACCTTCGGCTTATATATAGTCCCGCGCGCGCTCTCCCGCTCCGAGCTCTGCGGCGGCGCTGCTACGAGTCCTGGACGGCAGTGATTCCCATAAATAATTCACCATAATACAGGAAAACATCAGAAATTCCATTTAGCCGACGCCCATATTCAACAAAAAATGCTTCAGTCCAATTAGTCGCAGTCGCTGGCCCGGTGTCAGTTATTTTTTTTTAGCCGTTTATTTTTACTCCGTATAACATAAGTTGTAAACATTGGCCTTGATCGACTAGTATAAAAAAATAATACACAATAAAATAAAATAAATAACAATATATTATTATTATTATTGCTAATAATAATATAATATATAACAGTAATAATATGAACATAAATATTTAAATAAAAAATAGTAAATAAATACAATGTAATATATATATATATATATCTTTATTTATTTAAATAAATTATATCAGAATTGTGGCAGAGGTTTATGTTAAAGAGGACCTCCCCCCTGAATAAGAGCCTATCTTATATGTTTCCCCCACCCTGTACATACAGATTGCTCTCATTAATCCGGACCTCCCCCCTGAATAAGAGCCTATCTTATATGTTTCCCCCACCCTGTACATACAGATTGCCCACATTAATCCGGACCTTCACCCTGAATAAGAGCCTATCTTGTATGTTTCCCACACCCTGTACATACAGATTGCCCACATTAATCCGGACCCTCACCCTGAATAAGAGTCTATCTTATATGTTTCCCCCACCCTGTACATACAGATTGCTCACATTAATCCGGACCCTCACTCTGAATAAGAGCCTATCTTATATGTTTCCCCCACCCTGTACATACAGATTGCCCACATTAATCCGGACCTTCCCCCCTGAATAAGAGCCTATCTTATATGTTTCCCCCACCCTGTACATACAGATTGCCCACATTAATCCGGACCTTCACCCTGAATAAGAGCCTATCTTATATGTTTTCCCCCCCATACATACAGATTGCTCACATTAATCCGGACCTTCACCCTGAATAAGAGCCTATCTTGTATGTTTCCCACACCCTGTACATACAGATTGCCCACATTAATCCGGACCCTCACCCTGAATAAGAGCCTATCTTATATGTTTCCCCCACCCTGTACATACAGATTGCCCACATTAATCCGGACCTTCACCCTGAATAAGAGCCTGTCTTGTATGTTTCCCACACCCTGTACATACAGATTGCTCACATTAATCCGGACCTTCACCCTGAATAAGAGCCTATCTTATATGTTTCCCCCCCCATACATACAGATTGCTCACATTAATCCGGACCTTCACTCTGAATAAGAGCCTATCTTGTATGTTTCCCACACCCTGTACATACAGATTGCCCACATTAATCCGGACCTTCCCCCTAAATTAGAGCATATCTTATATATTTCCCCCACCCTGTACATACAGATTGCCCACATTTATCCGGACCTTCACCCTGAATAAGAGCCTATCTTGTATGTTTCCCACACCCTGTACATACAGATTGCCCACATTAATCCGGACCTTCCCCCTAAATAAGAGCATATCTTATATGTTTCCCCCGTACATACAGATTGCCCACATTAATCCGGACCTTCCCTCTAAATAAGAGCATATCTTATATATTTCCCCCACCCTGTACATACAGATTGCCCACATTAATCCGGACCTTCACCCTGAATAAGAGCCTATCTTATATGTTTCCCACACCCTGTACATACAGATTGCCCACATTAATCCGGACCTTCCCCCTAAATAAGAGCATATCTTATATGTTTCCCCCGTACATACAGATTGCCCACATTAATCCGGACCTTCCCTCTAAATAAGAGCATATCTTATATATTTCCCCCACCCTGTACATACAGATTGCTCACATTAATCCGGACCCTCACCCTGAATAAGAGTCTATCTTATATGTTTTCCACACCCTGTACATACAGATTGCTCATATTAATCCGGACCCTCACCCTGAATAAGAGCCTATCTTATATGTTTCCCCCACCCTGTACATACAGATTGCCCACATTAATCCGGACCTTCACCCTGAATTAAGAGTCTATCTTATATGTTTCCCACACCCTGTACATACAGATTGCCCACATTAATCCGGACCTTCCCCCTAAATAAGAGCATATCTTATATATTTCCCCCACCCTGTACATACAGATTGCCCACATTAATCCGGACCTTCACCCTGAATAAGAGCCTATCTTGTATGTTTCCCACACCCTGTACATACAGATTGCCCACATTAATCCGGACCTTCCCTCTAAATAAGAGCATATCTTATATATTTCCCCCACCCTGTACATACAGATTGCCCACATTAATCCGGACCTTCACCCTGAATAAGAGCCTATCTTGTATGTTTCCCACACCCTGTACATACAGATTGCCCACATTAATCCGGACCTTCCCCCTAAATAAGAGCATATCTTATATATTTCCCCCACCCTGTACATACAGATTGCCCACATTAATCCGGACCTTCACCCTGAATAAGAGTCTATCTTATATGTTTCCCACACCCTGTACATACAGATTGCTCACATTAATCCGGACCCTCACCCTGAATAAGAGCCTATCTTATATGTTTCCCACACCCTGTACATACAGATTGCTCACATTAATCCGGACCCTCAACCTGAATAAGAGCCTATCTTGTATGTTTCCCTCCCGTATATACAGATTGCTCACATTAAAAATCATCCTACCTGCATCTACGGCATGTTATGAGCCTTTAAACATCCAAGATGGCGGCTCATGGAGCATCAGGCAGCCTGCAAACAGGAAGTGCCTTCTGACTGTGCTGCTCTGCATTCTGGGATTGCTGACCTTTCCCTGACCCCAGTTCTGCTCTGTCTGAGCAAAGCACAGCTATAACATTGCCCCTGCACTTTATCCCCTTTTCCTCTCCTCCTGTAATGCTTCTGAATCAAAATGTCGGCGCCCGTATCCTAGAGTCCTGAACAGAGTTGCAGCCCAGTGGGGGAAAGAATAATAAATAAGTGACTAAAACTTAAAATATATTAATTTTAGATGCTGGGGAATCATTTTATAAGGGTTTGGGCTTTTCATTAAATCACGGTGAAGGTCCGGTTTAACGTCCAGTTAGTCACAGTCGCTGGTCTGGTGTCAGTTATTTTTTTTTAGCAGTTTATTTTTACTCCGTATAACATCTTGTAAACATTGGCCTTGATCGACTATTAAAAAAAATAATACACAATAAAATAAAAAAAAAAATAACTTAACAATATATTATTATTATTACTACTAATAATATTATATATAACAGTAATAATATAAACATAAATATTTAAATAAAAAATAGTAAATAAATACAATGTTTAAGACCATGGCTGGAGAGCAAATGTTGATTCGCTTTTACACGCGGATGCTGATTCATTACTAGCGCCAGGTATCGGCAGATGAGTGTCTGTATAGCGGCGCTTAGAGCGACCACTAGTAGACGCTGTAAACGGCTATCGGGCGCTGTAACAGAGCGCCTCAGTCGCTGTAGTAACCTGGCCGTCATCGATGAATGTGATGTATGTTGGGCGCTGTAACACCAGTACAGCACTGCAGCGAGCGAGAGGTAGCGCCAGCTCAGTGAGTCCGGGACTCTGCGCTCATAACAAACACTAGACACACACAGCATCGGCGCTCTGGATCTGGACGCTGTAGCATAGAGCGCCAGATGCTGTGTGATTAAAGTCTGTTTTTGAACACATTTCCACCAGTAACAAAGCGAAAACACATGAAATGACATCGTATAACACTGAGACATTAACACTTTAGTGCCAGACCTGCAATGACAACTCTGCATAAAAATGTAAAAAGTCCAAAAATATGTATAAAAGTGTTTGTTTGCGGCCAGGAGACGTCACACAATGATTGGAGCAAAAATAATAATAGTAATATTCTAAAAAATATAAAAAATACACTGAGCTGCCTGTAATAACACATGTGACGATAGATGGCGCTGTTATATGTAATAATACGTGTGACGCTACATGGCGCTGTTATATGTAATAATACATGTGACGCTACACGGCGCTGTTATATGTAATAATACGTGTGACGCTACATGGCGCTGTTATATGTAATAATACATGTGACGCTACATGGCGCTGTTATATGTAATAATACATGTGACGCTACATGACGCTGTTATATGTAATAATACATGTGATGCTACATGGCGCTGTTATATGTAATAATACATGTGACGCTACATGACGCTGTTATATGTAATAATACATGTGATGCTACATGGCGCTGTTATATGTAATAATACATGTGACGCTACATGGCGCTGTTATATGTAATAATACATGTGACGCTACATGGCGCTGTTATATGTAATAATACATGTGTTGCTACATGGCGCTGTTATATGTAATAATACATGTGACGCTACATGACGCTGTTATATGTAATAATACATGTGATGCTACATGGCGCTGTTATATGTAATAATACATGTGACGCTACATGGCGCTGTTATATGTAAACATACATGTGACGCTACATGGCACTGTTATATGTAATAATACATGTGTTGCTACATGGCGCTGTTATATGTAATAATACATGTGATGCTACATGGCGCTGTTATATGTAATAATACATGTGTTGCTACATGGCGCTGTTATATGTAATAATACATGTGAAGCTACATGACGCTGTTATATGTAATAATACATGTGATGCTACATGGCGCTGTTATATGTAATAATACATGTGTTGCTACATGGCGCTGTTATATGTAATAATACATGTGTTGCTACATGGCGCTGTTATATGTAATAATACATGTGACGCTACATGACGCTGTTATATGTAATAATACATGTGATGCTACATGGCGCTGTCATATGTAATAATACATGTGACGCTACATGACGCTGTTATATGTAATAATACATGTGACGCTACATGACGCTGTTATATGTAATAATACATGTGTTGCTACATGGCGCTGTTATATGTAATAATACATGTGTTGCTACATGGCGCTGTTATATGTAATAATACATGTGACGCTACATGGCGCTGTTATATGTAATAATACATGTGTTGCTACATGGCGCTGTTATATGTAATAATACATGTGTTGCTACATGGCGCTGTTATATGTAATAATACATGTGACGCTACATGACGCTGTTATATGTAATAATACATGTGATGCTACATGGCGCTGTCATATGTAATAATACATGTGACGCTACATGACGCTGTTATATGTAATAATACATGTGTTGCTACATGGCGCTGTTATATGTAATAATACATGTGTTGCTACATGGCGCTGTTATATGTAATAATACATGTGATGCTACATGGCGCTGTTATATGTAATAATACATGTGGCGCTACATGACGCTGTTATATGTAATAATACATGTGACGCTACATGACGCTGTTATATGTAATAATACATGTGATGCTACATGGCGCTGTTATATGTAATAATACATGTGTTGCTACATGACGCTGTTATATGTAATAATACATGTGATGCTACATGGCGCTGTTATATGTAATAATACATGTGATGCTACATGACGCTGTTATATGTAATAATACATGTGATGCTACATGGCGCTGTTATATGTAATAATACATGTGTTGCTACATGACGCTGTTATATGTAATAATACATGTGATGCTACATGGCGCTGTTATATGTAATAATACATGTGTTGCTACATGACGCTGTTATATGTAATAATACATGTGATGCTACATGGCACTGTTATATGTAATAATACATGTGACGATAGATGGCGCTGTTATATGTAATAATACATGTGTTGCTACATGGCGCTGTTATATGTAATAATACATGTGTTGCTACATGGCGCTGTTATATGTAATAATACATGTGATGCTACATGACGCTGTTATATGTAATAATACATGTGTTGCTACATGGCGCTGTTATATGTAATAATACATGTGATGCTACATGACGCTGTTATATGTAATAATACATGTGATGCTACATGGCGCTGTTATATGTAATAATACATGTGATGCTACATGGCACTGTTATATGTAATAATACATGTGACGATAGATGGCGCTGTTATATGTAATAATACATGTGTTGCTACATGGCGCTGTTATATGTAATAATACATGTGTTGCTACATGGCGCTGTTATATGTAATAATACATGTGATGCTACATGACGCTGTTATATGTAATAATACATGTGTTGCTACATGGCGCTGTTATATGTAATAATGCATGTGACGCTACATGGCGCTGTTATATGTAATAATACATGTGATGCTACATGACGCTGTTATATGTAATAATACATGTGATGCTACATGGCGCTGTTATATGTAATAATACATGTGTTGCTACATGACGCTGTTATATGTAATAATACATGTGATGCTACATGGCGCTGTTATATGTAATAATACATGTGATGCTACATGGCGCTGTTATATGTAATAATACATGTGTTGCTACATGACGCTGTTATATGTAATAATACATGTGATGCTACATGGCGCTGTTATATGTAATAATACATGTGTTGCTACATGACGCTGTTATATGTAATAATACATGTGATGCTACATGGCGCTGTTATATGTAATAATGCATGTGATGCTACATGGCGCTGTTATATGTAATAATACATGTGACGCTACATGACGCTGTTATATGTAATAATACATGTGACGCTACATGGTGCTGTTATATGTAATAATACATGTGTTGCTACATGGCGCTGTTATAGTCACTCACCAGATTCGCTTTCATAAATGTGATTTTGCGTTCACCAGACACTCCCTGCCGCTACGAAGCGCTACCTGGCCCTTTCTCTTCTTAAATGACTGCCTTAGTCTGGACAATCCCTTTAAGTAACTCTATAATATACTATATATATATATAAATAAATAAATAAATACATAATAAAATAATAAATATTTAATTATTTTATTTAATAAAAATAATACAATAAAACTATATATATATATAAAATGGTGTTACAACAATAGAGGAAATAAAAAGCTATAGTATGACAAAAGCTTCATGAAAACATCCCTCGGTGCTCAGCAAAAATTCCAGGAAAGCTGATCCATGTTTGCTGTCACCTCTGGATATTTCTGCACCTTTAATCCACTTGGCTTTCTAACATATCACAGCTCAACCTGTGTAATTAATTACTGGAGCACAGCAACCTCTGGGTGCGAGAATACAGACTGCCTGGAAAAGCTCATTAAAAAGAGAAAAAAAACAACTGATTGCCATTTGTCCTAATAAAAGAAAACTCTAGGCGAAACGCGAGGTGCTCAGGATAAATGAATGCTATGGACTTCAGCAGTAGAACCCTATTCTTCACCAGTACTCCAGAAGGTGGGAGATGGACCTCAGCAGTAAAACCCTATTCTTCACCAGTACTTCAGAAGATGGACTTCAGCGGTAGAACCCTATTCTTCACCAGTACTCCAGAAGGTGGGAGATGGACTTCAGCTGTAGAACCCTATTCTTCCAGAAGATAGAAGATGGACTTCAGCAGTAGAACCCTATTCTTCACCAGTACTCCAGAAGGTGGGAGATGGACTTCAGCCGTAGAACCCTATTCTTCACCAGTACTTCAGAAGGTGGGAGATGGACTTCAGCTGTAGAACCCTATTCTTCCAGAAGATAGAAGATGGACTTCAGCAGTAGAACCCTATTCTTCACCAGTACTCCAGAAGGTGGGAGATGGACCTCAGCAGTAAAACCCTATTCTTCACCAGTACTTCAGAAGATGGACTTCAGCGGTAGAACCCTATTCTTCACCAGTACTCCAGAAGGTGGGAGATGGACTTCAGCTGTAGAACCCTATTCTTCCAGAAGATAGAAGATGGACTTCAGCAGTAGAACCCTATTCTTCACCAGTACTCCAGAAGGTGGGAGATGGACTTCAGCCGTAGAACCCTATTCTTCACCAGTACTTCAGAAGGTGGGAGATGGACTTCAGCTGTAGAACCCTATTCTTCCAGAAGATAGAAGATGGACTTCAGCAGTAGAACCCTATTCTTCACCAGTACTCCAGAAGGTGGGAGATGGACTTCAGCGGTAGAACCCTATTCTTCACCAGTACTTCAGAAGATTGGGGATGGACTTCAGCAGTAGAACCCTATTCTTCACCAGTACTTCAGAAGGTAGGAGATGGACTTCAGCAGTAGAACCCTTTTATTCGCCAGTACTCCAGAAGGTGAGCGAAGGCCTTCAGCAGTAGAACCCTATTCTTCACCAGTGCTCCAGAAGGTGGAAGGCAAACTTCAGCAGTAGAACCCTGTTCTTCCAGAAGGTGGAAGATATACTTCAGCAGTAGAACCCTATTCTTCACCAGTACTCCAGAAGGTGAACGATGGACTTTAGCAGTAGAACCATATTCTTCAACAGTATTCCAGAAGGTGGGAGATGGACTTCAGCAGTAGAACCCTATTCTTCACCAGTACTCCAGAAGGTGGGAGATGGGCTTCAGCAGTAGAACCCTTTTATTCACCAGTACTCCAGAAGGTGAGTGAAGGCCTTCAGCAGTAGAACCCTATTCTTCACCAGTACTCCAGAAGGTGGAAGACAAACTTCAGCAGTAGAACCCTATTCTTCACCAGTACTTCAGAAGATGGGGGATGGACTTCAGCAACAGAACCCTATTCTTCACCAGTACTCCAGAAGGCGAGAGATGGACTTTAGCAGTAGAACCCTACTCTTCACCAGTACTTCAGAAGGGGAGAGATGGAATTCAGCAGTAGAACCCTATTCTTCACCAGTACTCCAGAAGGTGGGAGATGGACTTCAGCAGTAGAACCCTATTCTTCACCAGTACTCCAGAAGGTGGGAGATGGACTTCAGCAGTAGAACCCTATTCTTCACCAGTACTCCAGAAGATGGACTTCAGCAGTAGAACCCTATTCTTCACCAGTACTCCAGAAGATGGACTTCAGCAGTAGAACCCTATTCTTCACCAGTACTTCAGAAGATCGACTTCAGCAGTAGAACCCTATTCTTCACCAATACTCCAGAAGATGGGAAATGGACTTCAGCAGTAGAACCCTATTCTTCACCTGTTCTCCAGAAGGTGGGAGATGGGCTTCAGCAGTGGAACCCTTTTATTCACCAGCACTCCAGAAGGTGGGAGATGGACTTTAGCATTAGAACCATATTCTTCACCAGTACTCCAGAAGGTGGGAGATGGACTTCAGCAGTAGAACCCTATTCTTCACCAGTACTCCAGAAGGTGAACGATGGACTTTAGCAGTAGAACCATATTCTTCAACAGTATTCCAGAAGGTGGGAGATGGGCTTCAGCAGTAGAACCCTATTCTTCACCATTATCCCGGAAGATGGACTTCAGCAGTGGAACCCTATTCTTAACCAGTACTCCAGAAAGTGGGAGATGGACTTTAGCAGTAGAACCCTATTCTTCACCAGTACTCCAGAAGGTGGGAGATGGGCTTCAGCAGTAGAACCCTATTCTTCTCCAGTACTCCAGAAGGTGGGAGATGGACTTCAGCAGTAGAACCCTATTCTTCACCAGTACTCCAGAAGGTGGGAGATGGACTTCAGCAGTAGAACCCTATTCTTCACCAGTACTCCAGAAGGTGGGAGATGGACTTCAGCAGTAGAACCATATTGTCCTCCAGTACTCCAGAAGGTGAGAGATGGACTTCAGCAGTAGAACCCTATTCTTCACCAGTAATCCAGAAGGTGGGAAATGGACTTCAGCAGTAGAACCCTATTCTCCTCCAGTACTCCAGAAGGTGGGACTTCAGCAGTAGAAGACAACTCATTTGGGGTGCAGGTCACACAGGTCAAGTTCCAGTTTTAGGTTAGTCTGAAATAAAAATGAAAAAGGGGGACATGGCTGTGGAGTGGGTTAGTCAGGCCAGATAATGGGCTTATCTAGAAAGCTATTGGCCTTTGGATGTCTATGCCGATCTTTTGCAGGCACATGCGACGGACCTTACCCTCACCACTTTATAGGAGCGCGTCATTGACGGTGGATTCGTATGTTTCTTCATTTTCTATATATATCCCGCTGGCTCCCCTTCTCCTGAAGAAGCAGCTGAGATGGCGCAAGGCGACGGGGAAGGAAATCATGTGACAACCTGTGAGCTTCCAAGGCTACAGCAAGGCTTTCCCTCCTGGCCTTCAACATGCACATTACAAATGTACAAAATACTCTACATACATGGAGTGTGGATTGTTCTTGTACCTCCCAAAGGCGCTTCTAACTATGACGACCCCTGCTAGGCCATCATTCCTGTTTGGACCTCTGTTGGGAAAGGTGAGTATCTTGTAGCGGACACTCCGCACGTCTTTGGGATGCCCTCACAGGGGAAAGGCATCAGCCGTGTGTCTTCATCGCAGGATGAGCTGCTGCCTGCAGTCCCCGAGTGGTTAAAGCGGTCCTTCACTCTGAATAAGAGCCTATCTTATATGTTTCCCACACCCTGTACATATAGATTGCCCACATTAATCCGGACCTTCACCCTGAATAAGAGCCTATCTTATATGTTTCCCACACCCTGTACATACAGATTGCTCACATTAATCCGGACCTTCACCCTGAATAAGAGCCTATCTTATATGTTTCCCACACCCTGTACATACAGATTGCTCACATTAATCCGGACCTTCACCCTGAATAAGAGCCTATCTTATATGTTTCCCACACCCTGTACATACAGATTGCTCACATTAATCCGGACCTTCACCCTGAATAAGAGCCTATCTTATATGTTTCCCACACCCTGTACATACAGATTGCTCACATTAATCCGGACTCTTCACCCTGAATAAGAGCCTATCTTATATGTTTCCCCCCTGTACATACAGATTGCCCACATTAATCCGTACCCTCACCCTCAATAAGAGCCTATCTTATATGTTTCCCCCACCCTGTGCATACAGATTGCCCACATTAATCCGGACCTTCACCCTGAATAAGAGCCTGTCTTGTATGTTTCCCCCCTGTACATACAGATTGCCCACATTAATCCGGACCTCCACCCTGAATAAGAGCCTATCTTATATGTTTCCCACACCCTGTACATACAGATTGCCCACATTGAAAATCCTCCTACCTGCATCTACTGCATGTTATGAGCCTTTAAACATCCAAGATGGCGGCTCATGGAACATCAGGCAGCCTGCAAACAGGAAGTGTCTTCTGACTGTGCTGCTCTGCATTCTGAGATTGCTGACCTTTCCCTGACCCCAGCTCTGCTCTGTCTGTGCAAAGCACAGCTATATCCTGCACTTTATCCTGCTCTCCTCTCCTCAGTAACAGTGATGCTTCTGAGGCAAGATGGCGGCTCCCATATCCTAGAGTCCTGAACAGAGTTGCAGCCCAGTGGGGGAAAGAATAATAAGTAAGTGACTAAAAACTTAAAATATATTAACTTTAGATGCTGGGGAATCATTTTTTAAGGGTTTGGGCTTTTCATTAAATCACGGTGAAGGTCCGGTTTAACGTCCCCGCTTTGCCGCGGCATCAGGTCCCCCCTTTGTTCCCGTCTCTTGCCTTTATCTTTAATGAGATGCGCATATGCGTCCCAGTCGATCATCTCCTTTTATCTCGCTAAGGCCCTTATTTATGAAGGAATAGCGACAGGTAGCGACTGGTGAGCGGCCGGTAATGACGGGCCCCGCCACGAGAACGCCGGCTCCCCACCACAATCACACATTTATCAAGCCGATCCTGCTTAGCGACTGAGATAGCGCCATATAGCGACTCATTCATCATTATTCCAGCCTCAGCCCACAGCGCCAGCGTCCGACCTTGAACAGCGACAGGTATGACCTCTCGCTACCTGGCGCTCTCCAATGCATTTCAATGGAACAACTTTAAATATTAATAATTAATTGTTATTAATTTTTTTTTTTTTTTTTTTTAAATGTGAAAAATTCTGTGACCACTTCTGACATGTTAGATAATTTTTTTTAAGGGAAAAAAAATAAAAAAAAAATTTGTGCAGAATTGATATTACAGGTCTGATATTAATGTATTCATATTACTAAATTATTTAAAAAACTAGTTTTTTTTGGTTTCCAAAAATATGGTTGTTTGGGGGTTAAAAAAACGACTTTTAACAAATCGCCGCCAGCGCTCTGGGGTTTAAACAAGCATTTCACAGCGCGAGAATTTTTTGAGCGTGATTTTTTAATGAATATGGTGGGAGCCGGTCGCTATCACGCGCTCCTATACAGCGCGGAACCTGTCAAATAGCGACTCTTCACCCAATATTCAACATTACGGCACACCGACTGAGTCGCTATCAACTACCGAACAACGGCCGAGCACAGCGACTACTAGCGGGCGCTCTGAAAATGCCGCTACAGTCGCTCAACTGTCGCAACCTGCCGCTATTAATGAATCGGCCTCATAGTGTAAAATTGCCCAGATTCTTGGTTTAATTGCCCCCATTGATATATTTGGTGAGCATCGCATAGTGGGGGCAATTGATATATTTGGTGAGCATCGCATAGCGGGGGCAATTGATATATTTGGGGAGCATCGCATAGTGGGGGCAATTGATATATTTGGTGAGCATCGCATAGTGGGGGCAATTGATATATTTGGTGAGCATCGCATAGCGGGGGCAATTGATATATTTGGTGAGCATCGCATAGCGGGGGCAATTGATATATTTGGTGAGCATTGCATAGTGGGGGCAATTGATATATTTGGTGAGCATTGCATAGTGGGGGCAATTGATATATTTGGTGAGCATCGCATAGTGGGGGCAATTGATATATTTGGTGAGCATCGCATAGTGGGGGCAATTGATATATTTGGTGAGCATCGCATAGTGGCGGCAATTGATATATTTGGTGAGCATCGCATAGTGGGGGCAATTGAACCAGGAATCTGGGCAATTTTACACTATGTTGGCGTTTTTGTTTTTTTATTGCAAATCAACATTAAATTTGGAGCGCATGCTTGATGTAAAAATATCACAAGACCCGTTTTTATTGCCATTAAGATGTGAAAAAGTGGCTGAATGTGAAAGTAGCAGAATCCCGATCCTTAAGGAGGAACTAAATTATTTGCTATTTAATTACAAGACGTTTTTTTCTAAAGAAATCTGATACGTGTTTTATACTTATAAGGTGGTGGGATAAACACCTCAATGGAAATAGAACACTGTTGGTGTTGAACTTTGAAGTTGTATGTCACATGGAGTGACCGATATATATATATATATATATATATATATATATATATATATATATATAACTATATATAACTATATATATATAACGGGCTGTGGCTATATAACAAAACTTGCTTGCATCATCCTGGAACTGCTGTGGCTTCAGTTCTGATATTACTCCTAATGAGCGGATGTTTAATCTCTAGATTCGGGGAGGCCGATTCATTAATAGCGCCAGGTAGCGCCAGTTGAGCGACTGTAGCGGCATTTTCAGAGCGCCTGCTAGTAGTCGCTGTGCTTGGCCGTTGTTCGGTAGTTGATAGCGACTCAGGCAGTTTGCCGTAATATTGAATATTGGGTGAGGAGTCGCTATTTGACAGGTTCCGCGCTTTATGGGAGCGCATGATAGCGACTGGCCATAGTGACCGGCTCCCACCATATTCATTAAAAAATCACGCTCAAAAAATTCTCGCGCTGTGAAATGCATGTTTAAACCCCAGAGCGCTGGCGGCGATGGCGTTTTTTAACCCCCAAACAACCATATTTTTGGAAACCAAAAAAAAAAAATTTAAAAGAATTTAGTAATATGAATACATTAATATCAGACCTGTAATATCAATTCTGCACGATTTTTTTTTTTTTTTCCCTTAAAAAAAATTATCTAACATGGCAGAAGTGGTCACAGAATTTTTCACATTAAAAAAAAAAAAAAACATTAATAACAAATAATTATTAATATTTAAAGATTGTTCCATTGAAATGCATTGGAGAGCGCCAGGTAGCGAGAGGTAATACCTGTCGCTGTTCAAGGTCGGACGCTGGCGCTGTGGGCTGAGGCTGGAATAATGATGAATGAGTCGCTATATGGCGCTATCTCAGTCGCTAAGCAGGATCGGCTTGATAAATGTGTGAATGTGGTGGGGAGCCGGCGTTCTCGTGGCGGGGCCTGTCATTACCGGCCGCTCACCAGTCGCTACCTGTCGCTATTCCTTCATAAATAAGGGCCTAAATTGTTATATTGTTAACTAATAGCGCAACCTTGAATATATCACTTTATATTACCATTGGTTTTGGATTTCCTCCAATGCCGTTCAGCAACTCGAGAATGCCGTTTCAATGTTGCACTGTTAGTATTATGACAAGGTTGTCTTTTTTTGGCCCGAGGGCGGCTACAGTTAAGGGCAGCAGTTAGTGTGTTATGGTAGTATGAAGCTGCAGTGTCTATATTGGTAAATGAGGGCAGGGTGTGAAGGGGATGTAAAGCATCGGAGAGAGATATTGAAGGTCTAGGTTTCCGAGGTTCCTGCGCAGAATAGCAGGTTTGTGTGCAGGGGGGTGTGGTAGTGGTAAGGGAAGAGAGTGTTAGTGTTAAGGGGAAAAAGGAGGGGGCGGGCGAGCGGTAACCTGACCCGGGACGTAGCTGCGGGACTGGAATTGGCAGCACTCAATCCACCCGGGGGTTCTCCCAGCCTTAGATGTCACATATGGCGCAAACAGATGTCATCTACCAATAAGCAGTTCCCTTCATATATAGACCATATTGCAACCTCTGGGGGGACTCGTGTTTACAGACGTGGTTTCCTGCTTCAAACCAGACCTAAAAAATATATATCTATAATCATAACATCTGAACGAACCTCCAAACCCAACATCGTTATCCAGCATAACCTCTATATCTGACCCCCAAAACCCTAAAAATGCTTTAACCTTGTCTCAACATCTAAGAAGACCTCTATACCTGACCCTAACATGTAAAATAACATTGACAGCCCCCATTTTACCATAATATCCCCCATTTTACTATAACATCCAACCAAACCTCTAACCTCGTTATCCAGCATGACCTTTATATCTGACCCCAAAACCCTAAAAATGCTTTAACCTTGTCTCAACATCTAAGAAGACCTCTATACCTGACCCTAACATGTAAAATAACATTGACAGCCCCCATTTTACCATAACATCCAACCAAACCTCTAACCTCGTTATCCAGCATGACCTTTATATCTGACCCCAAAAACCATAAAAATGCTTTAACCTTGTCTCAACATCTAAGAAGACCTCTATACCTGACCCTAACATGTAAAATAACATTGACAGCCCCCATTTTACCATAATATCCCCCATTTTACTATAACATCCAACCAAACCTCTAACCTCGTTATCCAGCATGACCTTTATATCTGACCCCAAAAACCATAAAAGGATTTTAACCTTGTCTCAACATCTAAAAAGACCTCTATACCTGACCCTAACATGTAAGCTAGCCTTTAAGGTCCCCATTTTACCATAACACCCCACCAAACCCCTAACCCCTAACTTTGTTATCCAGCAGGACCTCTATACCTGCCACAACTCTATACCTTAAAAGTGTTTTAACCTTGTCTTAACTTCTAAGAAGACCTCTATACCTGACCCTAACATGCAAACTAGCCGTTACAGCCCCCATTTTACTGTAATATCCAACCAAACCCCTAACTTCATTATCCAGCATAACCTCTATATCTGACCCAGACCTCTAACATGTAAACTAGCTCTGACAGCCCCCATTATACCATAACATCCAACCAAACCCTCAACCTCGTAATCCAGCATAACCTGTAAACCTGACCCCAAAACCCTAAAAATGTTTTAACCTTTTCTCAACATCTAAGAAGACCTCTATACATGATCCTAACATGTAAACTAACCTTGACAGCCCCCATTTTACTATAACACCCAACCAAACCGCTAACCCCTAAACTCAACATCGTTATCCAACATAACCTCTATACCTGACCCCAAAAACCCTAAAAGTGTTTTAACCTTGTCTCAAGATCTAAGAAGACCTTTATACCTGACCCTAACATGTAAACTATCATTGACAGCCCCATTTTACCATGATATCCCCCATTTTACCATAACATCCAACCAAACCCCTAACCTCGTTATCCAGCATGAGCTCTATATCTGACCCCAAAACCCTAAAAATGCTTAAACCTTGTCTCAACATCTAAAAATCCTCAATACCTGACCCTAACATGTAAACTAACCTTGATGGCCCCCATTTTACCATAACATCCCACCAAACCCCTAACCCCGGGTCACCCGAAAACTCACCTTCTTCGCCAGTCCAACAGCACATGTGCGAGCAACCGAGCAACACAGTGCCCCATCCGCTGTACTCCATCCTCAGTTCACTATTCACAGTGCCACATCCACAGTGCACTATCCACAGTGCCACATCCTCAGTTCACTATTCACAGTGCCACATCCACAGTGCCCCATCATCAGTGCCACATCCTCAGTTCACTATTCACAGTGCCACATCCACAATGCACTATCCACAGTGCTGCACCCACAGTGCCCCATCCACAGTGCACTATCCACAGTGCCCCAGCCTCAGTTCACTATTCACAGTGCCCCATCCACAGTGCCCCATCCACAGTGCTGCACCCACAGTGCCCCATCCACAGTGCCCCATCCACAGTGCCCCATCCACAGTGCTGCACCCACAGTGCCCCAACCACAGTGCACTATTCACAGTGCCCCATCCACAGTGCTGCACCCACAATGCCCCATCCACAGTTCACTATTCACAGTGCCACATCCACAGTGCTGCACCCACAGTGCCCCATCCACAGTGCACTATCCACAATGCCCCATCCTCAGTTCACTATTCACAGTGCCACATCCACAGTGCTGCACCCACAGTGCCCCATCCACAGTGCACTATCCACAGTGCCCCATCCTCAGTTCACTATTCACAGTGCCACATCCACAGTGCTGCACCCACAGTGCCCCATCCACAGTGCACTATCTACAGTGCCCCATCCACAGTGCCACATCCTCAGTGCCACTATCCACAGTGCCACATCCACAGTGCTGCACCCACAGTGCCCCATCCACAGTGCACTATCTACAGTGCCCCATCCACAGTGCCACATCCTCAGTGCCACTATCCACAGTGCCACATCCACAGTGCTGCACCCACAGTGCCCCATCCACAGTGCACTATCTACAGTGCCCCATCCACAGTGCCACATCCTCAGTGCCACTATCCACAGTGCCCCATCCACAGTTCACTATTCACAGTGCCACATCCACAGTGCTGCACCCACAGTGCCCCATCCACAGTGCCACTATCCACAGTGCCACATCCACAGTGCTGCACCCACAGTGCCACATCCTCAGTGCCACTATCCACAGTGCCACATCCACAGTGCTGCACCCACAGTGCCCCATCCACAGTGCACTATCTACAGTGCCCCATCCACAGTGCCACATCCTCAGTGCCACTATCCACAGTGCCACATCCACAGTGCCACATCCACAGTGCCCATTCCACAGTGCCCCATCCACAGTGCCACATCCTCAGTACCACATCCACAGTGCCCATTCCACAGTGCCACATCCTCAGTACCACATCCACAGTGCCCTATCCACAGTGCCACATCCTCAGTACCACATCCACAGTGCCCCATCCACAGTGCCACATCCTCAGTACCACATCCACAGTGCCCATTCACAGTGCCCCATTCACAGTGCCCCATTCACAGTGCCCCATTCACAGTTCCCCATTCACAGTGCCACATCCACAGTGCCCCATTCACAGTGCTGCACCCACAGCGCCCCATCCTCAGTGCACCATTCACAGACTTGCTGCAAAGTAACTCCAACTTAGGCTTTTCCTTAGTGACCGCATTTCTCCGCAGCTATTTCCATCCACTGAGCCGGATTTTTTTTTTTTTCATCCCATCTCCCTGATGAGCACAAATAAATAGTCCCATCTGCTGCTGTGTCTCTATCGCCTGTGTGTTCTGACATCTCCATTAATGAAGTTATGGCTTATTAATGCGAGTGTCACGCAAAGCTCGGCTGGATTCTATTATCTGGCTCTTGACAGTATTAACCCCGACGTTTCAGAATGCTATCGCGGGGATAAAACACAAGATAACTTCCTTGGGGTAAACTAAAGGGTTAAAAACATGATTTTGCTTCATATTTCTGGTTGACAAAATCAGTCCTCAGCCTTTTTATGCCGAGTATCGCCTAGCACCGAGAAGTGCCAGCCAAGTACCCCCAAGGAAAAAACAATTATAAATGATTCCAAAATAAGTGCATCAGGGGACTGGTAGCACTTCAAAAGCAAGAAGAAATGTTTTCCTGCTAATACCAGACCCATCACACCCCTCCTGTTGGTGCCACCCTGGATAGAACTGCACACTGTACCCACAAGGGTATGTGTGCTGCAGGTTGAAAAACAGTGGACTAAATGTCTCTGAGCCAACTGGCAAAGTACGACAAAGTAAATTTCAGGAATGTTCTGTAGCCCATCAAAGAGGAAGCAATAGTGGTCTTCTAGTTGTGAGCTGCTTTCAACATTTCGACACCTCCTTGGACTCCACTCAGAACCTCTGAAGGTTTCCAAGAACCATAGAAAGTAATTGAAAGAATGTCTGAACTTTGGTGACAGGGCTTGCTGACAAGGAACAGACACTGAAAGGCCTCCAAACTGGATACATTTGAGCTTTCTTCTTGCCCGCTTGGCTGCCTTGGACACCTCTAAGAAGGGAAGAGCTGGCCCGCTTGGCTTCCTTGGACACCTCTAGGAAGGGAAGAGCTGGCCCGCTTGGCTGCCTTGGACACCTCTAGGAAGGGCAGAGCTGGCCCACTTGGCTGCCTTGGACATCTCTAGGAAAGACAGAGCTGGCCCACTTGGCTGCCTTGGACATCTCTAGGAAGGGCAGAGCTGGCCCGCTTGGCTTCCTTGGACACCTCTAGGAAGGGAAGAGCTGGCCCGCTTGGCTGCCTTGGACACCTCTAGGAAGGGAAGAGCTGGCCCGGAAGGGCAGAGCTGGCCCACTTGGCTGCCTTGGACATCTCTAGGAAAGACAGAGCTGGCCCACTTGGCTGCCTTGGACATCTCTAGGAAGGGCAGAGCTGGCCCGCTTGGCTGCCTTGGTACCTCTAGAAAGGGCAGGGCTGGCCCACTTGGCTGCCTTGGACATCTCTAGGAAGGGCAGAGCTGGGCCACTTGGCTGCCTTGGACACCTCTAGGAAGGGCAGAGCTGGCCCACTTGGCTGCCTTGGACATCTTTAGGAAGGACAGAGCTGGCCCGCTTGGCTGCCATGGGCACCTCTAGGAAGGGCATTGCTGGCCCGCTTGGCTGCCTTGGGCAGCTCTAGGAAGGACAGAGCTGGCCCGCTTGGCTGCCTTTGAAACCTCTAGGAAGGGCAGAGCTGGCCCGCTTGGATGCTTTGGACACCTCTAGGAAGGGCAGAGCTGGCCCGCTTGGCTTCCTTGGACACCTCTAGGAAGGGCAGAGCTGGCCCGCTTGGTTGCCTTGGACACCTCTAGGAAGGGCAGAGCTGGCCCACTTGGCTGCCTTGGACACCTCTAGGAAGGGCAGAGCTGGCCCGCTTGGCTGCCTTGGAAGCTCTAGGAAGGACATGCCTTTTAATCCATAGACAGACCTATGCCATGCAAACCTTAATAGGTACTAGGGGGCATCATATTTCACCCAAACACCACGTCCAACCTTTGAACCTGACTTGTAACCCCCAAACTAGTCACCAGCACAGCACCAAACCAAAGAAATATCCCATTGGGCCACAAAAAACCTAAATTGGAACCAGTGGGGATTGTACTTCATCCAAACATCATTTATAACCTCTAAACCCGACTGTCACCCGCAACACAGCACCAAACCTCAAAAATATTCCACCTGTGTCACACAAGCATCAGGGGCACACATACCATAGGGGCAGTGCAGGCATGTTCCTCTAGGTCCGTGGAACAAGGGGTCGCAGTGCACGCTGCCTCCACCGCCCCTGCGGTATATACCCGCTGCAAATACTTAGCTATGTTGCCTCCATGCTGCTTCATTCCCTCTGCAATGCAAGCCTAAATGTTGAGGCCCTGCCTCTACTCACCGTTGGGCGCACCACTCCTCCACCACCACGGGTGCCCGTTTCTCTAAAAGTGCCACATTCACCCGTTTCTCCAGCTCCCCTGCTGCATCTTCAATGTTGCCTCTCCACTGAGCGCCCAGTAAATGTCCTCAAGGGGGTGCAGCGGTGTTGCTGGTGATATTGGGAGCCTGTGGTGGGGGCCCTGCTATGGGGCCACATAAGGGCTATGTATGCCCCTGACAAGCATTAATGGTTAACAGTTGGTTTCACACTTGATCCCCACACCAAGCCCAACCTGTAACCCCCAACCTAACCACCAGCAGATCACCAAACTCCCAGATCTTCCATCTGTGACAATCAAATCTTAATATATGGGCTTCAGTGTAGCACAGGTGGAACATTTGCAGTACTGGTCCTATGTTTTTGTTGGGGTTTATGGTCAAGTTTAGAGGTTGGGCTAGATGGTGGGGTCAGGTCTGAAGCCCACTGGCACTCATTGAAGGTTGTATGGCCCAGGTGGACAATGTGGAGGGGTTGGGCTAAGCATTGGGGTCAAGTGTAAATCCCACAGGTAGCTATTAGGGTTTGTGTGGCACAGACTTTGGCTCTCTGGCCACCCAGGATGGCTGGGCCTCGCAGTGATGGAAAGGATGAATGCCCTTGTGTTAATCATTGCAGCTGCGTTTGTTGACAATACCCTTGTTGTGCTTAAATTATCTCAATCTAAAGAAGAACTGCCCCCTCATCCCAAGGATGTCTTCAACGGAGGCAAGGAATGGGCCTGAGCTGGAATTAATGGATGGAACAAGACTAAGGCACTTGAAGAGGATCCCATCTCACCTTCCCACCATCACCGCCCGGGCTGTGTTCGGGTATGACGGCAAAGTACGGCAGCAACGCGGTGATTTATACAGATAAACGCGGCAACACATCTTCAGCTCGTCAGTACAATGATTTAAAAATATCTCTGTGAGCTTTGGTCTTCTTGCCTTTGTCTCTTCTCCACTCATAACGAGCGCCGCCCTCCCCCCTGTCTGTCTGGATCCTCCATGTCAGAGACAGAGACAATAAGTAGGTAGATAGAAAAAATATGGGGGCGATAGAAAATGGGAGCCTGACGCCTTATGTCTGGATTTTAAAAAAACTGTCCACACCAGCAAAGAAACGAAAACAGCAGCGAAACGCGTGCTCCTTTGTCTCTTCACCACTCATAACGAGCGCCGCCCTCCCCCCTGTCTGTCTGGATCCTCCATGTCAGAGACAGAGACAATAAGCAGGTAGATAGAAAAAATATGGGGGCGATAGAAAATGGGAGCCTGACGCCTTATGTCTGGATTTAAAAAAAACTGTCCACACCAGCAAAGAAACGAAAAACAGCAGCGAAACGCGCGCTCCCTTCGTGTATCAACGTCCAACGCAGTTTTTTTTTTCTTTGTCTGGCAGGTTTCAAGAAAATGGCCTTTCCTGCAAAGAACTGTATAACTTTGAGATTTCAAAAAACTGTCCACACCCGCAAAGAAACTAAAAACATTGTCGAAACGTGTGCTTACTTCACGTATTAATGCTTAACGATGATATTTCTATTCTTCCAAATGACCCAGAAATGAATCTTTCTGTGTCCCACAGGGTCTAAAAAAATGACCTTGTTTGCAATGAACCCCAAAAATGTATGACTTTGGGATATAAAGAAACTGGTCGCACCAACTAAAATAGCAGCGAAACGCGCGCTCCCTTTGTGTATTAACGTCTAACGCAGTTTTTTTTTCTTCTTACGAATGTTCTTTTTATGTCTGGCAGGTTTCAAGAAAATGGCCTTTCCTGCAAAGAACTGTATAACTTTGAGATTTCATAAAACTGTCCACACCCGTAAAGAAACTAAAAACAGTGTCGAAACCTGTGCTTATTTCATGTATTAATGTGTAACACTGATATTTCTATTCTTCCAAATGGTCCAGAAAATAATCTTTCTGTGTCCCACAGGTTCTAAAAAAATGGTCTTGTTTGCAATGAACCCCAAAAATCTATGACTATGGGATTTTAAAAAACTGGTCGCACCAGCGAAGAAACTAAAACAACAGCGAAACGCGCATTCCCTTTGTGTATTAACGTCTAACGCAGTTTCCTTTTATCTTACGAATGTTCTCTCTATGTCTGGCAGGTTTCAAGAAAATGGCCTTTCCTGCAAAGAACTGTATAACTTTGAGATTTCATAAAACTGTCCACACCCGTAAAGAAACTAAAAACAGTGTCGAAACGTGTGCTTATTTCATGTATTAATGTGTAACACTGATATTTCTATTCTTCCAAATGGTCCAGAAAATAATCTTTCTGTGTCCCACAGGTTCTAAAAAAATGGTCTTGTTTGCAATGAACCCCAAAAATCTATGACTTTGGGATTTTAAAAAACTGGTCGCACCAGCGAAGAAACTAAAACAACAGCGAAACGCGCATTCCCTTTGTGTATTAACGTCTAACGCAGTTTCCTTTTATCTTACGAATGTTCTCTCTATGTCTGGCAAGTTTCAAGAAAATGGCCTTTCCTGCAAAGAACTGTATAACTTTGAGATTTCATAAAACTGTCCACACCCGTAAAGAAACTAAAAACAGTGTCGAAACGTGTGCTTATTTCATGTATTAATGTGTAACACTGATATTTCTATTCTTCCAAATGGTCCAGAAAATAATCTTTCTGTGTCCCACAGGTTCTAAAAAAATGGTCTTGTTTGCAATGAACCCCAAAAATCTATGACTTTGGGATTTTAAAAAACTGGTCGCACCAGCGAAGAAACTAAAACAACAGCGAAACGCGCATTCCCTTTGTGTATTAACGTCTAACGCAGTTTCCTTTTATCTTACGAATGTTCTCTCTATGTCTGGCAAGTTTCAAGAAAATGGCCTTTCCTGCAAAGAACTGTATAACTTTGAGATTTCAAAAAACTGTCCACACCCGCAAAGAAACTAAAAACATGTCGAAAGGTGTGCTTATTTCATGTATTAATGGTTAATGCTGATTTTTGTTCTCTTTCAAATGGCCCAAAAATAAATCTTTCTGTGTCCCACAGGTTCTATAAAAATGATTACAAAAAACACCTACAAGACAAGCGGTTCCAAACAAGAAATCACATGAACGATTGCTTAACCACAACACATTAATTTATTAAATATGGCACATCTACATATGAAAAAACCCATGTCCCTCAACTTAAAAAGCTAGCATAGCTAAATAGATACGGGGGCCCCCCACACGTACCACACCCCAAACCACCACACATCCCTAAGGGTAAATGGCTGATTAGAAGGAGAGTCATTATCCTGTACGGGCCATGTCATACTTGTATAGAGTGCTAGGTGCAATGCTATAGAAGGAGAGTCATTATCCTGTACGGGCCATGTCATACTTGTTTATAGCATTGCACCTAGCACTCTATACAAGTATGACATGGCCCGTACAGGCCTAAACTAGATAATGATATACTGGCTGGCCAGCCATTTACCCTTAGGGATGTGTGGTGGTTTGTGTGAGACAGAGAGGGTGTGGTACGTGTGGGGGGCCCCCGTATCTATTTAGCTATGCTAGCTTTTTAAGTTGAGGGACATGGGTTTTTTCATATGTAGATGTGCCATATTTAATAAATTAATGTGTTGTGGTTAAGCAATCGTGATTTCTTGTTTGAGAATGCCAGCCCTATGTGAACCGCTTGTCTTGTAGGTGTTTTTTGTAATCAGTATTCTTTAGGTTTATGGGCGCCCGTGATGATACAGGGCAGTGCACCTTGATATACTTTACATGTTCTCCCTGTGGGTCTTAAATATATGGTTTCTATAAAAATGACCCTCTGTCCCCTGCCTTGCCCCCCCCCGACGGCAGGTTATGCATGTGGAGAGCTGTGGTGTTTTCCCCCGTCCCCCTTCTTCCTACCCCTCTTTCTCTCTATCTCCCCTTCTCAACCCTTTTGGCTCTCTCACTCCCCTTCTCTTTCTCTCTCCTTTATCATACTTCTTCCTCTCGATGAACTCCAGTAGGTCTAGCTTGAATACAGAGATGCCCCTGACCTACCCCTAGCATTGCAAAAGACTTGAACCTAACTCAACAATCCTCCTCAGCCCTTAGAGCGGGAAAATCAACATGACCCCCCGATACACAAGCGAGGGCTGTATGAATACCATCCGGCCATAAAGGCGAATAGAACCCCAAACCACCATTGAGGTCGATGGGCGGAGCGGAGACTTACCTTAGGACTCCCTGCTACGACCATACATCAATGTTTTGTCATAAGGGATCGATCTTACCTATGTTGTTAGGATGAGTGGGATCGCATGGAAGACGGAATCTAAAGAGCTGGGCTGCGTCCCAAATCTAAGCTGGCCTATGAACTGGTTTTCCACTTTTCTACTGTATTGTCTTACTTTGTCATCTTGACTGTATCGTTTTGAAAATTAAATAAAGAATTAAAAAAAAAAAAAAAAGACCCTGCCTGCAAAGAACCCCAAAAATTTATAATTTTGGGATATAAAAAAAAATGGTCGCACCAGCGAAGAAACTAAAACAGCAGCGAAACGCGTGCTCCCTTCGTGTATTAACACATAACACTTTTTTTTCTTCCAAATAGCCCAGGACTTGTCCTTTTAGTGCTCCTCCAGGTTCCAAGAAAATGGCCTTGTCTGCAAAAAAACCCCCAACTTTAAGATTGAAAAAAACTATCCGCACCCGCAAAGAAACTAATTAGCAGCGAAACGCGCACTCCCTTCATGTATTAACTTTTAACGGACAATATATTTCTTCCAAATTGCTAAAATTTGTTCTTTTTGGATTCCAAGAAAGTGGTCTTGTCGGGGTTCTTTTAAAGTGGACCAATCACCAGGATTTTGACTACCCTGGAGACTGCTCCTTGCCCCGGAGACAACCCAAAGTAGGATGCCCGCCTGTGGGAAACCCTCCAGATCGCCCAGTTTCACTCACATTTGCCATGTTTACCATGGAGCATGCACGGACGCTCGTCCAATTAGCTCTTTGAAATGTTTCTGATTTGCGCCCGGGGCTGCATCCCCTGCTCCCCTGTGGAGTGCGTGCTCCCGTGCAGCTGGCCTATCTGAATTGCTGGCCGCGGGGGGGGGGGGGGGGGGGGGGTGTGCACAGCTACAAAGAACCAGGGATACAGCCACCGGCTAAGATGCAGTCATGGGAATCAGGTAATATGACCGGCACCCCGGGGGGGTTAACACAGTGGGGAATCCGGTATAATGTACCAGGTTATTCCAAAGAGGCTTTCCGGGCCAATTTGGGGGGATATTTCTAAGCCTGCCGGGCATCCCATTTTACAGAATAATTCACGGCTGAGCGGTGGCCCGAGTCATCTCTGATCTGCGGGACCCTTCGGCCACGCAAGAAGCGCATTTCAGCACAGCGCCGATTTTCTCATCCAGCCCTGAATATTTATAAGCTACGGATTTCTTTCCTGAAGGAAGCATAGAGCCGAGAGAACGTCTTACGGCCGGAGCGAGACAAAACGCGCCCTTGGCTGCCGATATTAGCCGCTGAGGCTCGGATGTCTAAACTGTGCTCGTCCATCTCACCTGGCTTTTTTGTGGTACTGGCCCGTTATAGCATACCTCCCAATTTTTGAAAGCCGTAAAGAGGGGACACAAGAAGCCACGCCCCACCAGGCCCTCAGCCACGCCCTTAAAGGCAAACACCACCTAAGAATTAAATAGGGCATCCCTCATTGCAGCCCGTGAGGGGCATCCCTTGTTACAACCAGTTTGGGGCAACACAGACACATGCACAGACACACACATACACACAGACACATGCACAGACACACACATACACACAGACAGACACACACATATAGACAGACACACACACACATAGACACACAGACACAAACACACACACATAGACACACACACACACACACACACACACACACACACACACACACACACATAGACATACAGACAGACACACACAAACACACACATAGACAGACACACACACACACCCGGACACACAGACAGACACAAACATAGACACGCATACACAGACACACACAGATAGACACAAACACACACACACAGACAGACACAAACACACACACATAGACACACAGACACAAACACACACAGACAGACACAAACACACACAGACAGACACACACACACACATAGACAGACACACACACACATAGACACAAACACACACACATAGACACACAGACAGACACACACACATAGACACACAGACACAAACACACACACATAAACATACAGACAGACACACACAAACACACATATAGACACACACAAACGCACACATAGACACACACACACACACACGGACACACAGACACAAACACACAAACATAGACACACATACACAGACACACACAGATAGACACAAACACACACACACTGACAGACACAAACACACACACATAGACACACAGACACACACACAGATAGACACAAACACACACACAAAGACACAAACACACACAGACAGACACAAACACACACACATAGACACACAGACACACACACAGATAGACACAAACACACACACAAAGACACAAAGACACACAGACAGACACAAACACACACACATAGACACACAGACACACACACAGATAGACACAAACACACACACAAAGACACAAACACACACACATAGACACATACACAGACGCACACACACTGTATAGTCGATTCTCAGGGTTTTCCAAGGGATTTCCAGGGGAAGGAGAATCCATGAAGCTGCTGGTGCAGCTAAGTCAGGTTGATTCCCAATAAACGTGTTTTAAATGCAATCAGTGACGTAACTAAGTGTGACGGGGCCCTGGTGCGAACATTAAATGGGGCCCTTTCAAGGCTCATTCAGGAAGATTTTCTGTATTTTAACTCAATTGGATGCAGCCAGACTGAAATAGCAGAGACACACGGAGCTTCTTTTATCTAAAGCAGGAGGAGCAACAGTGATGGGGTGCCCCAGACCTCCTGGGCCCAGGTTCAGTTGCACCCCTATGCCAGTTCCCAAGGCTTAGGGGGCTGGCAAGTCACCTGCGGCTAGCGGGCGCCCCCAATTACCCCAAAGACCAGGGGGGGCAGAAGAGCCCGGGCCCACGGAGGCTATGCGGGCTTGTAGCCGGCAGGACAAGGGGCCACCAAAGCTGTTCCTACAAGCCCTGCATAGCTGGCGTCCTCTCTTCAGGTGCGCTGGGTCTTCCTGTCCCCTGGGTGGTGTCCTCTCTTCAGGTGCGCTGGGTCTTCCTGTCCCCTGGGTGGCGTCCTCACTTCAGGTGTTCTGGGTCCTCCTGCCCCCTTCGGTGGCATCCTCTCTTCAGGTGCACTGGGTCTTCCTGTCCCCCGGGTGGCGACCTCTCCTTAGGTGTTCTGTGTCTCCCTGTCCCTCGGGAGGCGTCCTCTCCTTAGGTGTTCTGGATCTTCCTGTTCCCTGGGTGGCGTCCTCACTTCAGGTGTTCTGGGTCCTCCTGCCCCCTTCGGTGGCGTCCTCTCTTCAGGTGCACTGGGTCTTCCTGTCCCCCGGGTGGCGTCCTCTCCTTAGGTGTTCTGTGTCTCCCTGTCCCCCGGGAGGCATCCTCTCCTTAGGTGTTCTGGATCTTCCTGTCCCCTGGGTGGCACCCTCTCTTCAGGTGCGCTGGGTCTTCCTGTCCCTCGGGGGGCGTGCTCTCACGCACTCGCACAAGGGTGGCACAAGGGACTCGATCTGACGTTCCAGTAAGTGGGTGGGTGCCAGACAACCACCAATCAGTTACTTGGTTGGACTATATATTTCTGGGGCCTCCACCAGATTTGTGCCAAGGGGCCTCCACCACACTTGCCCTGCGTGACACGCTTAACCCCCCAATGTGGCTCCAGGCCAGTCAAGTGTCCTCCAAGGTGGAGGCTAAAGCCTTGCAGTGACAGATCCTGGGTAAAGGTAGATACGTTGACGGTATTGAGTCGTTAGTATTGTAAGGGCAGATAATGTGGAAAGATTGGTGCCATCATGCAGAGGCTATAACCAGGGCCGGCATCAGCACCCGGCAAACCCGGTCAGCTGCCGAGGGCCCCCACTTCCAGGAGGGGCCCACTGACAGCTGGCACAATACTGTAGGTGTGAAGGAACGATTTTTGAACTCATTGGATGCCCAATCTTTTGGTACCGTATCCAAAGCCATACGACCCCCCTGCTCAAAGTTATAACCCCTAAAGGGTTTTTAGGGGCTAAAGCAAGCTCCAGAACGGTGGGAGGTGACAATCTGTCCCACAGAAGGGAGGGAGTGAAAGGGTCCCGAGGCATAAAAGGGGGAAACCCTGGGCCAGGCTTTTGTCACTTCTCTGGAGAGGTCACGGTTCCCGCGTGCTGGAGGTGTCCATCAACAAGCTTGCCACTTACCTCTTGTGGGAGCTCTTCATCACCACTACTCTGCAACTGCATATTAAGGTAACTGACCATTGTCTCTCTGTGTAACTCACTGTAACCTTTAACCACTACTTAGAACAGCATTTGTATTTATGCATATTCCATATAGCCAAATGTTTGTTATCGCTGTCTAGTGTGCGCTCATCACATTAAAACTTTATCTTGAGCGATCTTTTTGCCTTAGCCAAGAATC
The DNA here is from genome assembly GCA_027917425.1 of Gastrophryne carolinensis. Taxonomy (NCBI): domain Eukaryota; kingdom Metazoa; phylum Chordata; class Amphibia; order Anura; family Microhylidae; genus Gastrophryne; species Gastrophryne carolinensis. The sequence goes on from CM051243.1 coordinate 193,220,758, forward strand.
TGTGTCTGCAGGCTTTGGGCCTGTTAGCCAAATGGACGGGGTTTGGGGAAAGCGTTCTGTGTGTCTGGAGGTCCCTGGTTTACAGTTGGATCACATGACCCACGGTTCCCTGACAGTAAGAAATAAAAAAAACTTTTATTCACCTGCGGTCGCGATTCCTTGTATTTCGCCCTCTCCTCACCACGGAAGAGCCCGGGGGTGCCTCCGAACGCCCCCCCCCCCCGCCCCCGAGCTCTTCCATGGTGAGGAGAGGGCGAAATACGCCCTCTCCAGCACTTCCGCAATCGCCCGGCCGCTAACCCCGCCTGGGTGGGTGGATGACGTCATCTTACTTAATATCACACCTGCTACAAGAGGCACAGTAGCGCCGGACGAGCGGAGGTAAGAGGATCGATGACGGCTGCAGGGAGATCTGTGGCACGGGGGGCAGGGCAAGGGATAACAGCCCCTCACCCACTCTTTATCGAGCACCCGGCAGCTGTCATTGGAGCTTCGTGGGACCAGATCGCCAGGGGACAGCAGAGGATCGGAGGTTAGTAAAGAAAAAAAAATATTGTTTTTTTTCTGTGTCTTTTTTTTACTGTTAACCCTTTGTGAACTGGTGACGGGATCCATGAGATCCCTATACCAGTTCACAAAGCTTAGGGGGCTGGCAAGTCACCTGCGGCTAGCGGGTGACTTTCCATTAAACCGGATCAACATCCATTATTACATTAATGGGTGTTGGTCCAGCTCTTTGCCGCTAGAAAGAAGCTCGTGGGTGGGCATCCAGTCTGCTGTAGCGATTGGCCGCTGGCCGGTCACGTGGGCTGTAGTCGCTTTCTCTGTGCAGGCCGCCGGCAGGACCCTCCCACGTGACCAGCCAGCGGCCAATCGCGGGACGCCTTTCCTGGTGCTGGCTCGTTAAAAAGGTGAGTATTTTATGTGTCCTGTGCATTTAGGTGTGAGGGGGCTCCAGTGTTCTGAATCCCCCCTTGAGCTTCTTTCTAGCGGCAAAGAGCCGGACCAACACCCGTTAATGTAATAACGGATGTTGGTCCGGTTTAACCCCTGGCGCCCCTAATTACCTACCTCCCCAAATGCCAGGGGTGGGGCAGAAGAGCCCGGGCCCACGGAGGCTATGCGGGCTTGTAGCCGGCAGGCGGGGGCCACCAAAACTGTTCCTACAAGCCCTGCATAGCTGGTCCCCGGGCTGGTTATGCTGGGCAGTGGCCCCATGTCATTTTATTTTTGGATTTTCAAGGGTATTTAACCCTTAAAATTCCAAAAAGAAATGGGGGTCCCCCCTGCCCCCCAAGGAGGGGGACCCTATGTCATTTTTTTTAAATTAACCCCTTATGTTCTGTCGGCCAGAAGGTACGAAAGGCTTCCAGCAGCAGCAGCAGGAGTGATGGGAGGTAAGTATTAAAAAAAACAAATAAAATAATGTTTTCTGTGTTTTTTTTTTTTTACATTCAACCGTTTGTGAACTGGTAAGGGATCCAGGAGACCGCTATACCAGTTCACAAGGCTTAGGGGCTGGCAAGTGCGGGTTTGTAGCCTGCAGGGCGGGGGAGGGACACAGATGCTGGTCCTTGCACCCTGTTCTATGCGAATTTATAGACCCCTGACCCACGACTCTCCACCACAAAGGGGCCAACTGGTACCATGCCGCCCGAGGGCCCACATAAACCTGGAGCCGGCTCTGGCTATAGCATAGGAGGCCAATTTTGGGAAGGGGCTTCTTGGCTGGGGCTATAGTGGCGTCAGGTGCAGAGGGGCTGGGCAGGAAACTAGGGAGGTGTGATTTTATATAAGGATAGGAGGCACATTTGAGGATGGGGCTTCTTGGCCGAGGGCATTATGGGGCCAGGTGCAGAGGGGCTGGGCAGGAAACTAGGGAGGTGAGATTTGATATAAGGATAGGAGGCAAATTTGGGGATGGGGCTTCTTGGCTGGGGCTATAGTGGCGTCAGGTGCAGAGGGGCTGGGCAGTAAACTAGGGAGGTGGGATTGGATATAAGGATAGGAGGCAAATTTGGGGATGGGGCTTCTTGGCTGGTACTATAGTGGCATCAGGTGCAGAGGGGCTGAGCAGGAAACTAGGGAGGTGGGATTTGATATAAGGATAGGAGGCAAATTTGGGGATGGGGCTTCTTGGCTGGGGCTATAGTGGCATCAGGTGCAGAGGGGCTGAGCAGGAAACTAGGGAGGTGGGATTTGATATAAGGATAGGAGGCAAATTTGGGGATGGGGCTTCTTGGCTGGGGCTATAGTGGCGCCAGGTGCAGAGGAGCTCGGGAGGAAACTAGGGAGGTGGGATATGATAGGAGGCAAATTCGGGGATGGGGCTCCTTGGCTGGGGCTATAGTGGCGTCAGGTGCAGAGGGGCTGAGCAGGAAACTAGGGAGGTGGGATTTGATATAAGGATAGGAGGCAAATTTGGGGATGGGGCTTCTTGGCTGGGGCTATAGTGGCGCCAGGTGCAGAGGAGCTCGGCAGGAAACTAGGGAGGTGGGATATGATAGGAGGCAAATTTGGGGATGGGGCTTCTTGGCTGGGGCTATAGTGGCGCCAGGTGCAGAGGAGCTCGGCAGGAAACTAGGGAGGTGGGATATGATAGGAGGCAAATTTGGGGATGAGGCTTCTTGGCTGGGGCTATAGTGGGGTCAGGTGCAGAGGAGCTGGGCAGGAAACTAGGGAGGTGGGATTTGATATAAGGATAGGAGGCAAATTTTGGGAAGGGGCTTCTTGGCTGGGGCTATAGTGGGGTCAGGTGCAGAGGGGCTGGGCAGGAAACTAGGGAGGTGGGATTGGATATAGCATAGGAGGCAAATTTGGGGATGGGGCTTCTTGGCTGGGGCTATAGTGGCATCAGGTGCAGAGGGGGCTGGGCAGGAAACTAGGGAGGTGTGATTTTATATAAGGATAGGAGGCACATTTGAGGATGGGGCTTCTTGGCCGGGGGTATTATGGGGTCAGGTGCAGAGGAGCTGGGCAGGAAACTAGGGAGGTGAGATTTGATATAAGGATAGGAGGCAAATTTGGGGATGGGGCTTCTTGGCTGGGACTATAGTGGCATCAGGTGCAGAGGAGCTCGGGAGGAAACTAGGGAGGTGGGATATGATAGGAGGCAAATTCGGGGATGGGGCTCCTTGGCTGGGGCTATAGTGGCGTCAGGTGCAGAGGGGCTGAGCAGGAAACTAGGGAGGTGGGATTTGATATAAGGATAGGAGGCAAATTTGGGGATGGGGCTTCTTGGCTGGGGCTATAGTGGCGCCAGGTGCAGAGGAGCTCGGCAGGAAACTAGGGAGGTGGGATATGATAGGAGGCAAATTTGGGGATGGGGCTTCTTGGCTGGGGCTATAGTGGGGTCAGGTGCAGAGGGGGCTGGGCAGGAAACTAGGGAGGTGGGATTTGATATAAGGATAGGAGGCACATTTGAGGATGGGGCTTCTTGGCCGGGGGTATTATGGGGTCAGGTGCAGAGGAGCTGGGCAGGAAACTAGGGAGGTGAGATTTGATATAAGGATAGGAGGCAAATTTGGGGATGGGGCTTCTTGGCTGGGACTATAGTGGCATCAGGTGCAGAGGAGCTCGGGAGGAAACTAGGGAGGTGGGATATGATAGGAGGCAAATTTGGGGATGGGGCTTCTTGGCTGGGGCTATAGTAGCGTCAGGTGCAGAGGGGCTGGGCAGTAAACTAGGGAGGTGGGATTGGATATAAGGATAGGAGGCAAATTTGGGGATGGGGCTTCTTGGCTGGGGCTATAGTGGCGTCAGGTGCAGAGGAGCTGGACAGGAAACTAGGGAGGTGGGATATGATAGGAGGCAAATTTGGGGATGGGGCTTCTTGGCTGAAGCTATAGTGGCGTCAGGTGCAGAGGGGCTGGGCAGTAAACTAGGGAGGTGGGATAAGGATAGGAGGCAAATTTGGGGATGGGGCTTCTTGGCTGGGGCTATAGTGGCGTCAGGTGCAGAGGGGCTGGGCAGGAAACTAGGGAGGTGGGATTGGATATAGCATAGGAGGCAAATTTGGGGATGGGGCTTCTTGGCTGGGGCTATAGTGGCGCCAGGTACAGAGGGGCTGGACAGTAAACTAGGGAGGTGGGATTTGATATAAGGATAGGAGGCAAATTTGGGGATGGGGCTTCTTGGCTGGGGCTATAGTTGCGCCAGGTGTAGAGAAGCTGGGCAGGAATCTAGGGAGGTGGGATTGGATATAGCATAGGAGGCAAATGTGGGGATGGGGCTTCTTGGCTGGGGCTATAGTGGTGTCAGGTGCAGAGGAGCTGGGCAGGAAACTAGGGAGGTGGGATTGGATATAAGGATAGGAGGCAAATTTGGGGATAGCGCTTAGTGGCTGGGGCTATAGTGGTGTCAGGTGCAGAGGAGCTGGGCAGGAAACTAGGGAGGGGGGATATGATATAAGGATAGGAGGCAAATGTGGGGATGGGGCTTCTTGGCTGGGGCTATAGTGGCGTCAGGTGCAGAGGAGCTGGGCAGGAATCTAGGAAGGTGGGATTTGATATAAGGATAGGAGGCAAATTTTGGGAAGGGGCTTCTTGGCTGGGGCTATAGTGGTGTCAGGTGCAGAGGGGCTGGGCAGGAAACTAGGGAGGTGGCATTTGATATAAGGATAGGAGGCAAATTTGGGGACGGGGCTTCTTGGCTGGGGCTATAGTGGTGTCAGGTGCAGAGGAGCTGGGCAGGAAACTAGGGAGGTGGGATTTGATATAAGGATAGGAGGAAAATTTTGGGGATGGGGCTTCTTGGCTGGGGCTATAGTGGCGTTTGGCGGTGTGGCCCACCAGGATTTTTCCCTATGGCCAGTCCGTCCCGTGGCCAGAACTGTGCAATTAGCCAAATAAAACTTCTGCGTATTTTATTCATCTGCACGTTTTCGATTCAATAAAATCTTGTCTTTAACATTTTCTCAGCTCACTATCAGTTCAGCGGCGAAAGAAAAAAACTAATTTTTTTTAGTCGATATTGTATTAATTTTTCTCCAGCTCCGTTGCTGACCCATTTTGGCGGCTGGCTGAGCGGAGGTGCGGGTTTTGCAGTGCAGATGGTCGGTAGAGGAGGGAATGGGGAGGGGGGTGGACGCTATAGATCAGAGAGGCAGAAGACTCGTCTCGGGGGTGATAATTAGTCAGAGGCGATGAGGTAATGCCAGGATGAAAGCCATGAAGGAGGGCGCGCCGCGAGAGGGGATTTTTTCTAAACACACTTTGATGCTGTCTTGAATACGTGAGCTATAGTAACATAGTGTGTGAGGCTGAAAAAAAAACCTCTGTACATCCAGTTCATCATTACGATAGATATTAAAGAGAATAGGGCCCAGCACTGACTCCTGCGGTGCTCCACAGGTAACATTTATCCAATCTGAGTATGTACCTTTGATAACCACCCTATATTTCCTATCATTAAACCAAATACCGTATTATTCAGGTAGGGTAATTGAATGCAGTCCGCTGTGCCCGTTCTGGCTTCTGACGCTGCTACCGCTTCTTGGGGTGACGTGCACTGACACCCAAGAGGTAGTGGTGATACCGGAAGCCAGAGCGGCGACAGCGCTCATGTAAGTATACCTTTTTTTTCTGCCTATGGGGAATGGGAATGCCTCACTGCCTATATGGAGAATGGGAAGGAGGAATGCCAAACTGCCTATATGGGGAATGGGAGGGGGATGCCACACTGCCTATATGGGGAATGGGAGGGGGGATGCCACACTGCCTATATGGGGAATGGGAGGGGGGAATGCCACACTGCCTATATGGGGAATGGCAGGGGGAATGCCACACTGCCTATATGGGGAATGGGAGGGGGGAATGCCACACTGCCTATATGGGGAATGGGAGGGGGGAATGCCACACTGCCTATATGGGGAATGGGAGGGGGGATGCCACACTGCCTATATGGGGAATGGGAGGGGGGAATGCCACACTGCCTATATGGGGAATGGGAGGGGGGAATGCCACACTGCCTATATGGGGAATGGCAGGGGGAATGCCAAACTGCCTATATGGGGAATGGGATGGGAGAATGCCACACTGCCTATATGGGGAATGGCAGGGGGGAATGCCACACTGCCTATATGGGGAATGGGAGGGGGGAATGCCACACTGCCTATATGGGGAGTGGGAGGGGGAATGCCACACTGCCTATATGGGGAATGGGAGGGGGGAATGCCACACTGCCTATATGGGGAATGGGATGGGAGAATGCCACACTGCCTATATGGGGAATGGCAGGGGGGAATGCAACACTGCCTATATGGGGAATGGGAGGGGAATGCCACACTGCCTATATGGGGAATGGCAGGGGGGAATGCCACACTGCCTATATGGGGAATGGGAGGGGGGAATGCCACACTGCCTATATGGGGAATGGGATGGGAGAATGCCACACTGCCTATATGGGGAATGGCAGGGGGGAATGCCACACTGCCTATATGGGGAATGGGAGGGGAATGCCACACTGCCTATATGGGAATGGCAGGGGGGAATGCCACACTGCCTATATGGGGAATGGGAGGGGGGAATGCCACACTGCCTATATGGGGAGTGGGAGGGGGAATGCCACACTGCCTATAGGGAATGGGAAGGGGAATGCCTCACTGCCTATATGGAGAATGGGAAGGAGGAATGGCACACTGCCTATATGGGGAATGGGAGGGGGGAATGCCACACCGCCTATATGGGGAGTGGGAGGGGGAATGCCTGACTGCCTATATGGGGAATGGGAGGGGGGAATGCCACACTGCCTATATGGGGAATGGGAGGGGGGGATGCCACACTGCCTATATGGAGAATGGGAGAGGGATGCCACACTGCCTATAGGGAATGGGAAGGGGAATGCCTCACTGCCTATATGGAGAATGGGAAGGAGGAATGCCACACTGCCTATATGGGGAATGGGAGGGGGAATGCCACACTGCCTATATGGGGAATGGGAGGGGGAATGCCACACTGCCTATATGGGGAATGGCAGGGGGAATGCCACACTGCCTATATGGGGAATGGCAGGGGGAATGCCACACTGCCTATATGGGGAATGGGAGGGGGGAATGCCACACTGCCTATATGGGGAATGGGAGGGGGGATGCCACACTGCCTATATGGGGAATGGGAGGGGGGAATGCCACACTGCCTATATGGGGAATGGGAGGGGGGGAATGCCACACTGCCTATATGGGGAATGGCAGGGGGAATGCCAAACTGCCTATATGGGGAATGGGATGGGAGAATGCCACACTGCCTATATGGGGAATGGCAGGGGGGAATGCCACACTGCCTATATGGGGAATGGGAGGGGGAATGCCACACTGCCTATATGGGGAATGGGAGGGGGGAATGCCACACTGCCTATATGGGGAATGGGATGGGAGAATGCCACACTGCCTATATGGGGAATGGCAGGGGGGAATGCCACACTGCCTATATGGGGAATGGGAGGGGAATGCCACACTGCCTATATGGGAATGGCAGGGGGGAATGCCACACTGCCTATATGGGGAATGGGAGGGGGGAATGCCACACTGCCTATATGGGGAGTGGGAGGGGGAATGCCACACTGCCTATAGGGAATGGGAAGGGGAATGCCTCACTGCCTATATGGAGAATGGGAAGGAGGAATGGCACACTGCCTATATGGAGAATGGGAGGGGGATGCCACATCGCCTATATGGGGAGTGGGAGGGGGAATGCCTGACTGCCTATATGGGGAATGGGAGGGGGGAATGCCACACTGCCTATATGGGGAATGGGAGGGGGGGAATGCCACACTGCCTATATGGGGAATGGGAGAGGGATGCCACACTGCCTATATGGAGAATGGGAGGGGGGATGCCACACTGCCTATATGGGGAATGGGAGTGGGGAATGCCACACTGCCTATATGGGGAATGGGAGGGGGGAATGCCACACTGCCTATATGGGGAATGGGAGGGGGGAATGCCACACTGCCTATATGGAGAATGGGAAGGAGGAATGCCACACTGCCTATATGGAGAATGGGAGGGGGGATGCCACACTGCCTATATGGGGAATGGGAGTGGGGAATGCCACACTGCCTATATGGGGAATGGGAGGGGGGAATGCCACACTGCCTATATGGAGAATGGGAGGGGGGATGCCACACTGCCTATATGGGGAATGGGAGTGGGGAATGCCACACTGCCTATATGGGGAATGGGAGGGGGGAATGCCACACTGCCTATATGGGGAATGGGAGGGGGGAATGCCTCACTGCTTATATGCGGAATGGGAGGGGGCATGCCACACTGCCTATATGGGGAATGGGAGGGGGGAATGCCACACTGCATATATGGGGAATGGGAGGGGGGAATGCCTCACTGCTTATATGTGGAATGGGAGGGGGCATGCCACACTGCCTATATGGGGAATGGGAGGGGGGAATGCCACACTGCCTATATGGGGAATGGGAGGGGGGAATGCCTCACTGCTTATATGCGGAATGGGAGGGGGCATGCCACACTGCCTATATGGGGAATGGGAGGGGGGAATGCCACACTGCCTATATGGGGAATGGGAGGGGGCATGCCACACTGCCTATATGGGGAATGGGAGGGGGGAATGCCACACTGCATATATGGGGAATGGGAGGGGGAATGCCACACTGCCTATATGGGGAATGGGAGGGGGAATGCCACACTGCCTATATGGGGAATGGGAGGGGGAATGCCACACTGCCTATATGGGGAATGGGAGGGGGGAATGCCACACTGCCTATATGGGGAATGGGAGGGGGAATGCCACACTGCCTATATGGGAAATGGGAGGGGGGAATGCCACACTGCCTATATGGGGAGTGGGAGGGGGAATGCCACACTGCCTATAGGGAATGGGAAGGGGAATGCCTCACTGCCTATATGGAGAATGGGAAGGAGGAATGCCACACTGCCTATATGGAGAATGGGAGGGGGATGCCACACCGCCTATATGGGGAGTGGGAGGGGGAATGCCTGACTGCCTATATGGGGAATGGGAGGGGGGAATGCCACACTGCCTATATGGGGAATGGGAGGGGGGGATGCCACACTGCCTATATGGAGAATGGGAGAGGGATGCCACACTGCCTATAGGGAATGGGAAGGGGAATGCCTCACTGCCTATATGGAGAATGGGAAGGAGGAATGCCACACTGCCTATATGGAGAATGGGAGGGGGATGCCACACTGCCTATATGGGGAGTGGGAGGGGGAATGCCTGACTGCCTATATGGGGAATGGGAGGGGGGAATGCCACACTGCCTATATGGGGAATGGGAGGGGGGAATGCCACACTGCCTATATGGGGAATGGGAGGGGGGAATGCCACACTGCCTATATGGGGAATGGGAGGGGGGAATGCCTCACTGCTTATATGCGGAATGGGAGGGGGCATGCCACACTGCCTATATGGGGAATGGGAGGGGGGAATGCCACACTGCATATATGGGGAATGGGAGGGGGGAATGCCTGACTGCTTATATGCGGAATGGGAGGGGGCATGCCACACTGCCTATATGGGGAATGGGAGGGGGGATGCCACACTGCCTATATGGGGAATGGGAGGGGGGAATGCCACACTGCCTATATGGGGAATGGCAGGGGGAATGCCACACTGCCTATATGGGGAATGGGAGGGGGATGCCACACTGCCTATATGGGGAATGGCAGGGGGAATGCCACACTGCCTATATGGGGAATGGGATGGGAGAATACCACACTGCCTATATGGGGAATGGGAGGGGAATGCCACACTGCCTATATGGGGAATGGCAGGGGGGAATGCCACACTGCCTATATGGGGAATGGGAGGGGGGAATGCCACACTGCCTATATGGGGAGTGGGAGGGGGAATGCCACACTGCCTATATGGGGAATGGGAGGGGGGAATGCCACACTGCCTATATGGGGAATGGGAGGGGGGAATGCCACACTGCCTATATGGGGAGTGGGAGGGGGAATGCCACACTGCCTATATGGGGAATGGGAGGGGGGAATGCCACACTGCCTATATGGGGAATGGCAGGGGGGAATGCAACACTGCCTATATGGGGAATGGGAGGGGAATGCCACACTGCCTATATGGGGAATAGCAGGGGGGAATGCCACACTGCCTATATGGGGAATGGGAGGGGGGAATGCCACACTGCCTATATGGGGAATGGGATGGGAGAATGCCACACTGCCTATATGGGGAATGGCAGGGGGGAATGCCACACTGCCTATATGGGGAATGGGAGGGGAATGCCACACTGCCTATATGGGAATGGCAGGGGGGAATGCCACACTGCCTATATGGGGAATGGGAGGGGGGAATGCCACACTGCCTATATGGGGAGTGGGAGGGGGAATGCCTCACTGCCTATATGGAGAATGGGAAGGAGGAATGCCACACTGCCTATATGGAGAATGGGAGGGGGATGCCACACCGCCTATATGGGGAGTGGGAGGGGGAATGCCTGACTGCCTATATGGGGAATGGGAGGGGGGAATGCCACACTGCCTATATGGGGAATGGGAGGGGGGGATGCCACACTGCCTATATGGAGAATGGGAAGGGGAATGCCTCACTGCCTATATGGAGAATGGGAAGGAGGAATGCCACACTGCCTATATGGAGAATGGGAGGGGGATGCCACACCGCCTATATGTGGAGTGGGAGGGGGAATGCCTGACTGCCTATATGGGGAATGGGAGGGGGGAATGCCACACTGCCTATATGGGGAATGGGAGTGGGGAATGCCACACTGCCTATATGGGGAATGGGAGGGGGGAATGCCTCACTGCTTATATGCGGAATGGGAGGGGGCATGCCACACTGCCTATATGGGGAATGGGAGGGGGGAATGCCACACTGCCTATATGGGGAATGGGAGGGGGGAATGCCTCACTGCTTATATGCGGAATGGGAGGGGGCATGCCACACTGCCTATATGGGGAATGCCTCACTGCCTATATGGGGAATGGGAGGGGGAATGCCACACTGCCTATATGGGGAATGTGAGGGGGAATGTCACACTGCCTATATGGAGAATGGGAGGGGGAATGCCACACTGCCTATATGGGGAATGGGAGGGGGGAATGCCACACTGCCTATATGGGGAATGGGAGGGGGAATGCCACACTGCCTATATGGGGAATGGGAGGGGGATGCCACACTGCCTATATGGGGAATGGGAGGGGGAATGTCACACTGCCTATATGGAGAATGGGAGGGGGAATGCCACACTGCCTATATGGGGAATGAGAGGGGGGAATGCCACACTGCCTATATGGGGAATGGGAAGGGGGGAATGTCACACTGCCTATATGGGGAATGGGAGGGGGGAATGCCACACTGCCTATATGGGGAATGGGAGGGGGGGATGCCACACTGCCTATATAGGGAATGGGAGGGGGAATGCCACACTGCATATATGGGGAATGGGAGGGGGGGATGCCACACTGCCTATATGGGGAATGGGAGGGAGGAATGCCACACTGCCTATATGGGGAATGGGAGGGGGAATGCCACACTGCCTATATGGGGAATGGGAGGGGGGAATGCCACACTGCCTATATGGGGAATGGGAGGGGGGAATGCCACACTGCCTATATGGGGAATGGGAGGGGGAATGCCACACTGCCTATATGGGGAATGGGAGGGGGGAATGCCACACTGCCTATATGGGGAATGGGAGGGGGGAATGCCACACTGCCTATATGGGGAATGGGAGGGGGAATGCCACGCTGCCTATATGGGGAATGGGAGGGGAGAATGCCACACTGCCTATATGGGGAATGGGAGGGGGGAATGCCACACTGCCTATATGGGGAATGGGAGGGGGAATGCCACACTGCCTATATGGGGAATGGGAGGGGGGAATGCCACACTGCATATATGGGGAATGGGAGGGGGGGATGCCACACTGCCTATATGGGGAATGGGAGGGGGAATGTCACACTGCCTATATGGGGAATGGGAGGGGGAATGCCACACTGCCTATATGGGGAATGGGAGGGGGGAATGCCACACTGCATATATGGGGAATGGGAGGGGGGGATGCCACACTGCCTATATGGGGAATGGGAGGGAGGAATGCCACACTGCCTATATGGGGAATGGGAGGGGGGGATGCCACACTGCCTATATGGGGAATGGGAAGTAGGAATGCCACACTGCCTATATGGGGAATGGGAGGGGGAATGCCACACTGCATATATGGGGAATGGGAGGGGAAATGCCACACTGCCTTTATGGGGAATGAGAGAGGGGAATGCCACACTGCCTATATGGGGAATGGGAGGGGAATGCCACACTGCCTATATGGGGAATGGGAGGGGGAATGCCACACTGCTTATATGGGGAATGGGAGGGGGAATGCCACACTGCATATATGGGGAATGGGAGGGGGAATGCCACATTGCCTATATGGGGAATGGGAGGGGGAATGCCACATTGCCTATATGGGGAATGGGAGGGGGAATGCCACACTGCATATATGGGGAATGGGAGGGGGAATGCCACATTGCCTATATGGGGAATGGGAGGGGGAATGCCACACTGCATATATGGGGAATGGGAGGGGGAATGCCACACTGCCTATATGGGGAATGGGAGGGGGAATGCCACACTGCATATATGGGGAATGGGAGGGGGAATGCCACACTGCCTTTATGGGGAATGAGAGAGGGGAATGCCACACTGCCTATATGGGGAATGCGAGGGGGGATGTCACACTGCCTATATGGGGAATGCAAGGGGGGATGTCACACTGCCTATATGGGGAATGGGAGGGGGGGATGCCACACTGCCTATATGGGGAATGGGAAGGAGGAATGCCACACTGCATATATGGGGAATGGGAGGGGGGGATGCCACACTGCCTATATGGGGAATGGGAAGGAGGAATGCCACACTGCCTATATGGGGAATGCAAGGGGGGATGTCACACTGCCTATATGGGGAATGCGAGGGGGGATGTCACACTGCCTATATGGGGAATGCAAGGGGGGATGTCACACTGCCTATATGGGGAATGCAAGGGGGGATGTCACACTGCCTATATGGGGAATGGGAGGGGGGATGTCACACTGCCTATATGGGGAATGAAAGGGGGGAATATCACACTGCCTATATGGGGAATGGGATGGGGGAATATCACACTGCCTATATGGGGAATGGGAGGGGGGAATGCCACACTGCCTATATGGGGAATGGGAGGGGGAATGCCACACTGCCTATATGGGGAATGGGGGGGGGGAGAATGTCACACTGCCTATATGGGGAATGGGATGGGGGAATGTCACGCTGCCTATATGGGGAATGGGAGGGGAGAATGCCACACTGCCTATATGGGGAATGGGAGGGGGGAATGTCACACTGCCTATATGGGGAATGGGAGGGGAGAATGCCACACTGCCTATATGGGGAATGGGAGGGGGGAATGCCACACTGCCTATATGGGGAATGGGAGGGGGGAATGCCACACTGCCTATATGGGGAATGGGAGGGGGGAATGCCACACTGCATATATGGGGAATGGGAGGGGGGAATGCCACACTGCCTATATGGGGAATGGGAGGGGAGAATGCCACACTGCCTATATGGGGAATGGGATGGGGGAATATCACACTGCCTATATGGGGAATGGGAGGGGGGAATGTCACATTGCCTATATGGGGAATGGTAGGGGGGAATGCCACACTGCCTATATGGGGAATGGGAGGGGGGAATGCCACATTGCCTATATGGGGAATGGTAGGGGGGAATGCCACACTGCCTATATGGGGAATGGGAGGGGGGAATGCCACACTGCCTATATGGGGAATGGGAGGGGGGAATGCCACACTGCTTATAAGGGGAATGAGAGGGGGGAATGCCACACTGCCTATATGGGGAATGGGAGGGGGGAATGCCACATTGCCTATATGGGGAATGGGAGGGGGGAATGCCACATTGCCTATATGGGGAATGGTAGGGGGGAATGCCACACTGCCTATATGGGGAATGGGAGGGGGGAATGCCACACTGCCTATATGGGGAATGGTAGGGGGGAATGCCACACTGCCTATATGGGGAATGGGAGGGGGGAATGCCACACTGCTTATATGGGGAATGAGAGGGGGGAATGCCACACTGCCTATATGGGGAATGGGAGGGGGGAATGCCACACTGCCTTTATGGGGAATGAGAGAGGGGAATGCCACACTGCCTATATGGGGAATGGTAGGGGGGAATGCCACACTGCCTATATGGGGAATGGGAGGGGGGAATGCCACACTGCCTATATGGGGAATGGGAGGGGGGAATGCCACACTGCTTATATGGGGAATGAGAGGGGGGAATGCCACACTGCCTATATGGGGAATGGGAGGGGGGAATGCCACACTGCCTTTATGGGGAATGAGAGAGGGGAATGCCACACTGCCTATATGGGGAATGGGAGGGGAGAATGCCACACTGCCTATATGGGGAATGGGAGGGGGAATGCCACACTGCCTATATGGGGAATGGGAGGCGGGAATGCCACACTGCCTATATGGGGAATGGGAGGGGGGAATGCCACACTGCCTATATGGGGAATGGGATGGGGGAATGTCACACTGCCTATATGGGGAATGGGAGGGGAGAATGCCACACTGCCTATATGGGGAATGGGAGGGGGGAATGTCACACTGCCTATATGGGGAATGGGAGGGGAGAATGCCACACTGCCTATATGGGGAATGAGAGGGGGGAATGCCACACTGCCTATATGGGGAATGGGAGGGAGGAATGCCACACTGCCTATATGTGGAATGGGAGGGGGAATGCCACACTGCCTATATGGGGAATGGGAGGGGGGAATGCCACACTGCATATATGGGGAATGGGAGGGGGATGCCACACTGCCTATATGGGGAATGGGAGGGGGAATGTCACACTGCCTATATGGAGAATGGGAGGGGGAATGCCACACTGCCTATATGGGGAATGAGAGGGGGGAATGCCACACTGCCTATATGGGGAATGAGAGGGGGGAATGTCACACTGCCTATATGGGGAATGGGAGGGGGGAATGCCACACTGCCTATATGGGGAATGGGGGGGGGGGGGAATGCCACACTGCCTATATGGGGAATGGGAGGGGGGAATGCCACACTGCCTATATGGAGAATGGGAGGGGGAATGCCACACTGCCTATATGGGGAATGGGAGGGGGAATGCCACACTGCCTATATGGGGAATGGGAGGGGGAATGCCACACTGCCTATATGGGGAATGTGAGGGGGAATGTCACACTGCCTATATGGGGAATGGGAGGGGGAATGCCACACTGCCTATATGGGGAATGGGAGGGGGGATGCCACACTGCCTATATGGGGAATGTGAGGGGGAATGTCACACTGCCTATATGGGGAATGGGAGGGGGAATGCCACACTGCCTATATGGGGAATGGGAGGGGGGAATGCCACACTGCCTATATGGGGAATGGGAGGGGGGAATGCCACACTGCCTATATGGGGAATGGGAGGGGGAATGCCACACTGCCTATATGGGGAATGGGAGGGGGAATGCCACACTGCCCTTATGGGGAATGGGAGGGGGGAATGCCACACTGCCTATATGGGGAATGGGAGGGGGAATGCCACACTGCCTATATGGGGAATGGGAGGGGGGAATGCCACACTGCCTATATGGGGAATGGGAGGGGGGAATGCCACACTGCCTATATGGGGAATGGGAGGGGGAATGCCACACTGCCCTTATGGGGAATGGGAGGGGGGAATGCCACACTGCCTATATGGGGAATGGGAGGGGGAATGCCACACTGCCTATATGGGGAATGGGAGGGGGGAATGCCACACTGCCTTTATGGGGAATGAGAGAGGGGAATGCCACACTGCCTATATGGGGAATGGGAGGGGAGAATGCCACACTGCCTATATGGGGAATGGGATGGGGGAATGTCACACTGCCTATATGGGGAATGGGAGGGGGAATGCCACACTGCCTATATGGGGAATGGGAGGGGGGAATGCCACACTGCCTATATGGGGAATGGGAGGCGGGAATGCCACACTGCCTATATGGGGAATGGGAGGGGGGAATGCCACACTGCCTATATGGGGAATGGGATGGGGGAATGTCACACTGCCTATATGGGGAATGGGAGGGGAGAATGCCACACTGCCTATATGGGGAATGGGAGGGGGGAATGCCACACTGCCTATATGGGGAATGGGAGGCGGGAATGCCACACTGCCTATATGGGGAATGGGAGGGGGGAATGCCACACTGCCTATATGGGGAATGGGATGGGGGAATGTCACACTGCCTATATGGGGAATGGGAGGGGAGAATGCCACACTGCCTATATGGGGAATGGGAGGGGGGAATGTCACACTGCCTATATGGGGAATGGGAGGGGAGAATGCCACACTGCCTTTATGGGGAATGAGAGGGGGGAATGCCACACTGCCTATATGGGGAATGGGAGGGGGGAATGCCACACTGCCTATATGTGGAATGGGAGGGGGAATGCCACACTGCTTATATGGGGAATGGGAGGGGGATGCCACACTGCCTATATGGGGAATGGGAGGGGGAATGTCACACTGCCTATATGGAGAATGGGAGGGGGAATGCCACACTGCCTATATGGGGAATGAGAGGGGGGAATGCCACACTGCCTATATGGGGAATGAGAGGGGGGAATGTCACACTGCCTATATGGGGAATGGGAGGGGGGAATGCCACACTGCCTATATGGGGAATGGGGGGGGGGAATGCCACACTGCCTATATGGGGAATGGGAGGGGGGAATGCCACACTGCCTATATGGAGAATGGGAGGGGGAATGCCACACTGCCTATATGGGGAATGGGAGGGGGAATGCCACACTGCCTATATGGGGAATGAGAGGGGGGAATGTCACACTGCCTATATGGGGAATGAGAGGGGGGAATGCCACACTGCCTATATGGGGAATGAGAGGGGGGAATGTCACACTGCCTATATGGGGAATGGGAGGGGGGAATGCCACACTGCCTATATGGGGAATGGGGGGGGGGAATGCCACACTGCCTATATGGGGAATGGGAGGGGGAATGCCACGCTGCCTATATGGGGAATGGGAGGGGGGAATGCCACACTGCCTGGGGAATGGGAGGGGGAATGCCACACTGCCTATATGAGGAATGGGAGGGGGGAATGCCACACTGCCTATATGGGAATGGGAGGGGGGAATGCCACACTGCCTATATGGGGAATGGGAGAAGGGGATGCCACACTGCCTATATGGGGAATGGGAGGGGGAATGCCACACTGCCTATATGGGAAATGGGAGGGGGGAATGCCACACTGCCTATATGGGGAATGGGATGGGGAATGCCACACTGCCTATATGGGGAATGGGCGGGGGAATGCCACACTGCCTATATGGGGAATGGAATGGGGAATGCCACACTGCCTATATGGGGAATGGGAGGAGGGGAATGCCACACTGCCTATATGGGGAATGGGAGGGGGGAATGCCACACTGCCTATATGGGGAATGGGAGGGGGGAATGCCACACTGCCTATATGGGGAATGGGAGGGGGGAATGCCACACTGCCTATATGGGGAATGGGAGGGGGAATGCCACACTGCATATATGGGGAATGGGAGGGGGAATGCCACACTGCCTATATGGGGAATGGGAGGGGGAATGCCACACTGCCTATATGGGGAATGGGAGGGGGAATGCCACACTGCCTTTATGGGGAATGGGAGGGGGGAATGCCACACTGCCTATATGGGGAATGGGAGGGGGAATGCCACACTGCCTATATGGGGAATGGGAGGGGGGAATGCCACACTGCATATATGGGGAATGGGAGGGGGAATGCCACACTGCCTATATGGGGAATGGGAGGGGGGAATGCCACACTGCCTATATGGGGAATGGGAGGGGGGATGCCACACTGCCTATATGGGGAATGGGAGGGGGAATGCCACACTGCCTATATGGGGAATGGGAGGGGGGAATGCCACACTGCCTATATGGGGAATGGGAGGGGGGAATGCCACACTGCCTATATGGGGAATGGGAGGGGGAATGCCACACTGCCTATATGGGGAATGGGAGGGGGGAATGCCACACTGCCTATATGGGGAATGGGAGGGGGGAATGCCACACTGCCTATATGGGGAATGGGAGGGGGAATGCCACGCTGCCTATATGGGGAATGGGAGGGGGGAATGCCACACTGCCTATATGGGGAATGGGAGGGGGGAATGCCACACTGCCTATATGGGGAATGGGAGGGGGAATGCCACACTGCCTATATGAGGAATGGGAGGGGGAATGCCACACTGCCTTTATGGGGAATGGGAGGGGGGAATGCCACACTGCCTATATGGGGAATGGGAGGGGGAATGCCACACTGCCTATATGGGGAATGGGAGGGGGAATGTCACACTGCCTATATGGGGAATGGGAGGGGGAATGCCACACTGCATATATGGGGAATGGGAGGGGGGGATGCCACACTGCCTATATGGGGAATGGGAGGGGGAATGCCACACTGCATATATGGGGAATGGGAGGGGGAATGTCACACTGCCTATATGGGGAATGGGAGGGGGAATGTCACACTGCCTTTATGGGGAATGGGAGGGGGGAATGCCCCACTGCCTATATGGGGAATGGGAGGGGGAATGCCACACTGCATATATGGGGAATGGGAGGGGGAATGTCACACTGCCTATATGGGGAATGGGAGGGGGAATGTCACACTGCCTATATGGGGAATGGGAGGGGGGATGTCACACTGCCTATATGGGGAATGGGATGGGGGAATATCACACTGCCTATATGGGGAATGGGAGGGGGGAATGCCACACTGCCTATATGGGGAATGGGAGGGGGAATGCCACACTGCCTATATGGGTAATGGGATGGGGGAATGTCACGCTGCCTATATGGGGAATGGGAGGGGAGAATGCCACACTGCCTATATGGGGAATGGGAGGGGGGGATGTCACACTGCCTATATGGGGAATGGGAGGGGGGAATGTCACACTGCCTATATGGGGAATGGGAGGGGGGAATGTCACACTGCCTATATGGGGAATGGGAGGGGGGAATGTCACACTGCCTATATGGGGAATGGGAGGAGGGAATGCCACACTGCCTATATGGGGAATGGGAGGGGGGGATGTCACACTGCCTATATGGGGAATGGGAGGGGGGAATGTCACACTGCCTATATGGGGAATGGGAGGGGGGAATGTCACACTGCCTATATGGGGAATGGGAGGGGGGAATGCCACACTGCTTATATGGGGAATGAGAGGGGGGAATGCCACACTGCCTATATGGGGAATGGGAGGGGGGAATGCCACACTGCCTTTATGGGGAATGAGAGAGGGGAATGCCACACTGCCTATATGGGGAATGGGAGGGGGAATGCCACACTGCATATATGGGGAATGGGAGGGGGAATGTCACACTGCCTATATGGGGAATGGGAGGGGGAATGTCACACTGCCTATATGGGGAATGGGAGGGGGGATGCCACACTGCATATATGGGGAATGGGAGGGGGAATGCCACACTGCCTATATGGGGAATGGGAGGGGGAATGCCACACTGCATATATGGGGAATGGGAGGGGGAATGCCACACTGCCTTTATGGGGAATGAGAGAGGGGAATGCCACACTGCCTATATGGGGAATGTGAGGGGGGATGTCACACTGCCTATATGGGGAATGCAAGGGGGATGTCACACTGCCTATATGGGGAATGGGAGGGGGGATGTCACACTGCCTATATGGGGAATGGGATGGGGGAATATCACACTGCCTATATGGGGAATGGGAGGGGGGAATGCCACACTGCCTATATGGGGAATGGGAGGGGGAATGCCACACTGCCTATATGGGTAATGGGATGGGGGAATGTCACGCTGCCTATATGGGGAATGGGAGGGGAGAATGCCACACTGCCTATATGGGGAATGGGAGGGGGGGATGTCACACTGCCTATATGGGGAATGGGAGGGGGGAATGTCACACTGCCTATATGGGGAATGGGAGGGGGGAATGTCACACTGCCTATATGGGGAATGGGAGGGGGGAATGTCACACTGCCTATATGGGGAATGGGAGGAGGGAATGCCACACTGCCTATATGGGGAATGGTAGGGGGGAATGCCACACTGCCTATATGGGGAATGGGAGGGGGGAATGCCACACTGCTTATATGGGGAATGAGAGGGGGGAATGCCACACTGCCTTTATGGGGAATGAGAGAGGGGAATGCCACACTGCCTATATGGGGAATGGAAGGGGGGAATGCCACACTGCCTATATGGGGAATGGGAGGGGGGAATGCCACACTGCCTTTATGGGGAATGAGAGAGGGGAATGCCACACTGCCTATATGGGGAATGGGAGGGGAGAATGCCACACTGCCTATATGGGGAATGGGAGGGGAATGCCACACTGCCTATATGGGGAATGGGAGGGGAGAATGCCACACTGCCTTTATGGGGAATGAGAGAGGGGAATGCCACACTGCCTTTATGGGGAATGAGAGAGGGGAATGCCACACTGCCTATATGGGGAATGGGAGGGGAGAATGCCACACTGTCTATATGAGGAATGGGAGGGGAATGCCACACTGCCTATATGGGGAATGGGAGGGGGGAATGCCACACTGCCTTTATGGGGAATGAGAGAGGGGAATGCCACACTGCCTATATGGGGAATGGGAGGGGAGAATGCCACACTGCCTATATGGGGAATGGGAGGGGGCATGCCACACTGCCTATATGGGGAATGGGAGGGGGAATGCCACACTGCCTATATGGGGAATGGGAGGCGGGAATGCCACACTGCCTATATGGGGAATGGGAGGGGGGAATGCCACACTGCCTATATGGGGAATGGGAGGGGGAATGCCACACTGCCTATATGGGGAATGGGAGGCGGGAATGCCACACTGCCTATATGGGGAATGGGAGGGGGGAATGCCACACTGCCTATATGGGGAATGGGATGGGGGAATGTCACACTGCCTATATGGGGAATTGGAGGGGGGAATGCCACACTGCCTATATGGGGAATGGGAGGGGGGAATGCCACAATGCCTATATGGGGAATGGGGGGGGGGGGGAATGTCACACTGCCTATATGGGGAATGGGATGGGGGAATGTCACACTGCCTATATGGGGAATGGGAGGGGGGAATGCCACACTGCCTATATGGGGAATGGGAGGGGGGAATGCCACAATGCCTATATGGGGAATGGGGGGGGGGGGGAATGTCACACTGCCTATATGGGGAATGGGAGGGGGGAATGTCACACTGCCTATATGGGGAATGGGAGGGGGGAATGCCACACTGCCTATATGGGGAATGGGAAGGGGGAATGCCACACTGCCTGTAATGGGGTATCTTAGTACAACAAAACTTGGTTTAAAATATTTTTCTCTCATTTTCCTCCTCCAAATCCTAGGAGCATCTTATTGGCATGTGCATCCTATAGGACGAAAAATTACGGCACTTACCCACGTACACGCGTTTTCCCCCACTACATGCATTCTCATCTTTTGAATCGGTCTTTTATGCGGAAATGTATGAAATGCTTTAGAAAAAACTAAAATATCGGGTATATGACATCCAATGACTCCCCCTAATCCTTGAACTTACTTCCTTAGGAAAGCTGATCAGGTGCTTCTAGCAGAATCGATTCCTCATAAATACCTGCTGATTGATGAGGTTATTTTCACTGAGATACTCCAGGATGGCATCTCTTAGAAAACCTTCACACGGTTTGCACGCCACAGATGTTACACTTACCACTCTGTAGTTCCCAGGTTCCGCTTTAGACGACATTTGAAATAATTTTGTTACATTAGCACAGAGGTACAAAGTGGTCAAACGCCGTGATCCCGAAGCGCGTGCACCTCAAGCGAAAAAAACACAGGTATATCCTTCACCAAAATCACCGATTCTTACCAGATTTCGTAGAAAAATGCGCACAAATATCTGCAGATTTAGGCTTGAATGGATGGCTGGTTCACCAAAATGTACACTTTGTGTTGTCAATCTTCAAAAAATGAAATCCAATATCCTGTTCTCTCAGAGACGTTAAAAACCAGAAAGACAAAAAGCGCATCTAGCGTAATATTGTAAAAAAAAACGACTTATATATTTACCGTATATACTCGAGTATAAGCCGAGTTTTTCAGCCCACTTTTTGGGCTGAAAAAAGCAGCCTCGGCTTATACTCGAGTCAGTAACCTGACTTACCTGAGCGAGGGGGCGGAGGAAGCGGCAGAAGAGCCGCCGAGGCTTCAGAACTCGGCGGGGAGATCAGTACACCCAGCGCGAGGTGGGTGTACCAAGATGGCGGCCCGGGCCTCAGTGACGTGGCGGCGCGGAGCACGCCGGCCGCCATCTTGGTACACCCACCTCGCGCTGGGTGTACTGATCTCCCCGCCGAGTTCTGAAGCCTCCGAGGCGGCTCTTCTGCCCCGCGTCCAGGGGCATTGCGACTGGCCGCGTCCCATGCCGTCGTCCCGCGCCGTCCTCACTCTGTCCCGCACCGTCGCCTTGGCTGGAAGGAGCCTCGCTGAAGATTGTGCAGGAGCTGAACTGGTGAGTGTGTGTGTTGTGTGCATTGTATGTGTGCTGTGTTGTGTGCTGTGTGTTGTGTGTGCCTTGTGTGTGTATGTGTGCTGTATTGTGTGCTGTGTTGTGTTTGTGTGTGCTGTGTGTATGTTGTGTGTGTGCTGTGTTACACCTGAATGGCTGTAATGAGGGATGCCCCTAACTGGCTGTAACAAGGGATGCCCCTCACTGTATTATTATTATTTATTTTTATTTAATTCTTAGGTGATGGCTGGGGGCGTGGTCAGGGGCGATTCCTCAAATCAACTCCAATTCCAATTGAAAAAAGCCGCCTCGGCTTATACTCGGGTCAATAACTTTTTCCAGGTTTTTGTGGTAAAATTAGGTGCCTCGGCTTATATTCGGGTCGGCCTATACTCGAGTATATACGGTAATCAATTAAAAATGCATAGAACTAGAGTTGGGGGTTGCCTGTTCATGGCTACCCCAGTTGTGTGACCCTTGGCCTAACTGGCCTAACTATCAATGTGTTGTCATTCTGTGCGTTGGTACATAATCAGGCTCCATTATATCAATGCTGGTTCCGGGGTTAGGCTACTTCCCGTCTATTTACTGAGCGTTTGATTATGACCACACTATTTGTGTTAAAAGCAATTGTTTTTACATTTTTTATTTCAAGTGTTTGCATTAAAATCGACATTTTACATCTATAAGTTTAAACATACCAATACATCAATAATATACACATAAATTAACAATACTGTTATATTGCACGTTCCCTCTTATTCTCGTATAGACAGTTCCTCAGTAGGGTACCTTTCGGGCGGGCAAACATGTTTCGACTTCTATTCAGACTTTATCAATGCCCTTTTGTAGAGAAAGAGAGAGAGGCAAGTATGCTTTAGATTTCTATTTTATAATATCTGCATAGTTAATAGTAACCAAATGTAAGAATAGTATTGTAAGTTACCTGTTCGGTGGTTAAAATTTTTGCGAGATCATTATTGATGACAGTACAATTTTTGCTGTGCACGATTGGGAACTATTCGTCACCGAGAAAAACGTGGCACAAATACCTTCTTCAAGGTTTATTGCTTGTTGGCCCTTTAAGAGAAACCACATCCCATTGTCCATATCCAAGTAAAGCTCTTGAGTCCACATGTATTATCAATCAAAGTTATCTAGTAATATGATTTAAGGTATTACCTTGCCAAGGTTTGTTTGGTATTCACCAGTAGGCTGTAAAGCCTTATATATCCTGTTTGTAGGGGTTACCTCATTTGGAGCCCTATAAGAAGTCTATAAAATATGGGACAGAATTAATATGCTGCCACAGCATAGTATGCAATAAAAAATGCACTCACAAACATAGCACCAAAAAGAGCGATTTAGTGCTGTTGGTGTCTCTCACCGGTCCCACATCTAGTTGCTCAATCCAAAGTCTGTCATCCAACCTTAAAGAGAACGCCACAAGGCGCTGCCAGCGCGTTTCGTTGCCTATAGCCTCGTTAAACGCGTTGTCAGCGGCTTGTGGCGGTCTGTGATTTTGGTGAAGGATACACCGGTGTTTTTTCCGCTTGAGGTTGTTAGAGTGAAGAGTAATTCCTTAAGGTCTTGGTATTCCCCTTAGCTTGGAATTATTCTTCTTTTGTTCCATGTTTCGCAACCAGACTTAGCAAGACAGGAACCAGAAAGGTTCCATTAAGTTCTCCTTCAATGTACCAAGCTATAAATTATAATTCCTAAAACTAAGACTGTTCCCCATATTGTAACCACACAATAAGTCACCCTGTCCTAAGGTTTTGACACTTTGCTCGGCCTTCTGACCTTTTTTCCAGTTAAACTGCGCATGCTTCAAAGTTGTAACCCTTGCAGTACTGTTCGGATATTAACCAAATATATGAGCACAAGCAGGGAGGAATTCAGTCAATATGGATTTCTCCCTGTGAAGTGTTCTAAAGGGAGGCTGGCAGCTTCCCAGGTGAGTAGCTCTCATATATTTGTCTACATTGCATGTCCCAACTTTGGGGACTCAGAATTAAGAGTAGGACCACACTAAACACAGAGTGCCTTGCCGGGGCAGTGTGGCTTCCACATGTATCTGCAGATATATGCAACCAAATCTCTGTCTTTCCACACAGCTAGACATGTTTGTTGCTTGATATTTAGTTGATGAGAGGGGTAAACTGGGCGGTAAATTAGTTCCCAGGCCCTGAATAATAATAATAATTTTGTATAAATAATAGTGATTGAGCTGCTCCCACCCCCCTTTATTCAAATATAGATGTGTATCTGGCCTTTTAGTTTGATTTCATTGGATAATTGATAGACTGCCTAATGCAGCGGTTCTCAACCTGTGGGTCGGGACCCCAGCGGGGCTCGAACGACCAAAACACAGGGGTCGCCTAAAGCCATCGGAAAATACATATTTCCGATGGCTTTAGCCGCTAAGAAGTCGCGCTACCGTCTGTAGCGGCGCTATTCAGCTGGAACGCACACCGTTATGGATGCGCGTTCCAAACTGAATGCCTGCGCGCATGCTCAGACGTGATTGCATCATCCGTCCGGGGCCTAAGGGGCGGGGGAAGCGGGGGGAACGCTCCACAGTCCATAGCAGCGCATTACGTGTGTCCGGCGCTTGCGGATGTCATCAGTGGGCGGACGCAGCAAACGCCGGAGGACAGAAGCCAAGACAGCCTGCGAGACGCCTGCTGGTGTAATAACAGTACACACACCATACACACAATACTGTGTAAGTGTAAGGTGCTTTGTGTGTAATCATTACACAGTACACAAAGCAGCTTACACTTACACAAAGCACCAAACATTTACACAGTGTCTTATACTATAAGAGACCATTATAAGATGTAGGTCACACTGTTCCCCAATGTATAATTATCTCCCATATCTCCCACTATTTTCCCATATTCTGAATGAGGAAACTGCTGAAATCAGCGCTTTCCGGCATTGAATCCGCCTCCTATTGATTTCATTGTGAGCGCAGCGGATTTGGTGGAAGAGAGCTCCCTAGAATCTCAAGTTGCCACACAATCCGCCGCAGCCTCCTACTAATTTCAATATGAGGCGGAGAAATTACAGTTTCCGACACATGCTATGCCATGGTGAAATGTTATTTATTGGAATTAGTAATAAATATTTCTCAACATGTAATTAAATATTGTTTTTGTGATTAATCACTATGATTAAATGATGTTTGATTTGTAGCAATGAGAATACATAATGCATATCAGGTATTTACATTCCGAACCACAACTGTAGCAAAATGACAGTTTTGAAGTAGCCACCAAAATTATATTTGGTTTGGGGTCACCGCAACATGAGGAACTGTATTGCGGGGTCACCGCAACATGAGGAACTGTATTGCGGGGTCACGGCAACATGAGGAACTGTATTGCGGGGTCATGGCAACATGAGGAACTGTATTGCGGGGTCACGGCAACATGAGGAACTGTATTGCGGGGTCACGGCAACATGAGGAACTGTATTGCGGGGTCACGGCAACATGAGGAACTGTATTGCGGGGTCACACCAACATGAGGAACTGTATTGCGGGGTCACAGCAACATGAGGAACTGTATTGCGGGGTCACACCAACATGAGGAACTGTATTGCGGGGTCACAGCAACATGAGGAACTGTATTGCGGGGCCACGGCAACATGAGGAACTGTATTGCGGGGTCACGGCAACATGAGGAACTGTATTGCGGGGTCACGGCAACATGAGGAACTGTATTGCGGGGTCACGGCAACATGAGGAACTGTATTGCGGGGTCACGGCAACATGAGGAACTGTATTGCGGGGTCACGGCAACATGAGGAACTGTATTGCGGGGTCACTGCAACATGAGGAACTGTATTGCGGGGTCACGGCAACATGAGGAACTGTATTGCGGGGTCACGGCAACATGAGGAACTGTATTGCGGGGTCACTGCAACATGAGGAACTGTATTGCGGGGTCACGGCATTAGAAAGGTTGAGAACCACTTGCCTAATGGCTTATGATTGGTTGTTTTTACTTCTTCTTTTACTTTTTGTATTTGCATTTATTTGAATATCCCTATATCTACCTCAAAACGTGCTAATTAAAGCTATCACGCTGCTGCTACAGAATTGTTGTCTGTGGTTCTTGTGCGGTCATCTTGATCAAGATCTGAACAGCAAGTGATTCACTAAGGGCTGTGATCCTTGAAAACCTATTATTGAATTAATATGGATGCCATATGTGTCTGATTTCAATTGATGATGTCTATTTATATCCAGAAATGCTGTATATATGTATATACTATGTCGCAATTGTTTGTTTATTTAGATTGTATATTTGTTTTTGTATGCTCGTTGGCCAACGGGGAATACTTACCTCCCGATACCCAGTCCTGCGCTGCGCTCGGACAAATCTGTGCAGCGCGACCTCCCACCTATTGTGGGAGGTGGCTTGCCACTGGCCGCAGCTTCTCTTCTACAACTTGCAGAAGTCCGCATTCCAGCTTGGAACGCAGCCACGTCATTTCCGGCGAGTCGGCGGTGACGCACTTCTGGCCGGAGTGCGCCCGCCGGGTTTGCAAATTGTGGGGCTGGGAAACGGGGATGGGTGAGTATAAAATGAGGGTAGCCAGCACCTACCCGCTGCGTACTCTGCCTAAGACTTTACGTCACGAAATGCGTTGCAGGGATTTTGGGGGTCCCAGTGGTGGTCCACACATGGCACTTTATTTGACAAGTAAGATGTTAATGTTCTATGTATTTTGTTTGTGATTTGCACCTACCTCATTGTCAGCATTTTTTGCACTGTTATGCCTATATATACTGGGATTTGATGCACTCTGGAAGCACTTGACACTTTATGAATTGATTTGTGAATATAGTATTATTATTGTTAATTTATTGATATTAGGGTCCCCCCCACTGGGGTACATAAGAATTAAACCCCCCTCCCCTCCTATTTGATGGCAGTTTATACATGTGTTATATGTTTTTAATAGTTTTTAATGTGTCTTGGTATGAAATTGTGACAATTTAATAAACTTGATATGAATTATAATTAATAGAGTGCCATTGTTAGTCTCTGGTTACATCCCTTCCTATGGGGTTGGGGCACCCCTTGTGTTTGTATTACTGAATTAAGATAGAAAATTGTACTCTATGAAGGTGCACGCGCTTCGGGATCACAGTGTTTGGATAAAAGTATCTCTTTACTTTGGAGCTCTGTACTAATGGAACATTGCTTTGGATTGGACTTTTGGATGAATGAGGACATAGTGAGAACATTCGTGAACCTATTTTAAGAATTGTATTTTAATATCTCAGCTCAATATTTGTTTACATTTGTTTGTCATTTTAAATAATTGGCACCACGTCTGCTACGCGCCTTCATGTGTTTTTTTGTCCAGTTTGGTGAAGGGTTGGAAGGACCTCAGTGGAGTTTTGTGGGTTTAGTTTATGGATTTTCATTGGCCAGGCAGATCTGGTATTGGGCGGATCTTTTACCTAAACACACCGGGGGCTGATTTACAAAACCTTACGCCGGCGTCCGTCAGTACCAGCAAAAAAAATGTAGCTTAAAGTGGACCAAAACCCAGGATTTTGGCTATCCTGGGTTTTGGTCCTTTCCCTGGGGGCACCCCGCTGTTTGAAACCCCCCAGATCGCCGTAGCCAACTCACCTTATCCCGGTCCCACATTATCTCTCCCTGCCTCACCTCTGCCCACTCCTTCCCATCCACCTCTTCCTATCTCCCCTCTACCCACCTCTGCCCATTGCTTCACTTACCGTCTCACTTCTGCTCACCTCACCTCTGCCTGCCCACCTCTTCCTATCACCCTTCTGCCTACCTCTGCTCACCTCTTTCTGCCTTGTCCTATCTTACCTCTGCTTCGCTCCTCTCACCTCTATCTATCTCTATCCACCTCACATCCTACCACTGCTTAACTCTTCCTGCCTCACTTCTGCTCAACTCTCCTCCCCCTGCCTTACCTCTGCCCACTCCTTCCCACCCACCTCTTACTATCCCACCTCTGCCCACCTCACCTCTGTCCAATTCTCCTCTCCCTGTCTTACATCTTCCCACCTCCCCTCTACCAATTACGTCTCTTACCATGTCACTTCTGCCCACCTCACCTCTGCCCACCAACTTTTTCCTGTCACCCTTCTGCCTACCTCTACTCACCTCTTTTCACCTTGTCCCATCTTACCTCCACTCCTCTCACCTCTACCTATCACTATCCACCTCTTACTACCCCACATCCCACCACTGCTTAACTCTTCCTGCCTCACTTCTGCTCAACTCTCCTCCCCCTGCCTTACCTCTGCCCACTCCTTCCCACCCACCTCTTACTATCCCCCCTCTGCCCACCTCACCTCTGTCCATTGCTTCTCTTACCGTCTGACCTCTGCTCACCTCACCTCTGCCCACCCACCTCTTCCTATCACCCTTCTGCCTACCTCTGCTCACCTATTTCTGCCTTGTCCCATCTTACCTCCGCTCCCCTCCCCTCTACCTGTCTCTATCCACATCTTACCACCTCTATTCATCGCTTCTCTTACTATCTCACCTCTGCGGCTCATTTCTTCTTGACTCAGCTCTGCCCACCCCACCTCTCCCTGCCTCACCTCTTCCTGCCTTGTCCCATCTTATCTCTGCTCCGCTCCTCTCACCTCTACCTATCACTATCCACCTCTTACCACCCCACATTCCACCACTGCTTAACTTATCCTGCCTCACTTCTGCTCAACTCTCCTCTCCCTGCCTTACCTCTGCCCACTTCTTCCCATCCACCTCTTCCTATCTCCCCTCTACCCACCTCACCTCTTTCCATTGCTTCTCTTACCGTCTCACCTCTGCTCACCTCACCTCTGCCCGCCCACCTCTTCCTATCACCCTTCTGCCTACCTCTACTCACCTCTTTCCACCTTGTCCCATCTTACCTCCGCTCCCCTCCCTTCCACCTATCTCTATCCACCTCACATCCTACCACTGCTTAACTCTTCCTGCCTCACTTCTGCTCAGTTCTCCTCTCCCTGCCTTACCTCTGCCCACTCCTTCCCACCCACCTCTTCCTATCTCTCCTCTACCCACCTCACCTCTGTCTATTGCTTCTTTTACCATCACTTCTGCCCACCTCACCTCCACTCACCTCTGCCTACTTCTACCCATATCTGCCCACCTCACCTCTTGAAATGACCTTTCTGTGCCTTACCATTGCCCACTCCTTCTCACCCTATCTTTACCCACCTCTGGTCTCTTCCACCTACCTCTTTCCTCTTTACCTGTGTTCATTTTACCACTGCTAACCTATACTCACCTCTTTCCGCCTTGTCCCATCTTACCCCCGCTCCCCTCACCTCTGCCTATCTCTATCTACCCCACCTTTATCCATCACTTCTCTTACTATCTTACCTCTACTCAACTCTTCTTGATTCAGCTCTGCCTAGC
Organism: Gastrophryne carolinensis; assembly: GCA_027917425.1. NCBI lineage: Eukaryota > Metazoa > Chordata > Amphibia > Anura > Microhylidae > Gastrophryne > Gastrophryne carolinensis. The sequence goes on from CM051243.1 coordinate 193,250,791, forward strand.
CCACGTCTCCTTGCCTCACCTCTGCCCAATTCTCCTCTCCCTGCCTTACCTCTGCCCACTCCTCCCCACCCACCTCTTCCTATCTCCCATCTACCACAAATCTCACCTCTGTCCATTGCTTCTCTTACCATCTCACCTCTGCCTACGTCTACCCACCTCTTTCCACCTTGTCCCATCTTACCTCCGCTCCCCTCACCTCTAACTGTCTTTATCGACTTCACCTCTATCCATCACTTCTCTCACTATCTCTCCTCTGCTCAACTCTTCGTGACCCAGCTCTGCCCACCTCACCTCTGCCCAATTCCCCACTCCCTGCTTGACCTCTGCCCACTCCTTCCCACCCACCTCTTACTATCTCCCATCTACCACAAACCTCACCTCTGTCCATTGCTTCTCTTACTATTCCACTTCTTCTCACCCCACCTCTACCCACCGCTGGTCACCTTCACATATACATAAAGGCATTCGCCGATTACATTTGTTTGCGCCCAACTCAAAGAGGAACAATACGACAATGTGGTCCCAAGACCCAAAAAGGTTTGGGCCACCCTAGCATAGAATATACCAAACATGTCTAGTTCAAACTAAAACCTGGCCATGGGGTCACTTAATTCATAAAACAATGAGCGCCTCCCTACTCAATGCTCAGAAGCCATATGATTCCTCCTCCCTCCTCGTTCCCATCACCACGGCAGGCAATAAGCTTCAGCCCAGGGAGGCATCCACATCAGACGTGTCACGTATAGTAAGTTCCCGCAAGCCGCGATGACATTCCCGCGCCGACTTGTCGTGTCTGCCGCAGCTCATTAGCGCATCGTCAAAGGAGGGGGCGCCACGGTGTTGCCCCCCGCGCCGTGTTTTCCAGGATTGTCTCAATCTCCTTCCACTCAATTAAAGTCGGCTTTGTCACCAGGAAAAGGCTAATAATTGGGTCATTTGGGTGCCGTTGATTAACTCGTAGGCCAAGCAGGACGGTAATGAAACAAGACGCGCTCAATTAGGGTTTAACGTGTCGCGAATGAAAATGTTAAAGGCGGTAGGCGACACCTAAAAGAATAATTCTGCTAAGTGCGCCTACATTTAAACTGCTCATTTGCCGTTACTCGCTGTTGTCGTTTCCAGGCCTGTGACAAAAAAAAGTGATCAACCTGAAAATTAGAGGTATAAAAAAACAACTTTCCCCCAATAGGACTAATCCCACAACAGGAGTGGACTGGCCATACGGTTAGAATTTCTGGTGGGCCGGACAGCTTTGGGGCCACCTGGGAAGAAATTCTTGCAGAGGCTCTCTGCCCTTGATAATTATAACGGTGGAGGCCCCTGTGCAAAAAGTCTAGTGGAGGCTCTCTGCCCTTGATAATAAGTGGCGGAGGCCCCTATGCAAAAAGTCTAGTGGAGGCTCTCTGCCCTTGATAATAAGTGGTGGAGGCCCCTGGGAAAAAAGTCCATCAGTGGATTTCTGCCCTTGATAATTATAACGGTGGAGGCCCCTGTGCAAAAAGTCTAGAAGAGGCTTTCTGCCCTTGATAATAAGAGGCGGAGGCCCCTGTGCAAAAACTCTAGTGGAGGCTCTCTGCCCTTGATAATAAGTGGCGGAGCCCCCTATGCAAAAAGTCTAGTGGAGGCTCTCTGCCCTTGATAATAAGTGGTGGAGGCCCCTGGGAAAAAAGTCCATCAGAGGATTTCTGCCCTTGATAATTATAACGGTGGAGGCCCCTGTGCAAAAAGTCTAGAAGAGGCTTTCTGCCCTTGATAATAAGTGGCGGAGGCCCCTGTGCAAAAAGTCTAGTGGAGGCTCTCTACCCTTGATAATAAGCGGTGGAGGACCCTGGGAAAAAAGTCTAGCATAGGCTCTCTGCCCTTGATATCAAGTGGTGGAGGCTCCTCGGCTAACATTCTAGTGGAGGCTCTTTGCCCTTGATAACAAGTGGTGGAGACACCTGGACAATTCTAGTGGTTGTGTGTTAAAGAGCAACAAAACACAGTTTTTTCTGGTTTAAAAAGTCTCTTTTGATGTTAAGATGCACTTAAGGAGTCCCGCAGCACCCCGTTACCGCTGACCTCTCATTTCCCAATAAAAAAAAGTAGATGGAAAGCAATAATTTTTTTTTGTTTTTCATGAGAGCTTCTACCATCACCTTTGCTTGTTTTTACTTCCTGGGTCTGACCCAAAGACTTTCTCAGCAGAGAGGTGATGCCTTTATATTAATCACTAATAATAATAATAACACCAGAGTTTCCCAACACATCTCCCAACCATAGAACTTTAACCTCAGGTTTTCATTCACCCGTATTCCCCAGATGCTTCGCCGCCGACTGATTCCTTCCGTAAGATATGGAATTATCCAGAGGTGACCTTCCCCAATACACTGCAGCGGCGGCTTTAGTCATGTGTGTAGCGTATCTCTGCGGCTGACCCTCCATATTCTGGATGGTTCCTGGCTGCTCTCCCATTCTTTCCTCTCTATGTTCACTCCCCTCCCTCCCAATATCCATGACCTGAATAAGGAAAGCTCTTCTGGGGTGGATAAAAAAAAATAATACAGACGGAAAAGTCATTGCACCAACTGTTCACGCTGTTGTATTGTGTAGTAAATTGTTTTTTTCGATATATATATATATATATATATATATATATATATATACTTATATTTATATTATTGATTATATGTATGAAACAGTTTTATTTTATTTTTTTAATAGTTTTTTGATGTGTGCAAAGGTGCTTAAGACAAAACAGAGCGGCTTGTCAGTACTGGCCGGGGTCCTGCCCAAGGAATCAGTCCACAATGGCGTCACAACACAAGCAGTAGGCAGGAGAATGGTTCAGAAACAGCCGAGTAACAGAGGGTTCCCCCTCAAAAAAATGTTCTCATTCCTTGGTTCCTAATAGGTTGCACTGGGCAGTTTATGAATATGATGGTTTATGGTCATAATATTGTTTATTATAGAGTGGAGTCCCTCTAGCGGACTTACATTTATTTGGATTGCACAGTCTCTTCTGTTTTGACACGGTCTGATTAATTTATAGTAGTTCTTGTATGCAGTAGGTAATTTAATATGGGAAGGCTGATTCATTACTAATGCCAGGTAGCGACAGACGAGCGGATTTCAGAGCGCCCACTAGTAGCCCACTGTGCTCGGCCATGGTTAATTGTTTCAGAGCGCCTTAGTCGCTGGCCGGCATTGATGAATATGATGTGTGAGTCGTATGGGAGCGAACGGTAGCGCCAGCTCAGTGCGACCGGCTCACACCACATTCATAAAAAAAACAGCCTCACACAGTGCCAGCACTCAAAATCGGGTGGTTGTAGCCCAGAGCGCCAGACGCTGTGTGATTAAAGTCTGTTTTTGAACACAGATCCACTAGTAACCAAGCAAAAAACACATGGAATGACATTGTTATTACATTGTAACATGAACACTTTAAAGTGGACCAACACCCAGGATTTTGACTATCCTGGGTCTTGGTCCACTTCGGTGGGGCACCCCCGATCGGCGTGCCCCGCTGTGTGAAACCCCCCCAAACACTCGGAAAACTCACCTCTCCCCGCTCCCAGCGCCGACGGACAAGCGATTTGACAGCCGCTTGTCCGTGGCTCCTCCGCCGCCGCCTCCCGCGCGGGGGCGCGCACGCCTAGAGGGGCGTGAGGGAGAAACTAAGGTAAGGGGGTTTGGGGGTTTTGGGGGGGTTTCACCCCGCGGGACATCCCGATCTCGGATGTCCCGCGGGGAGGGAGGTGATCGGCCCGGGAATCTTATAGATTCCCGGGCCGATCACCCGAGGGTGATGGTCCACTTTAATACCAGACATGTAAGGACAATGCTGCATAAAAATATTAATCAAAAATGTTTTAAAAAATGTCATTTTCTAGGCATGTCAGAAAGTTTTGGTTTGTATTTAAAACAAAAAAATTGGGATCAGGAAAGGGATTTAAGAATCGTCCATAGAAATGTATGGGAGACGCCAGGTAGCGACAGGTAAGACGTGGCGCTCTGCAAGGATGAACGCCGGCGCTGTACGCTGAGCCTGGGATAATGATGAATCGGACGCTACATGGCGTTGTTCCAGTCGCTCACCAGATTCGGCTTCATAAATGTGTAATTGCTGCCGTGTCCGGCGTTCACCTGACGCTATCTGATGCTTACAAGGCACTACCTAGCGCTAGAGCTTCATGATAATATGAAGTATAATATGAAGTACTTTTTTATTTAATGGGGGTATGGGCAATAATATATTGTTTATTATAGAGTGGAGTCCCTCTAGTAGGCCTACATTTATTTGGATTGCACAGCTTTTTTTCACTAGCACTTTATAAGGAATTTGATCATTTAGTATTATCATCTTATTTTTTAATTTAATGGGGGTATGTGCAATAAGGGGGCCGAGCTTATGTTTGTTTAAAATATATGATTTTCCTCCTATGGACAAGATAGTGTCTCTGAATTATTGTGCCAGTATTGATGGGTGATTGTTGGTGTAGTTGTTTTTAATGTGTGTTTATGTTTTTTAACATAGTGGAGCTATAATAATAAAGTGTTTTTTTATGATATTCTTTTTTTGAGGTCTTTTTTCCCTATTATTTCTTTGGATTTAGTGGAGTGGCACGGACCCAGAAGCATGCATAGTAGTTTATATTGTGGCTGTGCCCGCTGTGTTGCTTTGTATCCAAAGGGACCCGTAGGTCCAAAGTCAGGCCGGCGCGGTAGTTGGGCCAGGCAGCAAGCTGAGAAGGGTCAAAACGAAGCTGAAGTCAATAGCACGCGAGTCGCACCCTAGTAAAAAATATTGAACCATAAACCTGGGGTACTGGCATGCCCCTAAAACCGGAAGACATTGGTCTGCCCTTAACTGTCTGGGAGGCTGTGCGGGGGTGGCCAGACGGAGCTGCCTGTCCATGACCTTTGGCTTACGTCTAACCATATCTTTGCCATTCGACTGCTGCCAGTCCATTGGTGCTAAGGCATTACTGCTTGTCTGCCTACTCTCTAGATTCCCCCAATGGAACAACCTGTGACCCAGAATCAGTTGGAAGAAGGGACCATTTAAATATGAAACCTGGAACAATTGGGAGAAGGCACCCTCAAAATATGAGAGACCTGGAGCAGTTTGGAGAAGCACCCTTCAAATATGAGAGATCTGGAGCAGTTTGGAGAAGCACCCTTCAAATATGAGAGATCTGGAGCAGTTTGGAGAAGCGGCCTTCAAATATGATAGATGCAGAACCATTGGGAGAAGAAGCCCTTCATGTATGAGAGACCTGGAGCAGCTGGAAAAAGGCACCCTTTAAATATGAGAGACCTGGAGCAGTTGGTAGAAGGCACCCTTTATATATGATAGACCTGGAGCAGTTGGGAGAAACACCCTTCAAATTTGGGAGACCAGTATCAGTTGGGAAAATAAACCATTTAAATATGAAACGTGGAACAATTGGGAGAAGGCACCCTCGAAATATGATAGACCTGGAGCAGTTTGGAGAAGCACCCTTCAAATATGATAGATATGTAGGGAGAAGAAGCCCTTCAAGTATGAGAGACCTGGAGCAGCTGGGTGAAGGCACCCTTCAAATATGAGAGACCATGATCAGTTGGGAGAAGCACCCTTCAAATATGAGAGACCATGATCAGTTGGGAGAAGCACCCTTCAAATATGAGAGACCAGGATCAGTTGGGAGAAGCACCCTTCAAATATGAGAGACCTGGATCAGTTGGGAGAAGAAACCATTTAAAGGAGCACTATCACAAAATTGTGTAATATTAAAAACCCATATAAACACATTGACTAATGAGAGGAGGGGGTCACTTATACTCCCAAACTGATTAAAACTCCCAGCAAGCTTGTGGTTTATTCTCCCATGGTTGGAATAAAATCCAGGGGGGACAGGTTTAGTTTATCAGGGGTGACAGAATATGATTTCCTCTTCCTTCCATTAATAAAGTTAAAAAACATGCTTGGCTGGCTATTTCTTGATGCGAGGTGAATAAGTGGACTCTCCTCCCACCATCCAGCATATCTATACGGATTTTTATAATTAGGCAATTCTTTCGCGATAGTGCTCCTTTAAATATGAGACCTGGAGAAACTGGGAGAAGGCACCCTTGAAATAGGACAGACCTGGAGCAATTTAGAGATGCACCCCTCAAATATTAGAGATGTGGAGCAGTTGGGAGAAGGAGTCCTTCCAGCATGAGAGACCTGGAGCAGTTGGTAGAAGGCACCCTTCAAATATGAGAGACCTGGGGAAGTTGGGATAAGGAGCCCTTCAAGTATGAGAGACCTGGAACAGTTGGTAGAAGGCACCCTTCAAATATGAGAGACCTGGGGCAGTTGGGAGAAGGAGCCCTTCAAATATGAGAGACCTGAGGCAGTTGGTAGAAGGCAAATATGAGAGACTGGAAGCAGTTTGCAAAGTTTGGGCCAAAACTCCAGGTGTAAGACGCTTCTCGATATAGGGAGCAGTAATTTATTCCCAAGGGTGTGCAACCAAATATTAAGTTGAGCATGCCAGTAAATTTGTCCAGCCAATGTTTGGAGTTTTGCATGAAAATGTATCATTTTTGACTTTTTATAAAATAAATACATAAGAAAAATGTTAGGGTGCCAGGACTTGCTGTTGCGACTTCAAGTTACAGTAGTGTTCCCTTTACTATAGCAATATTGCTGTTGTTGACCCTGTAATGTCCTTCTAATTCTGCTGTTTGAAGGTTTTGTTGTAGGTTTTAACCTTTGTTTTTCAATATCCCTGAAATGAGGTCACAACAAAAACAACCCGACACAAATACGGGTAATGTCAGTCACCCGGAAGAAAAGTCTCAACATGGGTCGAGCACTCTAGAGATGATGGAGAAGGTCGAGAGGTAAAGTGAAAGCCTTTCTAAGAATAAGATGAGTGACATGTCTCTCTCGGAAACCTGACTTATCTCAAATATCACGCGACTTGAAGGTCACGGGAAAAATGGCAGAATCAGCGAGAGCTGTCCAAACACAAAGACATCTCGCTGCCTGAATAGAAATGATACACTCAGAGGAGCCGCGCACTCGACATGCACCTACATTGCAATGGCAGGCGAGTGGCTTGTACATGCCGGCCCCGCCATTGTCATCTAGGGAAAGTGATGGGAAACTCAGCAAAAAAGTCAACAATGGTCAGGAAAAAGTCATCAAAAGATGTATAAGTCGAGTACGTGATAGAAGATTTTTGCATTACTGTCACTCCCCGGTAGAGAGTACTGATCAAGGAGAGGCCCGGCTCTTGCCTATCAGAACCCAATACTTTACCCAGAAGACCAGGTCAGCCTGGTCTTTCCTAGAGCTCTAGTGACATCCATCAAACATGATAGACCTGGAGCAGTTGGGGGAACGAACCCTTCAAATATAAGAGACCTGGAGTAGTTGGAGAAGACACCCTTTATATATGAGAGACCATGAGCATTTGGTGGAAGGCACCCTTTATATATGAGAGACCATGAGCATTTGGTGGAAGGCACCCTTTATATATGAGAGGACATGAGCAGTTGGTAGAAAGCACCTTTTATATATGAGAGACCATGAGCAGTTGGTAGAAGGCATCATTTATATAGGAGAGACCTGGAACAATTGGGAGAAGGCACCTTCAAGTACCGACATGTACCTACATTGCAATGGCAGATGAGTGGCTTGTACATGCCGGCCCCGCCATTGTCATCTAGGGAAAGGGATGGGAAACTCAGCAAAAAAGTTAACAATGGTAACTGATAAGGAAGAGGCCCGACTCTTGCCTATCAGAACCCAAACCTTTACCCAGAAGACCAGGTCAGCCTGGTCTTTCCTAGAGCTCTAGTGACATCCCTCAAACATGATAGACCTGGAGCAATTGAGAGAAGCACCCTTCAAATATAAGAAACCTGGATCAGTTGGGAGAAGTACCCTTCAAATATGCGAGATCAGGATAAGTAGGGAGAAGCATCCTTCACTTATAAGAGACCAGGGTCAGTTGGGAGAAACACCCTTTATATGTGAGAAACCAGGATCAGTTGGGAGAAGCACCCTTCAAATATGAGAGACCAGGATCAGTTGGGAGAAGCACCCTTTATGTAGGAGAGACCAGGATCAGTTGGGAGAAGCACCCTTCAAATATGACTGATCAGGATCAGTTGGGAGAAGCACCCTTCAAATACGAGAGACCAGAATAAGTTGGGAGAAGCACCCTTCTAATATGAGAGACCAGGATCAGTTGGGAGAAGCACCCTTTATATAGGAGAGACCTGGAGCAGTTGGTGGAAGGCACCCTTTATATAGGAGAGACCTGGAGCAGTTGGTGGAAGGCACCCTTTATATAGGAGAGACCTGGAGCAGTTGGGAGAAGGCACAGTTTAAGTACCGACATGCACCTACATTGCAATGGCAGATGAGTGGCTCGTACATGCCGGCCCCACCATTGTCATCTAGAGTAAGGGATGGGAATCTCAGCAAAAAAGTCAACAATGGTCAGGAAAAAGTCATCAAAAGATGTGTAAGTCATGTACGTGATAGAAGATTCTTGCATGTCACTCACCGGTAGAGAGCACTGATATAGAAAAGGCCTGGCTCTTGCCTATCAGCACCCAATCCTTTACCCAGAAGACCAGGTCAGCCTGGTCTTTCCTAGAGCTCTAGTGATATCCCTCAAACATGATAGACCTGGATCAGTTGGGAGAAGCACCCTTCAAATATGAGAGACCAGGATCAGTTGGGAGAAGCATCCTTTATATGTGAGAGACCAGGATCAGTTGGGAGAAGCACCTTTCAAATATAAGAGACCAGGATCAGTTGGGAGAAGCACCCTTCAAATATGAGAGACCAGAATCAGTTGGGAGATGCACCCTTCAAATATGAGAGACCAGGATCAGTTGTGAGAAGCACCCTTTCAAATACGAGAGACCTGGATCAGCTGGGAGAAGCACTCTTCAAATATGAGAGACCAGGATCAGTTGAGAGAAGCACCCTTCAAATATGACTGACCAGGATCAGTTGGGAGAAGCACCCTTCAAATATGAGAGACCAGGATCAGTTGGGAGAAGCACCCTTCAGATATGAGAGACCAGGATCAGCTGGGAGAAGCACCCTTCAAATATGAGAGACCGGGATCAGTTGGGAGAAGCACTGTTCAAATATGAGAGACCAGAATCAGTTGGGAGAAGCACCCTTCTAATATGAGAAACCGGGATCAGTTGGGAGAAGCACCCTTCAAATATGAGAGACCAGGATCAGTTGGGAGAAGCACCCTTCAAATATGAGAGACCAAAATCAGTTGGGAGAAGCACCCTTCAAATATGAGAGACCGGGATCAGTTGGGAGAAGCACCCTTCAAATATGAGAGACCAGGATCAGTTGAGAGAAGCACCCTTCAAATATGACTGACCAGGATCAGCTGGGAGAAGCACCCTTCAAATATGAGAGACCTGGATCAGTTGGGAGAAGCAGCCTTCAGATATGAGAGACCAGGATCAGCTGGGAGAAGCACCCTTTAAATATGAGAGACCAGAATCAGTTGGGAGAAGCACCCTTTAAATATGAGAGACCAGAATCAGTTGGGAGAAGCACCGTTCAAATATGAGAGACCAGAATCAGTTGGGAGAAGCACCCTTCTAATGTGAGAGACCAGGATAAGTAGGGAGAAGCACCCTTCAAATATGAGAAAACAGGATCAGTTGGGAGAAGCAGCCTTCAACATGATAGACCAGGATCAGTTGGGAGAAGCAGCCTTCAAATATGAGATACCAGGATCAGCTGGGAGAAGCACCCTTCAAATATGAGAGACCAGGATCAGTTGGGAGAAGCACCCTTCAAATATGAGAGACCAGGATCAGTTGGGAGAAGCAGCCTTCAGATATGAGAGACCAGGATCAGCTCGGAGAAGCACCCTTCAAATTTGAGAGACCAGGATCACTTGGGAGAAGCAGCCTTCAAATATGAGAGACCAGGATCACTTGGGAGAAGCAGCCTTCAGATATGAGAGACCAGGATCAGCTGGGAGAAGCACCCTTCAAATATGAGAGACCAGGATCAGTTGGGAGAAGCACCCTTCAAATATGAGAGACCAGGATCAGTTGGGAGAAGCAGCCTTCAGATATGAGAGACCAGGATCAGCTGGGAGAAGCACCCTTCAAAAATGAGAGACCAGGATCAGTTCGGGGAAGCAGCCTTCAAATATGAGAGACCAGATCAGCTGGGAGAAGCACCCTTCAAATATGACTGACCAGGATCAGTTGGGAGAAGCACCCTTCAAATATGAGAGACCAAAATCAGTTGAGAGAAGCACCTTTCAAATATGAGAGACCGGGATCAGTTGGGAGAAGCACCGTTCAAATATGAGAGACCAGAATCACTTGGGAGAAGCACCCTTCTAATATGAGAAACCAGGATCAGTTGGGAGAAGCACCCTTCAAATATGAGAGACCAGTATCAGTTGGGAGAAGCACCCTTCAAATATGAGAGACCGGGATACGTTGGGAGAAGCAGCCTTCAGATATGAGAGACTAGAATCAGTTGGGAGAAACACCCTTGAAATATGAGAGACCAGGATAAGTAAGGAGAAGCACCCTTCAAATATGAGAGACCAGGATCAGCTGGGAGAAGCACCCTTCAAATATGAGAGACCAGGATCAGTTGGGAGAAGCACCCTTCAAATATGAGAGACCAGGATCAGCTGGGAGAAGCACCCTTCAAATATGAGAGACCAGGATCAGTTGGGAGAAGCACCCTTTATATATGAGAGACCAGGATCAGTTGGGAGAAGCACCCTTCAAATATGAGAGACCAGGATCAGTTGGGAGAAGCACCCTTCAAATATGAGAGACCAGGATCAGTTGGGAGAAGCAGCCTTCAAATATGAGAGACCACGATCAGTTGGGAGAAGCAACCTTCAAATATGAGAGACCAGAATCAATTGAGAGAAGCACCCTTCAAATATGAGAGACCAAAATCAGTTGAGAGAAGCACCCTTCAAATATGAGAGACCAGGATAAGTTGGGAGAAGCACCCTTTAAATATGAGAGACCATGATCAGTTGAGAGAAGCACCCTTCAAATATGAGAGACCAGAATAAGTTGGGAGAAGCACCCTTTATATATGAGAGACCAGAATCAGTTGGGAGAAGCATCCTTCAAATATGACAGACCAGGATCAGTTGGGAGTAGCACCCTTTATATAGAAGAGACCTGGAGCAGTTGGTGGAAGGCACCCTTTATATATGAGAGACCTGGAGCAGTTGGTAGAAGGCACCCTTTATATAGGAGAGACCTGGAGCAGTTAGGAGAAGGCACAGTTTAAGTACCGACATGCACCTACATTGCAATGGTAGGCGAGTGGCTTGTACATGCCGGCCCCGCTATTGTCATCTAGGGAAAGGGATGGGAAACTTAGCAAAAAAGTCAACAATTATCAGGAAAAAGTCATCAAAATGTGTAAGTCGTGTACGAGATAGAAAATTCTTGCATTGCTGTCACTCACCGGTAGAGAGCTCTGATAAGAAGGAGGCCCAGCTCTTGCCTATCAGAACCCAATCCTTTACCCAGAAGACCAGGTCAGCCTGGTCTTTCCTAGAGCTCTAGTGATATCCCTCAAACATGATAGACCTGGATCAGTTGGGAGAAGCACCCTTCAAATATGAGAGACCAGGATAAGTAGGGAGAAGCACCCTTCAAATATGAGAGACCAGGATCAGTTGGGAGAAGCACCCTTCAAATATGAGAGACCAGGATAAGTAGGGAGAAGCACCCTTCAAATATGAGAGACCAGGATCAGTTGGGAAAGCACCCTTCAAATATAAGAAACCAGGATCAGTTGGGAGAAGCACCCTTTATATAGGAGAGACCTGGAGCAGTTGGTAGAAGGTACCCTTTATATGTGAGAGACCTGGAGCAGTTGGTAGAAGGCACCCTTTATATAGGAGAGACCTGGAGCAGTTGGTGGAAGGTACCCTTTATATGTGAGAGACCTGGAGCAGGTAGAAGGCACCCTTTATATAGGAGAGACCTGGAGCAGTTGGTGGAAGGTACCCTTTATATATGAGAGACATGGAGCAGTTGGTAGAAGGCACCCTTTATATAGGAGAGACCTGGAGCAGTTGGGAGAAGGCACCCTTCAAGTACCGACATGCACCTACATTGCAATGACAGATGAGTGGCTTGTGCATGCCGGCCCCACCATTGTCATCTAGGGAAAGGGATGGGAAACTCAGCAAAAAAGTCAACAATAGTCAGGAAAAAGTCATCAAAAGATGTGTAAGTCGTGTACGTGATAGAAGATGTATGCATTACTGTCACTCACCGGTAGAGAGCACTGATCAAGAAGAGGCCCGGCTCTTTCCTATCAGAACCCAATCCTTTACCATAGGTCAGCCTGGTCTTTCCTAGAGCTCTAGTGACATGTTTTATATCCATAGTTACAATACCTACAAGTGGGCTTTGTAACAACAAATCAAACCTTTTCAATACCAAAATGCTTCTCCCCTTGGTAGGAAGACTCCAAGCCTCCTAATGTTGGGCTTTTCATCACTGGTGGAAGGTTCTAAGATGGGTAATGGTGAGCTTCTTCTAAGATTGGGCTTTTCAATAATGCTGGGAGCTTCTACCATAGATCGAGGTGAGCTTCTTCTAACGTTGAGCTTTTCATTATTGATAGGAGTTTCTATCATGAGCCAAGGTGAACTTCCCATAAGGTTGAGATTGTCTTCATTGCTGGGAGCTTCGTCCATGAGCCAAGATGAACTTCTTATAAGGTTGGGATTGTCTCCATTTCTGGGAGCTTCTACCATGAGCCAAGGTGAAATTCTCATAAGGTTAGGATTGTCTTCACTGCAGGGAGCTTCTACCATGGGTCAAGGTGAGCTTGTTCTAAGGTTTAGCTTTTCATCCGTGCTGGGATCTTCTAGCACGAGTTATGGAAAGGCTTGGGGCAAGAGCACGCTGCACATCACAGGGAAACTAAAGATGTGGCTGCTCCCCACTTCTGTGCTCTCTGTTCAAACAGAGCCATATGCTGTTCTTTAATATGCACGGCCTTCGTCGCAGATTGGACAAGAGACAGTGCAGCGTGGGCCCGGGGGAATGTGAGTTTTTGGGGAGAACTGGAGTTGTTTTACACAGTGGGGCATCCCAAATTGGGATAGTATAAATCCTGGCTTTTTGTACGATGCTCCCACTCCACTTTTCCAATGACACCCACCCTAGATCCAATCCCCTTCCCCCCTTACTCATCACTGGGGCTTAACACCATCCTAAAAAAGCAGGGTCTGAACTCCACCCCCACCCTAATGAGTCCTTCAGGTAGCAAGATCCTCCATATGGATAAAAATGCCAAGAGAGCAGGGGCATACTGGCCATAGGTAGATCTGGAACAATGCCCGGTGGGCCGCATTGCTTTGGGGCCAGTTGGGCTGCTGCTTTTAACACCCACATTCAACCCCTGCCCCCTTAGTCTCCCTCTCAGCCCCCTGTACCCAGCCCCACTGTACCCACAAGCCAAGGAACTCCAGCTTCCTGTCCCAGCCCCACTGTACCCAAAAGCCATAGAAACCCCGGCCCCACTGTACCCACAAGCCAAGGAACCCCAGCCCCACTGTACCCACAAGCCAAGGAACCCCAGCCCCCTGTACCCATCCCCACTGTACCCACAAGCCAAGGAACCCCAGCCCCCTGTACCCACAAGCCAAGGAACCCCAGCTCCCTGCACCCAGCCCCACTGTACCCACAAGCCGAGGAACCCCAGTCCCCTGTACCCATCCCCACTGTACCCACAAGCCAAGGAACCCCAGCCCCCTGTACCCATCCCCACTGTATCCACAAGCCAAGGAACCCCAGCCACCTGTACCCAGCCCCACTGTACCCACAAGCCAAGGAACCCCAGCCCCCTGTACCCACAAGCCAAGGAACCCCAGCTCCCTGCACCCAGCCCCACTGTACCCACAAGCCGAGGAACCCCAGTCCCCTGTACCCATCCCCACTGTACCCACAAGCCAAGGAACCCCAGCCCCTGTACCCATCCCCACTGTATCCACAAGCCAAGGAACCCCAGCCACCTGTACCCAGCCCCACAGTACCCACAAGCCAAGGAGCCCCAGCCCCACTGTACCCACAAGCCGAGGAACCCCAGTGCCCTGTACCCATCCCCACTGTATCCACAAGCCAAGGAACCCCAGTCCCCTGTACCCATCCCCACTGTATCCACAAGCCGAGGAACCCCAGTGCCCTGTACCCATCCCCACTGTATCCACAAGCCAAGGAACCCCAGCTCCCTGCACCCAGCCCCACTGTACCCACAAGCCAAGGAACCCCAGTCCCCTGTACCCATCCCCACTGTATCCACAAGCCAAGGAACCCCAGCCCCCTCTACCCATCCCCACTGTATCCACAAGCCAAGGAACCCCAGCCACCTGTGCCCAGCCCCACTGTACCCACAAGCCAAGGAACCCCAGCTCCCTGCACCCAGCCCCACTGTACCCACAAGCCAAGGAACCCCAGTCCCCTGTACCCATCCCCACTGTACCCACAAGCCAAAGAACCCCAGCCCCCTGTACCTATCCCCACTGTATCCACAAGCCAAGGAACCCCAGCCACCTGTACCCAGCCCCACTGTACCCACAAGCCAAGGAACTCCAGCCCCCTGTGCCCAGCCCCACTGTGCCCACAAGCCAGGGAACCCCAGCCCCTGTATCCAGCCCCCTGTGCCCAGCCCCACTGTACCCACAAGCCAAGGAACCCCAGCCCCCGACCCAGCCCCACTGTACCCACAAGCCGAGGAACCCCGGCCCCCTGTACCCACAAGCCAAGGAACCCCAGCCCCACTGTACCCATAAGCCAAGGAACCCCAGCCACCTGTACCCAGCCCCACTGTACCCACAAGCCAAGGAACCCCAGTCCCCTGTACCCAGCCCCACTGTACCCACAAGCCAAGGAACCCCAGCCCCTTGTACCCAGCCCCGCTGTACCCACAAGCCGAGGAACCCCAGCCCCTTGTACCCAGCCCCACTGTACCCACAAGCTGAGGAACCCCAGCCCCCTGTACCCAGCCCACTGTACCCACAAGCCAAGGAACCCCAGCCCCCTGTGCCCAGCCCCACTGTACCCACAAGCCAAGGAACTCCAGCCCCCTGTGCCCAGCCCCACTGTACCCACAAGCCAAGGAACTCCAGCCCCCTGTGCCCAGCCCCACTGTACCCACAAGCCAAGGAACTCCAGCCCCTGTGCCCAGCCCCACTGTACCCACAAGCCAAGGAACCCCAGCCCCCTGTGCCCAGCCCCACTGTACCCACAAGCCAAGCAACTCCAGCCCCCTGTGCCCAGTCCCACTGTACCCAAAAGCCAAGCAACTCCAGCCCCCTGTGCCCAGCCCCACTGTACCCACAAGCCAAGGAACCCCAGTCCCCTGTACTCAGCCCCACTGTACCCACAAGCCAAGGAACCTCAGTTCCCTGTACCCGGCCCCACTGTACCCACAAGCCAAGGAACCCCACTGTACTCACAAACCAAGGAACCCCAGCCCCCTGTCCCCAGCCCCACTGTAACCACAAGCCAAGGAACCCCAGCCCCCAATGCTATAGCCTCGGCATCATGCTTGGGGGGCCTCAGCAGGGATGTCTCGGGACGGCCAGGGGCTGGTAAAATTCAAAGCTGGTTTTGGCCCCAGTCCACCACTGCAAGAGGGCTTTGAAAGCCCTAAAATTCTGGAAGCAGGTTTGTGTTTCAATGTTGGCGCTGCCTGAAATAACAATTTTATTTTTTATGCTATAACTAAAAAACAGCGATTTGATAGGAAGAGTTTTTTCATGAGATATTTTGAGTGAGGATCCGCGGGAGGATAAATAAGGGCGCAGTGAAAACTGTCAGGAGACTCAAGCAGCCTAATGACTTGTTTATCCCAACAATACAAGACGATGATTCATCCCCTTGTATTTAAAAAATAGACCCTCAACAAGCTCCGGAAGATAAAACGTGTCTGTTAATGGGCCCCGGGGCTTATTCGTCTTGGTTCAAGAACATCTCTTGCCATTGTCCCCCTCATCCAGAATCGGCTCTGCTAGAAGGTTCTACGTTTGTTTCTGATGTCAAACCAATTAAGCGGATTTCAATCCGAAATGTAAAATCAAACTGACAACCAAGAAGTTCTGAATAAAACGACTGAGCGGGAAGAGGCCGAGCGGCAGACTCGGACTGTCCCTCTCTCTGACCCTTGTTGTTCTTATTTGTCCCTCTTTGAGGTGTAACATGCAGATCTGCAGCAATAAATGATTCATTCGCCTATTCAAAGTGTTTCTATTGTTGTAAGTGTTACAATGTATCTCCTATCCATCCCTCAATAAGGGGGCGTGGCTTCATCCATCCCCCAATGAGGGGGCGTGGCTGCATCAATCCATCAACGAGGGGCGTGGCTTCATTTACATATTGTCCCTCTTTGAGGTGTAACATGCAGACCTGCAGCAATAAATGATTCATTTGCCTATTCAAAGTGTTTCTATTGTTGTAACTGTTAAAATGTATCTCCTATCCATCCCCCAATGAGGGGGCATGGCTTCTTCCATCCCTCAATGAGGAGGCGTGGCTTCATCCATTCCTCAATGAGGGGGCGTGGCTTCATCCATCCCTCAATGAGAGGGCGTGGCTTCATTCATCCCTCAATGAGGAGGCGTGGCTTCATCCATTCCTCAATGAGGGGGCGTGGCTTCATCCATCCCTCAATGAGGGGCGTGGCTTCATTTACATATTGTCCCTCTTTGAGGTGTAACATGCAGATCTGCAGCAATAAATGATTCATTCGCTATTCAAAGTGTTTCTATTGTTGTAACTGTTACAATGTATCTCCTATCCATCCCCCAATGAGGGGGCATGGCTTCTTCCATCCCTCAATGAGGAGGCGTGGCTTCATCCATTCCTCAATGAGGGGGCGTGGCTTCATCCATTTTTCCCACCCTGAAAAGTTGGAAGGTATGGCTTCCCTCCAACCATCATTGATTGCTGTGCATAATGTCCATCAGTGCTGAATGAATGGATTTCTAGGTGCCTCCTGCTGGCCGCGCACACCCACCGCTACCCATACACACATCAGATGAATGGGTGCTGGGCGTTCATGTGTTCATGTTACAATGTTGTTACAATGTAATTCCATATGTTTTCGCTTTGTTACTGGGGGATAGATGCTGAAAAACAGACTTTAATCACACAGCCTCCTGCGCTCTGGGCTTCAGAGAAGCATTTTTCAGCTCCGGAGTTTTGTTGTTTTTTTGCTGAATATGTTGTGAGTCAGTCGTACTGACCAGTCGCTAACATGCGCTCCCATGCAGCGCTGTACTGGTCATATAGTGACTCCCCACAAGGTATTCATCATTGCTGCACAGCGACTGAGTCGCTATGAAGTAGCGACCCACGGCCGAGCACAGCGACTACTAGCGGGCGCTCTGAAAATGCTGCTACAGACGCTCATCTGTCGCTACCTGCCGTTAGTGATGAATCAGCCTGCAATGATTCAAACGCTAAGATAGGCTTCGTTGTTCATTTGTCCATACATAAATGCATAGTAAGTGCCAAAAATTGTGCAAAGCAGATAGAAAGCATATTACCCAGAGTCGTATCATATAGCATAGGTGGGGGTAATCCTCTGTGGGATCTAAGAACAACACCCAACACAGAGATGGGGCTGCACCAGCCGAATATCATGCACTAGTGCACACTAGGGGATATAGAAATCCAAATAATTGCCACAAAATGAGGTGTTGCTGTTATTAGCGCTACAGACGGCAGCCATACATAGGGCGCACAGGGCGGCATCCCCAGCCCTATGCACGTGCCCGTCTACCCATTAAAGATTGGCACATGCAGAGAGCGGGCCATGTGCAGCCTGTCTAAGATGGGCCAAACCCGGTGCGGAAATCACCTGGGGGAAAGGTGCTGGATAATGGGGACCAATCACCTTGACCTCCCTGGAGTCTTTTAGATGACCGATCGAGTTTCCTTATTAGGTAAGGGGCATACAGTGCTGTAATAAGCTAAGTTGGTGGGTGGTTCCCTTTAAAGTGGACCAAACCCACGACCCGACGGCCAAAGAATCTAGGACCGCTAGATTCTCTCCCCTGGGGCATCCCGATTCTGGCTGTATAAAACCCCAGAAGCCTTCCGGAAACTCACCTTCTTTCCCGGTTCAATGGCGCAAGCATGAGCAGCGGCCGCATCCCGCTATCCCTTTAGCAGGGGGCATTCCTGTGCCAGGCATTTGTAAATGGCCGATGAGGGCACACCCCCCTTTGGAGGGTAGAGTTGGATGCGTTCGCCTTAGACAAGCTCTGAGACAAAGGGGCGGGAGATAATCCGAGCTCACTGATTGGACGAGAGGCTTCTCATGTGCTGTAAGACCAGGGAAGCGTTAGTCAGAGCGGGCAACCTGGGGGGTTTCACACAGCGGGGCATCTCCGATCAGGGTGCCCCGGGGGCAAGGACCAAAACCCAGGGTTTTGGCCCACTAGAGAGTGGACCAAAAACCAAGTCTCTCAAGATCTCCCGTGAACTTACCTTACCTTGTTCTTGGATCCAAATAATTGCCACAAAATGAGGAATCCCAACTTTCCTCCAAATATCCCAAAACATTGGCACAACTACAACCGTATACATATAATGAAGATTTTATTGTATAAAAAAAAGGCCAAAAAATCAATGTGATGTCTGTATGTAGGATTTGTTGGCCTTTTTTTATACAATAAAATCTTCATTATATGTATACAGTTGTAGTTGTGCCAGTGTTTTGGGGATATTTAGAGGAAAGGTGGGATTCCTCATTTTGTGGCAATTATTTGGATCTAAGAACAAGGTAAGGTAAGTTCACGTGTGAGCTCGAGAGATTTGGTTTTTGGTCCACGTTAAAGTGGACCAAAACCTGGGTTTTTGTTCTTGCCTCCGGGGCACCCTGATCAAAGATGCCCCACTGTGTGAAACCCCCTAGGTTGCCTGATCAGACTTACCCTGTCCCAGTTCTCTGACGCATGAGCAGCCTCTCATCCAGTCAGTGCGCTCGGATCTGCTCCCGCCCCTTCATTCGAGCGTGCTGATGGCCGCATTCCCTGCTACCCTCCACAGGGTAGGAAGCGTGCTCATGCCGACCATTCACAAATGGCGCATGCACGGGTTATGCTAAAGCGATAGCGGGGATGGGGCCACTGCTAATGCTTGTTGTCCTTGGACAAGGAAAGAAGGTGAGTTTCCGGGCAACCTCGGGGGTTTTACAGCCAGAATCAGGATGCCCCAGGGGAGAGAATCTAGCTGTCCTGGAATCTTATGGATTCCTTGGCCGTCGGGTCGTGGGTTTGTTTCACTTTAAAGTGAACCACCAACGTAGCTTATTACAGCACTGTATGCCCCCAACCTAACAATGTAACTCGATCGGTCATCTAAAAGACTCCAGGGTGGTCAAAACGGGTGGTCCCCATTATCCAGCATTGTAGCGCCAAAGCACAGCTATAACCCCACCTCCTGCACTTTTGCCCCCTCTCCTCCTCTCCTCAGTATGTGATGCTTCTGAGGCAAGATGGCGGCGCCCGTATCCTAGAGTCCTGAACAGAGTTGCAGCCCAGCAGGGGAAAGAATAAAAAGTTAATGACCAAAAATGTAAAACAGTAATTTTAGATGCTGGGGAATCATTTTTTAAAGTTTTGGGCCTTTAATTAAATGATGGTGAAGGTCCGGTTTAAGCTTTGTAAATTGGTTTTCCCCTAAGCTCCAACACCTTCCACCTTTAAATCCGACCTTATGAAAATGCAAAACCGTATAAACAGCGTTTCCCCTCCGCGATGACATTTACAAGCCCATAATTGGCCTTTACATTCTCTGCAACACGCCGTTGTGTCATTTTCCATTTACAGTGTAAATGCCACAACAATACAAAAGCAAAAAATAAATAAAAGAAACGTTGTTGCTTCGTCTCATTTTTTTTATTGTGTAAAAATAAAATGAACCATTCATTTCAGCAGCGAAATTAATGTAACACAACAACGATAAAACGGAAAGGACGGCGCTCGTTAAAATCTGGCTTTTTAAAACCGTACAAACGAGAAACAATGAGAGAGAAACAGAGAGAGAGAGAAAGAGATTAAAGAGAGAAAATTTACAGCTTTGGTCGGAAAAAAAACAACAAAGAAAAACAGAATACACGTTTGGTAGCGGAAATGCAAATTAGCTGGTAGAAAAAATTCCATTGGCGACTTGTAAAAGTTGAAGTATTAAGTTTGCTTTTGTGCTTCTATGTCGCTATCGTTACACAGTGAAATAGGAGAGTTTCTGGAAAAAAAAATTGTGCTGTGCAGAAGATTACTAGCAGTCTCGTCGTAAGGATCCAGGGCTTACAATATCATGCGTATCACTCGGGATGTGCAAGAAGGACGGCGCGCAAGCTACCAGGATGGCCGCCGTAATTATCGTCCGTGCACATGTCGGCGCTAACTCATTGGAGGTCTTGGGGCTAAACCGAAGCCTGCCCAACATCTCTGGCCGGCTTGTGAGCGGCGCTTCCTCGACGAAAGCCCTAGAAGAACCGCTAAAGCCAAAATACAAGAAGACGCAATAGAAAATAGAAATAGTAATACTAGATAGTGCGTTCAAGGCAAAAAGTTTATGGCTTTGTTTCAAAATTGTTTTGGAATAGCCACACAATTGTACGACTCCTACGTCGAAGTAAAAAGAGTCAACGTGCGACATAATATAGACTTTAGACT
Organism: Gastrophryne carolinensis; assembly: GCA_027917425.1. Classification (NCBI taxonomy): domain Eukaryota; kingdom Metazoa; phylum Chordata; class Amphibia; order Anura; family Microhylidae; genus Gastrophryne; species Gastrophryne carolinensis. Next base: position 193,271,502 of record CM051243.1, read on the forward strand.
TTTGACATGTCAACTATATATTTTGACTACAGAAAGAATGGTTATTGTATTGGGTGTTTACAGTGTCTGGGGCCCACCAGAACTGACCCCACTCTGAGATACCAGTATCACCCACTTTTATTGAGTCCATGTACATAGACATTATGTCAAGCGGTATTGACTCTGTCCCACCAGAACTGACCCCACGCTTAGATACCAGTATCACTGACTTTTATTGAGTCCATGTACATAGACATTATGCCAAGTTGTATTGACTCTGTCCCACCACAACTGACCCCACAGTTAAATACCAGTATCACTGGCTTTTATTGAGTCCATGTACATAGACATTATGCCAAGCGGTATTGACTCTGTCCCACCACAACTGACCCCACAGTTAAATACCAGTATCACTGGCTTTTATTGAGTCCATGTACATAAACATTATGCCAAGCTGTATTGTCTCTGTGTGTGTGATACCACAGATTAGCTAGATATAGTTCAGGTTTTGATGATGAAGGCCCTCAAAGGGGTCCATGGCACCCCTATGGGCCAGTCCAAGCCTGGGTGTTTATGCCACTTGTGGCCCCTCTGTAGATATTTACTGTCCTTCAAGGGTTTGTAAAGACAAGAACATATATAAACAGGATATTCACATTTTCTTCCTCTATTCCAGTTCAACAATTAGAAACCTCCTGGTTTCCAAAAACAGGTCCCCAGCTCGGGATTGCTTCTAGAGGTGGGTCTGCAGGGAGATCACCCTGGATGCCGTGGCTATTGTGCAAGTTGGGGGTGGTCATCACAGCCATTTTGTATCCCACAGATAAGTCAGGGCAACTGTTAATGGTGCTATATGCCTATATTGGGCTCAGTCCTGGAAAGAGAGTGCTGCCTGCTGCTAAGAAAAGTGCAAGGAAGGCACATACTACTAGTCATTAGTCTTTAGTCATGTCCTGAACCTGCCGCTTTCCTATCCCAAACCCACGTCCTGTTTGGGGTGGGCTAGGTGCCTTGCTCAAGAGCACTTTAGTCATGTCCCGGACCTGCTGCTCTCTAGTCCCAAACCCACTTCCAGTTGGAGGGGGGGGGTAGGTGCCTTGCTCAAGAGCACTTTAGTCATGTCCCAAATCTACCACTCCCCAGTCACAAACCTGTTCCAGTTGGGGGGGGCTAGGGGCCTTGCTCAAGAGCACTTTAGTCATGTCCCGAACCTGCCGCTCTCCAGTCACGAATCCGCTTCCTTAACTTATAGGCCATGGCCACCCCTTAACTTAACTGCACTCCGATGGCATCCTTGGGCCCCCCCATGTAATTCATAGCTGGGAGCATAACCAACTTAATTTATGGCAAAGAGCCTGGCACACCTCCTCCATTGCAATGTTAGGAGATGGGCATGCTCCTAGATGCATTCGAACCGGAAGGAGACAAGTGCCGGGGAGAAAAAAGTGAGCTTCCTGCTTTGAACGTTCTTGCCTTTACAGATCCTCTAATGTCTCCATAGCTTAAAATAGGAAGCTTAACTTGCTATTAAAGCGGACCAAAACCCACATTTTTATGTCATCATCTCCTGACTCGCTCCCCCTATGCAGAGGACCTTTTGACAATTTTTACTACTCCTGCTTCACTCTAATCCCTGATAATGGCGCCTGTTTTAGCTGTAATGCTCCGCCTCCTCCATTCATTGCTACTGTTGAGTGTTGCAATGACGTAATTGCTGACTATGCAATGACTGGTCACCTGCCATCTTACAGAGTGAGGATGGCAAAAATAAAAATATTCCAGGGTGACTTGAAGAGTGAAAATATCCATTTCTAGTTCTACACACTAAAAATCCACATGGGCTTCGGCCAAACGTATTTCACAAATTCAGTGGGTTTTGGTCCGCTTTAAGTCATCTGGCCGAAAGTATAAAGGAATGTTTCCCGTTGAGTTGTGAGGGCTCTGAACACATGAACACATGTCCACAGACCAGCTACCATCATGGCAGATGCCATAGAATTCTACAGAGCTCTTTAGCTTAGCGGTGCGCGCTGGCAGTTGGAATCAGAAATTCCTGCAAAGCGTTTCCCCATTTCAACATGTGAAAATTTGTTGTGACATTTAAAGTTAACACGTCTAGGTCTGCCGCAAACGACCGTGAGCCGCTGCGTTAGCGTAAGTAAGAGACAGAAAGACAACAATAAAGACATGGAAGAAAGCCTAAGCCTTACCCTACTCGGTCAAAGCGGGGACTTGTAATTAGCTCATTCTTTACATAAAATCAACAGGTTCTGTGCTATATCTTTCTCCAATCTTTGGTTAAATAAAAAAAAAAGAATGCTGAATGAGAGAACAATTTATATGGTATAACAGTCACGTAACACTAATGAGTCTCCCAATAGGAAAGTGCATGGAAAATTTTAGACCACTTTGAAGACTCGGTATAAGCATAAATTTTGGTTTTAACAAAAAGCGTGTTAAAGAATTGTAAGAATATTCTATTACAAATTGCACAATATCAGGATTATGATGTGTTCCAAACCAGAGATTTCAAAAGCCCTAACGTTATAATCATAAACATTAATTCGCATTTTTTTAGCTACGCATCTTTATTATTCGTTCTCATTCTTGCTTTTGGGGCCGAATTCCGTTATTTTCATTATCTCTATAGTCAAAAGTTTTATTTTTTATAAAAAATATTTCCTACAGAGTCAAATAAATATTTTAGGTAGCCTTAATTATGTGTCTTTCGCCCTATTTCAATTAATATCGTTACACCATCGTCTTGCACTTTAGAGTAGTGGTCCTAGATTTTGAGTTTTGTTTTTTAATCCATCTGGATCTGCAGCTTGAAAGAAAAATACATTCCAATATGATTTCTAAGTGATGACTACAGTCTGTCTCCAAAGAAGTTAAAGAATCCATAGAAAACATAGATTTTTTTTTATTTTTTTCTTTGTGAAAATAAGTGCTTTTTCTAAATATAGTTCTGTACCTTATTTTACAACAATTTGAGGGAGAGTAGTCCACATAGAATTAATCTTTCCTGTTTAAACTTTTTTTTTTAGTTTTTTTTTTACAGGTCACATCTAATAAAGTTTTTATAATGTTATATATATATATATATAGTAAACTCAATTAAAGTGATTAAAGGGTAACAAGGCATTTGGGTATATAAAAACCCAACCATGTCCAGATTAGACCCAAGGGTCTAAGAGCCGGTATAGGTCTTTTTTTTTGCTCTTCAATGGTCGGGTTAAGTATTTAAACCTGATAGGGGCCGATAAAAAAGACCCTTATTAGCTACATGGGATTTACACAGTAATTAGTCAAAGTTAAGCATTATCTTTTGAACACCATCCGTCATAATATGGCAAATACCTGAGAGAGGCGTTAGTCAAGTCAGTGCAACTCTGGAAATCTGTAGGTCTACATTGACATCTTTAGCAGTCGGGATTGTCTGGACACATTTTAGCATGATACCCCATTAGAGGGCATCTAACCAGTACATCAATATATATATATATTACTTTTTTTGCAATATCCTAGTCTCTAGGAAGATATGTACTACACAAGCCTGCCACAAGTTTCTGTTCAACTTGGTCAACAGGTGGGCAGTTAGACACCAGTTATCTTTTTCCCTATGGTTTATGGACTAAATAGACCTCACTGTCATGAAAGTCATATGAACTCTTCCAACATTCGGAAGCAGCTGATCTCACCCAAGTGGGGACTCCATAGAGGGTCCAAATTTTGCCAAAACTTTTCAAGAAATGCTTGGATTGAATGCTTTGCCTTCTCGGACAACATTTACGTCTGTTCTATTTGGCCAACCACTAGGAGCTTTGGTCAGGCTTTTGATGACATGCTTAGAAAAGATCATTTCATGTCTATCTGTCACCCTTTAATCTTCTTTCGGTTACATGTTCCTGAAATTGGAAAACTCTAAGAGAATGGCTTAGCAAAACATTGCTGGGTTTGTGTCAATGGTCATGCGGTCTTCTTGAGTATGTGTTGGTCTTGGTCTTAAGTAAGTACAATGCACCTTATAGCAGCAGAGTGACACTGCTAGGTGTCTGGCTTAGGAAATTCTAAACAAAGCCTCAAAATGGGCCAATACACATCCCCACCAATCGAGTCCTCGTCCAAAATAGTTGGGATGGAACTAAACGAAGCCTCAAAATGGGCCAATACACATCCCCACCAATCAAGTCCTCGTCCGTAATAGTTGGGATGGAACTAAACGAAGCTTCAAAATGGACCAATACACATTCCCACCAATCAAGTCCTCGTCCATAATAGTTGGGATGGAACTAAACCAAGTGTCAAAAGGGACCAATACACATCCCCACCAATCAAGTCCTCGTCCGTAATAGTTGGGCTGGAACTAAAAGAAGCCTCAAAATGGGCCAGTACACATTCCCGCCAATCAAGTCCGCGTCAGTAATAGTTGAGCGGGAGCTAAAAGAAGTCTCAAAATGGTCCAATACACATCCCCAGCTGGACATCAGAAATTGGGACGGCCATCTATTTAAATCCCTCTAGAAACCCCTAAGAAAACCCCATAAAAAAATCACTTTAGGTGATCTAATGTTAATCGATTTCAGGTAAGCATAGCAAGTACAATGCTTAGGGAGTGGAGGCATGCAACAGCCTCGGGAGAAATTGAATTATACAACGGCTATAAAGTGAACCAAAGCCCACACCCCCCTCGGCCCTAGAATCTATAAGATTCCGGGACTGCTATATCCCTCCCCCTGAGGCATCATGAATCGGGATGCCTGGCTGTGTGAAACCCTCCAGGTCGCCCAGAAACTTGCCCTCTTTCCCAGTCCAACGAGCAGCGGCAGCTTCCCTGCTAACCTCCAGCAACGGGGGATGCAGCCTCCAGCAGGCACAGATCTGTTCGCCTTAGACAAAGGCTTAGACAACGGATCGAATCTGAGCGCGCTGTTTGGACAAGAGGCTATGCATACGCCATAGAACCGGAGAAGGGTGATTGAGCGACCTAGAGGCTTTCACATAGCTTGGGGTGCCCCTGGGTAAGGCCCAAAACCCGGGATAGTCAAACTGGGTTTTGGTCCACTCAACTTGTGCACCACTATCAAACCTATTCTTACCATACAAAATTTGGTGAAAAGTTTCGCTGTTTAGGAATTACCTATGCTATCTCTACATCTAATCTTAAATTGGGATGGTCATCTGCTTAATCTCCTCTCCCCCAGAAACTCCTGAAAAAAAGCCTAAAAATCGTTTTAGATGACCTAATCTTGCCAAATTATGGCCATTTTTAGCATGCCACTGCACCTAATCCTGCCCAATTTCAGCCATATCTAACATTACACTGTGCGGGCATCCCAAATGATGATGCCTAGGGGGTGGGAGATGCACCTAATCCTGCCGATTTCAGCCATTTCTAACATTACACTGTGCGGGCACCCCAAATGATGATGCTTGGAGGGTGGAGATGCACCTAATCCTGCCGATTTCAGCCATTTCTAGCATTACACTGTGCAGGCATCCCAAATGATGATGCTTAGGGGGTGGGGAATGTACCTAATCCTGCCGATTTCAGATATATCTAACATTACACTGTGCAGGCATCCCAAATGATGATGCCTGGAGGGTGGAGATGCACCTAATCCTGCCCGATTTCAGCCATTTCTAGCATTACAATGTGCGGACATCCCAAATGATGATGCCTGGAGGGTGGAGATGCACCTAATCCTGCCCGATTTCAACTATTTCTAGCTTGCCATTGCCATAACAATCCCAAATCACGATATCTAGGGAGTGTAACACCCTCGGCTATATGGCCACTTCAACGACTTCTACACCGCAAACAAACCCATAAAGGTACACAAGACAGTTATAGGGACACCTTTATCTAGCTCTACATTTTTTTCAAATAAACCTTCATTGTTAATAAGAAACATTATAGAACATGTAAAATCTAATTATTTTTTGCCAAGCAACAATCAACATGCTGCCATTCCCTGATTCTATGTTGGATCAAACCGGACAACAGTTATATCCCATAAAAAATCCCGCTCTGAAACACTGTAGCCCTTGCAGTGTTCAAGCACAACAAACTATACAAAGAACCAGAAGACTGCTGACCACAATACAGCCTTTAACAACATAAATTGTCACTAAAGAACGATCCCTTGAGCTTAGTGCCGTTAGAAAGTCAAATCAAATCAGTATAATATTAACTTTCTATAAAAATAGTAAAATTAAGAAAAAAAACAGGACACGTTAAAGCACCAAAAACACACACATACCCACTGGCTTGATTCCAGAAGTAGACAGACTGTGGCTTTTGAGCTGTTGTGGACCTATGGTCCATCGCCCTGAATGAGATGTACCGTGCGTGCACACGTGTATTGTTATCCAAAGTTTAGTGATGATAGTCATAGCACAAAATATCAGCAGTCTTTAAAAACTTTAGCTACGCCAAATATTGTCATGGTCGATAGTTATGAACTTTGGATCATTGCTATACTTGAACCAAATATTACCTTTTGGGTTTAGCTCAGCCAGACCCGATGGGAGGCATAAATGTGGGTCCAATTTTTTGGACCTTTTCTAAAGCCATTTGCGTGCTTTAGGGTCTTCGGCAGCTTCTGATCCCTTGCAGAACACCTACAAGCCCCTAGGGAGATCACCAGGTCACTAGGGACCAAGGAAGTTACCAGCAATATGTGAGTAAACTTATATATATATATATATATATATATATATATATATATATTTCCTTTTTTATTGGGGATGTTGTGTTTTATTTTCTACTTTTACTTCCCAGGGACCTCTATACCAGTTTGGGATTTGGGATTACATTAAAACTGCACCCTTCAACATATGCAAAACCACTTTCATGGTGTTTTTACCTTAACGGGTGTTGGTCTGGCTGTGTGGTCATTGTAAGAAGTGAGGGTCACGTGGGCAGGTCCTGCCGGTGGCTGGCACAGAGTATGCGACTGCGCCCATGTGACCGCCCGGCGGCCAATCGCGGGACTCCGTTCTCGCCGCTGGCTCGTTATGAAGGTGAGTAAAACAAGCTATATATTCAGCATTCTGGATGCCCCCCCTCACTTCTTACAATGACCACACAGCCAGACCAACACCCATTAAGGTAAAAACGGGTGTTGGTCCGGTTTAACCCCTTTGGTGCTTGACAGGAATCAACACATTTCGGGAAGCTCCCTTTGAACATGAACATGACGTAATAGTACAACATTTGTCAGGAAGGGCTAATGTGAAAGTTTAATAAACGTTCAACTGATTATACCCTTCACAGTCTTGTATTCAACAGTGTCACACCTTTGTCCGAACGGCTTCTGAGCCGAACCGACTGCGTGTTAAGCTTATCTTTAGTTATTGATACACCGGTAATATGGCTTGATTTGGAAACCCTAATGAGTTGGTGTTTCCTTCAACATTTGTGACTCATGAATTTTCTGCCCAATAGGAAACCATGAAGCCCTAAACCACATATGCTCAACCCTCCTCCTCAAAGGCCACCAACAGGCCAAGTTTTGCAGCTCTCCACACAGATGCACAGGTGAAGTTAGACACAGCTGTAGACTCACAAATATATCTTTCCCTGTTGGTGGCCTTTAAGGACAAGGGTTGAGCATCTATGCCCTAAATGCTTGTCCCTGTGACTATTTTTGTATAATGTCGACCATAAATTGCATAAACCAGAGGTTCCAAAACTTTGTTCATCATGCACCACTTTCCATTTTCTGATAATTTTCTGGGAGGTACTTACGGATTGTGTTAGAAAAAAACACACAAAGTATCCATCTAAAATGCGCATAGTTATATAATAACTATATAATAAGTCATATAATAGTTATGTGCTTATGGAGCAAATACCTATGACGTAAATTAGACCAAGGATGGCTGCAGATCAGATTTGATTTGTGTATTACCTAGTAGCAACTCATGCCACTAGTTTGGAACCCCTGTTTTAAACAATCTACGCTCTACATCCACTAGTTTACTTCCAAGCGATTGGACCCATTATCTAACAGCACCAGATTTGGTTCTGGACAGTTAGGGCGCTTTTTTATTTGGGACCAAATGCATATTTATTTGACCAAATGCGTGGCCAATGTTGGTTTAAGTGGGCAAGTACCAATACTGGTCAACGAGTAACACATTTACCAAAATTGGGACAATGGCCTAAAGTCTACAGTTAGATTGTTGTTTTTTCCTAGATAACTGTTCCAAATTTCCCATATTCTTGGACTAACCATGATAAATGTCTACTAATCCAAATTTCTATTAATCATGGAATCCACATGTCTACCAATTATGGGATCTGAAAAGATTTAGAACATGATGAACAGACAAGGATAGTCCTAGATTATCCTACAGTATTTCGGAGTTCTGGAAACTGGTTTCAATGGACAGCCTGGTCAACATTGACACTGGCAACCAAAGCATGAAACAGACTCTAGATCTTAGACAAGTAACAATTCTGAGTCTAAATTAATGAGCACCTGAGTGTTAGAATATTCTAGACTAGTGCAAGGACCAAAATTGGGACCATGGCCCACAGTCAACAGTTAAATTCTTATTTTCAAAAATGTGTTTGGCTGTTCTAATTGTACCACATTTTTGTACTAGCCTCGATAAATGTCTACGGATTATGGAATCCAAGTGATCCAGCTTGTGACTAGGTTTACAACATTAGGAACAGACAAGGATAGTCCTAGGTTATCCTACAGTATTTGCGAATTCTGGAAACTGGTTTAAATGGGCAGCTTGGTCAACATTGATGCTGTCCACAAAAGTATAAAAGACACATGTAGCTACACCTTAGATGGGCAACAATTTTAGTGCAGTCCAAATAAAATTAGGTTATTTTCAAGACTAGTACAAGGTCTGACATTGACCAAAATTGTGACAATGGCCTAAAGTCAACAGTTAGATTCTTGATTTTTAAATATTTTGTAGATAACTGCTCCAATTTTACCATATTCTTGGACTAGCCTTGATAAATTTCTACGTATTATGGAATTCAAAGGATCCAGCTAGTGATTACCCCGCAAAGGTTTACAACATAAGGAAGAGACAAGAATGGTCCTATGTTTAGGTTATCCTCTTTCAAGACTCTGCAAACTGGTAAAGGTTTGGTATATACGGGAATGGAAAAATAGAAGCCTCTAACATATCTATTCTGATTCTCGGAAAAAGTGCTTTCAAACACAAAAGATTAATCGTTAACCAAACCATGCATCCAAACCGCGTAACAATGAAATTTACCATATTTTTTTCTCCTTTTCTAAAAAGGATTTTCCAAATAAATTAGAAATATTGCCCAGAAAAAAGTTGTAAAGTCGTTCGTTTATCAAATCGTAGAAGTGTCCTCTTGCACTCCAGCTGAGTTCTATATCAGCCGATAAAGTTGTAAGAAGAAGTAAAATTGAAAGAGATCTACCAAGTAGGTGGAAACAAAATGAGGGATTTTTTTTTCGGATACTTATCGTGCATGCTCGTTGAAAAAAAAAAAAGAAGGCGAAGAAAAGGAATCAAATATTTACAGGTTTAAAGATAAAAGTGATAGTTCCACCGGAAAAAATGCTACAGTGTGACCAAACCCGTCACGCGAGTGGAGGGTCGGAGGGTTCGTTCTGCCATGCTTTAGCTTTTTGCTGGAGTTATCGACAAGAAAAAAAGCAAGGTCCCAGAAAAAAACCCTAACTGCGGAGTCCGCGGGTTCAAATCAAAGCTTTCGACGGCGGCAATCTGAGACAGAACACGTGCAGCAGGAGAATGGGGTGGAGAAAGCTTGCCACTACCCGAACCGCACCCCCCCAACAAACACTGCGATTATTAAACCTTAAAGAGAAACAAAGTTAAAATGAATGGAAAATGAACGAAAATGTGCTGAATCTCCGTAACCAGCTCAAGGCACTCTGGATCAACCCCTCCGACTCTACTGAAGATTCCCGTAACCCCCCGCCCAATGCTCTCCAGCAGCTAACGGGTTAAACCAAGTTGGCAAATGTTAAAAAGACAATCTACCGATGGTTATTCCTACGTAGAAAAGTGAAATCTCCCCGCAAAACTCTTTGAATGCCTTTACCTACGAATATAAAAACAAAAAAAATGGAGCTGTCTCGCTTCCGTTTTGAGACGGTGACAACGTTAAGAGGTGATGAGGCGGGATTTGTGTAGTTTGGCTTATTTCAGCTTTTTTTTCTGTTTTTCTTGTTTTGCAGTTTAAAAAAAAATCATAAAACGGAACCACCTTTATAACCAAAGCCACCCCCTCCCCCCCCAAGGCAGGTGCGGGATGAGGCCGATGGTATGCTTCGTAAGCCAAGAAATGTCTAAGGTGGCGGTTCAGTTCATTTGGCGGCATGCATCGAATGTCCATTTGGTGGCCCCGCCGAAGATCTCGATGTTGGTTTCTGCCCAGCTGATGACGTTACCCGTCAGGGCCTTGTTGCTGCAGGTCGCTAGGTTGTAGACTTCTGCCACTGACAGCTTTCGGTCCCACATGTTGAAATGGGAGAGCTCGCCGACGAAAGCCTGGGTGGCATCAAATCCACCTCCTAGGGTGTCCTGTTACGGGACAAAAACCTAGCGTTAAAAGAATGTAGAGGAGGTTTGAATCCCTAATCTCACTTATCACCCAGCGCCTGTCTTCATTCATGAAGGAATGCCTGCCTCCTCGCGGAGAGAATTATGCCTCTCCGCACTGCAATGAAGAGGGCGTGCCGAGGTGGCCATTGCCTCGTGAGTGAAGACCGCCGCTGGACGCCACGGTGAACTTTCCCGGTTATTGGTAAGTTTAAAAACACTGTAGCTGGTACACAGCAATAATACAGGTAATTTATGGTGATTGACACTAGTCTAAAAGGCATGCTGACAAATGTCAGAGTTTTAGACATCCGAACGCAGTGAGTGAGGGGGGAGGGATGTTTAGAGAGCAACATCAGAAAAGGTCTGATGTTCCTCTTTAAGAAAAAAGTGAGAGGGGATCTACTAATTTAAAGTGAACCAAAACCCAGGATTTTGACTATTCCGGGGTTCGGCCCTTGCCCCTGGGGCACCCCCATTGGGGATGCACCGCTGCGTGAAACCTCCCAGGTTGCCCGAAGAAACTGACCTCTTGGCGGTCCTATAGCACATGTGTGGCCGCTCGTGCAATCAGAGCACTCAGATCCGCTCCCGTCCCTTCGTCTAAGCCTTCATCTAAGGCAAGCAGATCCGAGCGCGCTGGCGGACGCATTCCCCACTTTCATCTTACAGGGAACATGTGGCCAAGCGTCACATGTTTGGATGGGGCCAAGCGTCACATGTTTGGATGGAGCCACGCGTCAGATGTTTGGATGGCACCAAGTGTCAGATGTTTGGATGGCACCAAGTGTCAGATGTTTGGATGGGGCCAAGCGTCACATGTTTGGATGGCACCAAGCATCAGATGTTTGGATGGCACCAAGAGTCAGATGTTTGGATGGAGCCAAGCGTCACATGTTTGGATGGGGCTAAGCGTTGCATGTTTGGATGGGGCAAGCGTTGCATGTTTGGATGGGGCCAAGCGTCAGATGTTTGGATGGAGCCAAGCGTCAGATGTTTGGATGGGGCCAAGCGTCAGATGTTTGGATGGGGCCACGCATCAGATGTTTGGATGGAGCCAAGCGTCAGATGTTTGGATGGGGCCAAGCGTCAGATGTTTGAATGGGGCAAAACATCAGATATCTGGATGGAGCCAAGTGTCAGATGTTTGGATGGGGCCAAGCATCAGATGTTTGGATGGAGCCAAGCGTCAGATGTTTGGATGGAGCCAAGCGCCAGATGTTTGGATGAGGCTAAGCGTCACATGTTTGGTTGGGCCCAAGCGTCACATTTTTGGATGGGTTCAAGCGTCACATGTTTGGATGGTTCTAAGTGTCAAATGTTTGGATGGAGCCAAGTGTCAGATGCTTGGATGGGGTCAAGCGTCAGGTGTTTGGAAGGGGCCAAGCGTCAGATGTTTGAATGGAGCCAAGGGTCACATGTTTGGATGAGGCCAAGCGTCAGATGTTTGGATGGAGCCACGCGTCAGATGTTTGGATGGCACCAAGAGTCAGATGATTGGATGATGCCAAGCGTCACATGTTTGGATTGGGCCAAGTGTCACATGTTTGGATGGAGCCAAGTGTCACATGTTTGGATGGAGCCAAGCGTCACATGTTTGGATAAAGCCAAGTGTCAGATGTTTGGATGGAGCCAAGCGTCAGATGTTTGGATGGAGCCAAGCGTCAGATGTTTGGATGGAGCCAAGCGTCAGATGTTTGGATGGAGCCAAGCATCAGATGTTTGGATGGGGAGCTTAGGTCTAAAGAAGGGCTCTGGTTTATTGGTGTTACAAAGCTGAGGGATTAGATGGGAGACAATAGACTCTTAGAAGAACTTATCAAGCTAAGCAAACTAAGCCTTCAAGTAAGTTCAAGTGACGTCAGGGAGAAAGTCAAGAAAGGGGCCTTAAAGGAACAGCCTTCATGTGAATAGGTGAGTCAGCAGCATGGCCTGGTGTTTCCTGCACACATTAAAAGGGGAACCCCCAAACAGGAGGATACCTTAGACAGTAGACCAAGAGTCTATTTAGACTTTACACAGAGCAGAACCACCATAGGATGCTCAATAAAAAAAGAATTGTACCTGTTCCTGGCCCAATATCAGGACTCCCTGGTGCTTTATAGGATGGTAAGGGGCCAGATTCTCTCCATTTCCTCTAAGGACGCCATCCTGGTAGGCCTCCCAAACGCCGTCCCGTGTGGTCCAAGCAATGCAAATGTGGTGCCATTTACCGTCATTAATTACAAAGGGCAACTTTGCTACCTGTTAAAAACAAATATATGTCTATAAGGTATTTACTTACAGTCTAGTCGCAGAGTTTGTATTTGTAAGTGGACAAAAACCCACCCCCCCCCAGATCACCCATAAAAACTGGCTCACATGGCGCATGCGCGGGCTTTCAACCAATCTAAGCAGTATGCCGTTCATATTAATGATCTGTTTAGACGTAGAGCTCTGCAATAGTGAGCGGGACCTAGCGCATCCCTAGTTTCCCCTTAGACGTGGACACACTGCCGATCCCAGCCCATCTGAATAGCTGGCCGTGGGAAATGCTGGGGATGCTGCCACCAATGTTTACATTGTGGAAGCCAGGACAAAGGTGAGTTTTGCAGTGATTCAGGGGGTGTTTAACACAGTGGGGCAATTTGATTTGGAATGCCCCGGGCAGTGGCAGACTGGGGCCAAAAACCAGCCCTTGGCCAGCCCGAGACATCCCTGATGAGCCCTCCCCCGATTATGATGCTGGGGCTGTAACATTGGGGCTGGGGTTTCTTGGCGTGTGGGTACAGTGGGGCTGGGTACAGTAGGGCTGAGAGAGACTAAGGGGGCAGGGATTGAATGCAGCCCAACTGGCCCCAAAGCAGTGCGGCCCACCGAGCACTGTCCCAGGGCTCCCTATGGCTAGTCCACCCTGGGTTCTGGGTTTTGTTAAGCTTTAAACCCCCCATGCACGGTGCTGACAATACCCAGGCCCAGATGGCATGTACCCCCACAGCCTCTATAGTGTGCAAGACCTCTAGAGTTTTCTGGTCCAGCCCGCGAACCATGAAAAGGTCAGCGAGCTAGAGGTTGGGGATCCCTGGTCTAGACCTCAAAGCGAGCGCCCAACATCAAGAGAACAGGGGAGGCCTGGCCGCGTTACCTTGTCGTTGATCAGGATCTCCATTGGATTGTTTCCCCATTCGATCAACACCAGTTCGTTGGCCTGTCCGGGCACGGCATAGGAAAACGGCGTGCCCACGCCGGGGGAGGCGTTGGACTTCAGCCACATGCACACTGTGAAGGCGTACATCTCCGGGAGGCTCTTCCTTACTTTGGCGTACATATAGTTGGTTCTCAAAGGAAACGTCAGCTGAAACTTATCTGCCGGACGGTTTTCCTTTTGGCCTAAATGGAAGAAAAGAAGAATTGAGGAAACAGAAAAGCAACAAAGCGGCAAAAGAAACTAAACAAGAACGTAACCAAATCTTTGCCTTAATATCCGGCCTGCATGATAATATCTATTTAATTGCAATTTCTTTTAACCATGGCCGGCCTTATGATGTGCAACCTGTAGAGGGATCTCTCCGTGAAGGGCCAACAGGAGATCATTCAGACACCATAGGGTCCATTCATGGTCGGTATGCAAAAAACCCCAAACCGAGCGCAAATGATTTTGTATGCACCTAGGTGCCTGATTCATGGCTTTGTGCGCACAACGGGTGCACATGCGGATCACACCAAATGGCATGTGCTCGGGGCGAGAACAAAATTTCTATTCAGACGCCTTCCGCCTGAAATTATGATGTTTTTAAGGGCAAATGGCCCCGCCCCATGCGCATTTGGTTGGCTAAGCAACTGGCCCCGACGGCTCCCCATGTTTCTCCCCTTTCTATTGCTGTTTTTCAATTGCAATTTTGCCTCTCCTGCTTCTGTGTTTTAAGTGACTGACTATTCTCTATTTCTGAGTGTATTCCCTGTAAGGTGACTCAGTCATACCTTCCAACTTTTCAAGGTGGGAAAGAGGGACAATTGTTAAATTAGGCCATGCCCCTCATTGAGGGGTGGATAGGAGATACATTGTAACAGTTACAACAATAGAAACACTTTAAATAGGCAAATTAATCATTAATTGATGCAGATCTGCATGTTACATCTCAAAGATTGACAATATGTAAATGAAGCCACACCCCTCACTGAGAGATAGATGACGCCACGCCCCCTCATTGATTGATGGATAGGAGATAGGATGTAACAGTTACAACAACAGAAACACTTTGAACAGGCAAATTAATCATCTATTGACGCAGATCTGCATGTTACACCTCAAAGAGGGACAATATGTAAATTAAGCCACACCCCCCGTTGAGGGATGGATGAAGCCACGCCCCTTCATTGAGAGATGGATAGGAGATTGGTTGTAACAAGATGTTACACCTCAAAGAGGGAAAAATGAGAACAACGAGGGACAGCAGGACATGGACTGCCATGACAGATGACAGACAGTCCCTCTGGTAATTTCTGGACAAGTTCCTGGCTTGGGGCGAGGGGAAGCAGAGAGTGAGGGGTGTAACAATGGGGTCGGGTATAGGGAGGGGGGTTGGAGGGCCATGGGAAGCAGGGAGTGGGTGTAACAATGGGGTCGGGTATGGGGAGAGGGGTTGGAGGGCCATGGGAATCAGGGAGTGGGCGTAACAATAGGATCGGGTATAAGGAGGGGAGTTGGAGGACCTTGGGAAGCAGAGAGTAGGGGGTGTAACAATGGGATCGGGTATGGGTAGAGAGGTTGGAGGGCCATGGGAAGCAGGGAGTGGGGGTGTAACAATGGGGTCGGGTATAGGGAGGGGGGTTGGAGGACCATGGGAAGCAGAGAGTAAGGGGGGTGTAACAATGGGGTCGAGTATGGGTAGAGGGGTTGGAGGGCCATGGGAAGCAGGGAGTGGGGGTGTAACAATGGGGTCAGGTATGGGGAGCAGGGTTTGAGGACCATGGGAAGAGTGGAGGGTGTAACAATTGGGCCGGGTATGGGTAGAGGGGGTGGAGGGCCATAGGAAGCAGGGAGTGGGGGGTGTAACAATGGGGCCGGGTATGGGTAGAGGGGGTGGAGGGCCATAGGAAGCAGGGAGTGGGAGGTGTAACAATGGGGCCGGGTATGGGGAAAGGGGTTGGAGGGCCATAGAAAGTAGAGAGTGGGTGTAACAATGGGGTCAGGTTTGGGAAGAGGGGTAGGAGGGCTATAAGAAGAAGGGAGTAGGAGGTGTAACAATAGGGTCGGGTTTGGGGAGAGGGGCTGGAGGGCCATAGAAAGCAGGGAGTGGGGGATTGGTGTTAGAAGAAGCAGTATAGGGTGAGATGCGCAGCATTCTAAAGGCTAGTCCCAGCCCAAGTGGCCCTAAAGCAGTGTGGCCCTCTAGGAATTATCCCTGTGATCCCCATACCCAGTCCGCCCCTGCCTTGGTGTAAACGTAGCGTCTTCCCCTCCCTATGGGGAATGTTGGGGCAGCGGGACAATACAACAAATACAAAAGTTACAATGTAACAAATCGGCAGATCGATATCTGTGCCTAAAGCTGATCCCTGATCCCGTCATGCGTCACTAGGGGGCAGCACAACCGCAGACAATGCCGGGCTCCCCATTAGAGGAGAGGAAAGAGAGGGGGAGAGGAGAAGAAGGGATGGAGGAGGAGAAAGGTGGGGAACAGGAGAAGAAGGGATGGAGGAGGAGAAAGATGGGGAAGATGAGAAGAAGGGATGGAGGAGGAGAAAGAGAGGGGGAGAAGAGGAGAAGAAGGGATGGAGGAGGAGAAAGGTGGGGAAGATGAGAAGTAGGGATGGAGGAGGAGAAAGATGGGGAAGATAAGAAGAAGGGATGGAGGAGGAGAAAGAGAGGGGGAGAGGAGAGGAGAAGAAGGGATGGAGGAGGAGAAAGAGGGGGGGAGAGGAGAAGAAGGGACGGAGGAGGAGAAAGGTGGGGAAGATGAGAAGAAGGGATGGAGGAGGAGAAAGATGAGGAAGAGGAGAAGAAATGATGGAGGAGGAGAAAGGTGGGGAAGATGAGAAGAAGGGATGGAGGAGGAGAAAGATGGGGAAGATAAGAAGAAGGGATGGATGAGGAGAAAGATGGGGAAGATGAGAAGAAGGGTTGGAGGAGGAGAAAAAGAGGGGGAGAAGAGGAGAAGGAATGGAAGAGGAGAAAGAGAGGGGAGATGAGAAGAAAAAGAGGAAGGAGAGGGGAAGAAGGGATGGAGGAGAAGGTGGAGAGGGGAGAGGGAAAGAAGGGATGGAGGAGAAGATGGAGAGGGGGAGAGCCAGGAGAGGAGAAGAAGGGATGGAGGAGAAAAAAGAGAGGGAAAAGAGGAAGAGGGGATGGAGGAGAAGAAAGAGAGGGGAGAGGAGAAGAAGGGATGGAGGAGGAGAAAGATGGAGAAGATGAGAAGAAGGGATGGAGAAGAAGATGGAGAGAGGGCAAGAAGAAGAAGGGATGGAGGAGGAGAAAGAGAGGGAAAAGGAGAAGAAGGGATGAAGGAAAAGAAGGGGATAGCCATGGAGAAGAGAAGAAAGAGAGGGGAGAGGAGAAGAAGGGATGGAGGAGGAGAAAAAGAGGGAGAGAGCAGGGAGAGTCAGAAAGACTTGGGGTGTGTTGGGGCAGCGGGGCGATGCAACGAATACAACAGTTACAATGTAACAAATGGGCAGCTCTGTGCCTAAAGCTGATCTCTGATCCCATGATGCGTCACTAGGGGGCAGCACAATCACAGACAAGGCCCCATTAGAGAAACACTGATCATTATTCTGATGGCATAACATTGCAAAGCAGCTTCAATGGAGTCGGCTTCAAAAGAAAAGCCAAAGTCTGGAGTGGGGTGGGGGTGGGGGTGGGGGGTGCGGGTGGGGGGGACGGTTGGGATGGGGGGGGGGGTTCTGAGAAATCTTCCTTAGGTCACCTGGACCCTCGCACCCGCCTGTCTGCAATGCGAGCCGCGCACCCTCCAGCTCCGCCGCACAATGCGCTGAGATCATCACCGATGTTATATAACTGCAGCAGAGAAGCGCAGAGACCATAGACCAGCCGCAGCACTTTGTCAATGAGCGAGAGAGAGAGCGTGGAGAGGGGGGAGAGAGAAGGAGGGATGGAGGGATGGAGGAGGAGAAAGAGAGGGAGAGAAGATAAGAAGGGATGGAGGAGGAGAAAGAAAGGGGGAGAGGAGAAGAAGGGATGGAGGAGGAGAAAGAAAGGGAGAGAGGAGAAGAAGGGATGGAGGAGGAGAAGGAGAGGAGGAGAGACAGAGAAATGGGAAGGAGGGATGGAGGAGAGGAAAGAGAGGAGGAGAGTGGAAAAAGGGATCGAGGAGGGGAAAAGAGGGATGGAGGAGGAGAAAGAGAGGGGGAGAGGGGAAGGAGGAGAGGAAAGAGATGGGGAGAGAAGAATAAGGGATGGGGGAGAAGATAGAGAGGGGGGAGAGGCAGAGAAAGGGGAAGGAGGGATGGAGGAGAGGAAAGAGAGGGGGAGAGGAGAAGAAGGGATGGAGGAGGAGAAAGAGATGGACAAATGGGAAGAAGGGATGGAGGAGAAGAAAGAGAGGGAGAGACGGGAAGAATGGATGGAGGAGGAGAAAGAGAGGGGGAGAGGGGAAGGAGGCATGGAGGAGAGGGAAAGAGGGGAAGAAGGGATGGAGGAGAGGAAAGGGAGGGGGAAGACAGAGAGAGGAGAAGGAGGGATGGAGGAGGAGAAAGAGGGGGAGAGGAGAAGAAGGGATGGAGGAGGAGAAAGAGAGGGGGAGAGGGGAAGGAGGCATGGAGGAGAGGGAAAGAGGGGAAGAAGGGATGGAGGAGAGGAAAGGGAGGGGGAAAGACAGAGAGGGGAGAAGGAGGGATGGAGGAGAGAAAAGAGATGGGGAGAGAAGAAGAAGGAATGGAGGAGGAGAAAGAGAGGGAGAGACGGGAAGAATGGATGGAGGAGAGGAAAGAGAGGGGGAGAGGAGAAGAACAGATGGAGGAGGAGAAAGAGGGAGAGATGGGAAGAAGGGATGGAGGAGAGGAAAGAGAGGGGGAGAGGAGAAGAACAGATGGAGGAGGAAAAAGAGAGGGAGAGAGGGGAAGGAGGAATGGAGGAGGATAAAGAGTGGAGGAGAGGAGAAGAAGGGATGGAGGAGAAGACAGATAGGGGGGAGAAGAGAAGAATGGAGGGAGGAATAGATGGAAAGGGGGAGAGGAGAAGAAGGGATGAAGGAGGAAAAAAAGAGGGTGAGAGGAGAGGAGGAGAAGGGATGGAGGAGAAGAAAGAGAGGAGGAGAGGAGATGAAGGGATGGAGGAGAAGAAGGGATGGAGGAGGAGAAAGAGAGGGGGAGAGGAGAAGAAGGAATGGAGGAAAAGAAAGAGAGGGGGAGAGGAGAATAAGGGATAAGGAGAAGACGGAGAGGGTGAGAGACAGAAAGAGGAGAAGAAGAGATGAAGGAAAAGATGGAGAGGGTGACAGAGGAGGAGAAGTGGTGGAGGGAGGATTATAGGAGAAGAAAGAGATGAAAATAAAAAGAGAAAAAATAGAGAAAGAAAAAGAGAGGAGAAAAGGAAGAATGAAACAAAATAATAGTGCCTACCTTTGCTTGGTAGAAAAAAAAGAAAGGAATAATAAGAGGGAAAGAAGAAATAATAAAAAGACATAAAGAAGAAGAAAAACAAAAAAGATAGTGGAGCACATGGGTAGGCAGAGTAGATACTGGAAATATAAAGAAAAAGAAAGGGTGGAAAGGAGAAAGAATGTATAGATATAGATACTAGCAGGCAAAGTTGAAGTGTGGGGAGGCATTGGCCACAAGGGAGATAGAGAAAGAAAGAAAAAAAGAAGAGAGAAGACAATAATAGCTAAAGAAGATAGGCAGAGTAGACAAATGATTTGAGATAGAGAGAAAAGGAAAGGAAGATAGAATAAAAAGAACGAAACAAAGAAAGAGACAAAGGAGATCATGGTTAGGTATGCACAGTAGACAGTGGGATTAGAGACAAAAAAGAAGGAAAGAAAGAAAGGAGGAATGGAGAAAAGAATACAAAGAATACATAAAAAAAGAAAGGAAGAAGGCGTGGGCTATAAAAAGGCAGATTAAAGAAGATAAAGTAAAAAGAGGGAGAGAAGTGATAAGAAACAGAAGAGATAACAGCTGAATGGTGCAGGATGATCATCGCCCACAGAAGAGTGATTTGAGGAGGCTGCTGGCTGACAGAGAATGCGTCACATAGATGTCTGCCATGCGCTCCGGGGAAAATAGAAAAGAAATGTGAAGGTAAAATCTCCCTGAAGAACGTGAGGGAGAAATGAAGAGCGGCGCGGGGGGGCGGGGGGGGATAACAGGTATAAACAGGGAATGAGAGGAAGAGATGCCGCAAAGGAGACCAAGGATAAAACAGAGATAGAAAGAGAAGGCAAGGGAGACCATGGAAAAAACAGGGGAGACCAAGGATAAAACAGAGATAGAAAGAGAAGGCAAGGGAGACCATGGAAAAAACAGGGGAGACCAAGGATAAAACAGAGATAGAAAGAGAAGGCAAGGGAGACCATGGAAAAAACAGGGGAGACCAAGGATAAAACAGAGATAGAAAGAGAAGGCAAGGGAGACCAAGGATAAAACAGAGATAGAAAGAGAAGGCAAGGGACACCATGGAAAAAACAGGGGAGACCAAGGATAAAACAGAGATAGAAAGAGAAGGCAAGGGAGACCATGGAAAAAACAGGGGAGACCAAGGATAAAACAGAGATAGAAAGAGAAGGCAAGGGAGACCAAGGATAAAACAGAGATAGAAAGAGAAGGCAAGGGAGACCATGGAAAAAACAGGGGAGACCAAGGATAAAACAGAGATAGAAAGAAAAGGCAAGGGAGACCAAGGATAAAACAGAGACAGAAAGAGAAGACCAAGGAAAAAACAGAGATAGAAAGAGAAGACCAAGGAAAAAACAGAGATAGAAAGAGAAGGCAAGGGAGACCAAGGATAAAACAGAGACAGAAAGAGAAGACCAAGGAAAAAACAGAGATAGAAAGAGAAGGTAAGGGAGACCAAGGAAAAAAACAGAGGAGACCAAGGAAAAAACAGGGGAGACCAAGAAAAAACAGAGATAGAAAGAGAAGGCAAGGGAGACTGAGGAATAAACGGAGATAGAAAGAAGGCAAGGGAGATCAAGGAAAAAACAGGGATAGAAAGAGAAGGCAAGAGAGATCAAGGAAAAAAACAGAGACAAAAGGCAAGGGAGGCCAAGGAAAAATCAGAGATAGAAAGACAAGGAAAGGGAGACCAAGGATAAACCAGAGATAGAAAGAGAAGGCAAGGGAGACCAAGGAAAAGATGGAGATAGAAAGAGAAGGCAAGGGGGACCAAGGAACAAACAGAGATATTAAGAGAAGGTAATGGAGACCAAGGAACAAACAGAGATATTAAGAGAAGGTAAGGGAGACCAAGGATAAAACAGAGATAGAAGGAGAAGGCAAGGGAGACTAAGGATAAAACAGAGATAAAAAGAGAAGGCAAGGGAGACCATGGAAAAAACAGAGATAGAAAGAGAAGGCAAGGGAGGCCAATGATAAAACAGAGATAGAAAGAGAAGGCAAAGGAGACCAAGGAAAAAACAGAGATAGAAAGAGAAGGCAAGGGAGACCAATGATAAAACAGAGATAGAAATAGAAGGCAAAGGAGACCAATGATAAACCAGAGATAGAAAGAGAAGGCAAACAGAGATAGAAAGAGAAGGTAAGGGAGACCAAGGATAAAACAGAGATAGAAGGAGAAGGCAAGGGAGACTAAGGATAAAACAGAGATAAAAAGAGAAGGCAAGGGAGACCAAGGAAAAAACAAAGATAGAAAGAGAAGGCAAGGAGACCAAGGATAAAACAGAGATAGAAAGAGAAGGCAAGGGAGGCCAAGGAATTAACAGAGATAGAAAGAGAAGGCAAGGGAGGCCAAGGAATTAACAGAGATAGAAAGAGAAGGCAAGGGAGACCAATGATAAAACAGAGATAGAAAGAGAAGGCAAAGGAGACCAAGGAAAAAACAGAGATAGAAAGAGAAGGCAAGGAGACCGAGGAAAAAAATGAGAAATAGAAATTGAGTGATGTGTAGAATGAGAGATGGGTAGAAAAGTTAAGAGGAGATATGTGTGGTCTGAAGATAGAAGACGATGAAGAGAATAACTGAGGTGAGTTGAATAGAGGAGAGAGGTGGTGGGAAATGAGAGGCCTGAAGATAGAAGATGATGAAGAGAAGGACCGAGGTGAGAGGAATGGAGGACAGAGGTGGTGGGAAATAAGAGGCCTGAAGATGAGAAGCTAATGATGATGAGATATGAAAAAGATGAAGAACAGAGCTAAGGAAGAGGAACAGAGGAGAGAGGTGGTGGGAAATAAGAGGCCTTTAAAAAAGAAGACGATGAAGAGAAGGACCAAGGCAAGAGGAAAGAGGTGAGAGGTGGTGGGAAATGAGAGGCCTGAAGATAGAAGAACAGAGCCAAGGTGAGAGTAATAGAGGAGAAAGGAGGTGGCAAATGAGAGGCCTGAGGATAGAAGACGATAAAGAACAGAGCGGACAGAGGAGAGAGGTGTTGGGAAATGAGAGGCCTAAAGATAGAAGACGATGAAGAGAAGGACCAAGGCTAGAGGAACGGACATGAGAGGTGGTGGGAAATGAGAGGTTTTAAGATGGAAGACGATGAAGAGAAGAACTGAGGTGAGAGAAATGGAAGAGAGAGGGGGTGGGAAATGAGAAGCCTGAAGATAGAAGATGATGAAGAACAGAGCCAAGGTGTGAGAAACGGAGGAGAGAGGTGGTAGGAAATAAGAGGCCTGAAGATAGAAGAGGATGAAGAACAGAGCCAAGGCGTGAGGAACGGAGGAGAGAGGTGGTAGGAAATAAGAGGCCTGAAGATAGAAGAGGATGAAGAACAGAGTCAAGGCATGGTGAACGGAGGTGAGAGGTGGTGGGAAATGAGAGTCCTGAAGTTAGAAGATGATGAACCACAGAGCCAAGGCGAGAGGAAGGGAGGTGGTGGGAAATGAGAGGCCTGAAGATAGAAGATGACGAAGAGAAGGTCCGAGGCGAGAGAAATGGAGGAGAGAGGTGGTGGGAAATGAGAGGCTTGAACACAGAAGACGATGAAGAACAGAGCCAAGGCGAGAGGAACGGTGGTGAGAGGTGGTGGGAAATGAGAGGCCTGAAGATAGAAGACAATGAAGAGAAGGACGGAGGCGAGAGGAATGGAGGAGAAAGGTGGTGAGAAATGAGAGGCCTGAAGATAGAAGACAATGAAGAAAAGGACCGATGTGAGAGGAATAGAGGAGGGAGGTGGTGGGAAATGAGAGGCCTTAAAATGGAAGACGATGAAGAGAAGAACTGAGGAGAGAAATGGTGGGAAATGAGAGGCCTGAAGATGGAAGAAAAGAACTAAGTTGAGAGGAATGGAGGGGATATGAAGTGGGAAATGAGAGGCCTGAAGATAGAAGATGATGAAGACCAGAGCCGAGGCAAGAAGAGAGGTGGTGGGAAAAGAGAGGCCTAAAGATAGAAGACGATGAAGAGAAGGACCAAGGTGAGAGGAACAGAGGAGAGAAGTGGTGGGAAATGAGAGGCCTGAAGATGGAAGATGATGAAGAGAAGGACCAAGGCGAGAGGAACATAGGAGAAAGGTGGTGGGAAATGAAAGGCATGAAGATAGAAGACAATGAAGAACAGAGCCAAGGCGTGAGGAACAGAGGAGAGAGGTGGTAGGAAATAAGAGGCCTGAAGATAGAAGAGGATGAAGAACAGAGTCAAGGCATGAGGAACGGAGGTGAGAGGAGTGGGAAATGAGAGGCCTAAAGATAGAAGACGATGAAGAGCAGAGCCAAGGCAAGAAGAGAGGTGGTGGAAAATCAGAGGCTTGAAGATAGAAGACAATGAAGAGAAGAACCGAGGTGAGAGAAATGGAGAAGAGAGGTGGTGTGAAATGAGAGGCCTTAAGATGGAAGACAACGAGGAGAAGGACTGAGGCGAGAGGAACAGAGGAGAGAGGTGGTGGGAAACCTGAAGATGGAAGACAATGAGGAGAAGGACGGGGGGAAAGGAACGGAGGAGAGAGGTGGTGGGAAATGAAAGGCCTGAAGATGGAAGAACAGAGCCAAGGCGAGAGGAACAGGGATGAGAGGTGGTGGGAAATAGGCCTTAAGATGGAAGGTGATGAAGAGAAGAACTGATGCAGGAAAATGGAGGAGAGAGGTGGTGGAAAATGAGAGGCCTTAAGATGGAAGACGATGAACAGAAGGGCGATAGAGGGCCAGAGAGTGAAGAAGATAGAGAGCTGGGAGAAGATGGAGGTTGGTTATCGGCATTATATCGGTATGAAGCCTCTTTATCATTTTAGACCTCACAACCCATGAGAAACCCAACTGTTGACCATTCATGGATGTACGTGGGTGAGATGTGTGCAGTGAACGGACGCGCATTGACGCCATGACTCCACTCATAATTGACGGGCACCTTTTTCCAGGTCGGTGATCCTTTGCTGCAGCGAGGTGAGCGCGCTCTCTATCTTGCCCCTCAGTTCGGTCTCGTTCTTGAGGTTCACCTTGCCCTCCTCCAGGCTGTTGACCCGGGACAGGACTTGCTTCTCCAAGTCTTCGATCTTGGTCTGCAACAGATCTTTCAGGCCGCTGGCTTGGGTAGACGAGTTGCCTCGGCTGTATTGCTGCGAAGGGAGCAGGGGGGGGGGAGAGACGTCACACACCGTCAATTAAGTGGATTGTCACAAACATCGCTAAACATTGTACTTTTCTCAATTAAGCTCATTAGCGGCTTATCGACTTATGTAACCGGGTGGATGATGGCCCCAGGATTCCAACGTCAAGCTGCTCAAGGACAAAGAGGAAGCCGACGGGCTCTGGGGATGAGCACGTTGTGCCATCGGGGATCTGCAACAACCCTCTACGTGATGATGGTTCTGGCGCATAAAGCTTTAATTCTGTTTTCTCCATAGAGAATAGAACATCATTAACCCTTACAAGTCCCTTTATGTAGACACCCTTAACCTTGGTGAGCTTTGATGGTAAGACAGCGATGGGCTCACAATGCCACCAGGGCCTACAAAAACCTTGTCCCTGATCATGATTCCATCACGTAAGAGTCAAAAATCTTCAACGAAAATAGAACATCAAGCCCAAGTTAACTCCTTTAAACCTCTTTATATAGGCACCATTAACCAGAGAGTAAACTAGCTTGGGAAGCTTTGATTGCAAGGCAGCGATGGGCGCGCAATGCCACCAGGGCCTACAACAACCCTGTCCCTGATGATGATTCCCTCACGTAACAGTCAATAATCTTCATCTAAAATAGAACTCCAAGTCCAAGTTAACCCCTTTAAATGACTTTAACTAGAAACCCTTAACCAGAGAGTAAACTAGCTTAAGAAGCTTTGATTGCAAGACAGCAATGGGCGCACAATGCACCCAGACCCTACAACAACCCTCTCTCTTCATCGGAGATAGAACTTCAAGCCTGAGTTAACCCATTTAAATTACTTTATGTAGACACCCTTAACCAGAGAGGAAACTGGGTTGGGAAGCTTTGTGGGAGAGACAGTGATGGACGCGCAATGCCATCAGGGCCTACAACAACCCTCTCCATGATGATGATTCCAGCAAGTCAGTTCTCATCATCGAAAATCGAACATCAAGCTCAAGTTAACCCCTTTAAATCACTTTATGTAGACACCCTTAACCAGAGAGAAAACTGGGTTGGGAAGCTTTAATGGCAAGACAACAATAGGCGACAATGTCACCAGGGCCTACAACAACCCCTCTCCCTGATGATGATTCCATCACGTAAGAGTTAATTCTCATAATCGAAAATAGAATATCAAGCCCAAGTTAACCCCTTTAAATGACTTTATGTAGACACCCTTAACCAGAGAGTAAATGGGTTGGAAAGCTTAGATAGCGAGACAGCGATGGGTGCCAATGCCACCAGGGCCTACAATAACCTTCTCCCTGATCATGATTCCTTCACGTAAGTCAATAATCTTCATCAAAAATAGAACATCAAGCCCAAGTTAACCCCTTTAAATTACTTTATCTGGACACCCTTAACCAGAGAGTAAATTGGCTTGGGAAGCTTTGATGGCAAGACAGAGATGGGCTTGCAATGCCACCAGGGCCAACAAAAAACCTCTCCCTGTTGATGATTCCAGCACGTAAAGAGTTAATTGTTTTCTATATAGAGCATAATGCTCAAGTTAACCTTAACAAGTGATATCTAAGTCACTTTAAAGAAAGACCCTAACCTAGAGATATAAGAGGCTTGGGAAGCTTTGATGGCAAAGCCAGTGAGCACATGTCGCCACAATATACAACCCTCTCTCAGTGATGATTCCAGCCTGTAAAGAGTTAAATGATTTCTAAATAGAACCTAATGCTGGAGTTAACCCTAACAAGTGCCTTTAATAAGAAACCCTAAACCAGAGAATGAGCTGGGTTGGAAAGCTTTGATGGGCAGCCAGTGAGCTACTGTACAACAATGGGCTTGCCATGCCACCGGGGACCTAAAACAACTTTCTCTCCATTGATGGTTCTTGCATGTAAAGAGTTAATTGTTTTATTATTCATAATGCTGGAGTTAACACCTAACAAGTGAAACCTAAGGAGAGACCCTAAACCAGAGAATGAACTGGGTAGGGAAGCTTTGATGGATGACCAACGAACTGCAACAATGGGCCTACAACGACCCTCTCCCTGATGGCGATTCCAGCTTGTAAAGGGTTAATTCTGTTTTTTTATTCCATAGAAAATAAAACATAATTCTGGAGTTAACCTTAAGAAATGAAACCTAAGTCGCTTTAAAGAGCGACTCTAGACCAGAGAATGAACTGGGTTGGGAAGCTTTGATGGAGTGAACTACAGCAATGGGCCTACAACATCCGTCCAGCTTGTAAAGAGTTAATTTTGTTTTTCATGGAAAATAGAACATAATGCTGGAGTTAACCCTACCGGTGACTAGCCTAAGACACCCTTAATGATTAACTAGGTTAGAAAGCTTTAATGGACAACTGATGGGCTGCAGCGATGGGCACGTCATGCCACCAGGACATACAACAACCTTCTCCTTGATGATGATTCCAGCTTGTAAGGAATTAATTCTTAATAAAAAAATGAGAACGTAATGCTGGCTTTAACCCCTACAAGGGACTAGACACCATTGACCACACAGAACAATTGATTACAAAGCTTTGATGGCAAGACATGCCATTGGGACCTACAATAAAACCCTCTCCCTGATGATGAAAACAGAAGATCATGCTTTATATAGACACCTTTGACCAGAGAGTAGAATAGAAGGGGAGGCTTTGATAGGGCTTTGATGGCAAACCAGTGAGCTTCAGAGCCACCGGAACCTACACCAACCTTCTCCCTGTTTATGATTCCAGCTTGTAAAGAGTTCATTCTGTTTTCTGCATAGAAAAAATAGAGCCTAATGCTGGAGCTAACCCTTGCGTTATTTCATAGAAGCACCCTATGCCAGCTTTGATGGCAACTATTGTTCTCAGGGCCATTGGTGACGGTCCCTAATTTGTTGCACTACATCTTCAAGGGATGAAAGAGGAACGATTAAGATTGTGAACAAGATAACGATGGGTTAAACAGTCAATTACCACCCTGGATAAGAGTCAGGAGGAGACTTCTCATTAGTGAACAGGATACCGATGGGTTAAACAGTCATTTGCCACCCTGGAAAAGGTTGGGCAAGATTCGGTGATGAGACTGAAAACATTGGCCGTTGATTAAATGAAACAGGAAGTAAGACGCTGCTCATTTTTGGACCAGTTAATGATGGATCTCACAGCCTTCAGTTGCCGTATATTCACCATACTATACATATACAGCACCTGATCGGTTAAAAAAACATTTGGACAGGGCTTGTAATGCCCTTTAAATCAGGCTTTGATGGCAAGCCAATGAGCTTCAGAGCCACCGGGACCTACAAGAACCTTCTCCCTGTTGATGATTCCAGCTTGTAAAGAGTTAATTCTGTTATCTGCATAGAAAAAAATATAACCTAATGCTGGATGTAACCTCTATCTAAGTTATTTCATAGAAGCACCCTATGCCAGCTTTGATGGCAACTATTGTCCTTGGGGGCCACTGGTGACGGTCCAGTCAGACCTAATTTGTTGCACTTGGACATCTTCAAGGGATGAAAGAGGAACGATTAAGTGTCTGCTGACTTGTGAACAAAAAAACGATGGGTTAAACCCTTATTTGCCACCCTGGGTAAGGCTCGGCAGGAGGCTGCTCATTTGTGAACAAGATAAAGGATGGGTAAAACAGTCAATTGCCACCCTGGAAAAGGCTTGGCAGGAGGCTGCTCATTTGTGAACAAGATACTAATGGGTTAAGCAGTCAATTGCCACCCTGGATAAGGCTCAGCAGGAGGCTGTCCATTTGTGAACAAGATACTAATGGGTTAAGCAGTCAATTGCCACCCTAGATAAGGCTCGGCAGGAGGCTGCTCATTTATGAACAAGATACTAATGGGTTAAACAGTCATTTTCCACCCTGGGTAAGGCTGGGCAAGATTCAGTGATGAGAGTAAAAACATTGGGCGTTGAATAAATGAAACAGGAAGGAAGACGCTGCTCATTTTTGGACCAGTTAATGATGGATCTCACAGCCTTCAGTTGCCCTATATTCACCATACTATACAAATACAGCACATGATCGATTGAAAAAAACATTTGGACAGGGCTTGTAATGTCGTATTATGCATCACCGATTCATCTATAGCCACAATAATGAAGAGAACGTACTGTTCCAGAGCTTCGGGGATCATCCTGGCAATAAGTGAGCTGCTATAGGTTGATTAAAGGCAGTTAAAAAAAAATAGTACCTAATGATGGAGCTAACCCTTGCGATATCTAAGTTATTTCATAGAAACACCCTATGCCAGCTTTGATGGCAACTATTGTCCCCGGGACCATTGGCGACGGTCCAGTGGGACCTAATTTGTTGCACTTGGACATCTTCAAGGGATGAAAGAGGAACGATTAAGCGGCTTCTCACTTGAGAGCAAGATAACGATGGGTTAAACAGTCAATTGCCACCCTGGGTAAGGCTCGGCAGGAGGCTGCTCATTTGTAAACAAGATAACGATGGGTTAAACAGTCAATTGCCACCCTGGAAAAGGCTGGGCAAGATTCGGTGATGAGACTGAAAACATTGGCCGTTGATTAAATGAAACAGGAAGGAAGATGCTGCTCATTTTTGGACCAGTTAATGATGGATCTCACAGCCTTCAGTTGCCGTATATTCACCATACTATACAAGTACAGCATGATGGCAAGCCAATGGGCTTCAGAGCCACCGGGACCTACAACAACCTTCGCCCTGTTGATGATTCCAGCTATTTTCTGTATAGAAAAAAATATAACCAAATGCTGGATGTAACCTCTATCTAAGTTATTTCATAGAAACACCCTATGCCTGCTTTGATGGCAACTATTGTCCTTGGGGCCATTGGCGATGGTCCAGTGGGACCTAATTTGTTGCACTTGGACATCTTCAAGGGGTGAAAGAGGAACGATTAAGAGGCTTCTCACTTGTGAACAAGATAACGATGGGTTAAACAGTCAATTGCCACCCTGGGTAAGAGTCAGGAGGAGACTTCTCACTAGTGAACAGGATACCGATGGGTTAAACAGTCATTTGCCACCCTGGAAAAAGCTGGGCAAGATTCGGTGATCAGATTGAAAACATTGGTCATTGATTAAATGAAACAGGAAGGCGCTGCTCATTTTTGGACCAGTTAATGATCTATCTCACAGCCTTCAGTTGCCCTATATTCACCATACTATACAAGTAGAGCACCTGATTAAAAAAAAACATTTGGACAGGGCTTGTAATGCCCTTTAAATCAGGCTTTGATGGCAATCCAATGGGCTTCAGAGCCACCGGGACCTACAACAACCTTCACCCTGTTGATGATTCCAGCTATTCTGTTTTATGCATAGAAAAAAATATAACCTAATGCTGGATGTAACCTCTATCTAAGTTATTTCATAGAAACACCCTATGGCAGCTTTGATGGCAACTATTGTCCTCAGGGCCATTGGCGACGGTCCAGTGGGACCTAATTTGTTGCACTTGGACATCTTCAAGGGATGAAGGAGGAATGATTGAGAGGCTTCTCACTTGTGAGCAAGATAACGATGGGTTAAACAGTCAATTGCCACCCTGGGTAAGGCTCAGCAGGAGGCTGCTCATTTGTGAACAAGATAACGATGGGTTAAACAGTCAATTGCCACCCTGGGTAAGAGTCAGGAGGAGACTTCTCACTAGTGAACAGGATACCGATGGGTTAAACAGTCATTTGCCACCCTGGAAAAAGCTGGGCAAGATTCGGTGATCAGATTGAAAACATTGGTCATTGATTCAATGAAACAGGAAGGCGCTGCTCCTTTTTGGACCAGTTAATGATCTATCTCACAGCCTTCAGTTGCCCTATAGTCACCATACTATACAAATACAGCACCTGATCGGTTAAAAAAAACATTTGGACAGGGCTTGTAATGCTGTATTGTGCCTATTATGCCTATTATGCCTATCACCGATTCCTCTATAGCCACAATAATGAAGAGAACGTACTGTTCCAGAGCTTCGGGGATCATACCGGCAATAAGTGACCTGCTTTAGGTTTATTAAAGGCAGTTAAAATGTGTTTTTGGTCCACCAGAGGGCAAAACAACGACGCATGGGAACTGTACTAATTTAACCTATACCTTGACCACATACTATTAGAAGAAAAAAACCAAGCCACCATAAGTAGTCAGACCTGATTCCCAGGATATTAGTCAAAATGATAGTTTAGGTTTATCAAAAAATAGCTTAACATTTATCTAACTGCTTCTTATCATCATGTTTGGGAAGATACCTTATGGTTTTCCAATGGTATCAATATGTTTCTGCATAGCACATAAAATAGAGAAAAAACCTTCAGATCTATATGAAAATAAACAAAAGAATATTCCCAACTCAACAATTGATACATAGATGGATGGTACATACAATAATTAGCCCCGATCAGTAATTGATTCCAATCCCCATGACAGACAGAGGCGATTTTGTGCTGATAACTGATCCATTATCCATAGATAATGAGGAATTAAAGGCCAAAATTTCCCAAGGTTGGAATTATTCTCAGATTGATATACAGATAAAATGATTGTTGGTAATCGATTCCCTGTTGAGTTAGGCAAAATTTTGTGCTGGTTTTGAACTCTTGTGAGTCTTGACGCACCTAGGGCTCAAAAGCCAAATAGTCCCAGGGCCATTTAATCGACATTCCCAAATATAGACGAATCATTGAAATAACTAAAAAGATACAGATATAAAAAAAAAACATTCAAAGCAATCGATCACAATCCCCAGGTGAGCTAGGCAAAATTTTGTTAAGGTTTTTGATCCGTTATTATAATTGACGAGTCTTGGCGTACCTAAAACCCTAAGTAAAGGGCTATTCCCAAATATAGCCAAATCATTGTAATGACTCACAGAAAGATACACAGATGAAATCATTCAATCATAGCAATAGCAAATCATAGCAATTGATCACAATCCCCAAGAAGACTCTTCTGCTGTTTTTCTGCTGGTGCACCTAGAACTCAGGAGCCACAAGTTTAAGTAAAGGGCTATTCCCAAATATAGCCAAATCATTGGAATGACCCACAGAAAGATACATAAATGAACTCATTCAATCATAGCAATAGCAGATCATAGCAATTGATCACAATCCCTAAGCAGAATCTTCTACTGTTTTTCCTGCTGGTGTACCTAGGGCTGAAGAGCCACAAGCCTATGTAAAGGGTTATTGCCAAATATAGACAAATCATTGTAATGACTCACAGAAAGATACATAGATGAAACCATTCATAGCAATTGATCACAATCCCCAAGCAGACTCTTCTGCTGGTTTTTGATCCATTATTAAAAACAGCAAGTCTTGGTGCACCTAGGGCTCAAGAGCCCCAAGTCTATGTAAAGGGATATTGCCAAATAAAGACAAACCATTGGAATAACTTACAGAAAGTTACATAGCTAAGGTTGTTAATGGTAATCGATCCACGTCCCCAAGCAAGCTAGGCAAGATTTTGTGCTGGTTTTTGAGTCTTGGCGTACCAAGGGCTCTAACGCCAAATTGTCCCAGGTCTATGTAAATGGATACTCCCAAACATAGAGCAGTTATTGGAATTACTCATGGAAAGAAACATGGATAAGGTCATTAATGGTCCTAATCCCTATAAGAACTAGGCAAAATTTACTACTGGTTTGTGACACATTATTAAATGTGGCGTACCTTGGGCCCAAAAGCCAAATTTTCCCACGCAACGTAAAGTGATACACCCAAGTAAATACAAGCCAATGGAATTACTCAAGGAAAGACACACAGATAAAACCATTCACAGCAATCGATCACAATCCTCAAGCAAGCTAGGCAGATGTTTTCCTTATAAAAGAAAATATAACGACTCTAAGTGTAACAAGGGCTCAAAAAACAAATTGTCCAAGGGCTTTATAAGGGGAATAGCGTATTCCCAGATCTAGACCTAGGCTTTCGAAATTGCTCTCAGAAACATACATAGATAAAACCATTGATGGTAATTGTTTGCAATTCCTTAGAGAGCTAAACAGAATTTTGTGCTGTTTTTTTTTTTATATTCTTGTCTTGATGTACCTGGTGTTCAAAAGCCATTGTCTCAAGGCCATGTAAGAGGATATTCCCAAGCTATTGCAATTAGTCACAGAAAGAGACATAGGTAAAGCCATTCATGGTAATCATTTCCAATCCCTTAGAGAGCTAAGCAGAATTTTGAGAGTTTTTGTGCTGCTGGTTTTTAATCCAAAATAAAAATAAAGTCTTGGCGTACCTACAGTAGACCTACAGTAGGGCTCAGTAGCCATCATGTCTTAATAATAAAGAGATATCCCCAAATACAGACATGCCTTTGGAATTATTTAGACAAAGATACATAGATACAGTCATTCGTGGTAATTGATCCCAATCCCTAAGGAAGCTAGGCAAAATTCTGTGCTTTTTTTCATAAAAATTATGAGTCTTGGTGTAACGAACGCTCAAAAGCCATTGTCCCAAAGCTACATGAGGAGATATTTCCAAGTCTTTGGAATTACTCACAGAAAGATACATAGATAAAGTAATTCATGGCAATTGATTCCTGGTATACCTAGGGCTCAGAAGCCATTGTCCCAAGGCTATGTAAGGAGATATTGCCAAGCCATTGGAATGGCTCACAGAAAGATACATAGGTCAAGGCCTGTGCAATAATCGATTCCAACCCCCAAGTAAGCTCTGCTTATTGATTCCTTATAAAACCTAATGCTCGTGTTAGGGTTAGCTCCCATTTCATGAGCACCTATTACGAGATATTCCCAATACAATTTCTCGAAAATTACCAGATTCCCAATTAAAGCCATGCTTAAATGATCACTGATGATGGTATATTCCAAATACATGCAAGGTGTTGGAATCGCAACCCACCTGATGGTTTGCAATGATATGTATCGATATAATAGAACGAGCACCAAATTGTGGCAAAGAAATATAAATATATATATATATATATATATATATATATATATATATATTTATGACTTCATAGTGCAGCAGACGAGCGCACGCAATGGCCCCTCTTTTAATGACATGCATGCACGATGGTCCATTGACTGCGGACAAGCCTTACCTCTAAGTTCTCCAGCCTGGTCTTCAGACTCTGCAGCGTCTGCCCCAGCTGAGTGAGGGTCTCGGCCGTGGGGGTCCTGGACAAATCCCCCATGGTGTTTTTCGAGGTGCCCGTCTCTTTTCTCCTGGATCCGGGAGCCCCCGCTCCGACTTTGGGCTCGTTGGAAGGGACCTCCAGGACCGTCTGGCCCTCGCACCGGCTCAGCTTGCCCGTCAAGTCCCTAATCGTATCCTTTTGATTGACGATGGTCTCTTTTTGCTGGATCACCGTCTCTCGCAGCTGCAGGATGGTGGTCTTCAGGTCTTCGGTGGGGCCGCTGCTCTGCATGGCGGAGGTGCACATGTCCATGTCCAAAGGCACTGAGGTGCAGATAAACCTCGTCTGCGGGAAATTTTGAGAGGATCCCCGCAGGAAAAAGAATGAGAGGAGCAGGCACCTCCAGCAAGCTCCGGTGATCATTTCTTTTCCTTGGCTTGTTTTCAGTCCCGCGGGAGGATGGGATTGTGCTCTGATTAGCACTGTGATGGCTTTAACTGGTTACGAGCTCCTCCGTTCGGCACCGGGAGCAGTCTCCTGTTTTTCCTCTTTTGGCACTGGGAATCTGTCCCTTTCCTTAGTTCAGCACCAGGAGCTGTCCCTTGCTTTTCCTGATTTCAGCACCAGGAGCTGTCCCTTGCTTTTCCTGATTTCAGCACCCGGAGCTGTCCCTTGCTTTTCCTGCCTTCAGCATCCGGAGCTGTCTCCTGCTCAGTCCAGCCCCCGACGATGTCCCCTTCGTTTGCTGACTTTAGCACTGGAAAACTGTCCTTTTCCTCAGTTCAAGACCAGGAGCTGTCCCTTGGTTCTTTGCCTTCAGCACCAGGAGCTGTCCCTTGCTTCACCTGACTTCAGAACCAGGAGCTGTCCCTTGCTTTTCCTGATTTCAGCACCAGGAGCTGTCCCTTGCTTTTCCCGATTTTAGCACCAGGAGCTGCCCCTTGCTTCACCTGACTTCAGCACCAGGAGCTGTCCCTTGCTTTTCCTGATTTCAGCACCTGGAACTGTCCCTTGCTTCACCTGGGAGCTAACGCTCTTCCTGACTTCAGCACCAGGAGCTGTCTAACGCTCTTCCTGACTTCAGCATCGGGAGCCGTCCTCTGAGCTCTTCCACTGCAGCACTCCCATCCTCTTATAAGGAGGGAGGGGAGGGAGGGGAGGGAGGCTCGGCCTCACATGGGCAGGGATTCCACCAAAGCTGGATTGTGACAGGAAGGCTCAACTTTCCGGGGGGTCCCAAGGAAACAGCTTGTTCTCCTCTTACTCACAAAGGAGGAGGGGGGATCATCACATGACGGCAAACTGCATCGCAATCATCAAAGCGCTGCGCAAAGGTGTGATTCCGATAGCCATCCCGAATGTGGAGCCGGATAGTTTACAATGGCAGAGATTCCCGGGAAAACCCTTGTCCGCCGTGGGAAGTGGGGAGGGGGGAGCTTGGGGTAGCCCTGCCGCAGGATTTTTTTTGAAAGCACAGAAAGTATTGTTGATGGGATTTGTGGTTTCTGCAGTCCCCAGGTCTAGTTGGATATTTTACAGAAGCAGGGATTCCTAGGAAAACCCTTGTCCCGTACTGGAAGCGATATATGGAATTGGGGGAGACCTTGGTGTAGGTTGGTCTTTTTTTGGGGGGGGAAAGCCTCGAAAGCCTTGATGATAGGATTTGTGGTTTTCTGCAGTGCTCAGATCTAGTCGGATATTTTACAGCAGCAGAGATTCCTGGGAAAACCCTCGTCCAGAGGGGGAAGAGATAGCCAGAGGTGGGGGAGAGCTTGGCGTAGGTTGGTGTTTTTTTGGGGGGGGAAACATAGAAAGCCTCGGTGATGGGATTCATGGTTTCTTGTGCTTGCAGACTGCAGCTGTGAGCTCCGCATTGACAGTTATATACTGCTTCCATAGCTGGTTTATTGTCACAGGTGAAGGCAGCTGCCATAGCTGGGATACTGTTATGACAGCCATATGGTTTTCTCTTCAATTAATTATCTGTATCACAGATGTAGCAATGACCTGCAGCCTAAGTGATCTATACCCGACCTGACCACCAGCCTCATTCATCTATACCCCAATGTGACCACCAGCTTCATTGATTTATACCCCAACCTGTCCATCAGCCTCACTGATACCCCAACTTGACCACCAGCATTACTGATCTATACCCCAACCTGACCACCAGCATTACTGATCTATACCCCAACTTGACCACCAGCATTACTGATCTATACCCCAACCTGACCACCAGCAATACTGATCTATACCCCAAACCTGACCACCAGCATTACTGATCTATACCCCAACTTGACCACCAGCATTACTGATCTGTACCCCAACCTGATCACCAGCCTTACTGATCTATACCCCAACCTGACCACCAGCATTACTGATCTATACCCCAACCTGACCACCAGCATTACTGATTTATACCCCAACCTGACCACCAGCATTACTGATCTATACCCCAACCTGACCACCAGCATT
>CM051243.1:193312284-193440030 GCA_027917425.1 Gastrophryne carolinensis
AATCAAACGGAACCTTCTCCCCAGCAAGTAGTAGCGAAGAGACTCAAGGGCCAACCTAATGGCCAAACACTCTCTCTCCACTATACTATACCGGGTCTCCGCGGGTGTTAATTTGCGACTCACGTAGACAACGGGGTGTTCCTCCCCGTTGACTTCCTGAGACAGTACAGCACTGAGACCTACCTCAGAGGCATCGGTCTGCACTATGAATTTCCTTTTAAAGTCGGGCGTCACCAACACCGGAGACCCACACAGGGCAGACTTCAAAGTAGAGAACGCTTTTTCGGCCTGTTCATTCCACTTCACCATGACAGACTTGCGTCCCTTTAACAGGTCTGTCAATCATGCCGCTACGGTGGTAAAATTGGGAATGAACCTCATGTAATACCCCACCAACCCCAGAAATGACTTTACCTGGCGGGTGGTGTTAGGACGTGGCCAGCTACGGATAGCTTCTATTTTATTAACCTGGGGCTTGACCACTCCTCGCCCAATCACTTAGCCCAGGTATTTTGTCTCTTCTAGGCCTAAGGCATATTTTTTCGGGTTTACCGTCAAACCAGCCTTCCTGAGGGGATCCACTACGGCCTGGACTTTGGGTAGGTGACTTTCCCAATCTGTACTATGGAAATTATATCGTCCAGATATGCCGAAGCATACTGACGGAGGACAATATCCTTTAACCTTTGGAACGTAGCGGGAGCGCCATGTAAACCAAAGGGTAATAACCTTGTACTGGAACAGTCCCTCAGGTGTGATAAAGGCTGTTTTCTCCTTGGCAGCCTCAGTCAAGGGCACCTGCCAGTACCCTTTTGTGAGGTCCAAAACAGAAAAATACCTGGCTTGGCCTAGCTTCTCAATAAGCTCGTCTACTCGGGGCATAGGGTAGGCATCAAACTTAGATACTTCAATAAGTTTGCGGAAATCATTACAGAACCGCAACGTACCATCGGGCTTGGGAATCAAGACTATTGGGCTGGCCCAGTCGCTCTTTGATTCTTCAATCACGTCTAACCAGAGCATTTGCTGCACTTCTTTCGCAATAGCTTGTCGCCAGGACTCAGGTACCCGGTAAGGCTTCAAGCGGATCTTGACCTGAGGTTCCATGACAACGTCATGTTGGATGACAGAAGTGCGCCCAGGGAGTTCTGAAAACACATCCGTGTTTCTGCTAATAAACTCCCTGGCTTCCTGGGTCTGTTTAGAGGAGAGGTTGTCGCCGGCTTTCACCTCAACTACCGCTTCTCTAACAGCAGTCTGAGGGACGGGAAGCTCCACCCCTAACATACCTGGGCGGGGACTGTCACCCACAGGGGTCTCCCTGTCTTTCCACAGCTTCAGCAGGTTTACATGGTCTAAAATTTTAGCAGCAGACTGCCATTAGCAGCTGATGCTGGAGAAACTATAGAGCTTTACTGCACCAAGGCCAGGTACCTTGGTGCCACATACCTACCGTCAATGACAGCACCTTGCACCTTACCACTATATATATATACGTCTATAGAGAGAGATAGAGACATCCAGCAAGATAGATAGATAGATATGAGATAGATAGATAGATAGATAGATAGATAGATAGATAGATAGATAGATAGATATGGGATAGATAGATAGATAGATAGATAGATAGATAGATAGATATGGGATAGATAGATAGATAGATAGATAGATAGATATGAGATAGATAGATAGATAGATAGATAGATAGATAGATAGATAGATATGGGATAGATAGATAGATAGATAGATAGATAGATAGATAGATATGAGATAGATAGATAGATATGGGATAGATAGATAGATAGATAGATAGATAGATAGATAGATAGATAGATAGATAGATAGATACATAGATAGATATGGGATAGATCGATAGATAGATAGATATGGGATAGATAGATAGATAGATAGATATGAGATAGATAGATAGATAAGCAGAAGAGACGTGTACCTGCACAGCACTGAGGGTCAGAAATAATATATGAATGAGCAAAGGGTGTGTCTGGATGCTGGTCCAGGTGGGTCCAAAAGCCCGGTGAACCGGACAAAACCAAGAGAAAAGAGTGGAGCTGCCAGCACAGACCCCAGGGCCCACCAATGTAACCGCTCAACAGAGACACCAAAATGTAATCAATAAACAAAACTTTATTTAAATAGCCTGCGCATATGTTAAAAACAGTTAAAAACACAGGGAATCATGGGGATGTGCGTCAGACTATACACTTAATCTCTGATACACCAGGTAAATACAATCATAACGTGTATACCAGCATATAATTAATAAGTACACATAACATGTTAACACATTCATGAAGTGTATAGCAATAAATAATTAATAGATCAACAATAAGTATATAATGAAATGATAATATATTTGTGCATGCCCATGGAGCGCTCCGAGGAAAAGTGCAGTGAAAAGTGCTAAAAACACCTCAGAATTGAGGTGAGTGCATAAAGGTGACTGAGCAAAAGGTGGTTAATAATAACCAAAACAAACAAGAAGGGTCACAAAGGACGTGACCTAAGGAAGTGCCAGGTGCAATAAGTGCAAGTGCTCACAATGATGGAGAGCTCCAGGGCAAGTACAAAGGTCAGTAATACTGACTAGTAAACAGTAATTGTATCCAAAGGTGTATCAAGTAAAGATCTACATTACCACATATATCAGAGTCCTGCTACATCGCCATGTCCCATATACCGATACACCATCATTGTGAGCACTTGCACTTATTGCACCTGGCACTTCCTTAGGTCACGTCCTTTGTGACCCTTCTTGTTTGTTTTGGTTATTATTAACCACCTTTTGCTCAGTCACCTTTATGCACTCACCTCAATTCTGAGGTCTTTTTAGCACTTTTCACTGCACTTTTCCTCGGAGCGCTCCATGGGCATGCACAAATATATTATCATTTCATTATATACTTATTGTTGATCTATTAATTATTTATTGCTATACACTTCATGAATGTGTTAACATGTTATGTGTACTTATTAATTATATGCTGGTATACACGTTATGATTGTATTTACCTGGTGTATCAGAGATTAAGTGTATAGTCTGACGCACATCCCCATGATTCCCTGTGTTTTTAACTGTTTTTAACATATGCGCAGGCTATTTAAATAAAGTTTTGTTTATTGATTAAATTTTGGTGTCTCTGTTGAGCGGTTACATTGGTGGGCCCTGGGGTCTGTGCTGGCAGCTCCACTCTTTTCTCATAGATAGATAGATAGATAGATAGATAGATAGATAGATAGATAGACAGATATGGGATAGATAGATAGATAGATAGATAGATAGATAGATAGATAGATATGAGATAGATAGATAGATATGAGATAGATAGATAGATAGATAGATAGATAGATAGATAGATAGATATGAGATAGATAGATAGATATGAGATAGATAGATAGATAGATAGATAGATAGATAGATAGATATGGGATAGATAGATAGATATGAGATAGATAGATAGATAGATAGATAGATAGATAGATAGATAGATATGAGATAGATAGATAGATATGAGATAGATAGATAGATAGATAGATAGATAGATAGATAGATATGAGATAGATAGATAGATATGAGATAGATAGATAGATAGATAGATAGATAGATAGATAGATAGATATGAGATAGATAGATAGATATGAGATAGATAGATAGATAGATAGATAGATAGATAGATAGATAGATATGAGATAGATAGATAGATATGAGATAGATAGATAGATAGATAGATAGATAGATATGAGATAGATAGATAGATATGAGATAGATAGATAGATAGATAGATAGATAGATAGATAACTATAGTATATATAGATACATAGATATACTGAAAGCTAAAACCTCTCTGCGTCTCCCAATGCGACTAAGCTATTTTTGGCCATGAAATCTACACTCCCCGCCTCCCTCCAATGGAAGTCCATCTAGGAATTGCTGGTCCATTAGCGCACCCGGCTTCCGCTCCCCTGCCGCTCCCCCGGGAGCCGTATTCAGGATGCTCTCCATTAAGCAGGAAGTCTTGGGTTTCCAGGTCTGATCAGGACGCTGGGATGAATCGTCATTCAGAGGCTTATATTCGCTGTGTCTCTATTTTGTGTAACTGCACAGCGCACACATATTACACATCATCGCTCCGCAGCGTGTGTCACAGGAGCTCACAATCTAATGCCCCTCCTTCCAATACACACATAAGATGGGGAGGCCGATTCATTAATAGCGGCAGGTAGCGACAGTTGAGCGACTGTAGCAGTATTTTCACAGCGCCCGCTAGTAGTCGCTGTGCTTGGACGTTGTTCGGTAGTTGATAGCGACTCGGTTTGCAGTAATGTTGAATATTGGGTGAGGAGTCGCTATTTGACAGGTTCCGCGCTGTATGGGAGCGCATGATAGCGACTGGCCATAGCGACCGGCTCCCACCATATTCATTAACAAATCACGCTCAAAAAATTCTCGCGCTGTGAAATGCATGTTTAAACCCCAGAGCGCTGGCGGCGATGGGTTAAAAGTCGTTTTTTAACCCCCAAACCACCATATTTTTGGAAACCAAAAAAAAACAAGTTTCTAATTTCATTTTGTAATATGAATACATTAATATCAGACCTGTAATATCAATTCTGCACAATTTTTTCTTTTTTTTCCCTTAAAAAAAAAATCTAAAATGGCAGAAGTGGTCACAGAATTTTTCCCCTTTAAAAAAAAAAAAAAAAAAAAACATTAATATGAATTAATTGTGAATATTTAAAGATTGTTCCATTGAAATGCATTGGAGAGCGCCAGGTAGCGAGAGGTCATACCTGTCGCTGTTCAAGGTCGGACGCTGGCGTTGTGGGCTGAGGCTGGAATAATGATGAATGAGTCGCTATATGGCGCTATCTCAGTCGCTAAGCAGGATTGCCTTGATAAATGTGTGATTGTGGTGGGGAGCCGGCGTTCTCGTGGCGGGGCCCGTCATTACCGGTCGCTCACCAGGCGCTACCTGTCACTATTCCTTGTTAAATAAGGGCCTTAGTCACACCCCAGCAAAGCTGCCAGTATGTATATATGTTTTCTGATCATGGTGGAAACGTATACTAGTGTTGTCACCCCATTGGGCAGATCTTACCTTACGTGGAGGCTGATTCATTATTAACGCCAGGTATCGGCAGATGAGCGTCTGTATAGCGGCGCTTAGAGCGACCTCTAGTAGCCGCTGTAAGCGGGTATCGGACGCTGTAACAAAGCGCCTCAGTCGCTGTAGTAACCTGGCCGGCATTAATGAATGTGATGTATGTTGGGTGCTCTAACACCAGTAAAACGCTGCAGGGATCGAGAGGTAGCGCCAGCTCAGTGAGTCCGGCACTTGGCACTCCACACTATACTTAACATAACACTAGACACACACACACACACAGAGTCGGCGCTCTAAATCTGGGTGCTGTAGTATAGAGCGCCGGCTGCTGTGTGATTAAAGTCTGTTTTTGAATACATATCCACCAGTAACAAAGCGAAAACACATGGAATGACATTGTTATAACACTGTGACATTAACACTTTAATACCAGACATGTAATGACAATTCTGCATAAAAATATAAAAAATATAAAAAGTTTCTAAAAGTGTTTGTTTGCAGCCAGGAGACGTCACACAATGATTGGAGCAACCCAAAAAATTGGCAAACAGGCTGTTTATACACAACTACTGAAACCCCATTGAAATGTATAAGAAAGCGTCACTGAGCGAAAGATAATACCTGGCTCTCTGGAAGATCGAGCACCAGCGCTATACACTGAGCCACATGGATAAATACATGTGACGCTACATGGCGCTGTTATATGTAATAATACATGTGACGCTACATGGCGCTGTTATATGTAGTAATACATGTGACGCTACATGGCGCTGTTATATGTAATAATACATGTGACGCTACATGGCGCTGTTATATGTAGTAATACATGTGACGCTACATGGCGCTGTTATATGTAATAATACATGTGACGCTATATGGCACTGTTATATGTAATAATACATGTGACGCTACATGGTGCTGTTATATGTAATAATACATGTGACGCTACATGGCGCTGTTATATGTAATAATACATGTGACGCTATATGGCACTGTTATATGTAATAATACATGTGACGCTACATGGTGCTGTTATATGTAATAATACATGTGACGCTACATGGCGCTGTTATATGTAATAATACATGTGACCCTAGATGGCGCTGTTATATGTAATAATACATGTGACGCTACATGGCGCTGTTATATGTAATAATACATGTGACACTAGATGGCGCTGTTATATGTAATAATACATGTGACAGTAGATGGCGCTGTTATATGTAATAATACATGTGACACTACATGGCGCTGTTATATGTAATAATACATGTGACGCTTTATGGCGCTGTTATATGTAATAATACATGTGGCACTACATGGCGCTGTTATATGTAATAATACATGTGACGCATGGCACTGTTATTTGTAATAATACATGTGACACTAGATGGCGCTGTTATATGTAATAATACATGTGACGCTACATGGCGCTGTTATATGTAATAATACATGTGACGCTATATGGCGCTGTTATATGTAATAATACATGTGACACTACATGGCGCTGTTATATGTAATAATACATGTGACGCTAGACGGCGCTGTTATATGTAATAATACATGTGACACTAGATGGTGCTGTTATATGTAATAATACATGTGACGCTACATGGCGCTGTTATATGTAATAATACATGTGACGCTATATGGCGCTGTTATATGTAATAATACATGTGACAGTAGATGGCGCTGTTATATGTAATAATACATGTGACACTACATGGCGCTGTTATATGTAATAATACATGTGACACTAGATGGTGCTGTTATATGTAATAATACATGTGACACTACATGTCGCTGTTATATGTAATAATACATGTGACACTACATGTCGCTGTTATATGTAATAATACATGTGACGCTACATGGCGCTGTTATATGTAATAATACATGTGACACTACATGTCGCTGTTATATGTAATAATACATGTGACGCTACATGTCGCTGTTATATGTAATAATACATGTGACGCTACATGTCGCTGTTATATGTAATAATACATGTGACACTACATGGCGCTGTTATATGTAATAATACATGTGACACTAGTTGGCGCTGTTATATGTAATAATACATGTGACGCTACATGGCGCTGTTATATGTAATAATACATGTGACACTAGATGGCGCTGTTATATGTAATAATACATGTGACGCTACATGTCGCTGTTATATGTAATAATACATGTGACGCTACATGTCGCTGTTATATGTAATAATACATGTGACGCTACATGGCGCTGTTAGAGGCGCTATACAATGACCTGCTTGTAATAATACATGTGACGCTACATGGCGCTGTTATATGTAATAATACATGTGACGCTACATGTCGCTGTTATATGTAATAATACATGTGGCGCTACATGGCGCTGTTAGAGGCGCTCACCAGATTCGCTTTCATGAATGTGGTTTTGCGTACAGTGCCCAGCGTTCACCAGACGCTGCGGACGTGCATACGCCATAGGACCGGGAGCGGGTGAATTTGTTTCGGAGACCTGGGGGGGTTTCACGTAGCGGGGCACCCCCGATCAGGGGGCTATTTTTCGGCGTGAACATTAGAAACTTCCCAGTGTGTGAAAAACAACTAATAATACGTTTTTTACATTACTTATATATTTTCAAATAAACTTTGATTCTTAAGCTTTTCCCTCTTTGAGGTGTAACATGCAGATCTGCAGCAATAAATGATTCATTTGCCTTTTGTTTCTTTCTAACTGTTACAATGTATCTCCTATCCATCCCTCAATGAGGGGGCGTGGCTTCATCCATCCATCAACGAGGGGGTGTGGCTTCCTCCATCCATCAATGAGGGGGCGTGGCTTCATCCATCCATCAATGAGGGGGTATGGCTTCATCCATCCGTCAATGAGGGGGCGTGGCTTCATCCATCTCTCAATGAGGGGGCGTGGCTTCATTTACATACTGTCCCTCTTTGAGGTGTAACATGCAGATCTGCAGCAATAAATGATTCATTTGTCTATTCAAAGTGTTTCTATTGTTGCAACTGTTACAATGTATCTCCTATCCATCCC
This sequence comes from Gastrophryne carolinensis, assembly GCA_027917425.1. Classification (NCBI taxonomy): domain Eukaryota; kingdom Metazoa; phylum Chordata; class Amphibia; order Anura; family Microhylidae; genus Gastrophryne; species Gastrophryne carolinensis. Next base: position 193,320,450 of record CM051243.1, read on the forward strand.
TCAATGAGGGGGTGTGGCTTCAACCATCCCTCAATGAGTGTGGCTTCATCCATCCCTCAATGAGGGGGCGTGGCTTCAACCATCCCTCAATGAGTGTGGCTTCATCCATCCCTCAATGAGGGGGCGTGGCTTCATCCATCCCTCAATGAGGGGGCGTGGCTTCATCCATCCCTCAATGAGGGGGCGTGGCTTCATCTATCCCTCAATGAGGGGGCGTGGCTTCATCCATCCCTCAATGAGGGGGCGTGGCTTCATCCATCCCTCAATGAGGGGGCGTGGCTTCATCCATCCCTCAATGAGGGGGCGTGGCTTCATCCATCCCTCAATGAGGGGGGCGTGGTTTCATCTATCCCTCAATGAGGGGGTGTGGCTTCATCCATCCCTCAATGAGGGGCGTGGCTTCATCCATCCCCCCAATGAGGGGCATGGCTTCATCCATCCCCCCAATGAGGGGCATGGCTTCATCCATCCCTCAATGAGGGGGGCGTGGTTTCATCTATCCCTCAATGAGGGGGCGTGGCTTCATCTATCCCTCAATGAGGGGGCGTGGCTTCATCCAGCCCTCAATGAGGGGGCGTGGCTTCATCCATCCCTCAATGAGGGGGTGTGGCTTCATCTATCCCTCAATGAGGGGCGTGGCTTCATCCATCCCCCCAATGAGGGGCATGGCTTCATCCATCCCTCAATGAGGGGGGCGTGGTTTCATCTATCCCTCAATGAGGGGGCGTGGCTTCATCTATCCCTCAATGGGGGGCGTGGCTTCATCCATCCCTCAATGAGGGGGTGTGGCTTCATCCATCCCTCAAAGAGGGGGTGTGGCTTCATCCAGCCCTCAATGAGGGGGTGTAGCTTCATCCATCCCTCAATGAGGGGGTGTGGCTTCATCCAGCCCTCAATGAGGGGGTGTAGCTTCATCCATCCCTCAATGGGGGGCGTGGCTTCATCCATCCCTCAATGAGGGGGTGTGGCTTCATCCATCCCTCAATGAGGGGGTGTGGCTTCATCCAGCCCTCAATGAGGGGGTGTAGCTTCATCCATCCCTCAATGAGGGGGTGTGGCTTCATCCAGCCCTCAATGAGGGGGTGTAGCTTCATCCATCCCTCAATGGGGGGCGTGGCTTCATCCATCCCTCAATGAGGGGGTGTGGCTTCATCCATCCCTCAATGAGGGGGTGTGGCTTCATCCAGCCCTCAATGAGGGGGTGTAGCTTCATCCATCCCTCAATGAGGGGGTGTGGCTTCATCCATCCCTTAATGAGGGGGCATGGCTTAAGTTCACAATTTGTTTCCCGTCCCGAAAAGTTGGTAGGCATGAGCATATACCCGTGAAACCCCTCCTAAATGGCCAGCATGGGCACGCGCACTGCTAGAGGTGGGGGACAGGGATGCTGCCGGTGGTGCACGCTCTCTTGAACGAGCGCCACTGAGGCTGAGCGGTCCCACATGGGAACTGGGAAGGGATGAGCTTTACATAGAACCAGGGGGATACCCCGCCAGGAAGGGACAAAACACAAGAAAGTGACATTCTTGGGTTTACTTCCTCTTTAATCCGGACCTTCATCATGATTTAATGAAAAGCCCAAACCCTTATAAAACGATTCCCCAGCATCTAACATTAATATGTTTTAAGTTTTTAGTCAATACATATTATTCTTTCCCCCACTGGGCTGCAACTCTGTTCAGGACTCTAGGATACGGGCGTCACCATCTTGACTCAGAAGCATCACATACTGAGGAGAGGAGAGTGGGATAAGGTACAGGGGGGCAGGTTATAGCTGTGCTTTGCTCAGACAGAGCAGAGCTGGTGTCAGGGAAAGGTCAGCAATCCCAGAATGCAGAGCAGCACAGTCAGAAGCCACTTCCTGTTTGCAGGCTGCCTGATGCTCCACGAGCAGTCATCTTGGATGTTTAAAGGTTCATAACATGCAGTAGATGCAGGTAGGATGATTTTTAATCTGGGCAATCTGTATGTACAGGGTGTGGGAAACATATAAGATAGGCTCTTATTCAGAGTGAGGGTCCGGATTAATGTGGGCAATCTGTATGTACAGGGTGTGGGAAACATATAAGATAGGCTCTTATTCAGGGTGAGGGTCCGGATTAATGTGGGCAATCTGTATGTACAGGGTGTGGGAAACATATAAGATAGGCTCTTATTCAGAGTGAGGGTCCGGATTAATGTGGGCAATCTGTATGTACAGGGTGTGGGAAACATATAAGATAGGCTCTTATTCAGAGTGAGGGTCCGGATTAATGTGAGCAATCTGTATGTACAGGATGTGGGAAACATATAAGATAGGCTCTTATTCAGGGTGAAGGTCCGGATTAATGTGAGCAATCTGTTTGTACAGGGTGGGGGAAACATATAAGATAGGCTCTTATTCAGGGTGAAGGTCCGGATTAATGTGAGCAATCTGTATGTACAGGGTGTGGGAAACATATAAGATGGGCTCTTATTCAGGGTGAAGGTCTGGATTAATGTGGGCAATCTGTATGTACAGGGTGTGGGAAACATATAAGATAGGCTCTTATTCAGAGTGAGGGTCCGTATTAATGTGAGCAATCTGTATGTACAGGGGGAAACATATAAGATAGACTCTTATTCAGGGTGAAGGTCCGGATTAATGTGGGCAATCTGTAAGTACAGGGGGGAAACATACAAGATAGGCTCTTATTCAGGGTGAAGGTCCGGATTAATGTGAGCAATCTGTATGTACAGGGTGTGGGAAACATATAAGATAGGCTCTTATTCAGGGTGAGGGTCCAGATTAATGTGAGCAATCTGTATGTACAGGGTGTGGGAAACATATAAGATGGGCTCTTATTCAGGGTGAAGGTCTGGATTAATGTGGGCAATCTGTATGTACAGGGTGTGGGAAACATATAAGATAGGCTCTTATTCAGAGTGAGGGTCCGTATTAATGTGAGCAATCTGTATGTACAGGGGGAAACATATAAGATAGACTCTTATTCAGGGTGAAGGTCCGGATTAATGTGGGCAATCTGTAAGTACAGGGGGAAACATACAAGATAGGCTCTTATTCAGGGTGAAGGTCCGGATTAATGTGAGCAATCTGTATGTACAGGGGGAAACATATAAGATAGGCTCTTATTCAGGGTGAAGGTCCGCTTTAATCGATAGTCAACGCCGCCAAAACGTAGGCGCCTTTATCGCCCTATTGCAGAGTGAGGTGCATGCGCTGCATATGAATGAGCCGCCCCTGCCCTCGATTCAACTTCCAGCTATAAAGCCTCTGCGTTCTCATTCCATACTGGCGTCAGCCAATCAGGCGCTCCCATTTCCCTTCCCCCCCTTTCTCCCCCCGATACGCGACATCCCCTGAAACACACGCTGCGTCTCTTACCCCAGAACCCCGGCAGCCGCGCTGATCATTAATGCACCGACGCGTTGCGTAACCCCCACAACGCTCTGCCACTGCGATCCTGCCTCCCGCTCAGCCGCCATCAATATTGCATTACAGCCGCCGACATGCGATTTCATGAAATATTCAATCCCAGGCTCAGGATTCCGCGAGATGCCCGAACCCCTCGGCGCGTCTGGCGGTTTAGTCTCCATAAAATTAGGGCAAGGATTTCTTTTTTTTTTTTTTTGCTTTTCAGAAGCTGGATAAGCCGATAAAAAGAAGGTGGCGGGTAACCTTAAAGCGGACCCTCACCCTGAATAAGAGCCTGTCTTATATGTTTCCCACACCCTGTACATACAGATTGCCCACATTAATCCGGACCCTCACCCTGAATAAGAGCCTATCTTATATGTTTCCCACACACTGTATATACAGATTGCCCACATTAATCCGGACCCTCACCCTGAATAAGAGCCTATCTTATATGTTTCCCACACACTGTATATACAGATTGCTTACATTAATCTGGACCCTCACCCTGAATAAGAGCCTATCTTATATGTTTCCCACACCCTGTACATACAGATTGCCCACATTAATCTGGACCCTCACCCTGAATAAGAGCCTATCTTATAACTTTCCCACACACTGTATATACAGATTGCCCACATTAATCCAGACCTTCACCCTGAATAGGAGCCTATCTTATATGTTTCCCACACACTGTACATACAGATTGCCCACATTAATCCTGACCTTCACCCTGAATAAGAGCCTATCTTATATGTTTCCCACACCCTGTACATACAGATTGCCCACATTAATCCAGACCTTCACCCTGAATAAGAGCCTATCTTATATGTTTCCCACACCCTGTACATACAGATTGCCCACATTAATCCGGACCTTCACCCTGAATAAGAGCCTATCTTATATGTTTCCCACACCCTGTACATACAGATTGCCCACATTAATCCGGACCTTCACCCTGAATAAGAGCCTATCTTATATGTTTCCCACATTAATCCGGACCTTCACCCTGAATAAGAGCCTATCTTATGTGTTTCCCACACCCTGTACATACAGATTGCCCACATTAATCCGGACATTCACCCTGAATAAGAGCCTATCTTATATGTTTCCCACACCCTGTACATACAGATTGCCCACATTAATCCGGACCTTCACCCTGAATAAGAGCCTATCTTATATGTTTCCCACACCCTGTACATACAGATTGCCCACATTAATCCGGACCTTCACCCTGAATAAGAGCCTATCTTGTATGTTTCCCACACCTTGCACATACAGATTGCCCACATTAATCCGGACCTTCACCCTGAATAAGAGCCTATCTTATATGTTTCCCACACCCTGTACTTACAGATTGCCCACATTAATCCGGACCCTCACCCTGAATAAGAGTCTATCTTATATGTTTCCCACACCCTGTACATACAGATTGCCCACATTAATCCGGACCTTCACCCTGAATAAGAGCCTATCTTATATGTTTCCCACACCCTGTACATACAGATTTCCCACATTAATACGGACCTTCACCCTGAATAAGAGCCTATCTTATATGTTTCCCACACCCTGTACATACAGATTGCGCACATTAAAAATCATCCTACCTGCATGTTATGAGCCTTTGAACATCCAAGATGGCGGCTCATGGAACATCAGGCAGCCTGCAAACAGGAAGAGTCTTCTGACTGTGCCGCTCTGCATTCGGGGACTGCTGACCTTTTCCTGACCCCAGCTCTGCTCTGCCTGAGCAAAACACAGTTATAACCCCGCCCCCCTGTACTTTATCCCGCTCTCCTTTTCTCAGCAAGTGTGATGTTTCTGAGTCAAGATGGCGGCGCCCGTATCCTAGAGTCTTGAACAGAGTTGCAGCCCAGTGGGGGAAAGAATAATGAGTAAGTGACTAAAAACTTAAAATATATTAATTTTAGATGCTTTAGATACGTTTTTTTAAGGGTTTGGGCTTTTCAATAAATCATGGTGACGGTCCGGTTTTCATGCGCGTTACTTGAATCCCCACAATATACAGAATATAGAAAGAACCTTTATGGGTTAAATGAGCGGAAAGTCATTAAGTCTTTATCAGAATGTCCATCATTCCACCTGCATATCACATATATTAATTCCTGGGAAGATCCCAAGACCCCGAGTTACTGTTATTAAAATTTTAATCATTCCGACATTTCCACCACTAATATGAGGCCCACTGTGATGAGTGAGGTCCCTCTGCATCGAGCGCCACTAATCCCGGGCTCTGACTTTTATGGTTATTATTCACCTCTAGGGACGGGGCTGACAAAGGACAGCGCGTCAGTCATGTGTCGCTGTCAGTCTATCAATTACCCGGCAATTTTCTCCTCCAATGAAGCCGCATGACGCGCCGAGTACCGTGAGCCACCATTTTTCTATACAAATAATTAAAGCGGACCGACACCCAGGGGAATCCAATCCCTACCCACGGGGCATTCCCCGCTGTGGGAAATCCCCCAGGATGCTCGCTGCACTTACCTGAATTCCAGTCCAACGGCGCATTCGCGGGCCACGGTCGCATCTCGCGCTTCTCTCCAGCAGGGCGCGTGCCCGCGTCAGTCGTTTGTGAATGGCCGGCGCGCTCCCTGTGAGGGGGGAAGCGCGAGATGCGGCTGCCAGCGTGCTCAGAGACGCTGAGGTTTGACGCGGCTTTGACGCGCATACCTCAGCGGCTCCGAGTACGCTGATTGGACGAGTGGCCACGCTTGCGCCGTAGGAGCGGGGTGAGGTGAGTTTTATCGGGAAATCTGGGGGGTTTCACATAGGGAAGTGAACCATAACCCAGGATTGTCAAAATCCTGGGTGTTGGTCCGCTTTAACTCCCGATCCTACCCCGGAGCTGTACTAAACCGAACAGTGGGAAAGGTCCTGGTGGCGCTTTGCTGGCCGGGTCCCCCATTAATGTCTCTTACTGCCGACACCATCTGAAAGTGTTTTGAAGCCGGTGGCCTTTGAAGCGGTGTCTTGGTCCCTTCAAAGCAGGTCCTCTACTGCCACCACATGTTCCCCTTCTGCCTGGTCCTGGGTCTTCTTTTTTTGAAGCTGCCTGTTGTCCTCTACTGCCATCCCTCGCTGCCTACAGCCTCTGATGGCCTTCCGTGACTGGTGGCCTGTGAAGCCACTTGGGAGACTGCGTGGTTCATTTATTCAATATGGCTTCTCTTCTGCCACCAATGCCACCAATGGTTCCTCTTCCGTCTGGTCCTGGGTCCTTGTCTGTTGACGCAGTCCCTGCTGACTATCGTCTATTACTGCCCATCACTAGTGGTCTTTGAAGCAGCCTCGTGCGAGACTGTGTGGCTCATTTATTCAATATGGCTTCTCTTCTGCCACCAATGCCACCAATGGTTCCTCTTCCGTCTGGTCCTGGGTCCTTGTCTGTTGACGCAGTCCTTGCTGACTATCGTCTATTACTGCCCATCACTAGTGGTCTTTGAAGCAGCCTCGTGCGAGACTGTGTGGCTCATTTATTCAATATGGCTTCTCTTCTGCCACCAATGGATCCTCTTTTGTCTGGGTCCTTTTCTGTTGACACAGCCTCTGCTGACTATTGTCTATTACCGTCCCTCGCTAGTGGTTTTTAAAGCAGCTTCTTGGTCCACTGTGTGCTGCTTTCTTTCAAAGCAGGTCCTCTACTGGTTCCTCTTCTGCCTGGTCCTGGGTCCCCATCTGCTGACGCCTCCTCCGCTGATTGTCTCCCGGGTCTTATACTACTGTCCCTCACTGCCTACAGCCTCTGATGGCCTTCTGTGGCTGGTGGCCTTTGAAGTGGCCTCATGGGAGACTGTGTGGTTCATTTATTCAATAGGGCTCCTCTTAAGCCACCAATGGTTCCTCTTCCATCTGGTCCTGGGTCCTGTTCTGTTGATGTAGCCTCTGCTGGGTCTTCTACTACTGTCCTTTGCTAGTGGCCTTCGAAGCAGCCTCTTGGGTCACTGTGTGGTGCATTCAATCAACGTGGCTCCTCCTCTGCCACTACTGGTTCCTCTTCTGCCTGCTCCAGGGTCCTCCTCTGTTTTTCCCATCTCCCTTAACCATCTGCCGGGTCCTCCACTACTGTCCTTGTCTTTGAGAGCCTCTGATGCTGTGCCCAAGCTGGTGGCCTTCGAAGCAGCCTCTTGAGTCACTGTGTGGTGCATTTATTCAACGTGGCTCCTCCTCTGCCACTACTGGTTCCTTTTCTGCCTGCTCCAGGGTCCTCCTCCGTTTTCCCCATCTCCCTTAACCATCTGCCAGGTCCTCTACTACTGTCCTTGTCTTTGAGAGCCTCTGATGCTGTGCCCAAGCTGATGGCCTTTGAAGCAGCCTCTTGGGCTGCTGCATGGTTCATTCATTCAAATTGGCTCCTCCTCTGCCACCAGTGGTTCCTGGGTGTCTGGTCTGGTCTGGTCCTGGGTCCTTTTCTGTTGACACAGCCTCTGCTGACTATCTTCTATTACCAACCTAGTGGTCTTCGAAGCAGCCTCTTGGGCCACTGTGTGGTTTATTCATTCACTGTGGCTCCTCCTCTGCCACCACAGGTTCTTTTTGCACCTGGTCCTCGGTCCTTTCCTGTTGATGCAGCCTCTGCTGACTATCTGCTGGGTCCTCCACTACTGTTTCTCACCTTTGGCAGCCTCTGATGGTGTTCCCTAGCTGGGGGCCTTTGAAGCAGTCTCTTGGGTTACTGCGTGGTTCATTCATTCAGTTTGGCTCCTCTTCTGCTGCCACTGGTCTCTCTTCCACCTGGTCTTGGGTCCTTTTCTGTTGACACAGCCTCTGCTGACTATCTTCAATTACTGCCCCTCACTAGTAGTCTTCGAAGCAGCCTCTTTGGCCACTGTGTGGTTCATTCATTAAATTTGGCTCCTGATCAACCACCAGTGGTTCCTCTTCCTTCTGTGCCTGGGTTTTTTGCTGTTGACGCAGCATCTGTTGACTATCTGCTGGGTCTTCTACTTCCATCCCTCGCTAGTGGTTTTCGAAGCAGCTTCTTGGGCCACTGTGTGATGCATTCATTCAGAGTGGATCACCTTCTGCCACCACTGGTTCTTCTTCCACACACACGGCAGGTTAACAGAGAGGAGGTAATGAAAAGGTAAGGGAACAACAACAGAAGATCCCCCACATGGCATCAGCAGCTGGACACTCATGATAATGGTGTAGCAGTCTGGAAAGTGATTCAGGCTTCACTTTGAGGCTGTATATGTGGGTTGCAGCGGCACAGCTCGTAGCAGCAAGCCGTGTGCTCAGTTCTCCTGGGGGCAACTGTGTCCGGTGAGGCATATAAAGCGCCCTGGTAAACGGGGCTTGACTATAGGTGAAGCTAGCAGCAGAGATTAGGGGTTGTGGACTCACCTAGAAGGCGGGTGTCCCACGGAGCTTGACAGTCATTGTGTGGTTCATTCACCTCTTCTGTCACCACTGGGATCTCTTGAAAAAGTAAGGGAGCAACAACAGAAGATCCCCCATGTGGCATCAGCAGCTGGACACTCGTGATAATGGTGTAGCAGTCTGGAAAGTGATTCAGGCTTCACTTTGAGGCTGTATATGTGGGTTGCAGTGGCACAGCTCCTAGCAGCAAGCCGTATTCTCAGTTCTCCTTCGGGCAACTGTGTCCGGTGAGGCATATAAAGCGCCCTGGTAAATGGGGGCTTGACTATAGGTGAAGCTAGCAGCAGAGATTAGGGGTTGTGGACTCACCTAGAAGGCGGGTGTCCCACGGAGCTTGACAGTCATTGTGTGGTTCATTCACCTCTTCTGTCGCCACTGGGATCTCTTGAAAAAGTAAGGGAGCAACAACAGAAGATCCCCCACGTGGCATCAGCAGCTGGACACTTATGATAATGGTGTTGCAGTCTGAAAAGTGATTCAGGCTTCACTTTGAGGCTGTATATGTGGGTTGCAGCTGCAGCAGCACTCCATCCTGTATATATAGTTTTTGATACCTCCAGCCAGGGGCTGCACATCCCACTTGCAAGTGTATCATCAGTAGCTAGAGAGAGAGAGAGGTCTGCAGCAAGCTCTCTTCTCTATGATCTGCAGCAGGCATGTAATGTTCCATTTGCCACTCTCTGGTAACTGTGCACTCCCCTACACTGTTTTTTTCTGCCTTGCTGCTCATTGACACAAAGCATCCCATATTGTATAACAGTGCTGAAAGCACTGCAGCACTGCTGTTCTCCATCAGAGCTAAAGAGGGGGTCCTGACCCCTTGACAACCTCCTTTGCGTGTTCCCTTCATTTCAATGGTGACTTCCTGCTAGAACAGTAAAACCGGTGGTGCACATCTGAAGCAGTTTTCTAGTAAATAAGAAATGTATACGAAGCCATTAGAGCCCATAAACCTCCCCAGTCTAGACAAGCGCCATGAATGGGTCTCTGCCTGGACCTCTGAATGGCCGCCTCTCCTCCTGCATCTTCGCCGTTACAGAAATAAAAAAAAACTAAATGTCGGAATGAAAATCAGCAGCTGGACATGCATGAGAATGGTGTAGCAGTCTAGAAAGTGATTCAGGCTTCACTTTGAGGCTGTATATGTGGGTTGCAGCGGCACAGCTCCTGGCAGCAAACCGTGTGCTCAGTTCTCCCTCAGCATACAGGAAGTTCATCCTGTATGTAGTCTTTGATACCTCCAGCCAGGGGCTGCAAACCTGAACTTGAAGGGTAGGAAGTGTACCATCAGTGGCTAGAGAGAAAGTGATCTGCAGCAAGCCATCTTCTCTATAATCCCCAGCAGGCCTGTAATGTTCCATTTGCAACTGTTTTCTTCTGCCTTGCTGCTCATTGACACAAAGCATCCCATATTGTATAACAGTGCTGAAAGCACTGCAGCACTGCTGTTCTCCACCAGAGCTGAAGAGGGGGTGCTGACCCCTTGACAACCCCCCTGGGTGTTCCCTTCATTTTTACTATGGTGACTTCCTGCTAGAACAGTAAAAGCGGTGGTGCACATCTGAAGCAGTTTTCTAGTAAATGAGAAATATATATAAAGCCATTAGAGCCCATAAACCTCCCCAGTCTAGACAAGCGCCATGAATGGGTCTCTGCCTGGACCTCTGAATGGCCGCCTCTCCTCCTGCATCTTCGCCGTTACAGAAATAAAAAAAAACTAAAAGTCGGAATGAAAATCAATCGGTATTTAGTATTACGGGAAACCTCAGGGCTCCCCTTCCGGGAATGCAGGACGCAAACAGCTGGCGGTGCTCCCCAGAGTGGTCCTGCCATAACTCGGGAAGCATTGCATTGCGTGATAAATAAACACGAGGCGCGCTGCAGCTTTGAAAAAAACTCCTCATCTATTATTAAATTGATTGTCGAGATGCCGGATAAGCTGCGCTGCTCCTGTAACGAGCCGGATTTGTCACGTTGACACCATCAGTGTCCATTCCCGGCTCTTCGTGATTCATCTGAGCTCCATCCGCTGCATTAACCTCGGCGCCTGCTCGGCAGCAGAGCTTCCTGTTAAACACTCGAAAGTGGACTTAAAGGGCCAATAAACATAAATTACAAATGAGTTTTAACCCCCTTCGTGAACTGAGGCTGGGGGGAGGGACCTACATCTATGAGCAGGGGCTGAGGACATATAGGCAGGACTCATCTCTAGTCTTTCTCATGTGAATTGGACCCAGAGCAAGCCGCTGTCCTCCCATACCTCTAAATTTCTGTAGTCCACAACTCCAAATTCTTGTTGTCGGTCATTCTTGTATAGCCAGCACCTCAGAGGAGAGAGATTTAGGGATACTAATTACTGAAAGCTGCAAGATGATTGGACAGTGTTGCCAGGCAGTGGGAAAAGCAAATAGGATCCTCAGCTGCATAGCTAGAGGCATCACCAGTAGAAAGAGGGAGGTTGTGATGCCGCTGTATAGAGTCCTGGTGAGGCCACAGCTAGAACACTGTGTGCAGTTCTGGAGACCTTACCTGCAAAAAGACATTATTCAAATAGAACGTGTCCAAAGGCCGGCAACAAAAATAATAGAAGGAATTAAACTTAAAACTTATCAAGAAAGACCTAAAGAACTTAACTTATATACATACGATAAAGAGAACATACAGTATATACATAAGATAAAGAGAACATACAGTATACACATAAGATACAGAGAACATACAGTATACACATAAGATACAGAGAACATACAGTATATACATAAGATAAAGAGAACATACAGTATACACATAAGATACAGAGAACATACAGTATATACTTAAGATAAAGAGAACATACAGTATACACATAAGATACAGAGAACATACAGTATATACATAAGATACAGAGAACATACAGTATACACATAAGATACAGAGAACATACAGTACACACATAAGATACAGAGAACATACAGTATATACATAAGATACAGAGAACATACAGTATATACATAAGATACAGAGAACATACAGTATACACATAAGATAAAGAGAACATACAGTATATATATAAGATAAAGAGAACATACAGTATACACATAAGATAAAGAGAACATACAGTATATACATAATATAAAGAGAACATACAGTATATACACAAGATACAGAGAACATACAGTATATACATAAGATAAAGAGAACCTACAGTACACACAAGATACAGAGAACATACAGTATATACATAAGATAAAGAGAATATACAGTACACACAAGATACAGAGAACATACAGTATATACATAAGATAAAGAGAACATACAGTACACACATAAGATAAAGAGAACATACAGTATACACATAAGATAAAGAGAACATACAGTATATACATAAGATAAAGAGAACATACAGTATACACATAAGATAAAGAGAACATACAGTATATACGTAATATAAAGAGAACATACAGTATATACACAAGATACAGAGAACATACAGTATATACATAAGATAAAGAGAACATACAGTACACACATAAGATACAGAGAACATACAGTATATACATAAGATACAGAGAACATACAGTATACACATAAGTTAAAGAGAACATACAGTATACACATAAAATACAGAGAACATACAGTATACACATAAGATACAGAGTACATACAGTATACACATAAGGTAAAGAGAACATACAGTATATACATAAGATAAAGAGAACATACAGTATACACATAAGATACAGAGAGAACATACAGTATATGCATAAGATACAGAGAACATACAGTATATACATAAGATACAGAGAACATACAGTATGCACATAAGATACAGAGTACATACAGTATACACATAAGATAAAGAGAACATACAGTATAGACATAAGATACAGAGCACATACAGTATATACATAAGATAAAGAGAACATACAGTATACACATAAGATACAGAGCACATACAGTATATACATAAGATAAAGAGAACATACAGTATACACATAAGATACAGAGTACATACAGTATGTACATAAGATACAGAGAACAAACAGTATATACATAAGATACAGAGAACATACAGTATACACATAAGATACAGAGAACATACAGTATATACATAAGATACAGAGAACATACAGTATACACATAAGATACAGAGAACATACAGTATATACATAAGATAAAGAGAACATATAGTATACGCATAAGATACAGAGAACATACAGTATGTACATAAGATACAGAGAACAAACAGTATACACATAAGATACAGAGAACATACAGTATACACATTGTCAGGAATCCACTCACCTCGTCCTTGCTCCCGCGCCGTCCCCGGGCAGCTGGCCGCGCTGCTTCCGGCTTGCGTCTCGGCCGGGCAGCGGCTCCGGCGGCGGCTGCTCGGGCGGCGCGCCGCTCGGCCACGCCCCCTGCTCGCGACCCCGGCTCTGCTGTACGTGCTCGCACGCGGGCGCGAGCACAGGTCTCTCATACCCTCCGGCGGCGCTGCTTCCTGCACGCCCGCCGGAGGAAAAATTAAAGGGGCCAATCAGCCCAGGGTTCCCAGAGTGGGCCAATAGCCCACTTGGAGATAGTTTACTCACGCCCTCTAAAAGTTTAACACCAACCAGTTTTTGTTCTCTCAGTTGCACCAATCATCTTCCTGTCCCAGTCTTGCCTGTCCCTATAAAGCTGATTCCCCTTCATTTGCCCATTGCCTGTGATAGCGCCTTGTACCCTGTTTAGTAGCTTGTCTCTAAAGTATATTTCTGATCTCCTGTTGCCGACCTTCGCCTGTTTTGACCACCCCCGATCTGATCTCCTGTTGCCGACCTCTGCTTGATCCTCGACCACGTCTTGTCCAATCCTTTGTACCGCTGCCATCTCGGAACTTCTGTTGCTGACCCCTAGCCTGTTGGACGTTATACGCTCAGCGATCGGGCTGCTCGGCACCACTTCCAGCCGCGGGTTTTCCAGGCCTCTGAACAGTAAGACTCCAATCTTTGAGCCATTGAAGTCCTGGGGGCAACCGATCCCGGGCAGGCGTGCTCTGCGTCCCGGCAAGCGGGGGCTCCTAAAGGTGAAGCTGGCTGCGGAGATTGGGGGTTGAGGTCTTACTGAGAGGACTGGAGTTATCTAAGTGGATAGCTGTAGTACCCGGAGCGTGACATTATCACAGGCCCGAAGATGGATGACCTGGTACAGCAGGTACAAGCTATGGCTACGGCGATAAACCAGCTCGCTCAAAGAGTGGCCACTCAAGAATCTCGACAGTTACCGGCATCCTCTGTACCACCTCATATCTCAGAACCAAAGATTCCATTGCCGGAAAAGTTTTTTGGGGAACGAGCTAAATTCTCCAATTTTAAGAATGCCTGCGAACTGTATTTCAAGCTGAGACCCATCTCCTCAGGCACTGAGTCCCAACGAGTAGGCCTAGTCATTTCTTTGCTTCAAGGAGACCCGCAGTCCTGGGCCTTCAGTTTGCCATCTCATGATTCTGCCCTACAATCCGTTACAGCATTCTTTACTGCTATGGGCGTCTTATATGCTGACCCTGATCAACAATCTACGGCAGAAAATAGGCTTCGGGCCTTAAGACAAGGACGGAATTCGGCTGAAGATTATAGTGCTGAATTCCGCCGCTGGGCCGTCGAATCGAGGTGGAATGATCCCGCTTTGTGTAGTCAGTTCAGGGTGGGGCTGTCGGAAAGCATCAAGGATGCTTTGGTAAATTTTCCTCCACCCGCAGACCTAGACCAATTAATGCAGGTCTCCATTAAAATAGACAGGCGTCTTAGAGAGAGGGCTAGGGAGAGAGCCAGGGCTCCCACGTCCTTCAGGTCTTCCCAGAGTCTTAGTTCCCCGGCTACCCGTGGGGAAAATACCTCATCTCCTTCCCAGGAAGAACCCATGCAATTAGGGAGAACCCGGTTAACCCAAGAGGAAAAGCAGCGTAGGCGGTCCAATGGGTTATGCCTATATTGTGGGAACTCGGGACATTTCGCAGGGTCCTGTCCCAACAAGGGGAGACCGGCGGAAAACTTCCGCACCCAGACCAGGTAGAGAGTACTGATCTGGGTGAGTCAGTTTGCAACTCTCGCCAAAATAAAATGTTAGTATCCATTGACCTATCTTGGGGTTCTTCCAAGCAAACAGTTTCCGCCTTTATCGACAGCGGTGCGGCGGGAAACTTTCTGGATAGGAGCATGATCTCTCTTTTAGTTATTCCGTTAGTTCCTCTTGAAAGATCCCTACAAGTTTTGGCCATCAATGGGAAGGCCATCCAGGGGGGACCTATTAACACCAAGACCCCACCTCTTCGATTAATTGTTGGCTCTTCCCACTCTGAGTTCTTAGAATTTTTCATCTTCGACTGTCCAGAGACTCCGGTGGTTTTGGGATACCCCTGGTTACAACTCCACAACCCGGTGATAGATTGGCGGGTTGGAGAATTGATCAAGTGGAGTGACCATTGTAAAAATCACTGCTTTACTACTGGCCTTAGAAGTATGCAAGTTTTACCTCAGGGATTACCTCAACCATACGCTGACTGGGTTGATGTCTTCTCTGAACGTTCTGCTGATACTCTTCCTCCACATCGGTCTTATGACTGCCCTATTGACTTGCTGCCTGGCACGATTCCCCCGAGGGGAAAAATTTATAATCTTACCCTGCCTGAAGAGCAAGCAATGAGGGAGTACATCACCGAAAATTTAAGGAAGGGATTTATTCGCCCCTCTACCTCACCTGCCGGGGCTGGATTCTTTTTTGTAGAGAAAAAAGATGGCGGCTTGAGACCATGCATAGATTATCGAGCCTTGAATAAAATCACTGTAAAGAACCGATACCCCTTGCCCTTGATTGGGGATCTGTTCAATCAAGTCACTGGGTCCCAAATTTTTTCCAAGTTGGATTTAAGAGGGGCATACAATCTTATTCGCATCCGACAGGGGGATGAGTGGAAAACCGCATTTAATGTGAAAGACGGCCATTACGAGTACCTGGTCATGCCTTTTGGTCTTTGTAACGCGCCAGCCGTTTTTCAAGATTTTGTTAACGATATTTTCAGAGAGTATCTCGGTAGATTTGTGGTCATATACTTAGATGATATTCTCATTTTTTCTAATTCCTTGTTGGAGCACAGACGTCATGTTAAGTTGGTACTACAAAAATTAAGAGAGAACAACTTATTTGCTAAACTTTCTAAATGCGTGTTTGAAGTCACCACAGTTCCTTTCTTAGGGTATATTATTACCAACCAGGGTTTAGAGATGGACGCGGGGAAAGTTTCGGCGGTTCAGGATTGGGTTCAACCCAAGACCTTAAAAGAATTGCAGCGTTTTCTAGGTTTTGCCAATTTTTATCGGCGGTTCATCAAAGGCTTCTCTCATGTTGTTGCACCTCTTACCAATCTTACCCGCAAGGGGGCCTTTACGGCTAACTGGTCTCCCTCTGTCTGTGAGGCCTTCCTGACCTTGAAGCGGGCCTTCACTTCGGCACCAGTGTTAATTCACCCAGATATTCGTAAGGCCTTCATTGTTGAAGTAGACGCTTCAGAGCTGGGAGTGGGTGCAGTTTTGTCACAGTATTCCGGTGACCCTGAGCGTCTACATCCATGTGCTTATTTTTCACGTAAATTCAGTACCGCGGAGCAAAATTATGATGTTGGTAATAGGGAACTATTAGCTATTAAACTGGCTTTTGATGAATGGCGACACTGGCTGGAGGGTTCGTTACATCCTATAACCGTGTATACCGATCACAAAAATCTTGAATACATTGGGTCTGCCAAGAGATTGAACTCTCGTCAAGCACGTTGGGCATTATTCTTCTCACGTTTTAATTTTATTATTACGTTCAAGCCAGGTGTAAAAAATACTAAAGCGGATGCGCTATCTCGCATGTTCGGTGAATGTAAGGATCGGGGTGATACTGGTGACCCGATTCTACCTATGGGTTGTGTGGTCGGGGCATTACTTCCTGATCTCTCTAACACCTTGGCGCCGTTTCAAGACCAGTCTCCTAGTGATATTCCCTTGGGATGCCAGTTTGTACCGCCACATTTGCGTTCAGATGTAATTCGCGAGTTTCACGATGCTAAAACTGCTGGCCATGTGGGTAACCGAAAAACCCTTATGCTTGCCCGTCGCCATGTATGGTGGCCAACCATGAGACGCGATATTACCGCCTTTATCGATGCTTGTGCTGTTTGCGCTCGAAGTAAGGGGGTTCATAAGGCTCCCAGTGGCGGTTTGGTTCCTCTTGAAATTCCTGCTGAACCTTGGACTCATATTTCTATGGATTTCATTGTAGATTTGCCTTTATCACTCGGGAATACTGTTATTTGGGTGGTCGTAGATCGTTTCAGTAAAATGGCACACTTCATTCCTTTGGCTAAACTTCCTTCTGCGCCAGAACTTTCTCGATTATTTACTTCACACATTTTTCGTATTCATGGTATTCCGTCCAATATAGTCTCTGATCGGGGCGTCCAATTTACTTCCCGTTTTTGGAAACATTTCTGTTCACGGCTGGGTATACAGGTCTCTCTTTCGTCTGCCTACCATCCCCAGTCCAATGGGCAGACGGAAAGAACTAATCAAACTTTGGAACAGTATTTAAGGTGTTATGTCTCTGATGCCCAAGAACAATGGGCAGAATTTATTGATTTCGCCGAATTTGCTTACAATAATGCGCCTAGTGAGAGTACCAAGATATCGCCTTTTTATTGTAACTTAGGGAAAAATCCTAGAGCTTCTTCCCTTTCAGGGTCACCTTCCAACTTGCCGGCGTTGGAGGAGTGGCTTCAAGAACGGAAGAATATCTGGACACATGTTCAGGAAATTCTTAAGACTACTAGTTTAAGATATAAAAAATTTGCCGATCGTCGCAGATCACGGGAGCCTACTCTTCAAGTAGGTGATTTAGTTTGGGTCTCCACTAAAAATATTGCACTCCGTCAACCTTCTTGTAAGTTGGGTCCAAAATTCATTGGCCCTTTTCCTATAATCAAAAAGTTAAATAATGTGTCTTTTAAGGTTCAACTCCCGCCTACTATGAGAATTCCTAACTCTTTTCACGTTTCACTGCTAAAACCGGCGAAGAATATTCCTCTTACTGGTCCTGCACCTATTCTCGTGGATAATGAGCCCGAGTATGAAGTAAATAAAATCTTGGATTCTCGTAAGATTCGCAATTCTTTACAATATTTGGTGGACTGGGTGGGCTATGGTCCAGAAGAAAGATGCTGGGTGGCTGCGAGGGATGTTCATGCCAAAGCTCTTGTACGGAAATTCCATCGTGATAATCCGGAGAAGCCGGGTGAGGGTCCGGAGGCCCCTCGTGAAGAGGGGGGTAATGTCAGGAATCCACTCACCTCGTCCTTGCTCCCGCGCCGTCCCCGGGCAGCTGGCCGCGCTGCTTCCGGCTTGCGTCTCGGCCGGGCAGCGGCTCCGGCGGCGGCTGCTCGGGCGGCGCGCCGCTCGGCCACGCCCCCTGCTCGCGACCCCGGCTCTGCTGTACGTGCTCGCGCGCGGGCGCGAGCACAGGTCTCTCATACCCTCCGGCGGCGCTGCTTCCTGCACGCCCGCCGGAGGAAAAATTAAAGGGGCCAATCAGCCCAGGGTTCCCAGAGTGGGCCAATAGCCCTCTAAAAGTTTAACACCAACCAGTTTTTGTTCTCTCAGTTGCACCAATCATCTTCCTGTCCCAGTCTTGCCTGTCCCTATAAAGCTGATTCCCCTTCATTTGCCCATTGCCTGTGATAGCGCCTTGTACCCTGTTTAGTAGCTTGTCTCTAAAGTATATTTCTGATCTCCTGTTGCCGACCTTCGCCTGTTTTGACCACCCCCGATCTGATCTCCTGTTGCCGACCTCTGCTTGATCCTCGACCACGTCTTGTCCAATCCTTTGTACCGCTGCCATCTCGGAACTTCTGTTGCTGACCCCTAGCCTGTTGGACTTCCGTTATACGCTCAGCGATCGGGCTGCTCGGCACCACTTCCAGCCGCGGGTTCTCCAGGCCTCTGAACAGTAAGACTCCAATCTTTGAGCCATTGAAGTCCTGGGGGCAACCGATCCCGGGCAGGCGTGCTCTGCGTCCCGGCAAGCGGGGGCTCCTAAAGGTGAAGCTGGCTGCGGAGATTGGGGGTTGAGGTCTTACTGAGAGGACTGGAGTTATCTAAGTGGATAGCTGTAGTACCCGGAGCGTGACACACATAAGGGCTGACTAGATGGAGCGTATGGTCTCCTTCTGCCATCACCCTTCTATGTGTCTATGTTTCTACTTATAGACATCTCACACCTCCATATTCTTGTGTTTGTCTCACACCAGTTCTTGTGGTCACCAATTCTTCTATTTTTGGGTAATATTCGGAATTACTCGAAGGCATCTCAAACATTGTGATCCTCTTACACCTGCTAATTCTTGGGTCAATCATAATTGCAATTGTTATTCTTGCAGTCATCTCACACCTCTAAGTTCTTGTGATCCTCCCACATTTCCATGTTCTTGTGCAACAAGACTCTTGTAGTCCTCTTACACCTCATATTCTTGTTGTCCTATCACATCTTCAAGTTTAATGGGAGTCCTCTCACACCACCACCACTCTTGCTCGTAGGCATCTTGTAGGGATCTCACACCTCCAAGTTCTCGTGTTTGGATGCTCACACTAACTTGTGGTAACCTCATATACCTCCATATGCTTATGGATAATCATAATCGGAATGTCTCATAGGCATATCACACCTTCAGAATCTCGTGATCCTCTAACACCTTCAAATTCTTGAGGTCTTCTCAAAATCTTGTGTTTATCTCACACTGTCAATCATACTCAAATTCCTCCAACTTCTTGAGGCCTTCTCATACCTCCATAGTCTTGTGTTCATCTCACATTGTCAATCATACTCAAATTCCTCCAAATTCTTGAGGTCTTCTCATACTTCCATAGTCTTGTGTTCATCTCACACTGTCAATCATATGCGAATTCCTTCAAATTCTTCTCACTCTCATTCTCTCATTTGTGTTAATTCTCCATATTCTAAAACCTCCATATTCATCTTACATCTCAGAATTCTTTCACATCTCCAAATACTCCTGATTCTGTGGCCACAGAAATTAGGCTGGTTTATTGTGGTTCTTCCATGCCTGCAAATTTCTGTGGACCGCTCACGTCTCCAAAGTCTTGTGGCCAGTCATACTTGTAAATACTTGCAGGCATCTCACACCTCCGAGTCTTCCATGTTCTTGTGGTCTGCCCATGCCTTAAAATACGTGTAGTCCCCTTATACCTCTAAACCCCCCATATCCAATGTTAAATATCCAAATTCTCATAGTTCTCTGGCATCTCCAAATTCTCTTAGTTCTCTGACATCTCCAAATTCTCATAGTTCTCTGACATCTCCAAATTCTCATCGTTCTCTCTCATCTGCAAATTCTCATAGTTCTCTCACATCTCCAAATTCTCATAATTCTCTCACATCTTCAAATTCTCATGATTCTCTCACATCTCCAAATTCTCATAATTCTCTCACATCTTCAAATTCTCATAATTCCCTCACATCTTCAAATTCTCATAATTCTCTCGCAGCTCCAAATTCTCATAATTCTCTCACATCTTCAAATTCTCATAATTCCCTCACATCTTCAAATTCTCATAATTCTCTCACATCTCCAAATTCTCATAATTCCCGTCACATCTTCAAATTCTTATAATTCTCTCACATCTTCAAATTCTCATAATTCTCTCACATCTCCAAATTCTCATAATTCCATCACATCTTCAAATTCTTATAATTCTCTCACATCTTCAAATTCTCATAATTCTCTCACATCTCCAAATTCTCATAATTCCCTCACATCTTCAAATTCTTATCACTCTCTCACATCTTCAAATTCTCATAATTCTCTCACATCTCCAAATTCTCATAAACCTCTTATACCTCTAAACACCCCATATCACATCTTTAAATTGTCCTCTCCCCCCCAAGTCTTCCTAGTAGGCATCTTGTAGGAATCTCACACCTCCAAAATCTTGTGTTTATCTCACACCTCTCAACTTTTAGCGGTAACATCATATACCTCCATATCCTTGTGGATAATCATACATACTCATAGGCATCTCACACCTTCAGATTCTTTTGATCCTCAAACACCTTACAATTCATGTAGTCCTCTCACACTTCCAAATTCTTCTGGCCATCTCAAACCCCTGAATTTTTGTGGTCATCTCACGCTTCCATGTTTTTGTGGTCTCATCATGCCTCAAAGTTCTTGTAGTCCTCTTACACCACTAAAACCTCCATATTCTTGTTGTGCTATCACATCTTCAAATTATTGTAGTCCTCTCACAGCCCCATCTCACACCTCCAAGATCTTGTGTTAGCCTTACACCTCTTACCACTTGTGGTATCCTCATATACCTCCATATCCTTGTGGCTAATACTCGTAGGCATTTCACACCTTCAGATTCTTTTGATCCTCAAACACCTTCTAATTCATGTAGCCCTCTCACACTTCCAAATTCTACTGGCCATCTCAAACCCCTGAATTATTGAGGCCATCTCACAACAGGTTCTTGTGGTCTTCTCGCACCTTCAAAATTGTTGTGGTCCTCTCACATCTCTAAATCCTCCCTATTCTTGTTCTTGCCATTGTCCTTTCACACCGTCAGATTGTTGTTGTCCTATCATACATCCAAATTCCTGTGGTCATTTTACTTCAAAGTTCTTGTAGTCCTCCCCCTTCACATTTTTGCAGTTCTCCTAAACCTACCCAGTAATTTCCCTGAAAATAAGACAGGTCTTATATTAAACAGGACCAACAGCCTGGCACAGTTGGAAAAGAAAGATGCCATTTTGGAGATTCCTCTCCCAGCATCTCAGCCGTGCTGCTGCCTGGATTCAGCTGACATAACTGACAATGCACAGTAACAGGAAGAAATGACCTAAAAAAGGGGGAAAGTGGGAAACCCAACTAAAGATCACATATATATTAGTACTTAGGCACTGCCCTAAGAAATGTATAGAGCGCCCAGCTAACCACTATACGAGCAATATAATACACCAAGCAAAAGACAATTGGTTACATGCTGGGCTGGCCAATGAAATTACTAATTTACATGAAAAAATGAAAAAATTACTTTATTAGTGGTGCAAAGCAGCACTCAAGGCATATGACAGTCAAGACTAGGTATCACACATTATTAAAATCGCAATGCGAAGAACATATTTACATTAAAGGAGGCCCCTGCCAGGCCGACCTGGACTCCACACTCACAACTGCAGACACATCACTCATACCTGCTGGCCAGCATATAATAAAAAAGGGATGATCCATCCACGTTTGAGCTAGCTGAAACATGTCCCAAAAGTCACCATTCGTGGAGAAGCCAGTCTTTAGGACTATCCACAGGAAACAGATATAGGGCAAATTGATGGACGTGGGTGTAGGAATGATGTGACTCAGGCTCTGAACACAGAGCACTACAATGTACCCTCGTATATCTGTCCAGCTTATAAGGATAGTACGGGGCTGCTGGAAAATGGCGTGCCGGTATGCTGACTGAAGAGGACTAGACACAAAAGTTTCTTTAGAGGATTGTCCAGTGCGGACAAGTATGCATAAAAGTTCACATTGGGGACAATTCAGGTCCCTCCATATTAAGATTTGTTCCTCTATTAAAGGCCCAATAGCGCTATGTCAAATAGAGCAGCAGGTGGCATATACAGCAACTCTTAAGCAATAATGTACTTGCGCTTTTTGGCGAGGGCCGATGCAGACGTATAGTGGTCAATTTCGTCCTTCTTCTTTGCAGGATCACTCAGATCATCAAAGAATGCAGTCCTGCAGCATATGCTGTCTCCAAGCTCGCCGCCATTATGATTATCCTAGTATCTCCGGCGTTGACATGTCCATGCCGCAGTCTGTTATAAAGTACGGCCAGTCATTGAGTAAGCACGTGCAGTGGGTGTGGGCAGGGGCCCCAACCAACAGCTGTTTCGCTCCTACTCGGGAGCTTCGTCAGGGTAGGAGGGACTATCGCCATCGCATCATCTTTATAGGCGGTCTTACAAAGTGAGTCAGACAGGGTAGCCAATCATTCCGCTGCATTCACAGCTGTGTAAGGTGTAGGCCCCGGCATTCATAATCACCGATTCCAACTTCCACTCGTCATCCTCTAGGCGCGCCTGCGCAACAACTCGCGGCGCGCGCATGCGCCATGACTTTCATTCAAACATCCCTCACCTGCGCTGCGTGCGCATGCGCCATTGCAACTTGTTTCACCGCCCATCACCAGCACAATATATTTAACTCCTTAGATGACTGCTCACAAGACGGAGCGTCCAAAAATCTATATTCTTAACATCATTTATGCATTGGCGATAAAAATTCATGCGATGCATTAATAGCCCCCTATAATATAAACACCCAAAGCTCTTACTATTCTAATGGGTATAAAGGTGTTACCTTGTATTTACACAGCGTCACACAGCCACCCGCTCCAAGCACACCTAAACCCAAATGTGTGCATGTACATGGGGTAGCCCATCCCATTGTTAGTCAACCTTTCGTCTCCAAGGCCTCCAGGGCATAGTCCTCAGCTAGTCCCTCAGTGTTTAGCACCAACGCCCTTCTATTTATCTTTAAACGGGCTGTCAGCAATCAAAAAACGTATATGTGTTGGTATTCAACACTTGGGGATATAGAGTTCAAAAATAAGCTGTAATATTAATACATATATACAGCTAATGAACTATTCTCACTAATACATTTTATATCGCCAGTTCGCCAATGCATAAATGATGTTAAGAATATAGATTTTTGGACGCTCCGTCTTGTGAGCAGTCATCTAAGGAGTTAAATATATTGTGCTGGTGATGGGCGGTGAAACAAGTTGCAATGGCGCATGCGCACGCAGCGCAGGTGAGGGATGTTTGAATGAAAGTCATGGCGCATGCGCGCGCCGCGAGTTGTTGCGCAGGCGCGCCTAGAGGATGACGAGTGGAAGTTGGAATCGGTGATTATGAATGCCGGGGCCTACACCTTACACAGCTGTGAATGCAGCGGAATGATTGGCTACCCTGTCTGACTCACTTTGTAAGACCGCCTATAAAGATGATGCGATGGCGATAGTCCCTCCTACCCTGACGAAGCTCCCGAGTAGGAGCGAAACAGCTGTTGGTTGGGGCCCCTGCCCACACCCACTGCACGTGCTTACTCAATGACTGGCCGTACTTTATAACAGACTGCGGCATGGACATGTCAACGCCGGAGATACTAGGATAATCATAATGGCGGCGAGCTTGGAGACAGCATATGCTGCAGGACTGCATTCTTTGATGATCTGAGTGATCCTGCAAAGAAGAAGGACGAAATTGACCACTATACGTCTGCATCGGCCCTCGCCAAAAAGCGCAAGTACATTATTGCTTAAGAGTTGCTGTATATGCCACCTGCTGCTCTATTTGACATAGCGCTATTGGGCCTTTAATAGAGGAACAAATCTTAATATGGAGGGACCTGAATTGTCCCCAATGTGAACTTTTATGCATACTTGTCCGCACTGGACAATCCTCTAAAGAAACTTTTGTGTCTAGTCCTCTTCAGTCAGCATACCGGCACGCCATTTTCCAGCAGCCCCGTACTATCCTTATAAGCTGGACAGATATACGAGGGTACATTGTAGTGCTCTGTGTTCAGAGCCTGAGTCACATCATTCCTACACCCACGTCCATCAATTTGCCCTATATCTGTTTCCTGTGGATAGTCCTAAAGACTGGCTTCTCCACGAATGGTGACTTTTGGGACATGTTTCAGCTAGCTCAAACGTGGATGGATCATCCCTTTTTTATTATATGCTGGCCAGCAGGTATGAGTGATGTGTCTGCAGTTGTGAGTGTGGAGTCCAGGTCGGCCTGGCAGGGGCCTCCTTTAATGTAAATATGTTCTTCGCATTGCGATTTTAATAATGTGTGATACCTAGTCTTGACTGTCATATGCCTTGAGTGCTGCTTTGCACCACTAATAAAGTAATTTTTTCATTTTTTCATGTAAATTAGTAATTTCATTGGCCAGCCCAGCATGTAACCAATTGTCTTTTGCTTGGTGTATTATATTGACAGTAACAGGAAGCCCAGCAGCACTTTTTTGTTTGCAGGCGGTATGCAAATGCATTAGCCGCCTGTCGGGGAACCGCGGGTTACATGATCCCACTATCAACCAGGGACCTCCGGACCCAATGATCGCATTCCCAATAAAAACCCTTGTCCGAGCCCTCCTACCAAAAGATTGGGCTAGATGCCAGGCATCCGATGAGTCCAGAAATGGGGTCCCTAAGTGGGTCAGAACCTTGGATCTCAATTTTTCTAGTTCTCCTTTGTTGCCGAGCCCGGTGAAACCTACCTCCGTGTGCGGTTTTGTGAGCCGGTTCTGATTCTGTACCTGGCTTGGTGCTGGGACACATGATGGGGCAGCTATGGTCCGATTTGTGTTGGTGCCGCTTGTCTGCGGCACTCATCTTTTGATGTGACAAATTCACAGCCAGGGGTCCAGCTAGCTGCAGACCCACCGGAGCATCCCCAGGCTGGAGGTGTGAGAATCAGCAGCAGGGAGTCTGTGATCTGCCCTGCTTAACCCAGAAATACTGATTCCTCTTCCTGAGGAGATAAGGACCTGTGCAATTATGACTAGGAAGCCTTAACCGGGGGGGGGTCAATAAAGGGGAACTCCAGACTTGTATATGTGAGTTTTCTGTACTTAAGCTGGATTGTTTCTTCACACCGCCATTTCCAAAATTTACTACAGCGGGAGTTATTAAAAAGTAAATGACTTTTTATGTGCAGCAATCTAAATTGCCCCGGGGAGAGATGCATATGAGCACTGTTTGTTGTGTCGGATGGTTTGGTTTAGGTCATTTTTGGGCTGTTGGTCCTCAGGGATCTGTTCGCTACTTGACATCAAAGTATGTTCGCCGGACGCGCAACACATGCGTGGCAGACCTGCGAGTAAGCATCGATCACAGACCAGTGATCACAGACTTTCGCGATGTAGTTTCCTGTGTTTGCGAAGCAATTTTCAGGTGAAAGTCACAGGAATTTGCATTGAAAGGAGGTTTGGAGAACGGCGGCGATACGCCACATGAAATCTCGCTGAAAACACACTTTTCTAAACTATGTCGGCATTGGAGGAGTATACAAAAAAATCAGACACAATGTAAATACCGCGCTAACAGAATGAATTAGAGCTCAACGTGCATAGAGTCCTCCAAACTCAGTTTCAAAATACATAAGCAATAAAGCACAGAGCTTAGAATTTATTCAGACTTTCGCGATGTAGTTTCCTGTGTTTGCGACGCAATTTTCTGGTGAAAGTCGCAGGAATTTACATTGAAAGGAGGTTTGGAGAACGGCGGCGATACGCCACATGAAATCTCGCTGAAAAAACACTTTTCTAAGCTATGTCGGCATTGGAGGAGTATACACAAAATCAGACACAATGTAAATACCGCGCTAACAGAATGAATTAGAGCTCAACGTGCATAGAGAAATTATGACTAGGAAGCCTTAACCGCGGGGGGGGATAAAGGGGAACTCCGGACTTGTATATGTGAGTTTTCTGTACTTAAGCTGGATCGTTCCTTCACACCGCCATTTCCAAAATTTACTACAGCGGGAGTTATTAAAAAGTAAATGACTTTTTATGTGCAGCAATCTAAATTTCTAAATTGCCCGGGGGAGAGATGCATATGAGCACTGTTTGTTGTGCTGGTTGGTTGGGTTTAGGTAATTTTTTGGCTGTTGGTCCACAGGGATCTGTTCGCTACTTGACATCAAAGTATGTTCGCCGGAAGCGCAACACATGCGTGGCAGACCAGTGAGTAAGCATCGATCACAGACCAGTGATGACAGACCTTTGCAATGTAGTGTCCTGTGTTTGCGACGCAATTTTCTGGTGAAAGTCGCAGGTATTTACATTGAAAGGAGGTTTGGAGAACGGCGGCGATACGCCACATGAAATCTCGCTGAAAACACACTTTTCTAAGCTATGTCGGCATTGGAGGAGTATACACAAAATCAGACACAATGTAAATACCGCGCTAAAAGAATGAATTAGAGCTCAACGTGCATAGAGTCCTCCAAACTCAGTTTCAAAATACATAAGCAATAAAGCACAGAGCTTAGAATTTATTCAGACTTTCGCGATGTAGTTTCCTGTGTTTGCGACGCAATTTTCTGGTGAAAGTCGCAGGAATTTACATTGAAAGGAGGTTTGGAGAACGGCGGCGATACGCCACATGAAATCTCGCTGAAAAAACACTTTTCTAAGCTATGTCGGCATGGGAGGAGTATACACAAAATCAGACACAATGTAAATACCGCGCTAAAAGAATGAATTAGAGCTCAACGTGCATAGAGTCCTCCAAACTCAGTTTCAAAATACATACCGGTAAGCAATAAAGCACAAAGCTTAGAAATGATTCAGACTTTCGTGATGTAATTTCCTGTGTTTGCGACGCAATTTTCTGGTGAAAGTCGCAGGTATTTACATTGAAAGGAGGTTTGGAGAACGGCGGCGATACGCCACATGAAATCTCGCTGAAAACACACTTTTCTAAACTATGTCGGCATTGGAGGAGTATACACAAAATCAGACACAATGTAAATACCGCGCTAACAGAATGAATTTGAGCTCAACGTGCATAGAGTCCTCCAAAATTTGTTTCAAAATACATAAGCAATAAAGCACAGAGCTTAGAAATGATTCAGACTTTCGCGATGTAATTTCCTGTGTTTGCGATGCAATTTTCTGGTGAAAGTCGCAGGTATTTACATTGAAAGGAGGTTTGGAGAACGGCGGCGATACTCCACATGAAATCTCGCTGAAAACACACTTTTCTAAACTATGTCGGCATTGGAGGAGTATACAAAAAAATCAGACACAATGTAAATACCGCGCTAACAGAATGAATTGGAGCTCAACGTGCATAGAGTCCTCCAAAATTTGTTTCAAAATACATAAGCAATAAAGCACAGAACTTAGAAATGATTCAGACTTTCGCGATGTAGTTTCCCGTGTTTGCGACGCAATTTTCAGGTGAAAATCGCAGGAATTTACATTGAAAGGAGGTTTGGAGAACGGCGGCGATACGCCACATGAAATCTCGCTGAAAAAACACTTTTCTAAGCTATGTCGGCATGGGAGGAGTATACACAAAATCAGACACAATGTAAATACCGCGCTAAAAGAATGAATTAGAGCTCAACGTGCATAGAGTCCTCCAAACTCAGTTTCAAAAAACATACCGTTAAGCAATAAAGCACAAAGCTTAGAAATGATTCAGACTTTCGCGATGTAATTTCCTGTGTTTGCGACGCAATTTTCTGGTGAAAGTCGCAGGTATTTACATTGAAAGGAGGTTTGGAGAACGGCGGCGATACGCCACATGAAATCTTGCTAAAAACACACTTTTCTAAACTATGTCGGCATTGGAGGAGTATACACAAAATCAGACACAATGTAAATACCGCGCTAACAGAATGAATTTGAGCTCAACGTGCATAGAGTCCTCCAAAATTTGTTTCAAAATACATAAGCAATAAAGCACAGAACTTAGAAATGATTCAGACTTTCGCAATGTAGTTTCCCGTGTTTGCGATGCAATTTTCTGGTGAAAGTAGCAGGCATTAACATTGAAAGGAGGTTTGGAGAACGGCGGCGATACGCCACATGAAATCTCGCTGAAAACACACTTTTCTAAACTATGTCGGCATTGGAGGAGTATACAAAAAAATCAGACACAATGTAAATACCGTGCTAACAGAATGAATTAGAGCTCAACGTGCATAGAGTGCTCCAAACTCAGTTTCAAAATACATAAGCAATAAAGCACAGAGCTTAGAAATGATTCAGACTTTCGCGATGTAGTTTCCTGTGTTTGCGACGCAATTTTCTGGTGAAAGTCGCAGGTATTTACATTGAAAGGAGGTTTGGAGAACGGCGGCGATACTCCACATGAAATCTCGCTGAAAACACACTTTTCTAAACTATGTCGGCATTGGAGGAGTATACACAAAATCAGACTCAATGTAAATACCGCGCTAACAGAATGAATTAGAGCTCAACGTGCATAGAGTCCTCCAAACTCAGTTTCAAAATACATAAGCAATAAAGCACAGAGCTTAGAATTTATTCAGACTTTCGCGATGTAGTTTCCTGTGTTTGCGACGCAATTTTCTGGTGAAAGTCGCAGGAATTTACATTGAAAGGAGGTTTGGAGAACGGCGGCGATACGCCACATGAAATCTCGCTGAAAAAACACTTTTCTAAGCTATGTCGGCATTGGAGGAGTATACACAAAATCAGACACAATGTAAATACCGCGCTAAAAGAATGAATTAGAGCTCAACGTGCATAGAGTCCTCCAAACTCAGTTTCAAAATACATAAGCAATAAAGCACAGAGCTTAGAAATGATTCAGACTTTCGCGATGTAGTTTCCCGTGTTTGCGACGCAATTTTCTGGTGAAAGTCGCAGGTATTTACATTGAAAGGAGGTTTGGAGAACGGCGGCGTTACGTCACATGAAATCTCGCTGAAAACACACTTTTCTAAACTATGTCGGCATTGGAGGAGTATACAAAAAAATCAGACACAATGTAAATACCGCGCTAACAGAATGAATTCGAGCTCAACGTGCATAGAGTCCTCCAAAATTTGTTTCAAAATACATAAGCAATAAAGCACAGAGCTTAGAAATGATTCAGACTTTCGCGATGTAGTTTCCCGTGTTTGCGACGCAATTTTCTGGTGAAAATCGCAGGAATTTACATTGAAAGGAGGTTTGGAGAACGGCGGCGATACGCCACATGAAATCTTGCTAAAAACACACTTTTCTAAACTATGTCGGCATTGGAGGAGTATACACAAAATCAGACATAATCTAAATACCGCGCTAACAGAATGAATTTGAGCTCAACGTGCATAGAGTCCTCCAAAATTTGTTTCAAAATACATAAGCAATAAAGCACAGAGCTTAGAAATGATTCAGACTTTCGCGATGTAGTTTCCCGTGTTTGCGACGCAATTTTCTGGTGAAAATCGCAGGAATTTACATTGAAAGGAGGTTTGGAGAACGGCGGCGATACGCCACATGAAATCTCGCTGAAAAAACACTTTTCTAAGCTATGTCGGCACGGGAGGAGTATACACAAAATCAGACACAATGTAAATACCGCGCTAAAAGAATGAATTAGAGCTCAACGTGCATAGAGTCCTCCAAACTCAGTTTCAAAATACATACCGGTAAGCAATAAAGCACAAGGCTTAGAAATGATTCAGACTTTCGCGATGTAGTTTCCTGTTTTTGCGACGCAATTTTCTGGTGAAAGTCACAGGAATTTACATTGAAAGGAGGTTTGGAGAACGGCGGCGATACGCCACATGAAATCTGGCTGAAAACACACTTTTCTAAGCTATGTCGGCATTGGAGGATTATACACAAAATCAGACACAATGTAAATACCGCGCTAACAGAATGAATTAGAGCTCAACGTGCATAGAGCAATTATGACTAGGAAGCCTTAACCGCGGGGGGGGGGGGGGGGGGGATAAAGGGGAACTCCAGACTTGTATATGTGAGTTTTCTGTACTTAAGCTGGATCGTTCCTTCACACCGCCATTTCCAAAATTTACTACAGCGGGAGTTATTAAAAAGTAAATGACTTTTTATGTGCAGCAATCTAAATTTCTAAATTGCCCGGGGGAGAGATGCATATGAGTACTGTTTGTTGTGCTGGTTGGTTGGGTTTAGGTAATTTTTTGGCTGTTGGTCCACAGGAATCTGTTCGCTACTTGACATCAAAGTATGTTCGCCGGAAGCGCAACACATGCGTGGCAGACCAGTGAGTAAGCATCGATCACAGACCAGTGATGACAGACCTTTGCAATGTAGTTTCCTGTGTTTGCGACGCAATTTTCTGGTGAAAGTCGCAGGTATTTACATTGAAAGGAGGTTTGGAGAACGGCGGCGATACGCCACATGAAATCTCGCTGAAAACACACTTTTCTAAGCTATGTCGGCATTGGAGGAGTATACAAAAAAATCAGACACAATGTAAATACCGCGCTAACAGAATGAATTAGAGCTCAACGTGCATAGAGTCCTCCAAACTCAGTTTCAAAATACTTAAGCAATAAAGCACAGAGCTTAGAATTTATTCAGACTTTCGCGATGTAGTTTCCTGTGTTTGCGACGCAATTTTCTGGTGAAAGTCGCAGGAATTTACATTGAAAGGAGGTTTGGAGAACGACGGCGATACGCCACATGAAATCTCGCTGAAAAAAACACTTTTCTAAACTATGTCGGCATTGGAGGAGTATACACAAAATCAGACACAATGTAAATACCGCGCTAAAAGAATGAATTAGAGCTCAACGTGCATAGAGTCCTCCAAACTCAGTTTCAAAATACATAAGCAATAAAGCACAGAGCTTAGAAATGATTCAGACTTTCGCGATGTAGTTTCCTGTGTTTGCGACGCAATTTTCTGGTGAAAGACGCAGGAATTTACATTGAAAGGAGGTTTGGAGAACGGCTGCGATACTCCACATGAAATCTCGCTGAAAACACACTTTTCTAAACTATGTCGGCATTGGAGGATTATACACAAAATCAGACACAATGTAAATACCGCGCTAACAGAATGAATTAGAGCTCAACGCGCATAGAGTCCTCCAAACTCAGTTTCAAAATACATAAGCAATAAAGCACAGAGCTTAGAAATGATTCAGCGACAAAGGTGTGTTGTCCCAATGCGCATGCTCCACCACCGGACAGGTCGTTCACCAATTATAGTTTCGGTATTCGGTAACAGTATTCGTTCACCAATTATATTTTCAGATAGTAGCAGGCATGGCCATAGCACAGCATCCAGCTGGGACCCATAGCGGGTATGGCCATAGCACAGCATCCAGCTGGGACCCATAGCGGGTATGGCCATAGCACAGCATCCAGCTGGGACCCATAGCGGGTATGGCCATAGCACAGCATCCAGCTGGGACCCATAGCGGGTATGGCCATAGCACAGCATCCAGCTGGGACCCATAGCGGGTATGGCCATAGCACAGCATCCAGCTGGGATCCATAGCAGGTATGGCCATAGCACAGCATCCAGCTGGGACCCATAGCGGGTATGGCCATAGCACAGCATCCAGCTGGGACCCATAGCGGGTATGGCCATAGCACAGCATCCAGCTGGGACCCATAGCGGGTATGACCATAGCACAGCATCCAGCTGGGACCCATAGCGGGTATGGCCATAGCACAGCATCCAGCTGGGATCCATAGCAGGTATGGCCATAGCACAGCATCCAGCTGGGACCCATAGCGGGTATGACCATAGCACAGCATCCAGCTGGGACCCATAGCGGGTATGGCCATAGCACAGCATCCAGCTGGGATCCATAGCAGGTATGGCCATAGCACAGCATCCAGCTGGGACCCATAGCGGGTATGGCCATAGCACAGCATCCAGCTGGGACCCATAGCGGGTATGGCCATAGCACAGCATCCAGCTGGGATCCATAGCAGGTATGGCCATAGCACAGCATCCAGCTGGGACCCATAGCGGGTATGGCCATAGCACAGCATCCAGCTGGGACCCATAGCGGGTATGGCCATAGCACAGCATCCAGCTGGGACCCATAGCGGGTATGACCATAGCACAGCATCCAGCTGGGACCCATAGCGGGTATGGCCATAGCACAGCATCCAGCTGGGATCCATAGCAGGTATGGCCATAGCACAGCATCCAGCTGGGACCCATAGCGGGTATGGCCATAGCACAGCATCCAGCTGGGACCCATAGCGGGTATGGCCATCGCACAGCATCCAGCTGGGACCCATAGCGGGTATGGCCATAGCACAGCATCCAGCTGGGACCCATAGCAGGTATGGCCATAGCACAGCATCCAGCTGGGATCCATAGCAGGTATGGCCATAGCACAGCATCCAGCTGGGACACATAGCAGGTATGGCCATAGCACAGCATCCAGCTGGGACCCATAGCAGGTATGGCCATAGCACAGCATCCAGCTGGGACCCATAGCGGGTATGGCCATAGCACAGCATCCAGCTGGGACCCATAGCGGGTATGGCCATAGCACAGCATCCAGCTGGGACCCATAGCGGGTATGGCCATAGCACAGCATCCAGCTGGGACCCATAGCGGGTATGACCATAGCACAGCATCCAGCTGGGACCCATAGCGGGTATGGCCATAGCACAGCATCCAGCTGGGATCCATAGCAGGTATGGCCATAGCACAGCATCCAGCTGGGACCCATAGCGGGTATGGCCATAGCACAGCATCCAGCTGGGACCCATAGCGGGTATGGCCATAGCAAAGCATCCAGCTGGGATCCATAGCGGGTATGGCCATAGCACAGCATCCAGCTGGGACCCATAGCAGGTATGGCCATAGCACAGCATCCAGCTGGGACACATAGCGGGTATGGCCATAGCACAGCATCCAGCTGGGATCCATAGCAGGTATGGCCATAGCACAGCATCCAGCTGGGACCCATAGCGGGTATGGCCATAGCACAGCATCCAGCTGGGACCCATAGCGGGTATGGCCATAGCAAAGCATCCAGCTGGGATCCATAGCGGGTATGGCCATAGCACAGCATCCAGCTGGGACCCATAGCAGGTATGGCCATAGCACAGCATCCAGCTGGGACCCATAGCGGGTATGGCCATAGCACAGCATCCAGCTGGGACCCATAGCGGGTATGGCCATAGCACAGCATCCAGCTGGTGAGGTTCCAGATGATTGGAGAATGGCCAATGTCGTACCAATCCATAACAAGGGGAGTAGAGAAGAAGCCAGTAATTACAGGCCAGTTAGTTTAACATCTATAGTGGTCAAATTAATGGAAACACTCTTAAAAAAACAGCTAATTTCCCATCTAAAAATGAATGACCTATTGGACCCAAAACAGCACGGCTTTACTGAGGGCAGATCATGTGACCAATCTTATTGATTTCTTTGACAATGTCACTAAAGTGTTAGATGAAGGTGGTGCTGTGGATATCGCCTATCTGGATTTTAGCAAAGCCTTTGACACTGTACCACATAAGGATCATAGATAAGTTATTGAAGGTAGGACTCAATCCCTGGATAGTTCAGTGGATTTCCAGTTGGCTGAGGGATCGGTATCAGAGCGTTGTTGTAAATGGCGTGCAATCTGAACAAAGGCGAGTTACAAGTGGTGTGCCGCAAGGCTCTGTCCTGGGCCCCATTCTTTTTAATATATTTGTAAGTGACATAGGAGAAGGCTTGGTAGGTGCAGTTTGTCTGTTTGCTGATGATACAAAGGTTAGTAATAGGGAGGATATTCCTGGAGGTGTCGGCAACATGGAAAATGATTTAGCTTTACTGGATAGATGGTCAAAACTGTGGAAACTAGAGTTTAATGTCTCTAAATGTAAAATCCTGCACTTGGGTAGAAGGAATCCCGGCTCTGAGCACCGTATGGGCAGCACTGTGTTATCCAGGACCTCGGAGGAGAGAGATTCCGAGATACTGATTACTGATAGCTGCAAGATGATTGGACAGTGTAGCCAGGCAGTGGGAAAAGCAAGCAGGATGCTTGGCTGCATAGCTCGAGGCATCACCAGTAGGAAGAGGGAGGTTGTGATGCCGCTGTATAGAGCCCTGGTAAGGCCACAGCTAGAATACTGTGTGCAGTTCTGGAGACCTTACCTGCAAAAAGACATTATTCAAGTAGAAGTGATTATCTTGTAGAAGGTTGTACGAGGTTACAGTCACTGGGCATAGTTATGCCGTATGTCTTCGAATACAATCTATTTGAGTTTTTGAGCTCGATAATCACTCTGGAAGTTCTTGTTTGAAGAATAATGGATGTTGATTAATGTGATCCAGAACCTGAGTGTGGAATCAAGGCCTTTTCTCTACTTGACTCTGGTAAGAGTGCGGGCGCTATAATTGGCGAACGACCTGTCCGGTGGTGGAGCATGCGCATTGGGACAACACACCTTTGTCGCTGAATCATTTCTAAGCTCTGTGCTTTATTGCTTAGGCGTTGGAGGAGTCTCGGAATATATGTGGGGGGTCTGGGGAGTGTCTTGGGTTGTTTATAAAGCTTAAACCGAACCTTCAGCATCGTTTCATGAATAGTCCAAACCTTTAAAAAACGATCCCCCAGCATCCAAAATTGATATATTTTAAGTTTTTAGTCACTTACTTATTATTCTTATGCTGCTGGGCTGCAACTCTGTTCAGGAGTCTAGGATACGGGCGCCGCCATCTTGCCTCGGAAGCGTTACATGCTGGAAAGGGGGAGAAGTGCAGGGGGCGGGTTATGGCTGTGCTTTGCACAGACAGAGCAGGGCTGGGGTCAGGAAAAGGACAGCAATCCCAGAATGCAGAGCAGCACAGTCAGAAGATACTTACTGTTTGCAGGCAGCCTGAGACTATATGAGCCACCATCTTGGATGTTTAAAGGCTCAGGAAACGCACTAGGTGCAGGTAGGATGATTTTTAATGTGGGCAATGTACAGAGGGGACATACAAGATAGACTCTTATTCAGGGTGAGGGCCCGGATTAATGTGGGCAATCTGTATGTACAGAGGTGGAAACATACAAGATAGGCTCTTATTCAGGGTGAAGGTCCGGATTAATGTGGGCAATCTGTATGTACAGGGAGGGAAACATACAAGATAGGCTCTTATTCAGGGTGAAGGTCCAGATTAATGTGGGCAATCTGTATGTACAGGGAGGGAAACATACAAGATAGGCTCTAATTCAGGGTGAAGGTCCAGATTAATGTGGGCAATCTGTATGTACAGGGAGGGAAACATACAAGACAGGCTCTTATTCAGGGTGAAGGTCCAGATTAATGTGGGCAATCTGTATGTACAGGGAGGGAAACATACAAGATAGGCTCTTATTCAGGGTGAAGGTCCAGATTAATGTGGGCAATCTGTATGTACAGGGAGGGAAACATACAAGATAGGCTCTTATTCAGGGTGAAGGCCCAGATTAATGTGGGCAATCTGTATGTACAGGGAGGGAAACATACAAGATAGGCTCTTATTCAGGTTGAAGGTCTGAATTAATGTGGACAATCTGTATGTACAGGGGGGGGGAACATATAAACATATAAGATAGGCTCTTATTCAGGGTGAGAGTCTAGGTTAATGTGAGGAATCTGTATGTACTGGGGGGACATATAAGATAGGCTCTTATTCAGGGTGAAGGTCCGGATTAATGTGAGCAATCTGTATGTACAGGAGGAAAAATACAAGATAGGCTCTTATTCAGGGCTTATGCCCAGTTTGTATGTGCATAAGCCCAAACTTGCACCTCATAAAGCACGAGATAGGTTGTACCAAGCTGCATCTGATTTATGGAATTTTTAGAGAGCAGAAAAGCGAGCGCAAATGTGGCAATTTCAAGAGTGAATTTCCTCTAGCAAATAGGTGGAGGAAACTGCTGATTCCAAGAGTAACAGGCTTATTTCATTGCGAAAAAAACATGCTTATGAACAATGAAAATATCAGGTGCAAATTCTTTTTAGGGAATGAACCCTTTGTTTTAGTTTTGGATCGAAAAAAAATGTTAAAACGTTGACGAAAATCAGAAAAATTAAAGCGGTCCCTCACTCTGAATATGAGTCTATCTTATATGTTTCCCACACCCTGTACATACAGATTGCTCACATTAATCCGGACCTTCACCCTGAATAAGAGCCTATCTTATATGTTTCCCACACCCTGTACATACAGATTGCTCACATTAATCCGGACCTTCAGCTTGAATAAGAGCCTATCTTATATGTTTCCCACACCCTGTACATACAGATTGCCCACATTAATCCGGACCTTCACCCTGAATAAAAGCCTATCTTATATGTTTCCCACACCCTGTACATACAGATTGCTCACATTAATCCGGACCTTCACCCTGAATAAGAGCCTATCTTATATGTTTCCCACACCCTGTACATACAGATTGCTCACATTAATCCGGACCCTCACCCTGAATAGGAGCCTATCTTATATGTTTCCCACACCCTGTACATACAGATTGCTCACATTAATCCGGACCTTGAATAAGAGCCTATCTTATATGTTTCCCACACCCTGTACATACAGATTGCCCACATTAATCCGGACCCTCACCCTGAATAAGAGCCTATCTTATATGTTTCCCACACCCTGTACATACAGATTGCTCACATTAATCTGGACCTTCACCCTGAATAAGAGCCTATCTTATATGTTTCCCACACCCTGTACATACAGATTGCTCACATTAATCCGGACCTTCACTCTGAATAAGAGCCTATCTTATATGTTTCCCACACCCTGTACATACAGATTGCTCACATTAAAAATCATCCTACCTGCATCTATTGCATTTTCTGAGACTTTAAACCTCCAAGATGGCGGCTCATGGACGTGCAGGCTGCCTGCAAACAGGAAGTGTCCTCTCACTGTGCCGCTCTGCTCTGACCCCAGCTCTGCTCTGTCTGTGCAAAGCACAGCTATAGCCCCGATTTCCTGAACTTCAGACCCCTCTCAACACCTCAGTATGTGATGCTACCGAACCAAGATGGCGGCGCCCGTATCCTGGAGTGCTGAACAGAGTTGCAGCCCAGTGGGGGAAAGAATAAAAAGTAAGTGACTAAAAACATTAAATGTTTTAATTTTAGATGCTGGGGAATAGTTTTTTAAGGGTTTGGGCTTTTCATTAAATGACGTTGAAGGTCCGCTTTAAGCTTCTCCACTGCACTTGCCATTTGGCGCGCTTAGAACGTGCGCCATTGCACACGCACGAGGGCGTGAATCATTCTGCGCACGACGAATCGTTTGCGCCTGATGTGGATTTTTTGAGTGCTTCTACCATGAATCGACCCTAATAAGGCAGAACACCAAGAACATGTCAGAAACAAGTTTTCCTTTAATTCCTCATAAAAGTTGATCAGGTTTGTTTGGCAGCAGCGATTCCTCATGATATGGAGTAATAAGGTCATTTTCACTGACACACTTTGAATAGGCAAATGAATCATTTATTGCTGCAGATCTGCATGTTACACCTCAAAGAGGGACATTATGTAAATGAAGCCACGCCCCTCATTGAGGGATGATAAAGCCACGCCTCCTCATTGAGGGATGGACGGAGCCACGTCCCCTCATTGAAGGATGGATGAAGCCACGCCCCCTTGTTGAGAGATGGATAGGAGATACATTGTAACAGTTACAACAATAGAAACACTTTGAATAATAGGCAAATGAATCACTTATTGCTGCAGATCTGCATGTTACACCTCAAAGAGGGACCATATGTAAATGAAGCCACACCCCTAATTGAGGGATGATAAAGCCACGCCCCCTCATTGAGTGATGGATGAAGCCACGCCCCCTCATTGAGGGATGATAAAGCCACGCCTCCTCATTGAGAAATGGATGCAGCCACGCCCCCTCATTGAGGGATGGATGAAGCCACACCCCCTCATTGAGGGATGATAAAGCCACACCCCCTCGTTGAGAGATGGATAGGAGATACATTGTAACAGTTACAACAATAGAAACACTTTGAATAGGCAAATGAATCATTTATTGCTGCAGATCTGCATGTTACACCTCAAAGAGGGACAAATGAGAACAATGAGGGACAGGGGGGCATGGACTCAAAAGAGGGACACTCCCTCCAAATCAGGGACACTCGGGTGATGAGTCACCTTCCACAGAAGAGCTTGAAAAGTATTTATATATTGACCATTATAATTATTATATTATATTATAATAATTGTATAAGTGACCATTGCAATTATTATATTACAACAATTGTATTACTGACCATTATAATTATTACATTATAATTATTACATTATAACATAATAATTGTATTATTGACCGTTATAATTATTACATTATATCATAATAATTGTATTATTGACCATTATAATTATTATATTATATATTGTATTACTGACCGTTATAATTATTATATTATACCATAATAATTGTATTATTGACCATCATAATTATTACATCATATCATAATAATTGTATTATTGACCATCATAATTATTACATCATATCATAATAATTGTTTTATTGACCATTATAATTATTATATCATATCACAATAATTGTATTATTGACCATTATTATATTATATCATAATAATTGTATTATTGACCGTCATAATTATTATATTATATCATAATAATTGTATTATTGACCGTTATAATTATATTATATCATAATAATTGTATTATTGACCATTATTATATTATATCATAATAATTGAATTATTGACCGCCATAATTATTATATTATATCATAGTAATAATTGTATTATTGACCGTTACAATTATTATATTATATAATAATAATAATTGTATTATAGACCATTATAATTATTACATTATATCATAATAATTGTATTATTGACCATCATAATTATTATATCATATCATAATAATTGTATTATTGACCTTTATAATTATTATATTATATAATAACAATAACAGGCTGATTCATCACTAACGCCAGGTAGCGACAGATGAGCGTCTGTAGCAGGCATTTTCAGAGCGCCCGCTAGTAGTCGCTGTGCTCGGCCGTGGGTCGCTAGTTCATAGCGACTCAGTCGCTGTGCAGCAATGATGAATACATTGTGAGGAGTTGCTATTTGACCAGTACAGCGCTGTATGGGAGCGCATGTTAGCGACTGGTCATAGCGACCGACTCACACCATATTCAGAAAAAAAAACAGCCTCACAAATCTCTGGCGCTGAAAAATGCTTCTCTGAAGCCCAGAGCGCAGGTGGCTGTGTGATTAAAGTCTGTTTTTCAGCATCTATCCACCAGTAACAAAGCGAAAACATATGTAATTACATTGTAACAACATTGTAACATGACACTTTAATGGCAGAGCTGTGATGTCATTTCTGAAGAAATATTTAAAAAATGTAAAAATTGTGAAAAAAATGCTTATTCAATGTCAGGAGAGGTCACAGAATTATTTGAGATTTTAAAAAACAAACAAACCCTGTTTAAAGTGGACCAACACCCGGGGGGGGGAATCTATAAGATTCCCGGACCGATCAGATCCCTCCCCGCGGGGCATCCGAAATCGGGATGTCCCGCGGGGAGGAACCCCCCAGGAGGCCCACAATCTTTACCTTACCGGCGATCCAACGGCGCATGCGCGAGACGCGGCCGCGTCTCTCGCTTCCCTCTAGCAGGGCGCGCTCCCGCGCCGGCCGTTTTGTGAATGGCCGGCGCAGGCGCGCTC
Organism: Gastrophryne carolinensis; assembly: GCA_027917425.1. Classification (NCBI taxonomy): domain Eukaryota; kingdom Metazoa; phylum Chordata; class Amphibia; order Anura; family Microhylidae; genus Gastrophryne; species Gastrophryne carolinensis. The sequence goes on from CM051243.1 coordinate 193,360,552, forward strand.
CCTGTTAGAGGGAAGCGAGAGACGCAGCCAATGACAGCGCTCTGGTATGCGCGTCCAAGCGGCTTTGGACGCGCATACCAGAGCGGCTCTGAGCGCTGTCATTGGCCGGACGAGGTCACGTGGGAGCGGGGAGAGGTGAGTTTTTGCGGCGATCGGGGGGGTTTCACACAGCGGGGCACCCCCGATCGGGGTGCCCCACCTAAGTGGACCAACACCCAGGATTGTCAAAATCCTGGGTGTTGGTCCACTTTAAAGAGAAGAAAAGGATCGTCCATTGAAATGTATGGGAGAGCGACAGGTAGCGAGAGGTCATACCTGGCGCTGTGCAAGGCTGAACGCCGGCGCTGTTTGCTGAGGCTGTGAAAATGATGAATCAGACGCTACATGGCGCTATCCCAGTCGCTAAACAGATTCTGCTTGATAAATGTGTAATTGCTGCCGTGTCCGGCGTTCACCTGTCGCTACCTGTCATTAACAAGGCGCTACCTGACGCTATCCCTTCTTAAATAAGGGCCTAATTGTATTATTGAGTGTTATAATTATTATATTATATCATAATAATTGTATTATTGACGATTATAATTATTATATCACAATAAGTGTATTATTGACTGTTATAATTATCATATTATATCATAATAATTGTAATTATTATATTATATCATAATAATTGTATTATTGACCGTTATAATTATTATATCATATCATAATAATTTTATAATTATTATATCACAATAATTGTATTATTGACCATTAGAATTATTATTTAATAATAATAACCGCAAAGTAACACAACCCCTGAGGTGAGGCTGGCGCCGTGTGACGCGATGTGACGCTGCAGCGAGCGCTTTCCGCGCTGTTTGTTCCCTCGCCGGCCGCCGTTGGGCGCGGTGCATGCCGGGATCGGGCAATATGGCGGCGCCCGTAGCGCCTCAGTGACGGTGTCGGAGGCCGGGATGGAGCTGCAGAGCCCGGTGTTGGGGCTGTTCGGGGCGGAGGACGATGAGGAGACGGAGCTCGGTGACTGGAAGCTTCCGGCTGCCTTCATGAACAAACGGCACCAAGAGAAGATCGAGGGCTGCAAATCCCTGGCGCAGAGCTGGAGGATGAAGGACCGGGTGAGGGGACCCCGCCACCGCCATGTGTACTTACCTACCTCCGCCGCCGTGTGTACTTACCTACCTCCGCCGCCGTGTGTACTTACCTCAGCCTCCGTGTGTACTTACCTCAGCCTCCGTGTGTACTTACCTCAGCCTCCGTGTGTACTTACCTCAGCCTCCGTGTGTACTTACCTCAGCCGCCATGTGTACTTACCTACCTCCGCATCCGTGTGTACTTACCTCCGCATCCGTGTGTACTTACCTCCGCATCCGTGTGTACTTACCTACCTCCGCATCCGTGTGTACTTACCTACCTCCGCATCCGTGTGTACTTACCTACGTCAGCCGCCATGTGTACTTACCTCAGCCGCCTTGTGTACTTACCTCAGCCGCCTTGTGTACTTACCTCAGCCGCCTTGTGTACTTACCTCAGCCGCCTTGTGTACTTACCTCAGCCGCCTTGTGTACTTACCTCAGCCGCCTTGTGTACTTACCTCAGCCGCCTTGTGTACTTACCTCAGCCGCCTTGTGTACTTACCTCAGCCGCCTTGTGTACTTACCTCAGCCGCCTTGTGTACTTACCTCAGCCGCCTTGTGTACTTACCTCAGCCGCCTTGTGTACTTACCTACCTCCGCATCCGTGTGTACTTGCCTCAGCCGCCTTGTGTACTTACCTACCTCCGCATCCGTGTGTACTTACCTACCTCCGCATCCGTGTGTACTTACCTACCTCCGCCGCCTTGTGTACTTACCTCAGCCGCCTTGTGTACTTACCTACCTCCGCATCCGTGTGTACTTGCCTCAGCCGCCTTGTGTACTTACCTACCTCCGCATCCGTGTGTACTTGCCTACCTCCGCCGCCGTGTGTACTTGCCTACCTCCGCCGCCGTGTGTACTTGCCTACCTCCGCCGGCGTGTGTACTTGCCTACCTCCGCCGCCGTGTGTACTTACCTGTCTGCCCCGCACCATCCGTACTTACCTAATCTCGGCCCTGTGTTTACTTGCCTATCCCCCCACCCCGCGTATACTACCGCCATGTGTACCTACCTCTGCTGTGTGTTCTTACCTGTCAACGCACCATCGGTACTTACCTTATCTCGGCCCCGTGTTTACTTGCCTATCCCACCACCCCATGTGTACCTACCCTCCGCCATGTGTACTTACCTCTCCCTTGCTGCCATGTTTCTGCTAGGAAGCGGTAAAGTCTGTCACACTCACAATCTAGAACAGTAGTTCTTAACCTTTTTAAACCTAAGTGCCCCCCAGCGGTGAGCAGTCTGCGGCAAGCGCACCCACGTAGCGACCAGCAAGTGTTGTCGCCAAGCCCCCCCCCCCTGCAACCAGCAAGTGTTGTCGCCAAGCCCCCCCCTGCAACCAGCAAGTGTTGTCGTCAAGCCCCCCCCCTGCAACCAGCAAGTGTTGTCGCCAAGCCCCCCCCTGCAACCAGCAAGTGTTGTCGCCAAGCCCCCCCCTGCAACCAGCAAGTGTTGTCGCCAAGCCCCCCCCCTGCAACCAGCATGTGTTGTCGCCAAGCCCCCCCCCTGCAACCAGCAAGTGTTGTCGCCAAGCCCCCCCCTGCGACCAGCAAGTGTTGTCGCCAAGCCCCCCCCTGCGACCAGCAAGTGTTGTCGCCAAGCCCCCCCCCTGCGACCAGCAAGTGTTGTCGCCAAGCCCCCACCCCAGCGACCAGCAAGTGTTGTCGCCAAGCCCCCCCCTGCGACCAGCAAGTGTTGTCGCCAAGCCCCCCCCCTGCGACCAGCAAGTGTTGTCGCCAAGCCCCCACCCCAGCGACCAGCAAGTGTTGTCGCCAAGCCCACCCCAGCGACCAGCAAGTGTTGTCGCCAAGCCCCCCCCCTGCGACCAGCAAGTGTTGTCGCCAAGCCCCCACCCCAGCGACCAGCAAGTGTTGTCGCCAAGCCCACCCCAGCGACCAGCAAGTGTTGTCGCCAAGCCCCCCCCCTGCGACCAGCAAGTGTTGTCGCCAAGCCCCCCCCCCCCGCGACCAGCAAGTGTTGTCGCCAAGTCTCCCCCAAAGCTGCTGTGCTTATCTGTTATTTTATGTCTTTTGCTATTTGTTTGCAACTCTGTCTTATGAAAGAAAATGGTTTCCCCCAGCAACAATGTGTTTCTTTTAGCGATGTACATAAACCTAGTGCATTTGGTGTACATATAAGAGACTCCCTGACTCTGGTGTGCTAATCATCTGATTGGCTAAGTCAGAGATGACTGGTTTAACCCCTTCTGCTGTAATTCAAATTTATTCAGATAGGGAGGATCGCAATCTTGTGTTCCAGTTGCCAAAGGGTTACTGGCAGCATTCTCACCTGGGGAGGTCGTCACTAGTGTTGAGTGAACACCCGCTGACACAAATCCCAACCCGGTCCCCTGATGTGCCATCGTCCCATCGTTTTGGAGGAGTATTTTCAGTCACGGAGGAGTACGCCATGTGCTGGAATTAAATGAAACAATACAGAGGCAGAGGTGGTAATAAAGGGGCACTGCAGGTAAAGGGTTAATGTAGCTCCCTGCTCTCCTCATGCTGGCTGTCGGGGGGCGCCATCTTTCATTTAGGCTGCTTTAAATTTTATAACAAGCCAAGGCAACTGTCTTCCTTGATCTGGAGCTCTCGTGCTCATTCCTCATTCAGAGCCAAAACAATAAGAACACCTGACACAAAGGGAGTTTTGGTCTTCTTTAAAGCGGACCAAAACCTAGGATTTTGACTTCCCTGGGTTTTGGTACTTTCCCCCAGGGCACCCTGATCGGGGATGCCCCGCTATGTGAAACCCCCCCCAGATCGCCGATGCCAACTCAGCTCTTCCCTGTCCCACAGCGCATGCGCAACCGCTCATCCAATCAGCGCACTCGGAGCCACTGACGTCACGGTTGTCTAAGGCGAGCGCATCTGAGCGCACTTGTGGCCACATCCCCCGCTCCCCTCTAACAGGAAGACGCCCGCGCCGGCCATTCACAAATGCCTGGTGCTGGCGGGCACACACCCTGCTAGAGCGATAGTGGGGATGTGCCCGTGGATCGCGGTTGGACCGGGAGGCAAGGTAAGTGTATGGGGCCACCTGGGGGGGTTTTACACAGCAGGGCATCCCAATTCTGGATGCCCGGGGGGGGGGGAGGGAATCAATCTTATAGATTCTTGAGCCATTCGCGGTTGCTTTTGGTCCACTTCAAACTGTGTTCATTTGAGTATTACAGAATTGTGTGTATAATTATATATATCCTGAAAACAGTGAGAATAATATGGGAGCGGTTTTATTTTGATTATTCAGCTGTTTTGTGTGTATACTGTATATCTATATAGTTTTACATAGCTACTGATTGAGGGGTGATCTAATAACTAATATATATAATATATATATTCAGGGTCAATACAAAGATCTGTCCCGCAATCTATTTATACCCCGGAGTGTAACCATAACCCGGGGGCATCCACTAAGGTTAGAGGAAAGGTGCTTTCTCCACCGACATAGGAGGGGATTCTTCTCTGTAAGAGCAGTGAGACTATGGAACTCGCTGCCAGAGGAGGTAGTAATGATGGATACAGTAAAAATGTTCAAAAGTGGCCGGGATGCCTTCCTGGCATGTAATAACATTTCCAGCTATGGCTACTAGACCACTGGAAGGAGATCTATAGTGGCCGGGATGCCCTCCTGGCATGTAATAACATTACCAGCTATGGCTACTAGACCACTGGAAGGAGATCTATAGTGGCCGGGATGCCCTCCGTGCATGTAATAACATTACCAGCTATGGCTACTAGACCACTGGAAGGAGATCTATAGTGGCCGGGATGCCCTCCTTGCATGTAATAACATTACCAGCTATGGCTACTAGACCACTGGAAGGAGATCTATAGTGGCCGGGATGCCCTCTGTGCATGTAATAACATTACCAGCTATGGCTACTAGACCACTGGAAGGAGATCTATAGTGGCCGGGATGCTCTCCGTGCATGTAATAACATTACCAGCTATGGCTACTAGACCACTGGAAGGAGATCTATAGTGGCCGGGATGCCCTCCTTGCATGTAATAACATTACCAGCTATGGCTACTAGACCACTGGAAGGAGATCTATAATGGCCGGGATGTCGTCCTTGCATGTAATAACATTTCCAGCTATGGCTACTAGACCACTGGAAGGAGGTCTATAGTGGCAGGGATGCCCTCCTTGCATGTAATAACATTACCAGCTATGGCTACTAGACCACTGGAAGGAGATCTATAGTGGCCGGGATGCCCTCCTTGCATGTAATAACATTACCAGCTATGGCTACTAGGCCACTGGAAGGAGATCTATAGTGGCCGGGATGCCCTCCTTGCATGTAATAACATTACCAGCTATGGCTACTAGGCCACTGGAAGGAGATCTATAGTGGCCGGATGCCCTCCTTGCATGTAATAACATTACCAGCTATGGCTACTAGACCACTGGAAGGAGATCTATAGTGGCCGGGATGCCCTCCTTGCATGTAATAACATTACCAGCTATGGCTACTAGACCACTGGAAGGAGATCTATAGTGGCCGGGATGCCCTCCGTGCATGTAATAACATTACCAGCTATGGCTACTAGACCACTGTAAGGGGAACTATAGTGGCCGGGATGCCCTCCGTGCATGTAATAACATTACCAGCTATGGCTACTAGACCACTGTAAGGGGAACTATAGTGGCCGGGATGCCCTCCGTGCATGTAATAACATTACCAGCTATGGCTACTAGACCACTGTAAGGGGAACTATAGTGGCCGGGATGCCCTCCGTGCATGTAATAACATTACCAGCTATGGCTACTAGACCATTGGAAGGAGATCTATAGTGTCCGGGATGCCCTCTGTGCATGTAATAACATTACCAGCTATGGCTACTAGACCACTGGAAGGAGATCTATAGTGGCCGGGATGCCCTCTGTGCATGTAATAACATTACCAGCTATGGCTACTAGACCACTGGAAGGAGATCTATAGTGGCCGGGATGCCCTCCTTGCATGTAATAACATTACCAGCTATGGCTACTAGACCACTGTAAGGGGAACTATAGTGGCCGGGATGCCCTCCGTGCATGTAATAACATTACCAGCTATGGCTACTAGACCATTGGAAGGAGATCTATAGTGTCCGGGATGCCCTCTGTGCATGTAATAACATTACCAGCTATGGCTACTAGACCACTGGAAGGAGATCTATAGTGGCCGGGATGCCCTCTGTGCATGTAATAACATTACCAGCTATGGCTACTAGACCACTGGAAGGAGATCTATAGTGACCGGGATGCCCTCCGTGCATGTAATAACATTACCAGCTATGGCTACTAGACCACTGGAAGGAGATCTATAGTGGCCGGGATGCCTTCCTGACATGTAATAACATTACCAGCTATGGCTACTAGACCACTGGAAGGAGATCTATAGTGACCGGGATGCCCCCGTGCATGTAATAACATTACCAGCTATGGCTACTAGACCACTGGAAGGAGATAAACAGGCTGAACTGGATGTATTAAAGTGGACCAACACCCAGGATTTTGACTATCCTGGGTTTTGGTCCACTTCAGGGGGGCACCCCCGCTGTGTAAAACCCCCCAGAAACCCCCAAACTCACCTCACCACGCTCCCACGGACAAGCGGCGGACAAGGCAGCGCGTCCGCCGCCGCCTCCCGGTCGCCCCTCTGACAGTGCCCGCGCCGGCCATTCACAAACGGCCGGCGCGGGCGCGCGCACGGCTAGAGGAGTGAGCCGATCAGGTGAGTTCTTTTGGGGTTTTGGGGGGGGTCCCTCACCGCGAGACATCCCGATCTCAGATGTCCCGCGGTGAGGGGGGTGATCGGCCCGGGAATCTTATAGATTCCCGGGCCGATCACCCATGGGTGACGGTCCACTTTAAAGTCTTTTTTCAGCCGCACATACTATGTTACTGTAAGGCAGGAAGGGCTGTGAGCCAGAATACAGAGGAGATGTGAGGTAGGTACCTGCCCTTCCTGAGTCTGATAGGGGGTATTTCTTATAAATATATATATAATTATAATATAATTGTGTGTGTGTGTATATATATATATATATATATATATATATATATATATATATATATAATCTTTTCGCTCCATAAGACACACTTCTCCTTTAGAGGCGGGTGCAGAATAGTGGTAAGTCTTACGGAGCGAATGTTGCATGGTTGGGGGGGGGGGGGCTAGTCCTGTGCTGCTGCCACCGATCAGTAAATCCCCCCCTCCACCCATTGCAGGCAGCAATACCCCCCTCTCTCCCCTTAGTGCTGGACAATAATAATGCAGCATGTGGGCAGGGTCACCAGTTTATGCCTGTCTGCCCACTGTTGATGTTGGCACTGCTCACACACATGCACACATTCAAGCTTACCTGCGCTTCGGTTGCTGCAGGCGCTAGTTCTGGGCTGGCTGTATTGGGGGATGCTGCTGCGCGCTGGCTGTAATGGGGGATGCTGCTGCGCGCTGGCTGTAATGGGGGATGCTGCTGCGCGCTGGCTGTAATGGGGGATGCTGCTGCGCGCTGGCTGTAATGGGGGATGCTGCGGCGCGCTGGCTGTAATGGGGGATGCTGCTGCGCGCTGGCTGTAATGGGGGATGCTGCAGCGCGCTGGCTGTAATGGGGGATGCTGCAGCGCGCTGGCTGTAATGGGGGATGCTGCTGCGCGCTGGCTGTAATGGGGGATGCTGCTGCGCGCTGGCTGTAATGGGGGATGCTGCTGCGCGCTGGCTGTAATGGGGGATGCTGCTGCGCGCTGGCTGTAATGGGGGATGCTGCTGCGCGCTGGCTGTAATGGGGGATGCTGCTGCGCGCTGGCTGTAATGGGGGATGCTGCTGCGCGCTGGCTGTAATGGGGGACGCTGCTGCGCGCTGGCTGTAATGGGGGACGCTGCTGCGCGCTGGCTGTAATGGGGGACGCTGCTGCGCGCTGGCTGTAATGGAGAATGCTGCTGCGCGCTGGCTGTAATGGAGAATGCTGCTGTGCGCTGGCTGTAATGCACATTGGCTGTAATGGAGGATGCGCTGCGCACTGGCTGTAATGTACACTGGCTGTAATGTACACTGGCTGTAATGTACACTGGCTGTAATGTACACTGGCTGTAATGTAGGATGCTGCTGCGCACTGGCTGTAATGTACACTCGCTGTAATGCACACTGACTGTAATGGGGGATGATGCTGCGCACTGGCTGTAATGTACACTGGCTGTAATGTACACTGGCTGTAATGGGGGATGATGCTGCGCACTGGCTGTAATGTACACTGGCTGTAATGGGGGATGATGCTGCGCACTGGCTGTAATGTACACTGGCTGTAATGGGGGATGATGCTGCGCACTGGCTGTAATGTACACTGGCTGTAATGGGGGATGATGCTGCGCACTGGCTGTAATGTACACTGGCTGTAATGCACACTGACTGTAATGGGGGATGATGCTGCGCACTGGCTGTAATGTACACTGGCTGTAATGGGGGATGATGCTGCGCACTGGCTGTAATGTACACTGGCTGTAATGGGGGACGCTGCTGCGCGCTGGCTGTAATGGGGGACGCTGCTGCGCGCTGGCTGTAATGGGGGACGCTGCTGCGCGCTGGCTGTAATGGAGAATGCTGCTGCGCGCTGGCTGTAATGGAGAATGCTGCTGTGCGCTGGCTGTAATGCACATTGGCTGTAATGGAGGATGCGCTGCGCACTGGCTGTAATGTACACTGGCTGTAATGTACACTGGCTGTAATGTACACTGGCTGTAATGTACACTGGCTGTAATGTAGGATGCTGCTGCGCACTGGCTGTAATGTACACTCGCTGTAATGCACACTGACTGTAATGGGGGATGATGCTGCGCACTGGCTGTAATGTACACTGGCTGTAATGTACACTGGCTGTAATGGGGGATGATGCTGCGCACTGGCTGTAATGTACACTGGCTGTAATGGGGGATGATGCTGCGCACTGGCTGTAATGTACACTGGCTGTAATGGGGGATGATGCTGCGCACTGGCTGTAATGTACACTGGCTGTAATGGGGGATGATGCTGCGCACTGGCTGTAATGTACACTGGCTGTAATGCACACTGACTGTAATGGGGGATGATGCTGCGCACTGGCTGTAATGTACACTGGCTGTAATGGGGGATGATGCTGCGCACTGGCTGTAATGTACACTGGCTGTAATGCACACTGACTGTAATGGGGGATGATGCTGCGCACTGGCTGTAATGTACACTGGCTGTAATGCACACTGACTGTAATGGGGGATGATGCTGCGCACTGGCTGTAATGTACACTGGCTGTAATGGGGGATGATGCTGCGCACTGGCTGTAATGTACACTGGCTGTAATGGGGGATGATGCTGCGCACTGGCTGTAATGTACACTGGCTGTAATGGGGGATGATGCTGCGCACTGGCTGTAATGTACACTGGCTGTAATGGGGGATGATGCTGCGCACTGGCTGTAATGTACACTGGCTGTAATGGGGGATGATGCTGCGCACTGGCTGTAATGTACACTGGCTGTAATGCACACTGACTGTAATGGGGGATGATGCTGCGCACTGGCTGTAATGTACACTGGCTGTAATGGGGGATGATGCTGCGCACTGGCTGTAATGTACACTGGCTGTAATGGGGGATGATGCTGCGCACTGGCTGCAGCATCCACAGTGGTGGAATTTCCTCCGGTAGCAAGTATTAGTTGGGTATAGGTTACACCTCGGCGCTCCGGCCAGTGTTTAGTTCCGCTTTAAGCTGTGAGTTTATCACAATGCCGCCGTCTCATTGCAGACTAACAGCCGAACAATTGAATGGCATTACATCGCTCGTTCCCATGGCAACGGCTCGTCACTAAACTCATCAAACTTTTCCATTCAGTCCTTGTTCTCTGTAGCGCGGTTACCGGGGGCGAACCTGAGCCGCCTGTACAGGTGTGTGTGTGTGTGTGTGTTCACGTGGCGCGCCAGGCTGGCTCTGCGGTGTCTGTGCTTCCCTGGCAATGGGACTGGGGCGGGGCTAGGGTGGTAGGATACCTGCGCCACGTTGTATAGTAGGGAGGGTGTTGCTAGGCGATACTTAAAGTGGACCAAAACCCAGGGTTTTGACTATCCTGGGTTTTGGTCCTTTTCCCCGGGTCACCCCGATCGGGGATGCCTCCGCTGTGTGAAACCCCCCCCCCCGATCGCCGAGCGTAACTCACCTCTTCCCAATCCTACGGCGCATGTGCGGGCACTCGTCCAATGAACGCGCTCAGATCCCCTCCCGCCCCTTCTTCCAGGAGCTCAGCTAAGGCCAGCGGCTCCAAGTTCGCTGACAGCCGCATCCCCTGCTACCCTCTAACGGGGAGCGTGCCCGTACCAGCCATTCACAAATGCCTGGCGCGGCACAAAATCCTGTGTTTTGGTCCACTTTAATGAGGAACAACGCACCGAAATGTAACATTCCAGCGTGTTGTTCCTCTTAGGAAGGGCGTCCCCTCAGTTCGCAGTAAAACCTTAACTTCCTGTCTTCCCCACGGCACAGGCTCGGCTGAAATGGAGCTCACAGATTGGCTGAGCTTCTAGCTGTTGCGTGCTGCTCCGCCCATTCATAAATGCGCGCACGGCTAGAGGTGAGCGGGGACGCAGCAAAGACACAGAGCTCCAGGGATCAGGTTACTGGTCGCACAGAGGGGTGCTACACAGTTATATAGTTACATAGTTGTTATATAGTTACATAGTTGTTATATAGTTACATAGTTGTTATATAGTTACATAGTTGTTATATAGTTGTTATATAGTTACATAGTTGTTATATAGTTACATAGTTGTTATATAGTTACATAGTTGTTATATAGTTACATAGTTGTTATATAGTTACATAGTTGTTATATAGTTACATAGTTGTTATATAGTTACATAGTTGTTATATAGTTACATAGTTGTTATATAGTTACATAGTTGTTATATAGTTACATAGTTGTTACATAGTTGTTACATAGTTGTTATATAGTTATATAGTTGTTATATAGTTACATAGTTGTTATATAGTTATATAGTTACATAGTTGTTATATAGTTACATAGTTGTTATATAGTTATATAGTTGTTATATAGTTACATAGTTGTTATATAGTTACATAGTTGTTATATAGTTACATAGTTGTTATATAGTTACATAGTTGTTATATAGTTACATAGTTGTTATATAGTTACATAGTTGTTATATAGTTACATAGTTGTTATATAGTTACATAGTTGTTACATAGTTGTTATATAGTTGTTATATAGTTATATAGTTGTTATATAGTTATATAGTTGTTATATAGTTACATAGTTGTTATATAGTTACATAGTTGTTATATAGTTACATAGTTGTTATATAGTTACATAGTTGTTATATAGTTACATAGTTGTTATATAGTTACATAGTTGTTACATAGTTGTTATATAGTTGTTATATAGTTATATAGTTGTTATATAGTTACATAGTTGTTATATAGTTGTTATATAGTTACATAGTTGTTATATAGTTGTTGTTCTATAGTTACATAGTTGTTATATAGTTACATAGTTAATACAGTTGAAAAATGACATCTGTCCATCAAGTTCAACCAAGGGTGTTGGGGTCACGGAAGTTATTTTTTATTTTATAGTGGAAGCTATTTATTTTATTTATATTTTATTACTGATAACCGCTAATAGTAACTGTTAATGTTATTTTCTTCTAAATAAGCATCTGATCCTTTTTTGAAGCTGTCAGCGGTTGATGCTGTAACAAGCTTCTGGGGGAGGCTATTCCATAGATTTATAGTTCTTATGGTAAAAAACGATTGTCGCCTCCGGAGACTAAATTTATTTTTTTTCCAGTCGGAGGGAGCACCCCTCTTGTCTTTAGAGAGGATTTTACCTGAAATAGTGTTCCCCCATATTTTTTGTATTGTTCATTTATATATTTATACAAGTTAATCATGTTCCCCCTCAGTCGTCTCCTCTCAAGGCTAAACAGATTTAATTCCCGTAATCTTTCATTCCTCTTATTAGTTCGGTGGCTCCTCTGCACCCTTTCCATAGTCAGAGCGTCCTTTCTATGAACTGGGCGGCATATTCCAGGTGAGGGCGCGCCAGTGCCTTGTAAAGAGGCGATATTACCAGGGCTGTGGAGTCGGTAGATAAATGTTCCGACTCCTCCGTTTTTTATACTTCCGACTCCGACTGCTCTATATTAATATGTGAATGTATTTTATACATTCCTTGAAGGAAAGAAAGGCAACATACATGCCATTACTTCTAGCAGAGAGAGGTAGTTGGGCAGAAGCTGCCTTCTCCTTTCTGTGTGCTGATCTTCTGCTGAAGATAGGGCAGTGGGAGGATCCAGAAAGGGGCCTTTATTATAAAACACCATTTCCCTGGTACAATCCCATAGTCGTGTTTAAAGTTTAAGCTAACAATGGAAGTTTACAAGTTTTTATAACCTTTTGCTGAATGACAGCAGTTTTTCCAATGGTACAGCGTCAGTCTTGAACTATTGGTCCTCCATTCCCTTCACTTATACAAGTGTCTCTAGTCCTGCAAAAAACATATTTACTTAAAGTGGACCAACACCGAGAGGTGATCGGCCCGGAAATCTATAAGATTCCCGGGCTGATCACCTCCCACCCCGCGGGACATCCGAGATCGGGATGTCCCGCGGGGTGAAACCCCCCCCAAACACCCCAAATCACCTACCTTATCTTCCGCCGCCGCCCTTGCGCCCCTCTAGGCGTGCCCGCACCGGCCGTCTGTGAATGGCCGGCACGGGCGCGCGCGCGCGCCGAAAGTGACGCGAGGGAGGCGGCGGCGGCGGAAGCCGCTTGGACGTTCCTGTTCCCCGCCTGGACGTTGGTGGGGATTGGACCGGGCAGTCACGTGGGAGAGGTGAGTTTATTGGGGTTTCTGGGGGGTTTCACACAGCGGGGCACCCCCGATCGGGGTGCCCCGCCGAAGTGGACCAAAACCCAGGATAGTCAAAATCCTGGGTGTTGGTCCACTTTAAAGTGGACCAACACCCAGGGGGGATCGGCCCGGGAATCTATAAGATTCCCGGACCGATCAGATCCCTCCCCGCGGGGCATCCGAAATCCGGCGATCCAACGGCGCATGCGCGAGACGCGGCCGCGTCTCTCGCTTCCCTCTAGCAGGGCGCGCTCCCGCGCCGGCCGTTTTGTGAATGGCCGGCGCAGGCGCGCTCCCTGTTAGAGGGAAGCGAGAGACGCAGCCAATGACAGCGCTCTGGTATGCGCGTCCAAGCGGCTTTGGACGCGCATACCAGAGCAGCTCTGAGCGCTGTCATTGGCCGGACGAGGTCACGTGGGAGCGGGGAGAGGTGAGTTTTTGCGGCACCTAAGTGGACCAACACCCAGGATAGTCAAAATCCTGGGTGTTGGTCCACTTTAATCCCTTATCAGTGAGAGGCTCGGTTACCCATGGGTTCCCTGTAACAGCAGAACACAACACTATGCAAAGTATAAGTATTGCCGCTTCTAATTGTGCGTTGCGTGCCATATAGTGAAGCACATGAAAAGCACGCTTCTTCACGGTCACTTAACGTGTTCGTTTTGCGGTTACGTGAGGCGCTGCATGCATTGCTCTTTATTCTTACAATAGAGAAGTCATTAATCATAACTTTTTGTGAATTGGGACATTTAAACTTGCTAAATCAAAATTTAGTAGGAGTCGGAGTCTGTGCATTGTTTGCCGACTTCGACTCCAGGTACCCAAAATTTCCTCCGACTCCTCGACTCCACAGCCCTGGATATTACTCACCTATCCCGTCTTACCAGGCCTCTATTAATGCATGATAATGTCTTGGTGGCACACAGAGGGGCATCACACAGAGGGACCCCAAAGAGTTAAATTCTCTTGGCCCTGGAATCTTCTTTTAAGCCCCTGGTTGAGCATTGAGGAGCTGGAAGAATGGCAGAACAATGGCGGCCCGCAGTGACGTATCAGCGGGTTGGCGCTTTCGGTTTTGCGCCGATTCCCTAAAACCTTGTATGGGTTACTGGAGGTAAACAGGGGGCCACTAATTACAGCGAGCCCCCCTCCTCCCGACCCGCCGATACCATCAGCTTCTCCCTCCAATCAATCACCACCCTCCGAGATGGAGCATTGATCTCCCCTGTTATCATCCTCCTTCGCTAAGAGACTTTTTTTTTTTCTTTAACCCCCGGAATCTGTTCCCTCCCCATGAGGCATCCCAATTTAGGATGCCCCACTCTGTGAGCCCCCCAGATTTCCCTATAGAAAACTTACCTTTCCCAGTCCGGCTGCACATGTGTGGCCTCTTGTCCAATCCGAGCTGGTCGCGGTGCATATTAAAGTGAACCAATCACCAGAACTTTTACTATCCCTGCAGCCCTCTTACCTGGGGCATTCCCATTGGGGATGCCCCACCGCAGAAGTCACATTGAAGTGGACTTAAAGTGGAGCAAAACCCACTGTGACTCCTCGTGCCAATGGATCCCCCCCCCCCCCGAGCATCCAGAATCGGGATGTCCCGCTGTGTGAAACCCCCCAGGTAACCCCATACACTTACCTTGTTTCCCGGTCCAACGGCACATGTGCGAGCCACATCCCCGCTATCCCTCTAGCAGGGTCAGGCATTTGTGAATGGCCGGTACGGGCAGGTTTCCTGTTAGAGGGAAGCGGGGGATGCAGCCGCCAGAACGCTCGGAGCTGCTGGCCTTAGACGAAGGCTTAGACGCTGTGATGTCACCGGCTCCAAACGCATCGGTTGGACGAGCGGCTGCACATGAGCCGTAGGACTGGGAAGAGGTGAGTTGGTTTCGGTGATCTGGGGGTTTCACACAGCGGGGCATCCCCGATCTTGCCCCAGGGGGAAAGGACCAAAATCCTGGGTTTTGTTCCACTTTATCACTGTAATCTGTTCCCTGCCCGTGAGGCATCCCAATTTAGGATGCCCCACTCTGACCCCCCCCCCCCCCCCCCCCCAGAACTTCCTATAAAACTTACCTTTTCCCAGTCTGCGCTTGTTTGGTCTCTCATCCAATCTGAGCCGGTTGCGGTGCATATTAAAGAAGAAATTCTGAGGCCCTGGAGTCTTGTCTCCCAAGTTCCAGTCCTTAGAGCATCCCGATCAGAGATGCCCCACTGTGTGAAACCCCTCAAATCGCCAAAGTTGACTCACCTCTTCCCAGTCCTACGGCGCATGCACAGCCGCTCATCCAATCGGCACGCTCAGAGCCGCTGACATCACAGTGTCTGAAGGCCGCATCCCCCACTACCCTCTAACGGGGAGCGTGCCCACGCCGACCATTCACAAATGCCTGATGCGGGCACGTGTCCTGCTAGAGGGGATGCGGCCGCGGCTCGCACATGCGCCGTTGGACCCGGGAAACAAAGTAAGTGCATAGGGCGACCTGGGGGGGGTATCGCACAGCGGGGCATCCCGATTCTGGATGCCCCGGGGGGGGGGGATCAACCGGCCCAGGAATCTTATAGATTCCCGGGCTGATCGCGTTGGGTTTTGTTCCACTTTAAAGTGGAACAAAACATAACTATTAAAGTGGACCAACACCCAGAGGGGATCGGCCCGGAAATCTATAAGATTCCCGGACCGATCAGATCCCTCCCCGTGGGGCATCCGAAATCGGGATGTCCCGCGGGGAGGAACCCCCCAGGAGGCCCACAAACCTTACCTCAGCCCCGTTCCATCGGCGCATGCGCGAGCCGCGTCTCGCGCTTCTCTCTAGCAGGGCGTTTGTGAATGGCCGGCGCAGGCGCGCTCCCTGTTAGAGGGAAGCGCGAGACGCGGCCTCCAGCGCTCAGAGCCAGCCAAGCGGCCTTGGATGCACATACCACAGCGGCTCTGAGCGCTGTGATTGGCTGGCGCGGTCACGTGGGAGCGGGGTGAGGTGAGTATTTCTGGGCTTTCCGGGGGGTTACAGACACTTCGATCGGGGCGCCCCACCGAAGTGGACCAAAACCCAGGATAGTCAAAATCCTGGGTGTTGGTCCACTTTAAAGCCTCCAACAGATCCTCCTTACCGCTAGCTGCACAGTTTCCAGGCATCCCTGCCCCGCCCCCAGATCTGGATATTTTAAAGCGGGAGAAACCCCCTTTTCGGGCCCTACATTAAAGAGATACTCGCATTTTCCTAGCAGAGCTCCATCTGATGGGGGACAGGAAACTACTGCACCTCCCCCCTCACACCATCAGTGACGCTGCATTAGAGAGATACTCGCCTTTTCCTAGCAGAGCTCATCTGATGGGGGACAGGAAACCTGTGTAATTAGTACATGTACCTTTCCTCTAGTTCCCGACGTCTCGCTCCTTGAAGGACACAGCGGCACAGAGTTTGTAGAGTCTCCGGATTAATGGGAACATTCCGGAATGAATGAGGAGCGGGTGATTGGCGCACACTCTGCTCGCGCGCCCCCATCTCTCGGCACACAGGTCAACCTGACCCCCCGAACCTCTGGCGGATGACGGGACTCGATCTGTATAACCAACAGATGTGCCGCATGTTTCTGGAAAACAATATTTACCAACCTGTCCCTGAAAATACCGCAACATGACTGATGGGTTATATTGAGGGGGGTGAGGTGCAGTAGTTTCCTGTCCCCCATCAGATGGAGCTCTGCTAGGAAAAGGTGAGTATCTCTCTAATGCAGGGTCACTGATGGTGTGGGGGGAGGTGCAGTAGTTTCCTGTCCCCCATCAGATGGAGCTCTGCTAGGAAAAGGTCTCTCTCTATGCATCATTTTCACTTCAGGTCCCCTTGAACCTCGCTCCATACTGCCTCTGTATGATGTAACGCGCGCCGTCCCTTTTATTCACACAAGCGGCTGAGCCATTGAATGAGGAGAATGTGGAGGAATAAAGCTCTGAGCGGCTCCGTCCTTGAACTTCGCTTAGCAACGGCGCGCCCCGTCTGTCATGGGAGGCGGGGTTAGAGCACAGCATGTTCATTAAAGTGATACAGTACTTACCTGACCCCCCCTCCTCCGGCCCTGTCGAATGGCTGTGGGAGTGTGGGGTGGAGCTGGTTGTTGGGGCGAGTAGGGAGCGTGACGCTGGTGGTCTGAGTAGTGGGGGGGGCGATGCTGGCGGTCTGAGTAGTGGGGGGGGCGGCGCTCGCGATCTGAGTAGTAGGGGGGCGGCGCTGGCGGTCTGAGTAGTAGGGGGGTCGACGCTGGCGGTCTGAGTAGTAGGGGGGTCGACGCTGGCGGTCTGAGTAGTAGGGGGGGTCGACGCTGGCGGTCTGAGTAGTAGGGGGGGTCGACGCTGGCGGTCTGAGTAGTAGGGGGGGTTGACTCTGGCGGTCTGAGTAGTAGGGGGGGTCGACGCTGGCGGTCTGAGTAGGGGGGGGGGTCGACGCTGGCGGTCTGAGTAGGGGGGGGGTCGACGCTGGCGGTCTGAGTAGTGGGGGGGTCGACGCTGGCGGTCTGAGTAGTGGGGGGGTCGACGCTGGCGGTCTGAGTAGTAGGGGGGTCGACGCTGGCGGTCTGAATAGTAGGGGGGGGTCGACGCTGGCGGTCTGAGTAGTAGGGGGGGTTGACGCTGGCGGTCTGAGTAGTAGGGGGGGTTGACTCTGGCGGTCTGAGTAGTAGGGGGGGTTGACTCTGGCGGTCTGAGTAGTAGGGGGGTCGACGTTGGCGGTCTGAGTAGTAGGGGGGGGTCGACGCTGGCGGTCTGAGTAGTAGGGGGGTCGACGTTGGCGGTCTGAGTAGTAGGGGGGGTCGACGCTGGCGGTCTGAGTAGTAGGGGGGGTCGACTCTGGCGGTCTGAGTAGTAGGGGGGGTCGACGTTGGCGAGAGTGACAAACTGTTCCTCATCCTCCAATGGAGGCACCTCCTTGTCCTGACAACCTGTTCCTCATCCTGCAATGGAGGCACCTCCTTGTCCTGACAACCTGTTCCTCATCCTGCAATGAAGGCACCTCCTTGTCCTGACAACCTGTTCCTCATCCTCCAATGGAGGCACCTCCTTGTCCTGACAACCTGTTCCTCATCCTCCAATGGAGGCACCTCCTTGTCCTGACAAACTGTTCCTCATCCTCCAATGGAGGCACCTCCTTGTCCTGGCAACCTGTTCCTCATCCTCCAATGGAGGCACCTCCTTGTCCTGACAACCTGTTCTTCACCCTCCAATGGAGGCACCTCCTTATTCTGACAACCTGTTCCTCATCCTCCAAACGAGGCACCTCTTTGTCCTGACAAACTGTTCCTCATCCTCCAATGGAGGCACCTCCTTGTCCTGACAACCCATTCCTCATCCTTCAATGGATGCATCTCCTTGTCCTGACAACCTGTTCCTCATCCTGCAATGAAGGCACCTCCTTGTCCTGACAACCTGTTCCTCATCCTCCAATGGAGGCACCTCCTTGTCCTGACAACCTGTTCCTCATCCTCCAATGGAGGCACCTCCTTGTCCTGACAAACTGTTCCTCATCCTCCAATGGAGGCACCTCCTTGTCCTGGCAACCTGTTCCTCATCCTCCAATGGAGGCACCTCCTTGTCCTGACAACCTGTTCTTCACCCTCCAATGGAGGCACCTCCTTATTCTGACAACCTGTTCCTCATCCTCCAATGGATGCATCTCCTTGGCCTGACAACCTGTTCCTCATCCTCCAATGGAGGCACCTTCTTGTCTTGACAACCTGTTCCTCACTCTCCAATGGAGGCACCTCCTTGTCCTGACAACCTGTTCTTCATCCTCCAAACGAGGCACCTCTTTGTCCTGACAAACTGTTCCTCATCCTCCAATGGAGGCACCTCCTTGTCCTGACAACCTGTTCCTCATCCTCTAATGGAGGCACCTCCTTATTCTGACAACCTGTTCCTCATCCTCCAATGGATGCATCTCCTTGGCCTGACAACCTGTTCCTCATCCTCCAATGGAGGCACCTTCTTGTCCTGACAACCTGTTCTTCATCCTCCAAACGAGGCACCTCTATGTCATGACTAGCATCGTGCAAGGTCCTTGTGACCTTCTCTAGCTTGAGGATATTTACATACTTTCTCTCGGTCTTGGGAGTAGCCATTTTGTATTTTTGGCCTCGCTGTTGCCGGGGCGCTTGGCGGTCAGTGGGGGCAGATTCTGCAAATGCAGCGAAACTCCCCTTCACGCATCGAAGATTTTAGCGTTAAAAATGAATGAGGTTTGGTGTTTTTTCCCGAGACGTTTAATGAAACCATCCGGAAGGAAACATAAAAATTTTATCTGCTCGGCCAACGCTGCAAAAATAGACTTCGCTCATAACGGTCAGCTGACTCTGAACTGCTGCTTCTTAAAGCAGACCAACACCTATCCCTCACCCCGGCATCCCTCCAATGGTGGCACCTCCTTGTCATGACTTTGGATTGTCCTGACAACCTGTTCCTCATCCTCCGATGGAAGCACCTCCTTGTCCTGACAACCTGTTCCTCATCCTCTAGTGGAGGCACCTCCTTGTCATGACTTAATATTGTCCTGACAACCTGTTCCTCCTCCTCCAATGGAGGCACCTCCTTGTACTGACTTTGGGTTTTCCTTACAACCTGTTCCTCATCCTCCAATGGAGGCACCTCCTTGTCATGACTTGATTGTCCTGACAACCTGTTCCTGCTGCTGTTTTATAATGATTTTAATTTTCGTTTTCCCCAACTATGCCGTCGGGGCTCTTGCAGTCAGATATTGGGGCTCTTGCATCATGTTGATGTGGTGGAGTCAGCAAGATATTGGGGTTCTTGCATCGTCTGGATGTGGTTGGGCCAGTCAAATATTGGGGTTCTTGCATCATCTGGATGTGGTTGGCCCAGTCAAATATTAGGGTTCTTGCATCGTCTGGATGTGGTTGGCCCAGTCAAATTTTAGGGTTCTTGCATCGTCTGGATGTGGTTGGCCCAGTCAAATTTTAGGGTTCTTGCATCGTCTGGATGTGGTTGAGGCAGTCAAATATTGGGGTTCTTGCATCGTCTGGATGTGGTTGAGCCAGTTAAATATTGGGGTTCTTGCATCGTCTGGATGTGGTTGGGCCAGTCAAATATTGGGGTTCTTGCATCATCTGGATGTGGTTGGGCTAGTCAAATATTGGGGTTCTTGCATCATCTGGATGTGGTTGGCCCAGTCAAATATTAGGGTTCTTGCATCGTCTGGATGTGGTTGGCCCAGTCAAATTTTAGGGTTCTTGCATCGTCTGGATGTGGTTGAGCCAGTCAAATATTGGGGTTCTTGCATTGTCTGGATGTGGTTGAGCCTGTCAAATATTGGGGTTCTTGCATTGTCTGGATGTGGTTGGGCCAGTCAAATATTGAGGTTCTTGCATCATCTGGATGTGGTTGTGCTAGTCAAATATTGCGGTTCTTGCATCATCTGTATGTGGTTGGCCCAGACAAATATTAGGGTTCTTGCATCGTCTGGATGTGGTTGAGCCAGTCAAATATTAGGGCTCTTGCATCGTCTGAATATCGTTGTGCCAGTCAAATATTCGGGATCTTGCATCGTCTGGATGTGGTTGGGCTAGTCAAATATTGGGGTTCTTGAATCAATGTGGTTGGGCCAGTCAGATATTGGGGTTCGTGCGTCATCTGGATGTGGTTGGGTCAGTCAAATATTGGGGTTCTTGCCTATTCAGGATGTGGTTTAGCCAGTTTAATATTGGGGTTCTTGCATCGTCTGGATGTGGCCAGGCTAGGCGACTAATTGGGGTTCTTGCCTATTCAGGATGTGGTTGGGCCAGTCAAATATTGGGCTTCTTGCCTATTCAGGATGTGGTTGGACTAGTCAAATATTGAGGTTCTTGCATTGTCTGGATGTGATCAGACCAGTCAAATATTGGGGTACTTGCATCACCTGTATGTGGTCAGGAATGTCCTTTGTTGGGGTTCTTGAATGGTCTGGAGGTGGTTGGGCCAGTTTATTATTGTGGGTTGTTGCCTAGTCTGGATGTGGCCGTGCCAGTCAAATATTGGGGTTCTTGCCTATTCAGGATGTGGTTGAGCCAGTCAAATATTGGGGTCCTTGCATTGTCTGGATGTGGTTGGGCGATGCAAAAATTGGGGTTCTTGCCTATTCAGGATGTGGTTGGGCTAGTTTAATATTGGGTTCTTGCATCGTCTGGATGTGGTTGAGCCAGATATTGGGGCTCTTGCATCGTCTGGATGTGGCCAGGCCACATGCAAGGACCACAATATCTGACTGGCCTAATCATATCCAGACAAGGCAAGAACCCCAAAATCTGATTGGTCTGATCACATCCAGGTGATGCAAGAACCCCAACAACGGACATACCCGACCACATCCAGGTGATGCAAGAACCCCAATATCTGACTGGCCTGATCATATCCTTACTATGCAAGAACACCAATATCTGACTGGCCTGATCATATCCAGACAGGGCAAGAACCCCAATATTTGACTGGCCTGATTATATCCTGACTATGCAAGAACACTAATATTTGACTGGCCCAACCACATCCAGATGATGCAAGAACCCCAATATTTGACTGGCCCAACCACATCCAGACCATACAAGAACCCCAATATTAAACTAGCCCAATCACATCCTGAATAGGCAAGAACCCCAATATTAAACTAGCCCAACCACATCCTTAATAGGCAAGAACCCCAATATTTGACTGGTCCAACCACATCTAGATGATGCAAGAACCCCAATATTAAACTAGCCCAACCACATCCTTAATAGGCAAGAACCCCAATATTTGACTGGCCCAACCACATCCAGATGATGCAAGAACCCCAATATTAAACTAGCCCAACCACATCCTTAATAGGCAAGAACCACAATATTTGACTGACCCAACCACATCCAGATGATGCAAGAACCCGGGGCAATCGGATATTGGGGTTCTTGCCTAATCTGGACATGGCCGGGCCAGTCATTTATTGGGGCCTGATGTAACCCTTACTGGATGATTTTTCTCAAGGTGGAGTCCCTTTAATAGAAGAGGGGGCGCGCTGCATTGCGAGATGATGTCATCTCTAGGATGCAGTCTGAGCTTTTTCTTTCCTCCTCGGCAGAGGCGGGTGAGCCGGCAACGCCTGTCACATTAAAGCGGCCCAGTGAGGATTCGTCCAATTAAGGGTCTACCTGCCTGCTTCTTCTCGAGCGCTGACAGATCTGGATTACGCAGAGAGGAGGGTGCGCGCGCGTTTCGCGTTATCACATCTCAAGATGAATTTAAGTAAAGAAATAAAAAGGAATAAGAAGTCCTCCATTAAATGGCTGCAGCCGAGCCGTAGGATTTGTTTATGTCTCGAGGGGAGGCCGATTATCATCTTGCTTAGTTAGTCATCAATGGCAAACCTATTGGTTGCTCTTTAAAGCCTAACTCCAGGCCTGTGATTGAGAGAAGGTTGCTTCTTCCAGCATCTGGGTTGTTGGGTCATGTTCTTGCGGTAGGGACCTCTTCTGGTTGGGGCTGCTATGAGGTAGGGACCTCTCCTGGATGGGGCCATCTTGAGGTAGGAGCTTCTCCTGGTTGGGACCGCTTCGAGGTAGGGACCTCTCCTGGATGGGGCCGCCAATGAGGTGGGGGCCTCTCCTGGACGGGGCCGGCAATGAGGTGGGGGCCTCTCCTGGACGGGGCCGCCAATGAGGTGGGGGCCTCTTCTGGACGGGGCCGCCAATGAGGTGGGGGCCTCTCCTGGACGGGGCTGCCAATGAGGTGGGGGCCTCTCCTGGTCGGGGCTGCCAATGAGGTGGGGGCCTCTCCTGGACGGGGCTGCCAATGAGGTGGGGGCCTCTCCTGGACGGGGCTGCCAATGAGGTGGGGGCCTCTCCTGGACGGGGCCGCCAATGAGGTGGGGGCGCCAATGAGGTGGGGGCCTCTCCTGGTGGGGGCCACTCCGGGACGGGGCCTCCTTGAGGTGGGGGCCTCTCCTGGACGGGGCCGCCAATGAGGTGGGGGCCTCTTCTGGACGGGGCCGCCAATGAGGTGGGGGCCTCTCCTGGTCGGGGCCGCCAATGAGGTGGGGGCCTCTCCTGGTCGGGGCGCCAATGAGGTGGGGGCCTCTCCTGGTGGGGGCCACTCCGGGACGGGGCCTCCTTGAGGTGGGGGCCTCTCCTGGACGGGGCCGCCAATGAGGTGGGGGCCTCTCCTGGTCGGGACCTCTCCTGGTCAGGGCTGCCAATGAGGTGGGGGCCTCTTCTGGACGGGGCCGCCAATGAGGTGGGGGCCTCTTCTGGACGGGGCCGCCAATGAGGTGGGGGCCTCTTCTGGACGGGGCCGCCAATGAGGTGGGGGCCTCTTCTGGACGGGGCCGCCAATGAGGTGGGGGCCTCTCCTGGACGGGGCTGCCAATGAGGTGGGGGCCTCTCCTGGACGGGGCCGCCAATGAGGTGGGGGCCTCTCCTGGTCGGGACCTCTCCTGGTCAGGGCTGCCAATGAGGTGGGGGCCTCTCCTGGTCGGGACCTCTCCTGGTCGGGACCTCTCCTGGTCAGGGCTGCCAATGAGGTGGGGGCCTCTCCTGGACGGGGATGCCAATGAGGTGGGGGCCTCTCCTGGTCGGGGCCGCCAATGAGGTGGGGGCCTCTCCTGGTCGGGGCGCCAATGAGGTGGGGGCCTCTCCTGGACGGGGCCGCCAATGAGGTGGGGGCCTCTCCTGGACGGGGCCGCCAATGAGGTGGGGGCCTCTCCTGGTCGGGACTGCCAATGAGGTGGGGGCCTCTCCGGGACGGGCCTCCTTGAGATGGGGGCCACTCCGGGACGGGGCCTCCTTGAGGTGGGGGCCTCTCCTGGACGGGGCCGCCAATGAGGTGGGGGCCTCTCCTGGTCGGGACTGCCAATGAGGTGGGGGCCTCTCCGGGACGGGGCCTCCTTGAGGTGGGGGCCACTCCGGGACGGGGCCTCCTTGAGGTGGGGGCCACTCCGGGACGGGGCCTCCTTGAGGTGGGGGTCTCCTTGAGGTGGGGGCCTCCTTGAGGTGGGGGCCACTCCGGGACGGGGCCGCCTTGAGGTGGGGGCCGCTCCGGGACGGGGCTGCCTTGAGGTGGGGGCCGCTCCGGGACGGGGCCGCCTTGAGGTGGGGGCCGCTCCGGGACGGGGCCGCCTTGAGGTGGGGGCCGCTCCGGGACGGGGCCGCCTTGAGGTGGGGGCCGCTCCGGGAAGCCTTGAGGTGGGGGCCACTCCGGGACGCCTTGAGGTGGGGGCCACTCCGGGACGCCTTGAGGTGGGGGCCACTGCGGGACGCCTTGAGGTGGGGGCCACTGTGGGACGGGGCCGCCTTGAGGTGGGGGCCACTGTGGGACGGGGCCGCCTTGAGGTGGGGGCCACTGTGGGACGGGGCCGCCTTGAGGTGGGGGCCACTGTGGGACGGGGCCGCCTTGAGGTGGGGGCCGCTGTGGGACGGGGCCGCCTTGAGGTGGGGGCCGCTGTGGGACGGGGCCGCCTTGAGGTGGGGGCCACTGTGGGACGGGGCCGCCTTGAGGTGGGGGCCACTGTGGGACGGGGCCGCCTTGAGGTGGGGGCCACTCCCGGACGGGGCCGCCTTGAGGTGGGGGCCACTCCCGGACGGGGCCGCCTTGAGGTGGGGGCCACTCCCGGACGGGGCCGCCTTGAGGTGGGGGCCACTCCCGGACGGGGCCGCCTTGAGGTAGGAGTTGGGTCAGCGCCTACCAGCATGAGGTTTTGGGGATGGACATCTCCTCAAAGAGCAGTGTTAGGGGAAGTGACGTCCACCTCGGAAAGGTCACCATTGATCCATCTCCTTCTTCTTTATGGGGTCTGGTAATCTACGTGGCCTACGAGCACAAGTTATTCGAGAAGTGACGTCTCCCTCAGAGAGGTCAACAATGCCTATCTCATTCTCCTTAGGATTTGGGTCAGCTCTGGGGCCTACCAGCACGAGTGTTTGGGGAGGAACATCTCCCCAAAGAGCTCATCAACTGCCCATCTCATTCTGCTTTATGGGATCCAGGTCAGGTCTGTGGCCCAGCGACAAAATTGTTGGGGAAGTGACGTCCACCATGGAAAGGTCACCACTGGCCCATCTCATTCTCCTTTATGGGATCCCTTTCAGAGGTTGTCGGGGTGCTTCTAGTCCCTGTTTTCCCTTCAGGAGTTGGTGCAGGTCGTACTCGGCCTGCAGAGTTTGGGCTCACTTGCAGGTTGCCCTTAACGGCTGGGGCGATGACCTCTATGTTAACCTTCCTCTTCCCTCAAATGATGAGGCAGTCTGGACCATGCTGGCCTATGGTAGGCTTGGCAATTCTACACTCACAAGTAGTCCCTGCATGATATCTCTGTGTTGGGACACAGGCGCCCTGTGCAAGGGGGGCTTCTGGCCTCCTGTGGAGATCTAACATCCTTTTAGTTTCCCCTGTGTCTTCTGGACACCAAGACCTTTACAGGTCAGTGTTGAAGGACCAACCCTGCGGATTGGGGCCTTGTTTTTGGCCTCTCTTCTGCTCCCAGGCTGCTCGCCAAGGCGCGGATGGGGGTGATGTCTCTGACATGCTGGTGGGGCGTCCGCATTAGGACCTACCGGATCGTCCTTCCCAATCTCTACGTCAGGCCGAGTGGGTTAGTCGGTGGCGGTGTCCTCTGGGAGTTATTTGGATGGGTGCTCAGTCGCCTCAATCCCTCATGGTCCCTTATTCGCTATCCCCATTCCTTGGATTTGGTTCAGGCTTGTACCTTCTTCCTTGGCAATAAGTGGACTCCTGGTTACTTGGGCTCTGTCCCTCGTTGCTGTCTCCTTCCTTCACCAGGCAGGATTGCAGCTGGTGGACCCGTTGGTGGTGGATCAGAGGATGTCCCTTATATTCTTCGGCACAGTAGGTTATTGATCCTGGATGGGGTTCCAGCACCCCTGGAGCTAGGTCTGTGCTCGTTCCCCCTTGGTACGGTGGTTCCTCTTGGTCTGGTTAAATTCAAGAACCCTGTCCGGGGGCACCCCCCTCCTTTTCTTGCATCTTCCTGTAGATGGTCACCTTTGGTACCTAGTCTTGCAGGGTGACCGGGGGGGGGGGGGATTTTCTTCTAAAATCCCCTGTGGTTCCTAGGTAGGGTCCATTTGCCTACTGATTTTGTTAAAACAGTGAGCCTTCAGTTGGCTCTATCTTGCTGGACTGCTCCTCTTCAGGACCTGTCTATTTGGGGACTCTTGGCCTGTCGGAGGACAGTGGCCTGTGTTTATTATCAGTCTGGAACTTGGAGCAGGATGATTCTCCTGGAAGTCTTCTGATCCTGATCTAGGTGGGGGTCAACTTTCCTTGCATCTCAGTGGTATTCGCTCCAATGGATGTCCTTCAGTGGCAGGTTGTGCTATCCTGGTGTCCCTCTGAGAGCCAACTAGGGTGGCTCTGTTGGGTCCCGTTATATCACAGGGGCTCTGCCCTTGTTTTTACTGCCCTAGAATATTCTGACTCTGGTCATGGGGGCTTAGTAATTTTATGTCTGGACATTCTATTTTATGTTTTTTCTTCATTCACCCTGCTAGGTGGGGTTCTGCGCAAGATTGCGCTGATAAGGGGACCAGTGATACTGATGGCCCCTGGGTGGCCTAGTGGGCTGTGGTTCGCAGATGTTTCTGCTGAGGACAGCGGACCTGTACGCTCTCTCAGGAGTGCGGTTCTGCCCTTTTCAGGCTCCTTCTTATGTCGCCCCGATGTACAGGCTCTAGTTTGATGGCTTGACAGTTGATTCATTCATCCTTTTGGAGACGGGTTTATCTTCTGGCGTGAGTCTTGGTCTCTCCCCTGTTGGACGTTCTCTGTTCCCAGGGTTCTAGAGTTATTACAGCATGGGTTGGGGTTGGCTCCCCATCTAGGCACTCTGAAAGTTCAGGTTCTGCCCTGTCCGCCTTCACGTAGTCTTGGTCAGTCTTCCTTGTTGAGCGTTCTTTCGGGGATTGCTCAGGTGCATCTCCCAAGTAGTTCTATGGTCCCTGTTGGGATTAATTTTTATTCTGTTTGCCTTGCGGGTTGTTCCCTTGGGACCTATTCCGGATGCTGTCTGAACTGTTCTTACTTCAGGTTGCCCTTCCGGGGGCTGTTGCTTCAGTCAGACGTGTGCCTGAGAAGGGGGCTCTGTTTAGTTAGCCCTCATTAATTATATATACACCATGATGTGGTGGTATTGCGCCTTATGCCCAAGGTGATGTCTTATGCTCATTTATTCAAGTCCTTTTGTCTGCCTCTGGGCCTTATTCTTAGTAATGTTGAAGTAAGGGGGTTTACATTCCCTCAACAGGTGTAGAAGTTTTCCTGGTTTGTTTCTTGTCCCTTAGGGGGACTGATGCCCCTTGGGGCTTGCGGGTTCCCTCATACGTATGCGCCTGATCTCTTCTGCTTCCAGGGGTTATGCGCCCTTTGGACGGGTCTTGCTTGGAAGGATTGTCCTTTCTGGTCCCAGGCAAGGGTGTTGGCTTCTTGCTGATCCTTGTTAGTGTAGTGGTCAGTATCCGCGCCTGTCATGCGGGAGACCAGGTTTCAATTTCCCCGATGGGCGAGCTCTGAGTTTTACCCAGGCTACTGTTGCATTGGACTGGTCAGGATGTTACTCTGTCCTATTGCTTTAAGGGGAAGAAGCTTCTTCTCCTTTTTATTCTGTTTCCACTTGTGCTTGGGTACCTTGGGCCTTTCAGCACCAGTTTTCTGTTAATCAGGTTTTTGCTAGACCGCTGCCTGTTTTTCTGTTCATACCTTTCAAAGGTTTTTTATGAGGTTGACGTTAGAGCCTTTGCTCATGTCGCTATTGGTAGCAAGGTTTGCAGGTGACGGCACCTTTACTGTCTGCTGTGCCTTTTTTGATGGGGATCCCACCCTGCTTTATGGACACTGCTATTGGATGTCCCACGTGTAAGTATTATATATGGAGCAGGACGTGCTGTATGCTTAGAATAATACAATTCCATGAGATACTCACCTGTAGAGTTGGTATTATACGCACACAGTACGTCCTGCTCCACCCCACCCTGGTTTTACATTTTTCTGGATCCCCTGTATGGTAATTGTTATCATTGCTATTGTTACCAGTTTGGTGGTTGGTTTCTCCCGGTTTCTTTTCTCACTGCTTTTCAATGCTGGGGATTTGTGGGAGTTCCCTGGGTATATGAGGGGCCGGGAGGAGCCTGTTTTTGCATGTCTGCAGTGAACAGCGCCCTCTGGCAGAGGATTACCCATGTGTAAGTATTATATATGGAGCAGGACGTACTGTATGCGAATAATACCAAATCTACAGGTGAGTATTTCACAGAATTGTATTTTTCGAGAATTGACGTCTTCCTCAGAAAGGTCACCAATCTCATTCTCCTTTATGTTTAGAGTTTAGGGAAGGAACCAGGAAATAAAGGCTTTGCTTAGCGCATAGGCTTGCTGGGCATTGTGGTTCTTCCTGAAGGTGGCCACCCAGCGGGGTGTAATCCGTCACACCTTGTCACGGGCTCGCCGTTTAAATCTTGAATCGATGGAAGCGTATTTCCTCTCAGCGGGTGGCTGTAATTGAGCCGCCTGCAGTTCTCTTAATGGCTGATTGGACGGCAAGCCTCATAGCCCGCCAGCGTGCGAATGTCCGCGTTGTAAAAACTCCGCGTCCCTAATCAACGAGAGGGACAGGATCAATAGCTGCCATGATTATCGATTATTGTTGATAGTGATTCATTGTTGTTTAAATAAAAAAAAAAAACAGCGCCGTTGACGGGCCGCTTCCTCTGACGCTCGCCCGCGCTTAGACATTGATTGCTCGCTAATGGGCGGCATTACCTGCCCGTAATAACATTTCCCCCGCGCGACGATTTAATGGAAACCCAATTCCTGGCGGAGGGGAAGAGCGACCGGGTGGAAGTGGCTCGTGAACTAAGCCACCTGCAGAGTCGTGGTGAGGAACAGAGGACCTGAGCCTATCTTGTACGTTTCCCCCGCTCTACATACAGATTGCCCACATTAATCTGGACCCTCACCCTAAATAAGAGCCTATCTTGTATGTTTCCCACATCCTGTACATACAGATTGCTCACATTTATCCGGACCCTCACCCTGAATAAGAGCCTATCTTGTATGTTTCCCACATCCTGTACATACAGATTGCCCACTATAATCCGGACCCTCACCCTGAATAAGAGCCTATCTTCTATGTTTCCCACATCCTGTACATACAGATTGCCCACTATAATCCACACCCTCACCCTGAATAAGAGCCTATCTTGTATGTTCTCCCCTTGTACATACAGACTGCTCACATTAAAAATCATCCTACCTACATCCACCAGGGCTGTGGCGTCGGTAAGCCAATGTTCCGTCTAACATGGGTCTTAGATTGATAGAATATAAAATATATCTATAAATAACATTTTACGCTTCATTAATTATACAATACTATTTAGAGATTGTCTTTCTTATGCCGGAGTTGACACATTTCTACCGACTCCACAGCCCTGACATCTACTGCATGTTATGAGCTTTTAAACATCCAGTATGGTGGCTTATGGAGCATCAGGCAGCCTGCAAACAGTATCTTCTGACTGTGCTGCTCTGCAGTCTGTGATTGCTGTCCTTTCCCTGACCCCAGCTCTGCTCTGCCTGAGCAAAGCACAGCTATAACCCCGCCCCCTGCACTTGATCCCGCTCTCCTCAGTATGTGATGCTTCTGAGGCAAGATGGCGGCGCCCGTATCCTAGAATCCTGAACAGAGTTGCAGCTCAGTGGGAGAAAGAATAATAAGTGACTAAAAACTTAAAATCTATTAATTTTAGATGCTGGGGAATATTTCTTTAAAGTGGACCAACACCCAGGATTTTGACTTTCCTGGGTGTTGGTCCACTTAGGTGGGGCACCCCGATCGGGGGTGCCCCGCTGTGTGAAACCCCCCCGATTGCCGCAAAAACTCACCTCTCCCCGCTCCCACGTGACCTCGTCCGGCCAATGACAGCGCTCAGAGCCGCTCTGGTATGCGCGTCCAAAGCCGCTTGAACGTGCATACCAGAGCGCTGTCATTGGCTGCGTCTCTCGCTTCCCTCTAACAGGGAGCGCGCCTGCGCCGGCCATTCACAAAACGGCCGGCGCGGGAGCGCGCCCTGCTAGAGGGAAGCGAGAGACGCGGCTGCGTCTCGCGCATGCGCCGTTGGATCGCCGGTAAGGTAAGGATTGTGGGCCTCCTGGGGGGTTCCTCCCCGCGGGACATCCCGATTTCGGATGCCCCGCGGGGAGGGATCTGATCGGTCCGGGAATCTTATAGATTCCCGGGCCGATCCCCCCTGGGTGTTGGTCCACTTTAAGGGTTTGGGTTTTTCATTAAAGTGGACCAACACCCAGGGGGGATCGGTCCCCGCGGGGCATCCGAAATCGGGATGTCCCGCGGGGAGGAACCCCCCAGGAGGCCCACAAACCTTACCTCAGCCCGTCTCGCGCTTCCCTCTAGCATGGCGTGCACCCGTTTGTGAATGGCCGGTGCAGGCGCGCTCCCTGTTAGAGGAAAGCGCGAGACGCGGCCTCCAGCGCTCAGAGCCAGCTGAGCTGGTATGCGCGTCCAGGTGGCGTTGGTCACCATTGCCACAGCGGCTCTGAGCGCTGTGATTGGCTGGCGCGGTCACGTGGGAGCGGGGAGAGGTGAGTTTTTTGGGGCTTTCTGGGGGGTTTCAGACAGCGGGGCACCCCCGAAGTGGACCAAAACCCAGGATAGTCAAAATCCTGGGTGTTGGTCCACTTTAAATGATGCTGAAGGTCCGGTTTAAGCCACTCCTACAAAATATTTGCATACAGGTTCAGGCTTTTTCTGTTAGAGGCCTAACCACTGCTGCAATCGTCCAACTGACAAGCTGAGCCTCCCTGGTGATCTTAAAGAACATTTAAAACTCCCCACCTCAAATTTTTAGTTGCCCCGGATGGCCTGTGCCCCTAGGACACCTATTTTCAGCTTTAGGTCTGCTTTCCTTACACTTTCCGGAAGATAAAATAATTGGATTGCGAGCGCCTAGAGGACGGGGACGTGGAGGAAATCATTCAGCATTCTCCGTTTCCGTTATTTCTCGGCGGCGCTGCAGTAAATTATATTTTCCTAAATGACTTTCGATTAATAGTCTGGCCGTTCTACTTCCAGTCAGGTTACCCCGTCCTGGGGCGCACCAGGCGCATGAGCCGCGCACCAGCTGCCTCAGGCGCCAGATTGATGTATCGAACCAGAGGTGGGAAACTGATTTACTGTTGTCCGTTGGCGTGACAGCCGCGGCAACCCAGGCGCGAGGTTTACTGCCGAGCCCTGCAGCTCCGGGCAGCCGAGGTTTCCCGAAACAGCCGTGTGTGTGTTTTTTTATATTTATCGCAGAGTGATGGGGATGAGCGTTATGGACGCCAGCTTTGTTTCCAAACGCCTTGGTGGGGTTGAATGAGTGGAGCAAATCCTTCTCTTCGGGATTATGCTTTAGGCTCCGTTCACACCTCTGCATTGCACTTTATTCTAGATGGGATAGTTCACGTATCTAGGCTGCATTGCGCAACGCATTAAAGTGGACCAACACCCAGGGGGGATCGGCCCGGAAATCTATAAGATTCCCGGACCGATCAGATCCCTCCCCGCGGGGCATCCGAAATCGGGATGTCCCGCGGGGAGGAACCCCCCAGGAGGCCCACAAACCTTACCTCAGCCCCGTTCCATCGGCGCATGCGCGAGCCGCGGCCGCGTCTCGCGCTTCCCTCTAGCAGGGCGCGCACCCGCGCCGGCCGTTTGTGAATGGCCGGTGCAGGCGCGCTCCCTGTTAGAGGGAGGCGCGAGACGCGGCCTCCAGCGCTCAGAGCCAGCTGAGCTGGTATGCGCGTCCAGGCGGCCTTGGACGCGCATACCACAGCGGCTCTGAGCGCTGTGATTGGCTGGCGCGGTCACGTGGGAGCGGGGAGAGGTGAGTTTTTTGGGGCTTTCTGGGGGGTTTCAGACAGCGGGGTGCCCCACCGAAGTGGACCAAAATTCAGGATAGTCAAAATCCTGGGTGTTGGTCCACTTTTAAAAAGTGCTGCAGACACCTTTTTTCAGTGCAACGTTGTAACAGCGCAGGCCAATAGACGTCTATGGCAATGCAATGTGTCGGTTACATTTGCGGTTGCAGTTGCCGTAGACTTTGACGTTTACTTATGCAAAAATATATATATTTCTTTTAAAGTGGACCAAAACCCAGCATTTTTACTATCCTGGGTTTTGGTCCTTTCCCCCGGGACACTCTGATCGGGGATGCCCCGCTATGTGAAACCCCCCAGGTTGCGTTGCCAACTCGCCTCTTCCCGGTCCTTCAGTGCATGCGCCGCTGCTCATCCAATCAGCGCGCCGTCTAAGGCCATCGGCTCCGAGCGCACGGCGGCTGCATCCCCCGCTTCTCTCTGACAGGGAGCGTGCCCGCGCCGACCATTCGCAAATGCCTGGCGCAGGCACGTGCCCTGCTAGAGGGATAGCGGGGATGCGGCCGCAGCTTGCGCATGCGCTGTTGGACCGGGAAACAAGGTAAGTGAATGGGGTTACCTGGGGGGGTTCACACAGAGGAGCATCAGATTTTGGATGCCCCGGGGGGAGGAAATCGATCGGTGTGGGTTTTGGTCCACTTTAAAACATGTGGATGCGCGCAGAATCTAACTCGCCTCAGCCCCGAACTTCCTCTTCCTCTTCCTCGGCGATGTTTTAGTTTGGCCCCATCTGGAGCTACAAACAGATGGTCGCCGGTACCAACTTTGCATTTCCGGATCGCACATCTTTACTGGAGGCTATTCAGGAAGCTCGGGTTTGCCCCACTGTGTGAACCCCTACACATGCGGGGGCGGCGGTAGCTACCCTAAATTTTCTGAGGCTCTAACTGATTGTCTGGCGAGGCCGCGCACAGCTGAGGGATGCAGGGGGGTGCTGCGCGCTGATTGTTGTTGAAGCTAGGATCCCATTCAGCTTGGAGGAGAGCCGCACCTGTGCCCGCGGGCTGGTTGGAAAGATAAGAAAATGGGCAACTGACAGGGTGTCATGCATCCCAAATCAGGATGCCTCAGTGGTACGGGTCAAAAACAAGGATATTGAGAACCTCGGGTTTTGGTCCATGTCAGGGAATCCAACTAGCAATCGGGAACCTCTGAACGCACAGCCCGCTTTCCCAAAACCCCTCCGTCGCCCGCCTAGCGAGACTACCAGGCCCAAAGCCTACGTACACACAGATTCTTGGCTAAGGAAAAAAGATTGCTCAAGTTAAATATAGGTTTTAATGCAATGAGCGCACACTAGGCAGTGATAACATTTTATTATGGTGTAATGAATACAGATGCCGTTCTGAGAAGTGGGTTACAGGTTACACTGAGTTACACACAGAGATACAGTCAGAGTTATCTTAAAATGCAGATGCTGAGTAGTGATGATCAGCTCCCACGTGGAGGTGAGTAGAGAGCTGATAGATGGTTTGGGCACCTCCAGCATGCTGCTGGGCGACCTCCCTCCAGAAGTGGCAACCCCTGGCCCAGGGTCATCCCCCTTTATGCCTCGGGATACACTTGCCCCCTCCCTTCTTTGGGACGGACTGTTCCCTCCCACCATTGTGGAACCTGCTTTAGAACCTAAAACCCTTTAGGGGTTATAACTTTGGGCCTTCACATGACTCTGAATATGCCACCAAACGATTGGGCTGGATGCCGGGCATCCGATGAGCCCAAAGATGGAGTCCCTAGATAGGTCAGAACCCGAGATCTCCATTTCTTTAGGTTCCCGTTGGTCGCATTGCCCTGAGAATCGTACGTCTACTTGCGGTTTTTTGAGCCCGTTCTGTATCTGGCTTGGCGCTGGGACACACAGTGGCCCAGCAACGGTCCGATTTATGTTGGTGCCGGTTGTCTGAGGTTGTGGTGTTTGATGTGAGGAAGCTCACAGCCAGGGATCACCTCTGTCTCAGACTCAGTGGGGCCTTCCCGGCCCAGAGGTGTGAGAATCAGCAGGGAGTCTGTGATCTGCGCCAGGGCTCAATTCACAGATGCGTATTCTCCTTCCTGGAGAGATTAGGTCCTGTGTGTGTTTATGGCTGGAAAGCTAAATGCTACAGGAGGAAATAAGGGTGACATTTGCTAAATACAGAGAATCTTAAAAGCCAGGCATCAGCAATAAAATAACATATAATATTTGATCAATTTATTATTTTTTGTGACCATAACCATAGTTTTTACAAGGGGCGATTGGTACAAGTATGGGGTTGCTTGAGGATCACATTGTTTGAGGATCCTAGGCAAAAGGATTTACTTGACCACATCACAACAAATCTTATTGAAGTTAAAACATCTGAGATTTATTTAACTCTATTAAAAATATGATATATACATTTTCATATACACTATTATCAAGTATAATTATTTCCATTTTTGACAATTCAAACATCATTGATACCTGTTACACACTTCTGCCAATTTATTGCTGCTGTCCCTGTGGTTTGACCCCTGCATTGATAGGGGATTATTTGTTCCTGGACTCCATTTAGCCATATATCTGTAATATCCATAGATTCATCATGTGCCACTAATATCATCCACCCCAATGTTAGCAGGTATGAGACAATAATCATGTTAGGTTGTTTCCACTTACCCCTTATATGCTTTTTTTCAGTACCGCTGTGGCTAGTTTGTATGGGGCACTCCTGGTGTTTCATGTAGTGCTCTATTCTATTGGTATGGATGCCATATGTTGGTAGTGCGCTCCCTGCCCATCGCTGAGCCTCTTTATATAAAAAAGATATTTATTACCTGTTCTGCCATCTGCTTGAAACTCCACGTTCCTTTTTTTGCCACCAGACGCGGTGTGTGTGCGTACCGAGCTTTAACCCAGAAGGACATCACCGCCGCGTCTGCCGGGTATGTCTCTGTGTTAATGTTGTCCCTTACTGCGGCGCCATTTTCTTGTAGTCCCGCATGGCGGCGCCATTTTGCCTTGGTCTCAACTACCTTCAACAGACACTGCAAACAAGCTTGACAGCGCCATCTTACCGAAGTCCTTACTAGTAATACTTAGCATATGCCATCTTAACTGCAGCATAATGTTAGATAGGTTACCCTCCTTATATTGCTTGTGGATCATGAAATATTTTTATCATTTCTCCTCATGGCGCTGTACTATATTAATACACTACAAGAAAAGAGGGAAACCCACAGTACCCTCTAAAAAGTGCCAAGGATGAAACAGTTGCACCACTTTAAGGGTCTAAAAAATATTCAAATTTATTGACTAATTACATATATTTACAATCACAATAAACATTAAGACTTCTTTTATCCTCATCATTGGTGGCTTTAATCACGGCTGGGCGCATGTCTCTGAGTTTTGAGTGCTGGGATCAGTGTGCACACTATTATTGGCTTTATTGTTGACTTATCATTTGGCTTATAGACTGGTGCAACTTTTCTAGCTTGTCCAGTACTATATTAATATTCAACTATTTCCTCTCTTATTTCCACCATTTTCCACATATAATATTTGCCCTATTCCTCACAGTCCATTTAAATGTATTACGAAATTGCGTCGCCCTCTGCGGCTAAAAATGCTCCTCAAAGATGCGCCGAGCAGACGTTTCACCGGGAAAAGGTGCAGCACAACCTCTGCACTGCAGGGTCAGATAAGTACTTATAGTCTTGAGATTTCAGCTTGGTGACTTCAGTTAGACGCCCTCGGCACGCGCCCTCTCGGGAGATAGATGGTGTTTTCCTGACACATGGCAAAGCGTCCTTACGAGGCCTCGGCGGCCGATATAAAGCCGTCTTACAAGGCCCCCCCCCCCCCTCGGCCTTGCTTTATGGAGTAAGACTGCTTAAAAATAAACAGAGATTTAACTTTCAGCTTGCGCAACAAGATTGGAACAAGCTGCTGGCACGCCGGATTTATGTCCGCGCCTCTGCCATCTGTATTCCTGCCAGCCGCAGCGGCGCACCCAGGGCCTCGCCAGGAGGAGCCCAAGAGATTTCTTAGATTCCACCGACAATTCCTGGAGGGGGAAATTCACTATCCCGACTGCAGGATAAAAAAAAAAAAAAACTCAATTGCTTCTTTTTCCTTTTTATTGTACCAGAATAATTATCACTGACACTGGGGAGATTTTATCTGCTTCTCCTATGATGGGTGCCGCCGGCTTCACTATCATTTCCAAGATGGCGGCTGCAGTTTTTTTCTCTTTTTTACACGATGAATCTTTTTTTTTGTCCTGCAAATTCCAAAGTGAAACTTCTTCAAGGGCCAAAATTCTCTGAAAAGATTTGTAAGGTCGTCAGACTGGATGACCTGTCTATGATTAAGGGCGGCAACGCGCCCATTTCTATTCCCACTCGGTGTACTTCTGGAGTGTAACTTTTAACAACCGCAGTCTTGTGACTGTCAGCATTTCTGTCCAATAATTGTTGAGATCCTACAGGGGACACAGGTGGCTGGAGGTGTCCTACTGGGTGGGTGGTGTCCTACAGGGGCGTGGAGGGGGCGCTGGAGGTGTCCTACAGGGGCGTGGGAGAGGGGGCACTGGCGGAGTCCTACAGGGGCGTGGGAGGAGGGGCACTGGAGGTGTCCTACAGGGGCGTGGGGGGGTGGAGGTATCCTACTGGGAGCGGGGGCTGGAGGTGTCCTACTGGGAGCGGGGGCTGGAGGTGTCCTACTGGGAGCGGGGCAACTGGAGGTGTCCTACTGGGAGCGGGTGGAGCTGTAGTTGCCCTACTGGGAGCAGGGGAAGCTGGAGGTTTCCTACTGGGAGTAGGGGCAACTGTAGTTGCCCTACTGGGAGCGGGGGGAGCTGTAGTTGCCCTACTGGGAGCGGGGGAAGCTGGAGGTGTCCTACTGGGAGCGGGGGGAAGCTGGAGGTGTCCTACTGGGAGCGGGGGGAGCTGTAGTTGCCCTACTGGGAGCGGGGGGAGCTGTAGTTGCCCTACTGGGAGTGGGGGAAGCTGTAGTTGCCCTACTGGGAGCGGGGGAAGCTGGAGGTGTCCTACTGGGAGCGGGGGAAGCTGGAGGTGTCCTACTGGGAGCGGGGGAAGCTGGAGGTGTCCTACTGGGAGCGGGGGGAAGCTGGAGGTGTCCTACTGGGAGCGGGGGGAGCTGTAGTTGCCCTACTGGGAGCGGGGGGAGCTGTAGTTGCCCTACTGGGAGTGGGGGAAGCTGTAGTTGCCCTACTGGGAGCGGGGGAAGCTGGAGGTGTCCTACTGGGAGCGGGGGAAGCTGGAGGTGTCCTACTGGGAGCGGGGGAAGCTGCAGGCGTCCTACTGGGAGCAGAGGGCTGGAGGCGTCCTACTGGGAGCGGGGGAAGCTGCAGGCGTCCTACTGGGAGCGGGGGAAGCTGCAGGCGTCCTACTGGGAGCGGGGGAAGCTGCATGCGTCCTACTGGGAGCGGGGGAAGCTGCAGGCGTCCTACTGGGAGCGGGGGAAGCTGGAGGTGTCCTACTGGTTGGGGGGGCAGGAGGTGTCCTACTGGGAGCGAAGGGCTGGAGGTGTCGTCTGGGGGACGCGCGGAGGGGCCGGCGG
Source organism: Gastrophryne carolinensis (assembly GCA_027917425.1). NCBI lineage: Eukaryota > Metazoa > Chordata > Amphibia > Anura > Microhylidae > Gastrophryne > Gastrophryne carolinensis. The sequence goes on from CM051243.1 coordinate 193,398,077, forward strand.
TGTCGTCTGGGGACGCGCGGAGGGGCCGGCGGTGTCGTCTGGGGACGCGCCGAGGGGCCGGCGGTGTCGTCTGGGGACGCGCCGAGGGGCCGGCGGTGTCGTCTGGGGACGCGCCGAGGGGCCGGCGGTGTCGTCTGGGGACGCGGTCTATGATTAAGGTTGCAGACATGACTAAGCCTTGTCAAGTTTCAGGTAAGGCTCAGCTACAGAGCAATAACACTTTTCCTATTCCCCTATTCCTCTGCCCTCGTATCATTAACACATCACTATCCATGGCCCTGCTCTTCTGCAGTGTGAGATGACCCCAGTGGCGCTTCTCACCTTGTGCCTGTTGGCCAAGTAACTCATCTCTCTCCAATGTCTCGGGTGTAACATTATTAAAATTTTGTAAAAAGAAACAAAATAAAAACATGATGGAGGGAGTGAGGGGTAAGTGATTTATCATGTGGGGGGGGGGTTTAATAGGAAACGTAATTAACCTGGAGTTAGGTTTACCGCCCTTTCCATGTTCGGAAATAGACTTTCTCTCTTGTTCTGAGCAGCTATCGGCTGTGTGCTTGGTAATTATCCTCCCCATTTTTTGCAAACATTTAATACCTATAATCCCTTTAATTAAATGTGATATTAAATATGGCCGAAGCGTAGAGCGGTGGAATTGCAGAGTAGGTACAGCGAGTGCTTAAATGTGGACGCATTCAATTAAATCCGTGCATATCTCTGTCATTAAAAAGAGGCTGCGGTTGGTTTAACGCTGCCGCGGCAGGGTGCCTGCAGTGCGCGAATTAACTGTCACCGTCAGGAGCCTGCAATCCTGCTCCTATTGTTCTATACACTTGTTTCTACTTCCTGTTGGACCTTTCGAGCCGATCGGCGTGACGGGTGATTTGGAGCTCGGATTTACTAGTTAAACTATTATTACTTAAAGTAATGGGCAATACCTGCATTTCAGATCTGTTTGGCAGCATTTTATTGCAGCTCCACAGTTCTTTCCTAAATAGCATTGTCCCTGGCCAATGGCGGTGATAAAAGTCCCACCATGCTTTGCAGGGCAGATAAAGTTTGCAGAGTATCTTTAAAGTGGACTGTCACCCATGGGTGATCGGCCCGGGAATCTATAAGATTCCCGGGCCGATCACCCCCCTCACCGCGGGACATCCGAGATCGGGATGTCCCGCGGTGAGGGACCCCCCCCAAAACCCCAAAAGAACTCACCTGATCGGCGGCGGCAGCACTAGCCGTGCGCGCGCCGGCCGTTTGTGAATGGCCGGTGCGGGCACACGCACTGTCAGAGGGGCGCGCGGGAGGCGGCGGCGGACGCTCTGCCTTGTCCGCCGCTTGTCCGTGGGAGCGTGGTGAGGTGAGTTTGGGGGTTTCTGGGGGGTTTTACACAGCGGGACACCCCTAATCGGGGTGCCCCCCTGAGGTGGACCAAAACCCAGGATAGTCAAAATCCTGGGTGTTGGTCCACTTTAACTGAAGCCTGTCCTATTACCTCTTGAAAGGAAATGGCAAGCTGCTCTGAGAATTAAATAGGTAGTGTGGGAGGCCCAAAAGTGGGCCCGCCCATCAGTCTCATCTGAGTATTTAGCACCAAACATGTCTAGCTATGTGGAAGGAGGTTTGGTTGCAGATATCTGCAGATACATGTGGAAGCCACACCGGCCCGACAAGGCACTTTAGTGTTTAGTGTGGTCCCTACTCTATATGTATGAGCCCCATAATAGGGACATGTATTGCAACTAGTAAAATACAGAGCTACTCACCGGGAGCTACCGTCTCCCATTCGGTGCACTACATGGGGGAAGGGTCACAGCCTGCTAGTGTCGGGTAGACCTCAGCCCACATGCGTGCACCTGGCTATATACAAATGAAAGGAAATGGCAAGTTGCTCTGAGAATTAAATAGGTAGTGTGGGAGGTCCACACTTGGCTTGCAGATGATGATGAGTTTGCAGAGTATTGACTTACTGGTACGAGGTCCCTCCTTTTTCTCTGGTGATAAAAACAGTAGGTCTGGTGAGTTTGTCTCCAGCAATAAATGGATCCCCCTGGACTTTTCATTAATGAAAGGGGAGACATCTGCACTGTCATACTTTGTTCAAGGGTTGGTCCCTGCAGGCGATTCTTGGGGTAAGGAGCACAATTCAAAACTTGCTTTTGGTATGGAGTTTCCCTGATAAGCCACTGATATCAGTATTTGAAACTATTTCCCTCCCTGCTTAAAAATATTCAATTCAAATATCATACCCTAGGTCTGGACAGATTCTGGTTCCCTCTTTGAACACCTCTGAAAAAAACCAGACTCTACCAGAATCCAAACCACCTTCAAACTAACAAGATTCTACCAGGATCCAATCCACCTCCAAACTAACAAGACTCTACCAGGATCCAAACCACCTCCAAACTAACAAGACTCTACCAAGATCCAATCCACCTGAGAGACGCTACCACGGTCCAAACCACCTCCAAATTAACCAGACTCTACCAGGATCCAAACCACCTCCAAACTAACAAGACTCTACCAGGATCCAAACCACCTGAGAGACGCTACCACGGTCCAAACCACCTCCAAATTAACCAGACTCTACCAGGATCCAATCCACCTCCAAACTAACAAGACTCTACCAGGATCCAAACCACCTCCAAACTAACAAGACTCTACCAGGATCCAAACCACCTCCAAATTAACAAGACTCTACCAGGATCCAAACCACCTCCAAACTAACAAGACTCTACCAGGATCCAATCCACCTGAGAAACGCTACCACGGTCCAAACCACCTCCAAATTAACCAGACTCTACCAGGATCCAATCCACCTCCAAACTAACAAGACTCTACCAGGATCCAATCCACCTGAGAGACGCTACCACGGTCCAAACCACCTCCAAATTAACCAGACTCTACCAGGATCCAATCCACCTCCAAACTAACAAGACTCTACCAGGATCCAAACCACCTCCAAACTAACAAGACTCTACCAGGATCCAATCCACTTGAGAGACGCTACCACGGTCCAAACCACCTCCAAATCTACCAGACTCTACCAGGATCCAAACCACCTCCAAACTGACCAGACTCTACCAGGATCCAATCCACCTTCAAACAAATGAGATGCTACCACGGTCCAAACCAGCTCCAAATTAACCAGATTCTACCAGGATCAACACCACTTTCAAGCAAATGATACCCTACCAGGGTCCAAACCACCTCCAAACAAATGAGACGCTACCAGGGTCCAAACTACCTCCAAACAAATGAGACGCTACCAGGATCCAAACCACCTCCAAATTAACCAGACTCTACCAGGATCCAAACCACCTCCAAACTAACCAGACTCTACCAGGATCCAAACCACCTCCAAACTAACCAGACTCTACCAGGATCCAAACCACCTCCAAATCTACCAGACTCTACCAGGATCCAAACCACCTCCAAATCTACCAGACTCTACCAGGATCCAAACCACCTCCAAACTAAAAAGACTCTACCAGGATCCAATCCACTTGAGAGACGCTACCACGGTCCAAACCACCTCCAAATCTACCAGACTCTACCAGGATCCAAACCACCTCCAAACTGACCAGACTCTACCAGGATCCAATCCACCTTCAAACAAATGAGATGCTACCACGGTCCAAACCAGCTCCAAATTAACCAGATTCTACCAGGATCAACACCACTTTCAAGCAAATGATACCCTACCAGGGTCCAAACCACCTCCAAACAAATGAGACGCTACCAGGGTCCAAACTACCTCCAAACAAATGAGACGCTACCAGGATCCAAACCACCTCCAAATTATCCAGACTCTACCAGGATCCAAACCACCTCCAAACTAACCAGACTCTACCAGGATCCAAACCACCTCCAAACTAACCAGACTCTACCTGGATCCTATCCACCTCCAAAGAAACCAGACTCTACCAGGATCCAAACCACCTCCAAACTAACCAGACCCTACCAGGATCCAAACCACCTCCAAACTAACCAGACTCTACCAGGACCCAATCCACCTTCAAACAAACAAGATTTTGCCTGGACCCAACTTATATCATTACTAGAATCGCCTTCTAAAACCTGGACATCTGCTAGGCATTAGATGACACCATTTCATCGCAGCCCACACAAAGCATCCTAGTCAACAAGCCCGGGAGTGACACTTATTAATTCGTAAACATCCTTTTGCTGCCCCGTGTTGATGAGATTATTTAAGCTCCTGCAAACGTGTTTGACGTCCATGTTCAAACAATTCTGCACGAGAGCCATGGATTTCCATTAAGCACGACATCCTTTCAATATAAACCGTGCGCGTGGTCTTTAAGAACCTTACGAGCGCTGGCGGTGGTGGACGGCAGGCGGCTGAGCTGTTTATATATTATGGATCTGTTTCTCTGCAATGCAGTTTCTGCTTCTAGCACATGCACGCGTCCTATATTTGTACTGGAAAAAAGAGAGAGAGAATGAATTGTGTTTGTGAGAAGACTTGAAAACTGCGAATTTGCTTTGACGCCGCAGCATTTCACAGCAGCCATTTTGTCGGTGATAAACGCAAATGTAAGGGCAGTGCCAAAGATTACTGGCAAGGCCCGTTGAAAGCGAATAGTGTGTCTTTCAGGTAATGGACTGATCGAACTAGATAAATCTGGGCCGGCTTCAAATTTTTTTTTTTTTGTGTTGGTAAAGTGCCTCGTGAATTGCGTTTTTAATGTGTTTTTAGAAAATTAGTTTATCGGCCTCTCCAGTGGTTTGCGGAGAACGTTTTATCTCAATGGAATCCAGTTAGGCAATTGATCCATAGAGCACCTTTCATTTTAGTTCTCAATACAGACGTGTGTGTCAATTATTTTTTTTTTTTTTCCCCTGCATGAATATTGCCCCAAGGGTTATGCCCTCTGTAAGGAATAGGACGGAAAATATTATATGACCTCTCTGACCTGCTTATCTGCAACAAAGAAAATATTATCGGACCTCTCTGACCTGCTCACCTGCAAGCAAGACCTCCTCTATATGGACAATTACTAACCCAGCTGTCAGGAAATTGTCACCTGTTTCTCAAATGGTCGGTAAACACGGTGCCCCCACATGGAGGTTTTGTGCATCCAATAGCTTTCCTGAGCACCATATGGGCAGCGCTGTGTTAGCCAGGGCCTCGGAAGAAAGAGATTTAAGAATACTTATTGCTAAAAGCTGCAATATTAGTGGACAGTGTAGCCAGGTAGTAGGAAAAGCAAGCAGGATGCTCAGCTGCATAGCTCGAGGCATCGCCAGTAGGTTGTGGTTGTGATGCTGCTGTATAGAACCCTGGTGAGGCCACAGCTGGAATACTGTGTGTACTTCTGGAGACCTCCCCTGCAAAAAGACATTATTCAAATAGAACAGGTCCAAAGGTCGGCAACAAAAATGGTGGAAGGACTTAAACTTAAAACTTCTCAGGAGAGACTTAAAGAACTTAATTTGTACAGTCTGGAGGAAAGAAGGGATAGAGGAGACATGATGGAGACCTTTATATATGTGACAGGAGGGAATAAGGTTCAGGAGGGAAGAGACTTAATGATGGAACAAGGGGCCCAACCTGAAGCTAGTCGGAGGAAGAACGTTTTATCTCAATGGAATCCCGTTAGGCAATTGATCCATAGAACACCTTTTATTCTAACTCTGAATACCGACGTATGTACATTTTTTTATTTTTTTATTGTTCCAAGGGTTGTACCCTCTGTAAGGAATAGAACGGAAAATATTATGACTGCTCTGACCTGCTTATCTGCAACAAAGAATATATTATATGACACCTCTGACCTGCTCACCTGACAACAAGACCTCCTCTACATTGACCCTTGCTAACCCAGCTGTCAGGAAATTGTCACCTGTTTTGCAAATGGTCGGTAAACACAGTGCCCCACATGGAGGCCTCTGCTTCAAAAGACCACCTTGCTAGTACTGGTCACACCTAGCCTAGATCGAAGGGGGCTGGGAGGAAATCTCTTGCCTGAGAGCTTCAAAGAAATTCCCCAGACATTCTGGCTCCAACGCGTTTACTGCCAATTTTGAAGCTGCAGTGCACATTAATCATGAACCGATCACACATTTGGAATCTGCAAATCATAACGCCCACGTACACAGGTTTCATGTCATTCCAGGAGGATCAGAGCCTGGCATAGGGAGTAACAGTATGAGCCATATCAAACAGCAGTGTTTGGTCCCAGTAAGGTGTGCGGCTCTTGGTGGGGCACGTTGGCACCAGAACTAGCATCCTACGACTTTGGGACAGAAGGTTACATTTATACTAAAGTCAAGCGCCCGATTAACTAGCATCCTACGACTTTGGGACAGAAGGTTACATTTATACTAAAGTCAAGCGCCCGATTATTGTCCCGGGCTACACGTTGCACTGTCCCAACCTTCAATCCGTTTTCAAAAAGACCCTATAGTTTCTAAGTTAGTAGTAAAAGTATTAGAGCATTGGAGATGCAGAGAAAAAATGAACCCAATTGGATGCCGCCGGCCATGTGAGGCACATTCTGCTTGTATCTAGATCACCATAGACCATCCGGTGGGCTTTCCCACTAATGCCCTCAAATTCTCAGATGTGACCACCATATCCATTGTCCCGCTTGGCGGTTGGCAACCAATCCAGAACCCAATTGGTCACCGCTCGCTATGTGAGGCACATACTGCTTGTCTACAGACCACCATAGACTGTAAGAGAGTGGGTGCTGGTAGCAGCGAGGATCTTGTGCATCCAATTGCGGTCCTGGTCTGGGGTCTGGTGGGCTTTACGTGACCACCATATCTACTGTCCCGCTTGACGGTTGGCAACCAATCCGGAACCTGGTTGGACACCACAGGCCATGTGAGGTTGCATGGGAGTGGTTGCTGGTAGCAGTGAGGGTCTCGTGCATCCAATAGCGGTCCTGGTCTGGTGGGCCCACCAAGGTGGGCTTTCCCATTAATTTCCTAACCCCCTCAGATGTGACCACCAAATACACTGTCCCGCCTGACGGTTGACAACAAATCCGGAACCCAACTAGACACCACGGGCCATGTGAAGCACATTATGTCTACAGACCACCATAGACCATCTGGTAGGCATTCCCACTAATGCCCTCAATCCCTCAGACTCGACCACCATATACCCTGTTCCGCTTGACGGTTGGCAACCAATCCTGATCCCAGCTGGACACCGCAGGCCGTGTGAGGCACATTCTGCTTGTCTACAGACCACCATAGACTGTATTGGAGTGGTTGCTGGTAGCAGCAAGGGTCTCGTGTATCCAATAGCGGTCCTGGTCTAGTAGGCCCACCAAGGTGGCCTTTCCCATTAATTCCCTCACACCCTCAGACATGACCACCAAATCCACTGTCTCGCCTGATGGTTGGCAACCAATCCGGAACCCAACTGGACACCGCAGGCCATGTGAGGCACATTCTGCTTGTCTACAGACCACCATAGACTGTATTGGAGTGGTTGCCAGTAGCAGCAAGGGTCTCGTGTATCCAATAGCGGTCCTGGTCTGGTAGGCCCACCAAGGTTGGCATTTCCCATTAAAGTGGACCAACACCCAGGATTTTGACTATCCTGGGTCTTGGTCCACTTCGGTGGGGCACCCCCGATCGGGGTGCCCCGCTGTGTGAAACCCCCCCGAACCCCCCGAAAAACTCACCTCTCCCCGCGCCGACGGACAAGCCGCCGCCTCCCGCGCGTCAATCTTGACGCGCGCATGCCGGCCATTCACAGACGGCCGGCGCGGGCACGCGCACGTCTAGAGGGGCGCGAGGGAGGCGGCGGCGGCCGCCCGCCGCCCAAGACAAGGTAAGGGGATTTGGGGTGTTTGGGGGGGTTTCACCCCGCGGGACATCCCGATCTCGGATGTCCCGCGGGGAGGGAGGTGATCTTATAGATTCCCGGGCCGATCACCCCTGGGTGACGGTCCACTTTAATGCCACCAGATGTGACCACCATATCCACTGTCCCGTTTGACAGTTGGCAACCAATCTGGAACCCAATTGGACACCACAGGTCATGTGAGGCACATTCTGCTTGTCTACAGACCATCATAGACTGTATGGGAGTGGTTGCTGGTAGCAGCGAGGGTCTTGTGCATCCAATAGCGGCCCTGGTCTGGTAGGCCCACCAGGGTGGGCTTTCCCATTAATGCCCACAGATGTAACCACCATATCCACTGTCCTGTCTGACAGTTGGCAACCAATCCAGAACCCAGTTGGAGACCGCAGGCCATGTGAAGCACATTCTGCTAGTTGACAGACCACCATAGGCCATCTGGCGGGCCCACCAAGGTGGGCATTCCCACTAATGCCCTTACACCCTCAGACTCGACCACCATATCCACTGCATCCAATAGCGTCCCTGGTCTGGTAGGCCCACCATGGTGGGCTTTCCCCTTAATGCCCACAGATGTAACCACCATATCCACTGTCCTGCCTGACAGTTGGCAACCAACCACACTCTCAGATGTAACCACCAATTCACTTCATTCTGGAACCCAATTGGACACCACAGGTCATGTGAGACACATTTTGCTTATTTACAGGCCACCATAGACTGTATGGGAGTGGGTGCTGGTATCAGTGAGGGTCTCGTTCATTCAATAACTGGTCCTGGTCTGGTAGGCCCACCAAGGTGGGCTTTCCCATTGATGCCCTCACATGTGACCACCATATCCACTGTCCTGCTTAGCCGTTGGCAACCAATCTGGAACCCACAGCAGCTCATGTGAGGCACATTCTGCTTGTCTTAGGCTTCCCAGGGTAATATTAAGAAGTGGGGCTTCCCAAATCATAAAGTTTTTTTTTTTTTTTCTTTTCCTTCATTGTTGGATCTTTGTTAGAGGATTAATCAATAGTTGTCATTTAAAGACAATCTTTTCAAATCATTTTCGATTTACAAATCCTTGGAAAATAATGTCACCGAGGAACACGACGACCTTTTACGTTGTCGACTCCTTGAGATTAGTCTGACGGCGAAGATGGCAAATTGAGCAAAACTGAATAAATATCGGGAAGATTTTTTTTTACGTATGATATCGGAGCAGTTCTCACACTGTACAACATAGTTATGTGTATGTACACAAATGTTTATCGTTGTGCAGCACAGTTATGTGTATGTACACAAATGTTTATTGAATTATCATTGTGCTGTTTTCATTACTCTGACCTGCTAGTGAATGACGTCACGTTTTTGAATGCTTCGGCTTATGATAAAAAATTCCCCCCACCCAAATAGATTACCGCATGCAGCAGGGTTTAGCGGCGACCTGCCGGGAACCATGAATACCTCGCTCCTGGGATTACCTCTGACCCCCTTCAGCCAATCCCTGAGTGTGCTGCAATCTATTCCATCTTGTTATACAAATCTATTTCCCCTGCTGGAAGGTCGTGCCGGGAAACCATTTGCATGTTTTTCTACAGCAAGCTTTACGTTTCAGACGGGCAGTTTGGTAACCTTGTTGCCTTGCTGAAGGCGTAAGAAAAAGTCCCTTGGGCGAAATGGAATACAGAGATGCTGTTGAGAATGATTTCCTTTCGAAATGATCCTGATAATAACCAATGTAACCTCTGCACCTACCGGGAACCGATGTAGCCTACTTACCTCCGCAGTGTATGCTAACTGCCCAGCCTCATTCCTCTTCCCAAACATTTCCTACATTTTACCGAAATTCCCTTCCTAGTCTTCTCTTCTCTTTGGTCTATCGTAAACTTTGATCCTAGCACCATTCTAGCACTTTCACGGGCCAGAAGTAAGCCCGTTAGCATGTAACATAACTGAGACAGAGACAAATGGCTTTGTGGATCAAGATAATAGAGCGGCCAAAGATTGTTACTTAACCTTGGTGTGCCACTGTGTCAGACTCTGCGCCTTTTGGCCATTTTCCATTGATCTCTGCACGCAGCCGCAGAAGTGCTTTGGGTGTTTGTTCTAGACCTGGCTATTCATCCATTGCGCTGCTCAACAGCTCCACCTCGTGTTCGGCTCACTGCAACTGCACAAAGCCTAGAGCGTATTGTTTTGGCATTGTTTTTTTACTTCCGGGGTTTCCTTGGCCTGTGTACAGGAAGTGACCTCACTCACACTCTGGCACATCCCTCCCTGCTCTAATTGACAGCCCTATTTAAATGGACAGCTGGCCTGTATACATTGCTGTGTTATCAGCTCAGTTCCTGGAAGCTGTGATTCCTGTTTCCTGCAACTCCTGACTGTGATACTGGATTGACCTAGACTGCTTCCTGATCAGCTTATGTATTATCCCTTGCACGGATTACATGGTTAGAATTTTGGATTGTTTATTGGACTTTGCTTGTTCGCTGCCAGCCCATGATCTTGGATTGTTTAATGGACTTTGCCTGGCTGCCTGCCGCCAGCCCTGGAATTTGTATTTGGTCTGTCTCCAGCCTCTGAACACAGATTGTTTAATAGACTTTGCCTGTCTGCCACCAGCCCTGGAATTTGTTTCTGTTATCGGTCTTTATTAAACCCTTGAACTCTGTTTTGGGGACTGCCTAGTAATTGGGCGTTTCATGGCGTGCCGCCGCCATAGGGCCCCATTATGTTTTCGGATTGGCTTCGGCTGAGGTCATGTGATACGCCTTTGCTCACAGCCCCTAACATCCGAGATTTACCTGATTATATCACTCGGGCCCAGCGGCGGACTGGGGTGAAAATTGGCTCTGGATTTTACCAGCCCCTTGCTGGCGTGGGCTATCCTTGTTGAAACCCCCACCCCAACCATGATGCTAGGGCTATAGCATTGGGGTAGACATATAGAGGGGCACCATGTATGTGCGGGGGAAGGGGTTAGACACATAGAGGGGCACCATGTATGTGTAGGGGGGGAGGTTAGATATATAGAGGGGCACCATGTATGTGTAGGGGGAGGTTAGATATATAGAGGGACCCCATGGATGTGTATGGGGAGAGTTTAGACATATAGATGGGCACCATGTATGTGCAGGGGGAGAGGTTAGACATATAAATGGGCACCATGTATGTGTAGGAGTAAAGGTTAGACATATAGAGGGGCACCATGAATTTTTGGGGGGATGCTGGACATATAGAGTGGCAACGTATGGGGGGACGTGTGTGCGAGACATATTGATGAGCAGACTGCACTACATATTGCGGTACAGTAAATGGGGGCTGGTGGTGGAACAAATTAGCAGAACGAGGGCTATAGGGTGTTAATAGGTAACCTGTCGCTTGGGCGCGATTTCCATACCAACATTTTATTTAGCTGAACCTTGGAACCAATGCATTTTTTGTGCAATAAATTTGAACCGACTCAGAAGGTGAGCTGAGATAATGCGTGGCGTGTTATCCGGCCATTCCAGAGACAGCCGAGATCTTTACACAATGGCGGCCATGAATAATGCAGACGTGACCCAATAACGGCGTGAATGTCTCCCTGTCTCTTCCTCATCAGCCCTTCTATGTTCCTCATGCTCCTGTAATGAGGTGATGGGTTCCCGGCCTTGCCTGTGGCTAGTCGGTGCTGCATGTTGCTTTTCTTATTCATTATAGATCCCAATGTTTGCTGCTATTGCCACTGCTTAGAATACAAGTAAATACATTGAGGATGTCTAAACACAATATAGAAGAAAAAAAAACCAGAGCCCACAAGTCACGCAGGTGCAATAAATACTAAATAAAATACTAGACTAGTCCTGATATGTCTTTTTTCACCCTTATTAACTATGTATATTAACTATGTAACTATATATGATGTATATAGTCTTTTCTGTTAGGGGTGGGGTCTCCTAGACAGGAACTGGTGTCTACCGATTCACATGTGGTACTGTTGTAATTGGGAGGAATGGGGCTTTTATAGTTCTCTTGAAAAACTTTCATTCTCTATTAAATATATATAATATATATTATTTCCTGGACATCCGTGGAAATTACGGCAACAATCACAGTTAAACCTGCATGGCGCAAAATGCATAACAATTGCATTCAAAAGCACTTCATGTCAAGGGCCACTCTGCATAAATAAATATATATATATATATAATATATATATATAATTTACTGGACATCTGTGGAAATGAGAGAGACTGTTCTCCACTCCTGTAAGCACATTTTAAGCGAACCAACAGTCAAAATATATTCAATCAGACCAACACAACTAACAGTCCTCAAGCATCCCTCTCAGGGGCAATTTAGACTGCTGCGCGTAAAGAATTTACCCTTTTCTAACGACTACTGGGATAAATATTTAAAACAATGCTGCTCGTGGGCTTGCAGCCCACCTGCAAACAGGAAGTTATGCTGGGCTTCCTGTTACTGTGCATTTCAGTTATGTCAGTTGGGAGAGGAAGCTACAAAATGGCGGCGACCTTTCTTTTCCAGCTTTGACAGACTGTATATCCGGTTTAAGTCTCCTATGGCTTTATTGTAGGTGTGTCAGTTGGGGAGTGTCCAGTCACGCATTTCTTTTTATGCAACATTGACGCGTTGGCCTTCCTTTTAGTTTTCGTTTTCATTTCTTTCTTATTGCTTTGCGTCATTCAACAATTTCAGCTTTCACGCGTCGTTATCCCTCGTGTTTTTGCGGCCTGCTGCTCGCCGGTTCGAAGCGCCCTCCCGCTATGCAGTTGATTCCCAGAAACCCGACCGACTATCTTTCTACAAATAAGAGAATGTGTCTGACCTGCAGCCGCTCTCATAACTCCTCTCGTCCTCCCGTAATTCCGTTAAGGTATTTTTCCTGGTGTCTGCTCGAGGCAACGACGCGCTCTTTCCACTTACCGCTCAAACTTTCCAATCATCTTCATAGCATGATCCCGGCTTCGACCCGCTCTCATCTGAGAAGGTTTTCTTACTGCGCTTGCGGTACGGAATTCGTGTTGTGTGTGTGTGTGTGTGTTGGGTCTTGGAACTGTTGGGTGTGAGATTTCGAGAAGTCGATGAACAGGTCAAGCAATAGATTTCTTGTCGTCTTTCCCCGTGTGTCTACTAGCAAGTTCTCCACCGCAAGCTTCTGGAGTAGGTTTTGAAATTAAAGAGAGGCAGGATAATGGCGGGTTAGTCTGAGCCATAGAGAGGACAAGTGATAAAGTCAAGACTGGTAACGGGAATTTGGAAGCACAGACAATTCTACGGTTACATTTTTTCATAGATAACTGGCTAGTCCAGTCGACATTATCAGTTGAAAACTCTGAGATAGGATTTGAAATTAAGTAAGGTGGGAGGGGTTGTGACCAGGGAGGATGAGAAGGTTAGACGGAGCCATGGTGAGGACGAGGGATCAAGTCAAGAGGAGTAATAGAGAGTTGAGGCACAGCCAGGGAGGGTAACAAAGGGTTAGAAGGAGCCATGGAGAGGACGGGTGTTGAAGTCAAGAGTGGTAATGGGGAGATTGAGGCACAGCCAGGGAGGGTAACAAAGGGTTAGACAGAGTGATGGAGAGGATGAGTGATAAAGTCAAGAGTGATAATGGGGAGTATGAGGCAAAGCCAGAGGGTGACAGAGGGTTGGACTAAGTAATGGAGAGGACGAGTGATGAAGTCAAGAGTGGTAATGGGGAGTTTGAGGCACAGCCAGGAAGGGTAACAGATGATGAGACAGAGCCATGGTGAGGACGAGTGATGAAGTCATAAGTGGTAATGGTATGAAAGCACAAATCCTTTTATGACCAATGAGGGTAAGAAGGTTAGACTGAGAGCCATGGAGAAGACTAGTAATGAAATCGGAAGTGTTAACAAGGAGTTAGTGGGACAGCAACAGACTTTTTACATGTGTGACAATGTTGACTGGACTAGCACGTTATCCACTGTAGAGTTCTGAGGGTAGGATTTGGAATTAAGGAGAGGCGGGGGGGGGGGGTTGACAAGGGAGGATAAGAGAATGTTAGACAGAGCCATGTTGAGGACCAGAGATGAAGTCAAGAGTGGTAATGAAGAGTTTGAGGCACAGCCAGGGAGGATAAGAGAATGTTAGACAGAGCCATGGAGAGGACAAGTGATAAAGTCAAGAGTGGTAATGGGGAGTTTGAGGCGCAGCCAGGGATGGTAACAAAGGGTTAGATAGCGCCATGGAGAGGACAAGTGATGAATTCAAAAGTGATAACGATATGAAGGCACAGACCCTTTTATGACCAGTGAGGGTAAGAGCGGTTTAGACGGGAGCCATGAAGAGGACTAGTAATGAAATCGGGAGTTGTAACAAGGAGTTAGGGGGACAGACAGTTGTACGGTTGACTTTTTACATAGGTGACAATGTTGACTGGACTAGCACATTATCCGCTGTAGAGTTCTGAGGTAGGATTTTGAATTAAAGAGAGTCGGGGGGGGGGGGGGCGGGGGTTGTGACCAGGGAGGATAAGAGAAGGTTAGACAGAGCCACGGTGAGGGCGAGTGTTGAAGTCGAGAGTGGTAATGGGGAGTTTGAGGCACAGCCAGGGAGGGTGACAGAGGGTTAGATAGAGCCATGGAGAGGACGAGTGATGAAGTCAAAAGTGATAAAGGTATGAGGACACAGACCCTTTTATGACCAGTGAGGGTAAGAGAGGTTTAGACGGGAGCCATGGAGAGGACTAGTAATGAAATCGGGAGTGGTAACAAGGAGTCAAGGGGACAGACAATTGTACAGTTGACTTTTTACATGTTGACTGGACTAGCGCATTATCCACTGCAGAGTCCTGAGGGTAGGATTTGGAATTAGGGAGTGGTGAGGGGTTTATGACCTGGGAGGGTACAAGAGATTTAGATGGAGCCAGGGAGAGTACAAGGTTCGACGTAAAGAGTGATGATGGGGAGCTGGAGGCACAGACCAGGGAGAAGAGGACGAGTGATAATGTCAAAGTGGTAACAAGAGGTTAGAGGGATAGACCACTTTTTACATGGGTAACAATTTGGCCTGGGCTAGCGAGTTATCTGCTTGTAGACTTCTGAGGTAGGATTTGGAATTCGAGAGTGGTCAGGGGGTTATGACCAGGGAGGGTACGAGAGGTTTAAACAGAGCCATGGAGAGTACAAGATATGACATCAAGAGTGGTAATAGGGAGCTGGAGGCAAAGACCAGGGAGAACAGGACAAGTGATGACGTCAGAGGAACAGACCACTTACATGGGTAACAATTTTGCTTGGACTAGCAAGTTATCCGCGGGGGTAGGATTTGGAATTGGAGAGCGGTGAGGGGGTTATGACCAGGGGGAGGGTATGAGAGGTTTAGATGAATGATAATGAGTCTTGGGGTGAAGAGTGGCAACTGGGAGTTGGAGGCACAAGACACTTCTACTGTTGAGTTTTTACATGGGTCACAATGTTGACTGGGCTAGCAAGTTATCCACTGCTTTAAATTCCGAGTTGGGATTTGGAATTAAAGAAAGGTGGGGCGGGGGGGGGGGTTATAACCAGGTGGAGTAAGAGTAGGTTAAGTGGAGCCATGGAGAGAACAAGTGATGAAGTCAAAGAGTAGAAATGGGGAGTTGGAGGCACAAACAATTTTTTGACCAGGGAGGGTAAAACAAAAGGTTTAGACGGAGCCAGAGAGAAGGCAAGTGATGCAGCCAAGGTTGGTAATAGGGAGTTGGAGGCACAGACAATTTTATGACCAGGGAGGGTAAAGCAAAGGGTTTAGACGGAGCCAGAGAGAAGTCAGATGATACAGTCAAGGTTGGTAATAGGGAAATGGAGGCTCAGACAATTTTATGACCAGGAGGGAGGGTAAAAAAAAAAAACCTTAAATGGAGCCACAGAGAAGTGATACAGTTGAGGTTGATAATAGGGAGATGGAGGCACAGACCATTTTATGACCAGGGAGAGTGTCCCCTCCATGGCCAGAGTGTCCCCTCCATGGCCAGAGTGTCCCCTCCATGGCCAGAGTGTCCCCTCCATGGCCAGAGTGTCCCCTCCATGGCCAGAGTGTCCCCTCCATGGCCAGAGTGTCCCCTCCATGGCCAGAGTGTCCCCTCCATGGCCAGAGTGTCCCCTCCATGGCCAGAGTGTCCCCTCCATGGCCAGAGTGTCCCCTCCATGGCCAGAGTGTCCCCTCCATGGCCAGAGTGTCCCCTCCATGGCCAGAGTGTCCCCTCCATGGCCAGAGTGTCCCCTCCATGGCCAGAGTGTCCCCTCCATGGCCAGAGTGTCCCCTCCATGGCCAGAGTGTCCCCTCCATGGCCAGAGTGTCCCCTCCATGGCCAGAGTGTCCCCTCCATGGCCAGAGTGTCCCCTCCATGGCCAGAGTGTCCCCTCCATGAACTGGTGTCCAGAACATATTCCAGGTGAGGGTGCACCAGTACCTTGTATAGAGGTGATATTACTCACCTACCCCGTGATTCCAGGCCTCTATTAATGCATGATAGTATATTGGTAGCCTTGGAAGCAGCTGCTTGGCATTGCATGCTGTTATTTAGCCTGTGATCTACCAGTACCCTCAGATCCTTCTCAACAAGTGACTCTCCCAGTTTTACTCCCCCGAGGATATATGTGGCCTTCAGGTTATTAGACCCCAAGTGCAGGACTTTATATTTCTCCACATTGAACTTCTTTTGCCAAGTGGAGCCCAGACACTGAAAGTCAGCCTAAAGCTTGTGACCATCTTCAATAGACACATAGGCACTGTGCTCCTGAAGCTTGTGACCATCTTCAATAGACAAATAGCCACTGTGCTCCTGAAGCTTGTGACCATCTTCAATAGACACATAGGCACTGTGCTCCTGAAGCTTGTGACCATCTTCAATAGACAAATAGCCACTGTGCTCCTGAAGCTTGTGACCATCTTCAATAGACACATAGGCACTGTGCTCCTGAAGCTTGTGACCATCTTCAATAGACACATAGGCACTGTGCTCCTGAAGCTTGTGACCATCTTCAATAGCTACATAGGCACTGTGCTCCTGAAGCTTGTGACCATCTTCAATAGACACATAGGCATTGTGCTCCTGAAGCTTGTGACCATCTACAATAGACACATAGGCACCATGCTCCTGAAGCTTGTGACCATCTTCAATAGACACATAGGCGCTGTGCTCCTTAAGCTTGTGGCCATCTTCAATAGACACATAGGCACCGTGCTCTTGAAGCTTGTGACCATCTTCAATAGACACATAGCACTGTGCTCCTGAAGCTTGTGACCATCATCAATAGACACATAGGCACTGTGCTCCTGAAGCTTGTGACCATCTTCAATAGACCCATAGGCACTGTGCTCCTGAAGCTTGTGACCATCTTCAATAGACACACAGGCACCGTGCTCCTGAAGCTTGTGACCATCTTCAATAGCTACATAGGCACTGTGCTCCTTAAGCTTGTGACCATCTTCAATAGACACATAGGCACCGTGCTCCTGAAGCTTGTGACCATCTTCAATAGACACACAGGCACCGTGCTCCTGAAGCTTGTGACCATCTTCAATAGCTACATAGGCACTGTGCTCCTTAAGCTTGTGACCATCTTCAATAGCTACATAGGCACTGTGCTCCTGAAGCTTGTGACCATCTTCAATAGACACATAGGCACTGTGCTCCTGAAGCTTGTGACCATCTTCAATAGACACATAGGCACTGTGCTCCTGAAGCTTGTGACCATCTTCAATAGACACATAGGCACTGTGCTCCTGAAGCTTGTGACCATCTTCAATAGACACATAGGCACTGTGCTCCTGAAACTTGTGACCATCTTCAATAGACACATAGGCACTGTGCTCCTGAATCTTGTGACCATCTTCAATAGACACATAGGCACTGTGCTCCTGAAGCTTGTGACCATCTTCAATAGACACATAGGCACTGCGCTCCTGAAGCTTGTGACCATCTTCAATAGACACATAGGCACTGCACTCCTGAAGCTTGTGACCATCTTCAATAGACACATAGACACTGCGCTCCTGAAGCTTGTGACCATCTTCAATAGACACATAGGCACTGTGCTCCTGAAGCTTGTGACCATCTTCAATAGACACATAGGCACCGTGCTCCTGAAGCTTGTGACCATCTTCAATAGACACATAGGCACTGTGCTCCTGAAGCTTGTGACCATCTTCAATAGACACATAGGCACTGTGCTCCTGAAGCTTGTGACCATCTTCAATAGACACATAGGCACTGTGCTCCTGAAGCTTGTGACCATCTTCAATAGACACATAGGCACTGTGCTCCTGAAGCTTGTGACCATCTTCAATAGACACATAGGCACTGTGCTCCTGAAGCTTGTGACCATCTTCAATAGACACATAGGCACTGTGCTCCTGAAACTTGTGACCATCTTCAATAGACACATAGGCACTGTGCTCCTGAATCTTGTGACCATCTTCAATAGACACATAGGCACTGTGCTCCTGAAGCTTGTGACCATCTTCAATAGACACATAGGCACTGCGCTCCTGAAGCTTGTGACCATCTTCAATAGACACATAGGCACTGCACTCCTGAAGCTTGTGACCATCTTCAATAGACACATAGACACTGCGCTCCTGAAGCTTGTGACCATCTTCAATAGACACATAGGCACTGTGCTCCTGAAGCTTGTGACCATCTTCAATAGACACATAGGCACCGTGCTCCTGAAGCTTGTGACCATCTTCAATAGACACATAGGCACCGTGCTCCTGAAGCTTGTGACCATCTTCAATAGACACATAGGCACCGTGCTCCTGAAGCTTGTGACCATCTTCAATAGACACATAGGCACTGTGCTCCTGAAGCTTGTGACCATCTTCAATAGACACATAGGCACTGTGCTCCTGAAGCTTGTGACCATCTTCAATAGCTACATAGGCACTGTGCTCCTTAAGCTTGTGACCATCTTCAATAGCTACATAGGCACTGTGCTCCTGAAGCTTGTGACCATCTTCAATAGACACATAGGCACTGTGCTCCTGAAGCTTGTGACCATCTTCAATAGACACATAGGCACTGCGCTCCTGAAGCTTGTGACCATCTTCAATAGACACATAGGCACTGTGCTCCTGAAGCTTGTGACCATCTTCAATAGCTACATAGGCACTGTGCTCCTTAAGCTTGTGACCATCTTCAATAGCTACATAGGCACTGTGCTCCTGAAGCTTGTGACCATCTACAATAGACACATAGGCACTGTGCTCCTGAAGCTTGTGACCATCTACTATAGACACATAGACACTGTGCTCCTGAAGCTTGTGACCATCTACTATAGGCACATAGACACTGTGGTTCTGAAGCTTGTGACCATCTACTATAGACACATAGACACTGTGCTCCTTAAGCTTGTGACTATCTTCAATAGACACATAGGCACTGTGCTCCTTAAGCTTGTGACCATCTTCAATAGACACATAGGCACTGTGCTCCTGAAGCTTGTGACCATCTTCAATAGACACATAGGCACTGTGCTCCTGAAGCTTGTGACCATCTTCAATAGACACATAGGCACTGTGCTCCTGAAGCTTGTGACCATCTTCAATAGACACATAGGCACTGTGCTCCTGAAGCTTGTGACCATCTTCAATAGACACATAGGCACTGTGCTCCTGAAGCTTGTGACCATCTTCAATAGACACATAGGCGCTGTGCTCCTGAAGCTTGTGACCATCTTCAATAGACACATAGGCACTGTGCTCCTGAAGCTTGTGACCATCTTCAATAGACACATAGGCACTGTGCTCCTGAAGCTTGTGACCATCTACAATAGACACACAGGCAATTTGCTACATATCTTTGTGTCATCTGCAAATATAGAGACAGTGAATGTAATTCCAATGTGATGTGTCCATCCGTAGATGAGGCTTCAAGCTTTGTGCCCGAGACCCCAAGCCAATGCGCTTAAAGAAAAACAAACAAAAAAAACACGGCCCACATGACTAAGTCACACAGGTGTAACAGATCCTAAATGGACGTGTGTGGGTTCTTTCGACATCAGGCTTACCGCCTCCGACCAATAGAGGCGATGGTCCTCTCACTTCCTCCTCCTATATGAGCATTGATGTTTTGCCCGTAGAGCGGCTTACCCCCCGAACGCACGTTTACAGCAGTTGACCGCTCCGAAGCCGTACAAATGCTCTAATTCCCGAACGTTGTATGTTCCGGTAATCCCCAGCGAATAGGTCACTGATGTGTCGTCTTTATTTTTTTTTTCTTTTGCAGATGAAAACGGTCAGCGTGGCTCTTGTGTTGTGTCTAAATGTGGGAGTGGACCCTCCGGATGTGGTGAAGACCACGCCGTGTGCCCGCCTGGAGTGCTGGATTGGTAAGGGAATGATGCTTTATTGAATGCTGTTGAGGCGGGGAGTGCGATGCCACCCGAAAATGGTATATTGTACGTCAGAGACGCCCAAGATGTGGAACAGTGTGACTACCCCTGTATCCTTCCCATACTTTTTTTTTTTTAAAGCGATCCTACACCCTGGCAGGCGGTGGGTTAGATAGTACAGCATCTTAAAGAGTTCCTAAACCCCGCCAGGCGGTGTGGGACCTCTGTTAGTATCTGGGAAGGGCATCCCAATTGGTGATGCCCTCCTCGCGCATAGTCCCCCCGCAACCACCAAAAACTCAAATCTGGGAGATGTAGTTAAGACCGTGCCATGCGCCCGGCTGGAGTGATGGTGGTCATGAGATGCTGTTGCGACGGGGAGTGTGATGTCACACGTTCTGCTTCCAGTAAACTATTGTATACAGCATCCCCCCGGGGCATCCATAATCGGGAGGCAATCGATTGGCCCATCGCAGTGGGTTTTGGTCCACTTTAAGACGCTGTACTACGTGACCACCGGTACGGGGCAAAGTAGGGGAGGGATGCAGGGTAGGTCACCGTACCCACCACACCGCTGTGTGAAACCCCCCAGGTCGCCCCATTCACTTACCTTGCTTCCCGGTCCAACGGCGCATGTGCGAGCCCCAGGCATTTGGGCGTGGGCACGCTCCCTGTTAGAGGGGAGGAGGGGATGCGGCCTCCAGTGCGCTCAGAGCCGTTGGCCTTAGACGAAGGCTTAGATGACGTGACGTCAGCGGCTCCGAGCGCTCTGATTGGACAAGTGGCCGCACTTTTGCCGTAGGACCGGGAAGAGGGGGGTTCACACAGCGGGACACCCCCGATCGGAGCGAGTATGTCTGCCCTGGAGTCTCATAGACTTTTGGTTTTGGTCCTCTTTAAAGAACCATAAGGTGTTAAAAAAACGTGCACAAGCGCTGTGCTTACCTGCCCCCGATCTTGCGCTTATCCTTTACAGTTATATGACTTGGTTGCATAGCGGCGGCGGCGGCGGCTCCCGTCTTACACGTGAAGAAGATCAAATCCCTCTCCCGGCAGCTCCTCATTATAGGGGAACATCTCGCTTTATAATTGGAGCCGAGCACCATGGCGCTAATCCGCAGCGTCACGTGCAGGGGAGTGCCGGCAAAGGTTGCTACTTTAAAGTGGACCAAAACCTGCCTACAAAGGTTGCTTCTTTAAAGTGGACCTAAACCTGCCTACAAAGGTTGCTCCTTTAAAGTGGACCAAAACCTGCCTACAAAGGTTGCTCCTTTAAAGTGGACCAAAGCCTGCCTACAAAGGCTGCTCCTTTAAAGTGGACCAAATCCCGCCGGTAAAAGGTTGTTCCTTTAAAGTGGACCAAATCCCGCCGGTAAAAGGTTGTTCCTTTAAAGTGGACCAAATCCCGCCGGTAAAAGGTTGCTCCTTTAAAGTGGACCAAAACCTGCCGGTAAAAGGTTGCTCCTTTAAAGTGGACCAAAACCTGCCTACAAAGGTTGCTCCTTTAAAGTGGACCAAAGCCTGCCTACAAAGGTTGCTCCTTTAAAGTGGACCAAAACCTGCCGGTAAAAGGTTGCTCCTTTAAAGTGGACCAAAACCCGCCTGCAAAGGTTGCTCCTTTAAAGTGGACCAAAACCTGCGGGTAAAAGGTTGCTCCTTTAAAGTGGACCAAAACCTGCGGGTAAAAGGTTGCTCCTTTACAGTGGACCAAAACCTGCGGGTAAAAGGTTGCTCCTTTAAAGTGGACCAAAGCCTGCCGGTAAAAGGTTGCTCTTTTAAAGTGGACCAAAACGTGATTTTCCCCACCTGGGTTTTGGTCTGTCCCCCTGTTTTGATCTGTTTGGGATGCCCCGCTGTGTGAAACTGCCCCCCTCCCCCAGGTCACCGTGGTCACTCACCTCTCCTCGAGCCCACGCTGCGGTAAGAGCAGCCTGCTGGAATCCGGTGAGGGTGGCGCGGCATCACTCACCTACCTATTTCCAATCATTAATGTGCACGGCATATGGCGCTGATTGGATGGGAGACCGCGCATGCGCCGTAGGACCAGGGAAAGTTGGTGGGGGGGGTTCGCACAGCCTGTGATGCCCCTCGGGGCCAAGAAATTCGCGTCTTGTTCCGCTTTAAGTCGTCCATGCATTGTGTGGGAGCTGCATTGTTAGCCCCGGCTCGCTTTCGTCACGCTGGATCCTTTTCCCCCCGAGCATTGTGGGTGGAGGTGGCGCACAGCGTCTAAATCTGTTCCGGTGACACACGGCACCTCCAGATGGGCAGGGTAAGTAATGTTTTTCCATTTATATAATGCCGCCCACCCGCACGCTGACAGGTGTCTTGTTTTCCTCTTACTCCCCGGCCCCGGCGTTATTCATCAGAACGCGGGAGCGATACGCGCCGGAGGATAACTATCTGGAGCCCCGAGATCTCTCCCTTGAGGGTTCAAAGAAGGGGGTGCGCCGCAC
The DNA here is from genome assembly GCA_027917425.1 of Gastrophryne carolinensis. Classification (NCBI taxonomy): domain Eukaryota; kingdom Metazoa; phylum Chordata; class Amphibia; order Anura; family Microhylidae; genus Gastrophryne; species Gastrophryne carolinensis. The sequence continues at coordinate 193,420,711 of CM051243.1, forward strand.
ATGATTAACCGCAGGACGAAGGGTCTTCAAGCTCAAAATAAGAATGAAAACGCACAAATCCTTTTCCCGATTGGCTGCGCTCTGCACGCGGGGTTCCACTTTACCACGACGTGTGCAGGACGCTTACTGTGCTGCACAGAAAAAACAGCTCCAGGTGCTCCCCCTATGGGGGAACCTATGTCATTACATTACAATGGGAAAGTGAGACCAGAACCTCTGTTACAGCACAGGGTTCGTCTACTTACCTGCAGCCGCACTTGCAGCACCTGTCATCCTGTGCTCGGTCCTGCACAGTCTCTCCGGCTCACTACAGAGCAGAACAGACCAGGCCAAGGTGTCTGCAGGTGAATAATGGGTGCTGCGCTATAGCCCAGGTAAGTACAGCGCAGTATGGGCCGGACCAAGGTGCCTATAGGTAAGTAAAGGGTGGCTCTCTATAGTCCAGGTTAGTACAACAGAGTATGAACCAGACGAAGGTGTCCATAGGTAAATGTGTGACTCGCTGTATTCCAGGTAAGTACAACACAGTATGGACCAGGTAAATACCTGGACAATAGCGCAGCACCCATTAAGTACAGTACAGCCCAGGCCAAGGTACCCATAGGTAAATAATGGGTGCTGCGCTATAGTCCAGGTAAGTACAGCACAGTTATGGCCATACCAAGGTGCCTATAGGTAAGTAAAGGGTGGCTCTCTATAGTCCAGGTGAGTACAACAGTGTATGGACTAGACCAAGGTGCCCATAAGTGATAAATGGGTGCTGCGCTATACTCCAGGTAAGTACAGTACAGGCCAGACCAAGGTGCCCATAGGTGAATAGGTGCTGCACTATAATCCAGGTGAGTACAGTACAGTTCGGATCAAACCACGGTGCCCATAGGTGAATTATAAGTGCTGCGCTATAGTCCAGGTGCGTACAGCACAGTATGGGCTAGACCAATGTGCCCATAAGTGATAAATGGGTGCTGCGCTATAGTCCAGGTAAGTACAGCACAGTACAGGCCTGACCATGGTGCCCATAGGTGAGTAATGGGTGACTCGCTATAGTCCAGGCGAGTACAAAACAGTATAGACCATAGGTAAATAATGGGTGCTGTGCTATAGTCAAGGTGAGTACAACACAGTACGGAACAGACCAAGGTGCCTATAGGTGAATGGGTGCCATGCTATTTGTCCAGGTGAGTATGACACACTACGGATCAGACTAAGGTGCCCATTGTTGAATAATAGGTGCTGCGCTATAGTCCAGGTGAGTACAATACCGTATATAACCAGGTGAATACTGGTTACTGTGCTATAGTCCAGGTGTGTACAGCACAGTATGGACCAGACCAAGGTAACCATAGGTGAATAATGGGTCCAGCGCTATTGTCCAGGTGAGTAAAGCACACTATGGACCAGACCAAGGTGCCCATAGCTGAGTAATGGGTCGCTCTCTATAGTCCAGGTGAGTACAGTACAGTACAGGCCAGACTAAGGTGCCCATAGGTGAATAATGGGTGCTGTGCTATAGTCCAGGTGAGTACAGTACAGGCCAGACTAAGGTGCCCATAGGTGAATAATGGATGCGGCGCTATAGTCCAGGTGAGTACAGCAGAGTACGGACCAGACCAAGGTGCCAATAGATGAGTTATGAGTGCCACAATATTTGTCCAGGTGAGTATGGCACACTATGGACCAGACCAAGGTGCCCATAGTTGAATACTGGTTGCTGCGCTATAGTCCAGGTGAGTACAGCACAGTACATGCCAGACCAAGGTGCACATAGGTGAATGATCGGTTGCTCGCTATAGTCCAGGTAAATACGACAGCGTGAACAGGCCAGACCAAGGTGCCCTTAGGGGAATAATGGGTGCTGTGCTATAGTCCAGGTGAGTACAGTACAGTACAGACTAAGGTGCCCATACGTGAATAATGGGTGCTGCACTATAGTCCAGGTGAGTATGGCACAGTACAGGCCAGGCCAGACCAAGGTACCCATAGGTGAATGATGGGTGCTGTGTTATAGTCTAGGTAAGTACATCACTGTATGAACCAGAGCAAGGTGCCCATAGGTGAATAATGGGTGCTGCACTATAGTCCAGGTGAGTACAGGCCAGACCAAGGTGCCCATAGGTGAATGATGGGTGCTGCACTATAGTCCAGGTGAGTACAGGCCAGACCAAGGTACCCATAGGTGAATGATGGGTGCTGCACTATAGTCCAGGTGAGTACAGGCCAGACCAAGGTACCCATAGGTGAATGATGGGTGCTGTGTTATAGTCTAGGTAAGTACATCACTATATGAACCAGACCAAGGTGCCCATAGGTAAATGATAGTCCGCTATAGTGCGCTATAGTCCAGGTGAGTACAGCACAGCACAGGCCAGATCAGATACTCACCTTTTCCTAGCAGAGCTCCATCTGATGGGGGACTGGAAACTACTGCACCCCCCACACCATCAGTGACCCTGCATTAGAGAGATACTTACCTTTTTCTAGCAGAGCTCCATCTGATGGGGGACAGGAAACTAACCTCCCCCCTCAAACCATAAGTGAGCCCTGCATTGGAGAGATACTCCTCTTTTCCTTGCAGAGCTCTATCTCTCAGAATTAGGGCTCTGGTGCCAATTAGACTTTAGCGTGGAAGTTAATGCCGTTACATTTTTTTTTTCTCTGAGCCGACTTGTGGCTGAGTGCATTAAGCCTCTAATCCTCCTCTGATGAGGACCCTCCCGGCCGCGCCGAGCCCTGGCTTCTCTTGGTGAATGGTAATGAAGCGACGCTCATTAGGTCCTCATTACTGGCTTGTCACCAAAGTCCCGACTGAAAGCCAGCTTTAATCTGCCCCCTCCCTGCCCACCATGGCTTAGACTATTGTATATATTATATCCATTGGTCTGATGACCCGGGCTTATGGGGGGATCGCTTACAGCTCGTATGGCTCACCTTCCCCTGAGGAAGCGGTTCTATAACTAGGATGTACTGTAGCTCTCATGAAGTGGGTGACAGTGAAGCATGCTGGGAAAGTGATTGTTCCCTACCCTCAGGTGCTTCGGGACCAGAGGACTGGTGCTGGGAAAAGAGTTGTTAGAGGGAAATTACGATTTAAATAAATGTTTGCTAGAGGAACAAGGCAGGGATGCCCGCTCTCGCCTCTGCTCTTTGCCCTGGCTGTCGAGCTCCATGGCTTAGACTATTGTATATATTATATCGCTTGGTCTGATGACCTGGGCTTATGGGATCATTTACAGCTCGTATGGCTCACCTTCCCCTGAGGAAGCAGTTTTATAACTGTAGCTCCCATGAAGTGAGTGACAGTGAAGCATGCTGGGAAAGTGACTGTTCCCCACCCTTAGATGCTTCAGGACCAGATGACTGGTGCCGGGAAAATATGATTTAAATAAATATTTGCTAGAGGAACAAGGCAGGGATGCCCGCTCTCGCCTCTGCTCTTTGCCCTGGCTATCGAGCTCCATGGCTTAGACTATTGTCTATATTATATCGCTTGGTCTGGTGACCCGGGCTTATGGGGGGATCGCTTACAGCTCGTATGGCTCACCTTCCCCTGAGGAAGCAGTTTTATAACTGTACTGTAGCTCCCATGAAGTGGGTGACAGTGAAGCGTGCTGAGAAAGTGACTGTTCCCTACCCTTAGATGCTTTGGTACTGTTCCCTACCCTTAGAGGGAAAATACGATTTAAATAAATATTTGCTAGAGGAACGAGACAGGGATGTCCGCTCTCACCTCTGCTCTTTGCCCTGGCTATCGAGCCCGTAGCAGTTATAAATATTCAATTCAATTCAGCTCCCATGAATTGAGTGACAGTGAAGCATGCTGGGAAAGTGACTGTTCCCTACCCTTAGATGCTTTGGTACTGTTCCCTACCCTTAGAGGGAAAATACGATTTAAATAAATATTTGCTAGAGGGACGAGACAGGGATGTCCGCTCTCGCCTTTGCTCTTTAAGCCATGGAGCTCAATAGCTCTATAGTGTTTTGGGGTTACTCGTTCTGCGTTTGGGCCGCCCGCCGTCCCTGGCCTGGCCCTCGCCGCTGCTTGCCTGCCTTCCTCGCCCCTTCCCCGTAGTGTGCTTGGGGGGGGGGGGGCGGGTGGTAGCTGCGAGGGTGCCTTGGCTTGTTCTCAGGGTTTTTTACTGTGTTTTTCGCTGTTTTTAGCCGCCTCGCCGCTTTGTACTACGCTCCATGGCGGGCGGCGCTATATTTGTGGGACGTTTTTTCTTACTGTGATGACGCTGGCGAGGTCACGTGAGCGCCGATTTCGCGCACTTCGGGGGGGCGGTGGATGATGCGTATCGCGGCCCGCCCCTCAAGGTTCCTCTTCCGGCGCCATTTTGTTTCTGGTGCGCGCTGGGGCTCTTCTGATCCCGGAGCTGCGGTGATGATCCTGGTCTGCTTGTCGCTTCCTCCTGTGGTCTGACGGTTGGTGCCCTTGTCCTACTTGGTCGTTAATTCCCCCTCTGGGTTTTTTTGGTCTCTTTTGGGCATGCGCTGTGGGATACTTATGTGTCTTTATTTATGTCTTTCAGGCGGGACACCTGTGGGTTGTGGTTTCTCCCGGTCCTATCCCTTACTATCCCTCATCTTCCCTTTCTGGCTTCTGGGGGCATCCTTTGGGGGGGCATCCCGGGTGGCTTTTATTAGCCTTTACCCTGTGCTGGCCTATTGCGCCTGTGTTAATCACCATATGGAGGCTTCTAGGGATAACGTGCTTCTTCGGGACTATCCCGGATGTGTACCGTGTGTGGGGTATCCCCTGTGAGTGACAGTGTCAGGGTGTGCGTGCCGTGCACCCAAAGTGTCCTTGTGCTACAGTCTGGGCTGCTCGCTTTGCTTCCCAGCTCTGTGCCCTCCTCGGCATCGCCTACCCCCCCCCCCCCCCGCGCCTGCCTTTAGCCCCCAGTGAGGGGGATACTGGCAGGGGATCACAGTCTGATCTGGCACTTCGTGTGGCCAGCATTGAAAGGCAACTTGCCAGCCTGTTCCACGTAAGGCCTCTAGTAAGAAGCGGCACCCACGCCTGCCTGGTTTGCTGAGGAACATGAGGAAATTGATCTTTTTGATGACCGTTACTCCCTAGAGGAGGGAGAGCTTTTCCCGGGCTCTGATTCCTCTGGGGACCAGCAGGTGGGCTGCGACAGTGATCCTGGGTCTGAGGATTCCTGGTTCCCTGAGGACACTGCTAATCTGTTGTCCCACATTTTTGAAATCTTGCACATTGTCCCTCCTGAGGTGGCTAAGAGGAAACAGGGTGAGCTTTTTCGTCCTGTTAGGCAGCGTCTGGATTTCCCTGAGCAGAGTCATTTCACTCATTTGGTGCTCAAGGAGTGGGAACATCCTAGTAGATTGCCCGCGGTGCCCAAAAGGTTGGATAAGAAATACCCCTTTCCTGCTGACCTGGTTAAGCGGTGGATGCTCCCGTTCTGGGGCTGTCCGTCAGTCATGCCTTCCCCTGACACTACTACACTGCGGGACAGCGAGGACCTGCACATGGATCAGCTGGCCTGCCATGCTTTTACATTTGTGGGGGCTGGGCTGTGTCCGGCCTGTGCCTCTGCCTTAACAGATATTGCTCTTAAGACAGATCAATCGTCTCCTTGATGGCACTACAGCTGGTAGGGAGAAGTATAGGGCCCTCTTGCTTTGCTCTGAATTTGTTGCCTTTATCTTTACTGCCATGGATGATGTGGTACAGCTGAGTGGTAGGGCCTCTGCCCTTTTGGTGGCTAGGCGCCGCTCTGTTTGGTTGCGTCAGTGAGCAGCTGCTGCTGCTGCTAAGAAGGCTCTTACTGGGCTCCCCTTTGTGGGGTTGCGGCTCTTTGGTGAGCGTCTGGATGTTTTAGCCAAGGATGGTAGGCTGCCTCAGCGGAGGCAGCCTCGGCCTTTTCGGGGGCCCTCCGCTTCCTTCTCCTCCTTTCGTGCCCCCAGAGGGGGTATCCGCAGGGGTTTTGGGGCCGTGGCAGATCCTGTGGTCGTCCCGGCTCTCCTGGGACCCCAAGCCCAAACCTTCTCCCAAGCCCCCTCAGGCATGAGGAGGCGCCCTCACCCTTTCGGGTGGGGGGACAGCTTCGGCTCTTTGCTCATGTCTGGAGGCTACGCGTCTCAGACCCGGTGGATTCAGGAGGTGGTGTCCTCCAGTTACAAGATAGAGTTTGCAGCCTGGCCGCCCCCCAGATTCATCAGATCCCGGATGTCTCACAACCCTCTGTCAGCTCAGGGGTTGCGCCTTGCGGTTTAACGTCTGTTGGAGTCAGGAGTCATTTGCCTGGTGCCTCCCCAGGAACGGGGTCAGGGTTTCTACTACAATCTGTTCACGTTCCCCAAAAAAGGACGGGTTCTTGAGGCCCATCCTGGACCTGAAGGGTCTCAACAAGGTTGTCAGGTTCAAGCACTTTCGCAAGGATGCTTACCTTCACGTGCCAATCTTCCCTGGTCATCAGAGATTTCTAAGGTTTGCTCTGGAGGATCAGCATTACCAGTTTGTGGCCTTACCGTTCGGTATCACCTCGCCCCCTCGGGTGTTTACCAAGGTGCTGGTGGGCATGATGGCTCTGCTGCGGCATCTGGAGATTCGCATTTTTCCTTACCTGGACGACATTCTGATTGCAGCTCAGTCCCTTCATCAGGCCGAGAGGGATACTCAGGTGGTGACCTCTACTCTCGAGTCCTTCGGCTGGGTGATCAACTACCCCAAGTCTTCACTGTCTCCGTCTTTGGTGAGGTCCTTTCTGGCCATGACTCTGGATACCTCTCAGGTCAAGGTATTTATGCCCCAGCAGAAGGTGGAGGGCCTTCAGCAGCAGACACGGGCTCTGCTTTTGTGTCCCCATCCCTCCATCCGGCAATCAATGCAGTTAGTGGGCCTGATGGTGTCCTGCTTCTAGGCGGTCCCCTTTGCTCAGTTTCACATGAGACCTCTTCAGTTGCACCTCTTGTCAGTTTGGGATTGGGACCCTGTGTCCCTGGATCAGGAATTTGCTCTGTTTCCCATGGCTGGACTCAAGGAACCTCCTAGTGGGCAGGACATTTCTGCCCCTGTGTTGGGAGACTGTGGTTGGGGGGGGCTTTTGGAAGTCTCTGCAGTTCCAGGGTCAGTGGGGCCCCCAGGATTCCCATGCTCCCATCAATGTCCTGGAACTTAGGGCGATCAGGTTGTTTTTTTCTCAGCTGACCCCACACCTTTGGGGTCGGGCTGTTCAGATCCACTGGGACAACCAGACGGCGGTTGCCTACATCAGTAATCAGGTAGCAAGCGAGCCCTCAAGGAAGTGTCTCTGATACTGTCTTGGGCGGAAGAGAATGTCCCCTGCATCTCGGCGGTTTACATTCCGGGGGTGGAGAACCAGGAGGCAGACTCCCTGAGCAGGGGGACGTCTTGGCTGGGGGAATGGTCCCTCGGCAACAAGGTATTTCACTCCCTGTGTCACCGCTGGGGTCAGCCGGATGTGGACTGTTTGCTTCCTGTCACAACCACAAGCTTCCCAGGTTTGTCTCCCTGTCTTAGGACCCTCTGGGCCTCGCCACGGATGCGCTAGCAATGCCTTGGACGGAGTTTCGGCTCCTCTATGTGTTCCCTCCCTTCCCTCTGCTGCGCAAGATAGCCCAGGAAGGGGTACCAGCCATTCTGGTGGCCCTCTGTTGGCCAAGGAGGGTGTGGTTCACAGACGTTGTGCAGTTGGCAGTGGATCAGTATGCCCTGCCCAAAGATCCAGATGTTCTCACTCAGGGACAGCTGCGCCATCCCAATTTACAAACGCTGGCTTTGACGGCTTGGCTGCTGAAACCTCCATCTTGATGGATAAAGGGTTGCCAGCCTCTGTTGTTGATACCATGATTAGGGCTCGGAAGAAGTCCTCGTCCTTTATCTACTACAGGGTCTGGCATGCTTACATTGCCTGGTGTGAGTCCAAGTCTCTTTCTTGTCAGGTGTTTACTATCCCCAGGATTCTGGAATTTTTGCAACATAGTTTGAATTCGGGCCTTCAACTTAGTACCCTCAAGGGACAGGTGTCAGCTCTGGCAATTTTTTTCCAAAGATCCTTTGCCGATCACCGGTTGGTTAAGACTTTTTTCCAGGGAGTTATTCATGTGCGTCCGCCATGTAAGCCTATGCTACCAGTTTGGGACCTGAATCTGGTGTTGTCTGCTCTGCAGGGTCCTCCCTTTGAGCCTATACGTGGGGCTGCCTTGCCCATTCTGACTCTTAAGGTGGCCTTTTTGGTGGCCATTACTTCTGTCAGGCGAGTTTCTGAGCTGGCAGCGCTTTCCATCAAACCTCCTTATTTTGAAAGGCATCAGGATAAGGTGGTGTTTCGGCTTAAAGTGGACCAACACCCAGGATTTTGACTATCCTGGGTCTTGGTCCACTTCGGTGGGGCACCCCCGATCGGGGTGCCCGCTGTGTGAAACCCCCCCGAACCCCCCGAAAAACTGACCTCTCCCAGCGCCGACGGACAAGCCGCGGACAAGCGGCTCCTCCGCCGCCGCCTCCCGCGCGTCCCTCTTGACGCGCCCGCGCTGGCCATTCGCAGACGGCCGGCGCAGGCGCGCGGTAAGGGGTTTGGGGGGGTTTCACCCCGCGGGACATCCGAGATCGGGAGGGAGGTGATCGGCCCGGGAATCTTATAGATTCCTGGGCCGATCACCCGTGGGTGTTGGTCCACTTTAAACCGGATTTCTTGCCTAAGGTTGTGTCTGCTTTTCATCTCGATCAGGACATTGTTTTGCCGCCTTTGTGTCCTAAGCCTGCTAATGCCAAGGAGCGGACCCTTCATTCTCTGGATGTTGTTAGGGCTCTGAAGTTTTATTTGGTTGCTACTGAGTCTTTCAGGAAGTCTGACGCTCTTTTTGTTCTTCCTGCTGGACCTAGGAAGGGTTTGCCTCCTGCTAAATCCACTATCAGCAAGTTGATCCGTCAGGCGGTGGAGCAGGCCTACTCTGCCAGGGGGAAGGTTCCTCCTTTTCGGGTTACTGCTCATTCTACTCGTGCTATTGGTGCTTCTTGGGCCTTTCAGCACCAGGCTTCTGTTGAACAAGTTTGTAAGGCCGCAACTTGGTCTTCTGTTCATACTTTTTCCAAGTTTTACAAGGTTGATGTTAAGGCTGATGCTGCTTTTGGCCGCAGGGTACTTCAGGCAGTGGTGGTTTACACTGCCTACTGTTACTCTTTGGGGATCCCACCCTACTTTATGGACACTGCTTTTGGAAGTCCCAGATGTAATGACTTTGTGAAGCAGGCCGTGCCATGCATTGGGAAAAAGACAATTCTGTGAGTACTCACCTGTAGAATTGCTTTTACTATGCATGGCACGGCCTGCTTCACCCCACCCTTATCATTATTCTTGGTTGCCTCTTTATGGTGATTGTTCCAAGTTAGTTGGGGTTCTATTACCTTTTTACCTTTATTATCTCTCGGTTTCTTGAAATAACTGCTTGTCAACACTGGAGAAGTCTACGGTAATTCCGTGTTTATATGGTACCGGGAGGAGCCACAACTCTTTTGCAGTACACTGCGCCACCTTGTGGCGGAATAACCCAGATGTAATGACTTCGTGAAGCAGGCCGTGCCATGCATGGTAAAGCAATTCTACAGGTGAGTATTCACAGAATTGTCTTTTGGCCAATACATGTATGCCATGTTTGATATCAAATGAAAGGTCTTATAATCCTGAATAAGACTCTCTCACTAATATAGTCATAACTGTCATATTTCAAGAGTTACACCACTCTCCAAAAATACCATCCAATGCCCATGTCTAATGTGTATATGAGTGTCTGAGTCAGAGGCCAACCTAATTAGGAATTCAAGGGGAAATGAGCTGCAGCCCAGAAAACACCCCAGCTATTGAGGTACTTTTTGGTAGCTAGGCGTGAATATAGTCCATTGTCATGGTCTGTAATCCTGAATAAGACTCTCTCATTAATATAGTCATAACTGTCATATTTCAGGAGTTACACCGCTCTCCAAAAATATCATTCGGTGGCCGTGTCTAATGTGTATTTGAGTGTCTGAGTCAGAGGCCAACCTAATTAGGAATTCAAGGATTCCTTTTCAAGGGCAAATGAGCTGCAGCCCAGAAAACACCTCTACTATTGAGGTACTTTTTGGCAGCTAGGTGTCATTCAGTCAGCTGACTCTTTTTGGGTGTGCTCTGCCGGTGAACGTCTCAGCGCTGCGGCAACAAATAATCAGAATCTTGGAAGTCATAATTTAATAAAACTCTTCTTTTCCCCGCGTTCCTAAAATCTACTTAGCTTACAGATACTCGTACCGCAGTTCCAGTCTAATCCCCATCCTAGACAAACGCGCACGCTCCCCAAACACAAGCGGCGCCGGCCTGTCACACTCTGACTCTCCGAAACGTATTGCCTGGGACGCAGAGAAGCCTGCGGAGAGATTTCGATGTTCTGCGGCACTGCGAGATTTATCGCTCCCCTCTCTACATTTATTACTGACAGAACACTCGTGCATGAGGATAAAATGCTCCTCACACTGAGATTGAAATGATTAAATGGCCAATATAATTTCCCAGGATCCACCGAGGCGGGGAGGCCATCATTCAGGTGAGGAATTAATTAGGCAGTTTGGAGGAACAGTTTAAGAAACATTAAAGTAAAAGTTGCCGGGTCCACGCGGGCTGGGAAGGCGCCAGTCTCAGGCCGCATAGGTAGGTCGTCGCACTTACCCGGGAGCCCAATGTGATGTTCATTAGTAATTGCTTCTCCTGCAGAGGGGAAACAAAAGGCTAATGTGCTGATGGGCCTGGGAGCACCCGGCTAATATCAGCCTGATTTTATCTTTATTTCCTCAATCTTTCACTTTTAAAGCGGAACAGAACTCAGAACGGCAGCCCCTGACAACAACCTTGCTAATATCAGCCTGGTCTTATCTTTATTTCCTGACTTTAACTATTAAAGCAGAACAACGCTAGGGGTTGTGGCCGGCATTCTCTGCCTCCTGGGTGTGTCTGAAAGATCTGCCTACAACCCACCTCTATGAAACTACATAAATATTCTATCGAGCGATATAACTCCCACAATACACGTCATCCTATTGTAACCAAGGAATTCATGATCCCCCATTAATTTCTTAGTTAAATGAACCTAAACTTCGAATACATATCATACAGAGTCTGATACTTTGTGGGTTTTCAGGCTTTGGCCAATGTATATATATGCCATGGTTTGATATCAAGTGTAAGGTCTTATAATTCTGAATAAGACTCTCTCATTAATATAGTCATAACTGTCATTTTTCAGGAGTTACACCACTCTCCAAAAATACCATCCAATGTGTCTAATGCGTATTTGAGTGTCTGAGTCGGGGAGAGGGGAGCTCCTGAAAACAACCCTGCTAATATCAGCCTGGTCTTATCTTTATTTCCTGATTGTCTTTCACTATTAAAGCGGAACAAAACCCAGAACGGCAGCCCCTGGGAACTCCTGACAACAACCCTGCTAATATCAGCCTGGTCCTTATCTTTATTTCCTGACTCTCTTTCACTATTAAAGCAGAAAAACACTAGGGGTTGTGGCCGGCATTCTCCGCCTCCTGGGTGTGATATAACTCCCACAATATGCATGTTATCATATTGTAACCAAGTAATTTATGGTCCCCATTAATTTCTTAGTTAAATGAACCTAAACATCAAATACATATCATACAGAGTCTGATACTATGCAGATTATCAGGCTTTGGCCAATACATATAGGTCATGTTTGATATCAAAGGAAAGGTCTTATAATTCTCTTTCATTAATATAGCCATACCTGACATATTTCAGGAGTTACACTGCTCTTCCACAAGTATCATCCAATGTGTCTAATGTGTATTTAAGTGTCTGAGTCGGGGAGAGAGGAGCTCCTGACAACAACCCTGATAATGTCAGCCTGGTCTTATATTTATTTCCTGACTCTTTTACTATTAAAGCAGAATAAACCCAGAACGGCAGCCCTTGGGAGCTCCTGACAACAACCCTGATAATGTCAGCCTGGTTTTATCTTTATTTCCTGACTCTTTCATTATTAAAGTGGAACAAAACCCAGAATGGCAGCCCCTGGGAGCTCCTGACAACAGCCCTGCTAATATCAGCCTGGTCCTATCTTTATTTCGTGACTCTTGGTCACTATTAAAGCAGAACAACGCTAGGGGTTGTGGCCGGCATTTTCCGCCTCCTGGGTGTGTCTAAAGGATCTGCCTACAACCCGCCTCTATGAAATTACTTAAATATTCTATAAAGTGGTATAATTCCCACAATACACATGTTATCATATTGTAACCAAGTAATTCACGAGCCCCATTAATTGCTTAGTTAAATGAACCTAAACATCAAATACATATCATACAGAGTCTGATACTTTGTGGATTATCAGTCTTTGGCCAATACATATAGACCATGTTTGATATCAAATGAAATGTCTTATACTCCTGAATAAGACTCTCTCATTAATATCGTCATAACTGTCATATTTCAGGAGTTACACCGCTCTCCAAAAATACCATCCAATGCCGGTGTCTAATATGTATCTGAGTGTCTGAGTCGGGGAGAGGGGAGCTCCTGACAACAACCCTGCTAATATCAGCCTGGTTTTATTTTTATTTCCTGAATCTCTTTCACTATTAAAGCGGAACTAAACCCAGAACAGCATCCCCTGGGAGCTCCTGACAACAACCCTGCTAATATCAGCCTGGTCTTATCTTTATTTCCTGACTCTCTTTCACTATTAAAGTGGAACAAAACCCAGAACAGCAGCTCCTGACAACAACCCTGCTAATATCAGCCTGGTCTTATCTTTATTTCCTGACTCTCTTTCACTATTAAAGCGGACCAAAACCCAGAACGGCAGCCCCTGGGGAGCTCCTGTCATCAACCCTGCTAATATCAGCCTGGTCCTTTGTTTAGTTCCTCGCTCTTGTTATCTGGAGCCTAAATGTTAATGACCTCTCCTGCAGAGGGGAAACAAAAGGCCGATGGAGGTTTCTTAATGTACTGATGGCCACTGAATGGGTCCAGATGGACCTGGAAGCTCCTGACGACAACCCTGCTAATATCAGCCTGGTCTTATCTTTATTTCCTCACTCTCTTACACTATTAAAGCGGAACAAAACCCAGAACGGCAGCCCCCTTAGAGCTCCTGACAACAACCCTGCTAATATGAGCCTGGTTTTAGCTTTATTTCCTGACTCTCTCACACTATTAAAGCGGATAAAAACCCAGGATGGACAATCTAAAAGATTCCAGGGCTGGTCACTGACCCCCCCGGAGTATCTCGACTAGTCCACAGCAACCCATACTTACCCTTTTGCATCGTCCTTCTGAACAGACACCCTACCCCCCTGAGCATCGCCCATTCACAACTAACACTCTGAAGAAGCCCAAGCTGGCGAAACGCGTCAGGGACTAGGGCTATAAATACCTTCCCATCCACACTTTGAGGAAAAAAAATTATTAGGATGCCACTGTGTTGTTTTTAGTTAGACCACTACATGCAATCCCCTATTTTTGTACCCTCTGCTTTGACCCTGTAGTGACGCAAGGCCCAATTTTATCAAATTTTATCTGACAGACCCCGCCTATTATGCTTATTATTATGCTGCATCACAGAGGCAAGGGCCACGCCCACTTTTTTTCTGACGAGAAATCTGGAGTGGAACCTGTAAACCTCAATATTGGACATTTCTTCTTCAATTTAAAAACCGAGAACCGTTTAGGATGGCGCAAAATGTAGCCCAAAACCTTGCCTTTGCCTGCAGTATCACTTTAAAGTGGACCAAAATTGGTCGGTCTTTCATTTCAAGGGGCCATGATAAAATGTATGCTGCGGTAACGCTGTTTTAACCTTAAAGCAGGACAAAACCCACATGGGCCGGCTCTGGAATCTAAAAGAAAAAAAGTTGTTTTTTTTTTCACTTCAAGGGGTCGCGATTAAAATGTATGCTGCGGAAGCGCCGCTTTAACCTTAAAGCGGAACAGAACCCGGTGTGATGTATGCAGCGTATCAGCAGCAGGCAGTGGGGGGGTGAGTAACGGCAGCTGTCGGCTTTCTGAAGGCGGGAGGTGAATCTCGCATGGGAGCGGCGGGTGGTGTACGGTTATTGGGGAGGTGATTTCTGATGTGTTTGGAATGCTTTATGATGGGGGGGGGGCTTTCTGTGATGCCCGCGGGGTGGCGCGCGTTACGGTCAATCTATACATTCCTTCTTTTGCGTCGCATTTTGAGTAGGCGGGAGGTTTAACTCCTTCTGTGCTGTTGTGTTTTGCAGATCCCTTGGCCATGGGTCCCCAGAAAGCCCTGGAAACCATCGGGGCCAACCTGCAGAAGCAGTACGAAAACTGGCAGCCGCGGGTAAGTGCTCTTTAAGAAGATAGGAACTGAAATTCAGAAGTAGCCAAGCTCCTCCCGTCAGTAGCCCAGCTGGAAACTGGCAGCCGAGCATTGCTATTGGGCCAGCCCACAGACTGCTACCGCCGGGGGGTGGTCCAATGCCTAATGCCGACACAGCGGCCCAACCTGAGCCTGCAGCCGATCTACTGTCTGTCAAGAATGGGGGCGGGGCTAATGTTCTACGTACTGTCTATCAAGAATGGGGGCGGGGCTAATGTTCTCACTGTCTATCAAGCACGAGAGATGGGGATAATGTTTCCTTATTGTCTATCAAGCATGAGGGGCGGGGCTAATGTTCTTCTTACTGTTTATCAAGAATGGGGGCGGGGCTAATGTTCTCACTGTCTATCAAGCACGAGAGATGGGGATAATGTTTTCCTTACTGTCTATCAAGCATGAGGGGCGGGGCTAATGTTCTCCTTACTGTTTATCAAGAATGGGGGCGGGGCTAATGTTCTCACTGTCTATCAAGCACGAGAGATGGGGATAATGTTTTCCTTATTGTCTATCAAGCATGAGGGGAGGGGCTAATGTTCTCCTTACTGTTTATCAATCAAGCACAAGGGGCGGGTCTAATGTTCTAATTGTTTATCATGCACGAGGGGTGGGGCTAATGTTCTCCTTACTATCAAGAATAAGGGGTGGCGCCAATGTTCTCCTTACTGTCTCTCAGGTTGCAGGGGCGGGGCTAATGTTCTGACTAGCTAACCAGCTAGAGGGGCGGGGCTAATGTTCTCAAGCCTGTCTGTCAAACATAAGGGGGTGGGGCTAATGTTCTCCAGCCTGTCTTTCAAGCATAAGGGGGTGGGGCTAATGTTCTCCAGCCTGTCTTTCAAGCGTAAGGGGGTGGGGCTAATGTTCTCCAGCCTGTCTTTCAAGCATAAGGGGGTGGGGCTAATGTTCTTACTGTCAAACACAATGGGCGGGGCTAATGTTCTCACTGTCTATCAAGCACGAGAGGTGGGGATAATGTTTTCCTTATTGTCTATCAAGCATGAGGGGAGGGGCTAATGTTCTCCTGACTGTTTATCAATCAAGCACAAGGGGCGGGTCTAATGTTCTAATTGTTTATCATGCACGAGGGGTGGGGCTAATGTTCTCCTTACTATCAAGAACGAGGGGTGGAGCTAATGTTCTCCTTACTATCTGTCAGGTTGCAGGGGCGGGGCTAATGTTCTGACTAGCTAACCAGCTAGAGGGGCGGGGCTAATGTTCTTCAGCCTGTCTATCAAGCATAAGGGGGCGAAGCTTATGCTCTTCAGCTTGCCTATCGAGCAAAAAGGGGCGGGGCAAATGTTCTCTTTACTGTCTATCAAGCATAAAGAGCTGTGACTAATGTTCTCAAGCCTGTCTGTCAAGCATAAGGGGGTGGGGCTAATGTTCTCCAGCCTGTCTGTCAAGCATAAGGGGGTGGGGCTAATGTTTTCCAGCCTGTCTTTCAAGCATAAGGGGGCGGGACTAATGTTCTAATTATTTATCATGCACGAGGGGTGGAGCCAATGTTCTCCTTACTGTCTCTCAGGTTGCAGGGGCGGGGCTAATGTTCTGACTAGCTAACCAGCTAGAGGGGCGGGGCTAATGTTCTCCAGCCTGGCTTTCAAGCATAAGGGGGTGGGGATAATGTTCTCCAGCCTGTCTTTCAAGCATAAGGGGGCGGGGCTAATGTTCTTACTGTCAAGCACAATGGGCGGGGCTAATGTTCTCACTGTCTTTCAAGCATAAGGGGGTGGGGCTAATGTTCTCCAGGCTGTCTATCAAGCATAAGGGGGTGGGGCTAATGTTCTCCAGGCTGTCTATCAAGCATAAAGGGGCGGGGCTAATGTTCCTGTCAATCACAACGGGCGGGGCTAATGTTCTCCTTACGGTCTATCAAGCATGAGGGGCGGAGCTAATGTTCTTACTGTCTATCATGCACAAGAGGCGGGTCCAATGTTCTAATTGTTTATCAAGCACGGGGCTAATGTTCTCCTTACTATCAAGAACGAGGGGCGGGGTTATCAAGCATGTGCTAGGCTGGGGGGCGGGGCTAATGTCCTGCAGCCCATTTATCAATGAAGTCTTAAGTAACTCTTGTGGCTCATGAGAACCGTCACGATTAAATTAATGTCAATCCCATCACAAGCCACATGAGTTGTTTAGAGCGGACTGCCCCTTTAAGCCGCAGTCATTAGCCCCTCCCCTTCCATCCAGGTCACGCTGTAGCTGTGGGGAACAGATCAAGGCAACCGGACTCCTCAGCGCTTCCTACATCATGAAAGCATCAAAAAGGGGAGCTCCGGGGGGCCAAGGCCGCGGCGCGCTCCTTCTGACGCCGCGGCTCCCTTTTTGATGCTCTGTTTTTAATTGCCGCCCTTGGCGGAGGGGGCGCGCTGAGCGAGCCGGGGCCCCGGGGCAGTGAGGGGGTTAAGCTCATGCTCCATTGACAGGCGCTGCACGTTTTCTGCGCTCCACAGGCCTTTTTTTTGTTTTTTACTGCAGCCATAAAGCGAGGATGGTTTGCGTGCAAACTTAAAGTGGACCAAAACCCAGGATTCTGACTTTCCTGGGTTTTGGTCCCCAATCGGAGATGCCGGCTGTGTGAAACCCCCCAAGATCACCGACACCGACTCACCTCTTCCCGGTCCTACGGCGCATGTGCGGCCGCTCGTCCAATCGGCACGCTCGGAGCCGCTGACGTCACATCGTCTAAGGCCAGCGGCTCCGAGCGCGCTGCCAGCCGCATCCCCCGCTTCCCTCTAACAGGGAGCCATTCACAAATAGAGGGATAGCGGGGATGCGGCTCGCACATGCGCCATTGGGCCAGGAAACAAGGTAAGTGTATGGGGCGACCCGGGGGTGTCACACAGCAGGGCATCCCGATTCTGGATGCCCCGAAGGGAGGGAAGCGATCGCCCAGGAATCTTACGGCATGGGATTTGGTCCACTTTAAAAGTTCCGTCCCACATTGTTACGCTTCCTGTCAGATCATTAATAAAGGGGACCCAAACACTTCTCCCACAGCCCCCAGTGACAGGAAACTCCACAGTAGCCCCTCCCCTTGCAATTTCTGCTCTGCCCATAGAGAAAAGGGATCGCTCACTAGGAGCACGAGAACGGGGACACTTATTAGGGTGGAGTTCCCCTTTAAAGTGGACCAACACCCAGGGGGGATCGGCCCGGAAATCTATAAGATTCCCGGACCGATCAGATCCCTCCCCTCATCCGAAATCGGGATGTCCCGCGGGGAGGAACCCCCCAGGAGGCCCACAAACCTTACCTCAGCCCCGTTCCATCGGCGCATGCGCGAGCCGCGGCCGCGTCTCGCGCTTCCCTCTAACAGGGCGCCGTTTGTGAATGGCCGGCGCAGGCGCGCTCCCTGTTAGAGGGAAGCGCGAGACGCGGCCTCCAGCGCTCAGAGCCAGCTGAGCTGGTATGCGCATCCAGGCGGCCTTGGACGCGCATACCACAGCGGCTCTGAGCGCTGTGATTGGCTGGCGCGGTCACGTGGGAGCGGGGAGAGGTGAGTTTTTTTGGGCTTTCTGGGGGGTTTCAGACAGCGGGAAGTGGACCAAAACCCAGGATAGTCAAAATCCTGGGTGTTGGTCCACTTTAAAGCAATCCTGCGCTGTGGAATGGCTTTTCTCTTTAAAGTGGACCCTAACCCAGGATTTTGACTTTCCTGGGTTTTGGTCCGATGCCCCGCTGTGCGACACCCCCCAGATCACCTCTTCCTGGTCCTACGGCTATGCGCGGCTGCTCGTCCAATCAGCACGCTCGAAGCCGCTGACGTCATGTTGTCTGAGGCCAGCGACTACGAGCACGCGCCTTGCTAGAGGGATAGCGGGGATGCGGCTCGCGCATGCGCCGTTGGACCAGGAAGCAAGGTAAGTGTATGGGGGCAACCTGGGGGGTATCACACAGCGGGGCATCCCAGTTTTGGGTGCCCCGGGGGGAGGGAATTGATCGGCCCGGAACCTTATACATTCCAGGGCCGATTGTGCTTTCCAGGGCCGATTGGTCCACTTTAAAGGAACAGTCCAACGTCTGTAACGCTTGTGGTTCATGGGAGCAGCCATGATGGGATTGGGGCAGCTGCCGCCCCATTGTCTTCTATTGAGATGCACTAAGCAAAACGCTCTCCTCTCAGTAGAAGACAATGGGGCAGCAACCCCATCATGGCTGCTCCCATGAAGAGTTAGACTGCACTGTCCCTGTGTAACTCCAACACAAACCCCTTTTGAGAAAACTGCTGACTCCTCGCCTGCACCCCGCCCACTCTCCTTAAAGCGGAACAAAACCCAGGAATTTGACTTGGGTGTCCCAAATCGGGATGCCCCGCTGTGTGAGGCCCCCCCCCAATTTGCCCTGTTAAAGATGACCAAAACACACGGAGGAATCTATACAATTCCCTCCCCCCGGGGCGGGATACCCCGCTGTGTGATACCCCCAGGTCACCCCATACACTTACCTTGTTTCCCGGTCCAACAGCATCCCCGCTTTCCCCTCTAGCAGGGCGCGCTCCCTGTTAGAGGGAAGCGGCTCGCCATAGACGAAGCGTAGACAACATGACGTCTGCAGATCTGAGCGCGCTGATTGGAGAAGCGGCCGCACATGCGCCGTAGGACCGGGAAGAGGTGAGTTGGTTTAAGTTTTACACAGTGGGGCATCCCCGATCGGTTACCAAAACCCAGAATGGTCAAAATCCTGTGTTTTGGTCCACTTTAAACTCGCCTTTCCCTTCTCCCGCGGCCTCCCATCCTATCAGAGTTATTTACCTTTCAGCAATAGGCACAGATTGTTTACAATGGGGAGATATGGGGAGACATGGGGAGTGCTGCCTGGTCCCCGCCCTCATGCGCACCCCCAGCCTTTCTGAATGGCTTTGGCGGGAGCGCGCATGCGGACGAAGTTGCTCCTCGTTGTAAACGGCGCATCCCAAGATTTTTAAAGCAGACC
>CM051243.1:193440230-193843369 GCA_027917425.1 Gastrophryne carolinensis
TCTCTCTCTCTCTCTCTCTCTCTCCTCCCCTCTCTCTCTCTCTCTCCCTCCTCTCTCTCTCTCTCTCTCTCTCTCTCTCTCTCCCTCCCTCCCCTCTCTTTCCCACCCTCCTTTTTTTCTCTCCCTCTCCCGTTTTTTCAGGATCATCCTGGATCCTTCCTGAGGGTCTCCTTTAATAACCGCCCCTGTGTTTAGTAGCTCTCTGCAGCTCCAATGTAGGGCCCCATACATAGGTTCCAGAGCGCCTGGCACGATATAAGAATGACAGATCGCCCTTGTTTGGCGGGATTGTCGCCATCTCTCCGCTCTGCAACGCTTCTCCGGCTGCCTCATTGTCCAATTACTAGCTTGATTCATAAAATCCGAGACATCTGCAAGAAGCACAGCGGGGGCCCCTCTGCTCACTTCGCTGGTGGTTTGTTCATTTTTTTCACCCCATTGGCTGAGGATTAAACCTGTTCTCTCACAACGCGGAGGCCTCATTCATGAGATTGTCGGAGCTTTTCGCCACTTTGGGCCCCTTAGCAGCATTTTGGACCAGGATAGTCAAAATCCTGAGTTTTGGTCCACTTTAATGCCGGGGTAAAGCCCTTTTTTGCGAAGCCCACTATGGCTTTTGCTATGGCGATCTGTGAAACCTATGTAGGCTTCTGGGAAGACTGATTGAGAAAGCCATATGTGGGGCGGGGGGGGCACCAAGGCTCTTCTGGATGAATGAGACCCTTTCCGGGCTCCTGGTGTAAGTGCACTTACAAACAAAAGGTAAGTGCGTTACCTCTCCTGTGTCCTCGCCGCGTTGGATGTGCGCACGGCCTCCTCCTGGATTTCTATAATGAAGTGTCCGCAGCACATCAAAGCGAGCCGGCGTGTGACAGCAGTGCATGAAGAGAGGGGCCCGAGAGCGCGTGTTCTACCACCGACCTCATTACCGGCAGACCTGCTCGCCTCCGCTCGCTCTTATGACAGCCGGGCGGAGGGATATATTGATTCATTTCGTCTTGCACTTTTACCTCGATGGATTCAGAAGAGCGAAGCTCTGCTGGAGACGTTGGTCACGTGATCTGAAGTGCTCTTAAAGAGGCCCTTTGACGAAGGGGTGATTGTGTAGGATCCGGTGCCAGTGTATTATGGGTGTCTTGGTGCCCGGTATCTGAATATAGACCAGGTGGCGTCCGAAAGGCGTAAGTGCTGCATCATTTTGGACTGCTGTCGGGGTCTGGTAATGTGTTTTTATGGCTGTTTTTGACTTGTTATAATTTTTAAAGGACTTCAATAAAAATTAATTTTAAGGAGTGCTGACCCTTGAACTGTTTTTCTGGCTGCATAGGGGTTTGGGATGCCCCAGGTAATGCACCCTGCTGCACACTTACAAATCGGAGTGCATTTACCCCTCCATATCTTGGTGCCCGGACACTGACCTCTCCAGGAAGTCCTTGTTCATGTTCGGAGTACGGATGCAGATGCCTTGGTGGCCTTAACATGTAGGGTGGCTCCTCACTCTCTGTAAACGGTCCCTTGGCAGCCAGTCTTAACATGTAGGGTGGCTCCTCACTCTCTGTAAACGGTCCCTTGGCAGCCAGTCTTAACATGTAGGGTTGCTCCTTCCTCTCTGTAAACAGACCCTTGTTTGGCAGTCTTAACATGTAGGGTGGCTCCTTACCCCCTGTAAACAGGCCCATAGCAGCCAGTCTTTAACATGTAGGGTGGCTCCTTACTCTCTGTAAACAGGCCCATTGCAGCAAGTCTTAACATGTAAGATGACTCCTTACTCTCTGTAAGCAGGGCCCTTGGTTGGCAGTCTAAACATGTAGGGTGGCTCCTTACCCTCTGTAAACGGGGCCCTTGGCAGCCAGTCTTAACATGTAGGGGTGGCTCCTCACTCTCTGTAAACGGGCCGTTGGCAGCCAGTCTTAACATGTAGGGTAGCTCCTTACTCTCTGTATATAGGCTCATAGCAGCCAGTCTTAACATGTAGGGTGGCTCCTTACCCCCCTGTAAAGAGGCCCTTGGCTGGCAGTGTTAACATGTAGAGTGGCTCCTTACCCCCTGTAAACAGGCCCTTGGCTGACAGTCTTAACATGTAGGGTGGCTCCTTACTCTCTGTAAACAGGCCCATTGCAGCAAGTCTTAACATGTATGGTGGCTCCTTACTCTCTGTAAACAGGCTCTTGGCTGGCAGTCTTAACATGTAGGGTGACTCACTCTCTGTAAACAGGCCCTTGGTTGGAAGTCTACAGAGGGTAAGGAGCCACCCTACATGTTTAGACTTCCAACCAAGGGCCTGTTTACAGAGAGTAAGGAGCCACCTTACATGTTAAGACTTGCTGCAATGGGCCTGTTTACAGAGAGTAAGGAGTCACCCTACATGTTAAGACTGCCAGCCAAGAGCCTGTTTACAGAGAGTAAGGAGCCAACCTTACATGTTAAGACTTGCTGCAATGGGCCTGTTTACAGAGAGTAAGGAGTCACCCTACATGTTAAGAATGCCAGCCAAGGGCCCCTTTACAGAGGGTAAGGAGCCACCCTACATGTTAAGACTGCCAGCCAAGGGCCTGTTTACAGGGGTAAGGAGCCACTCTACATGTTAAGACTGGCTGCCAAAGGCCGTTTACAGAGGGTAAGGAGCCACCCTACATGTTTAAACGGGCCTTTGGCAGCCAGTCTTAACATGTAGGGTGGCTCCTTACCCTCTGTAAAGGGGCCCTTGGCTGGCATTCTTAACATGTAGGGTGGATCCTCACTCTCTGTAAACAGACCCTTGGCAGACAGTCTTAACATGTAGGGTGACTCCTTACTCTCTGTAAACAGGCCCATTGCAGCAAGTCTTAACATGTATGGTGGCTCCTTACTCTCTGTAAACAGGCTCTTGGCTGGCAGTCTTAACATGTAGGGTGACTCACTCTCTGTAAACGAGGCCCTTGGTTGGAAGTCTACAGAGGGTAAGGAGCCACCCTACATGTTTAGACTTCCAACCAAGGGCCTGTTTACAGAGAGTAAGGAGCCACCTTACATGTTAAGACTTGCTGCAATGGGCCTGTTTACAGAGAGTAAGGAGTCACCCTACATGTTAAGACTGCCAGCCAAGAGCCTGTTTACAGAGAGTAAGGAGCCACCTTACATGTTAAGACTTGCTGCAATGGGCCTGTTTACAGAGAGTAAGGAGTCACCCTACATGTTAAGAATGCCAGCCAAGGGCCCCCTTTACAGAGGGTAAGGAGCCACCCTACATGTTAAGACTGCCAGCCAAGGGCCTGTTTACAGGGGGTAAGGAGCCACTCTACATGTTAAGACTGGCTGCCAAAGGCCGTTTACAGAGGGTAAGGAGCCACCCTACATGTTTAAACGGGCCTTTGGCAGCCAGTCTTAACATGTAGGGTGGCTCCTTACCCTCTGTAAAGGGGCCCTTGGCTGGCATTCTTAACATGTAGGGTGGATCCTCACTCTCTGTAAACAGACCCTTGGCAGACAGTCTTAACATGTAGGGTGACTCCTTACTCTCTGTAAACAGGCCCATTGCAGCAAGTCTTAACATGTAAGGTGGCTCCTTACCCTCTGTAAACAGGCCCTTGGTTGGAAGTCTAAACATGTATGGTGGCTCCTTACCCTCTGTAAATGGGCCTTTGGCAGCCAGTCTTAACATGTAGGGTGGCTCCTTACCCCCTGTAAACAGGCTCTTGGCTGGCAGTCTTAACATGTAGGGTGACTCCTTACTCTCTGTAAACAGGCCCATTGCAGCAAGTCTTAACATGTAAGGTGGCTCCTTACCCTCTGTAAACAGGCCCTTGGTTGGAAGTCTAAACATGTAGGGTGGCTCCTTACCCTCTGTAAACAGGCCCTTGGTTGGAAGTCTAAACATGTAGGGTGGCTCCTTACCCTCTGTAAACGGGCCTTTGGCAGCCAGTCTTAACATGTAGGGTGGCTCCTTACCCTCTGTAAACAGGCCCATGGCAGCCAGTCTTAACATGTAGGGTGGCTTCTTACTCTCTGTAAACAGGCCCTTGTCTGGCATTCTTAACATGTAGGGTGACTCCTTACTCTCTGTAAACAGGCCCATTGCAGCAAGTCTTAACATGTATGGTGGCTCCTTACTCTCTGTAAACAGGCTCTTGGCTGGCAGTCTTAACATGTAGGGTGGCTCCTTACTCGCTGTAAACAGGCCCATGGCAGCCAGTCTTAACATGTAGGGTGGCTCCTTACCCCCCGCTCTGTAAACAGGTCCATGGCAGCCAGTCTTAACATGTAGGGTGGCTCCTTACCCTCTGTAAACAGGCTCTTGGCTGGCAGTCTTAACATGTAGGGTGGCTCCTCACTCTCTGTAAACAGGCCTTTGGCAGCCAGTCTTAACATGTAGGGTGGCTCTTTACTCTCTGTAAACAGGCTCTTGGCTGGCAGTCTTAACATGTAGGGTGGCTCCTTACTCTCTGTAAACAGGCCCTTGTTTGGCATTCTTAACATGTAGGGTGGCTCCTTACTCTCTGTAAACAGGCCCATTGCAGCAAGTCTTAACATGTAGGGTGGCTCCTTACTCTCTGTAAACAGGCCCTTGGTTGGAAGTCTAAACATGTAGGGTGGCTCCTTACTCTCTGTAAACAGGCCCTTGGTTGGAAGTCTAAACATGTAGGGTGGCTCCTTACCCTCTGTAAACGGGCCTTTGGCAGCCAGTCTTAACATGTAGGGTGGCTCCTTACTCTCTGTAAACAAGCCCATTGCAGCAAGTCTTAACATGTAAGATGACTCCTTACTCTCTGTAAGCAGGCCCTTGGTTGGCAGTCTAAACATGTAGGGTGGCTCCTTACCCTCTGTAAACGGGCCCTTGGCAGCCAGTCTTAACATGTAGGGTGGCTCCTCACTCTCTGTAAACGGGCCGTTGGCAGCCAGTCTTAACATGTAGGGTAGCTCCTTACTCTCTGTATATAGGCTCATAGCAGCCAGTCTTAACATGTAGGGTGGCTCCTTACCCCCTGTAAACAGGCCCTTGGCTGGCAGTCTTAACATGTAGGGTGGCTCCTTACCCCCTGTAAACAGGCCCTTGGCTGGCAGTCTTAACATGTAGGGTGGCTCCTTACTCTCTGTAAACAGGCCCATGTCAGCCAGTCTTAACATGTAGGATGGCTCCTCACTCTCTGTAAACAGGCCCATGGCAGCCAGTCTTAGCTTGTAGTGTGGTTCCTTAACCTCTGTAAACAGGCCCTTGGCTGGCATTCTTAACATTCAGGGTGGCTCCTTACTCTCTGTAAACAGGCCCTTGGCTGGCAGTGTTCCTTCCAGAAAGGACGTGGCTGGGCCATCTGGGCCTGGAGCTACCGGTGCTGGTTTTAATCATGGCGCAGCGTTCCTTCCAGAAAGGACATGGCTGGGCTATCCTGGAATAGAGCCACCGGTGCTGGTTTTAATCATGGCGCAGCGTTCCTTCCAGAAAGGACATGGCCGGGCAATCCTGGAATAGAGCCACCGGTGCTGGTTTTAATCATGGCATCAGTAGCGTTCCTTCCAGAATGTACATGGCCATGCCATCTGGGCCTGGAGCCACCAGTGCTGGTTTTAATCATGGCAGCAGCAGTGCTCCTTCCAGAAAGGACATGGCCGGACCATCCGGGAATAGAGCCACCGCGGTGCTGGTTTTAATCATGGCGGCACCAGCATTGATTTCAGAAAGGACGTGGCTGGGCCATCCGGGCCTGGACCACTAGTGCCAGTTTTAATCATGGCAGCTGCGTTCCTTCCAGACAGGACGGGGCCAGGCCAACCTAGAATAGAGCCACCGTTGCTGGTTTTAATCATGGCAGCAGTGTTGATTCCAGAAAGAACATGGCCAAGTCATCCCGGAATAGAGCCCCCGGTGCTGGTTGTAATCACGGTGGCAGCAGCGTTTCTTCCAGAATGAACGTGGCCGGGCCATACGGGAATTGAGCCACTGGTGCTGGTTTTAATCACGGTAGCAGCGTTCTTTTAGAAAGGACATGGCCGGGCCATCCGGGCCTGGAGTCACCTGTGCTGGTTTTAATCATGGCAGCGGCGTTGCTTTCAGGAAGGACGTGGCCGGGCCATCCGGGAATAGAGCCACTAGTGCTGGTTTTAATCATGGCGACAGCGTTCCTTTTAGAAAGGAAGTGGCCGGGCCATCCGTGCATGGACCATTTATTGCTGATTTTAACCATGGCGACATCGTTCCTTCCAGAAAGGACATGGCCAGGCCATCCGGGAATAGAGCCATCGGGTGGTTTTAATCATGGCGGCAGCGTTTCTTCCAGAAAGGACGTGGCCGGGCCATCTGGGCCTGGATCCACCGGTCCTGGTTTTAATCATGGCAGCCGCGTCCCTTCCAATTCTTGCCTCTGCCCATTTCTCTGGCTGTGACTCCTACCTAAGCGAAACACGCACCGGCCGCGTCTTGTAATTACCGATCGTCTCAGCGTAGGTCGGTTCGCTGTGCTGATTTACAGCGCCCATCAATTGCTCAGGTATCCATATTCAAGCGCCTAATGAAGATTCATCAAACGAAGCCCGTTCTTCGCTCCAGCAAATCCTAATAAACGCAAAAGCCAAGGAGCCGTTTCATGTTCCCGTCCTCAAATAAGAGGGCGTGCGCGCAGCCCTTAACCCCGCGCCAGATTGTCAATAGCTTTTTCGGGCATCGTGCTGATTATTTGGCACCGCCAAAGCAAACCTGGCAACATCTGACCTGAAAAAAAAAATCCGTTTAATGCTGAGCCGCCTGACCTTGGTGCAGATGACGGGTGCGGAATGCGCTGTGATTCTATTAGTGATGATAGCGATCAGCTCTATTCAGGTAATGGCTTGGCCCAGCTAAAGTGGCATGTTTTTTTTTTCTCAATGTTTTTGAGAGAAATTCAAAGATCGTTAGGACAGAATTACCAGCACAAATTTGTACAAACAACAAAGTAACAAAATAACTCATGCAAGGTTCAGCCCATCTGTCTCTCAAAACTGCTGACTGGCTGCAGATATTATGTAGCTTTAAAGGGGTGTCGGGAACTCCTGGGAATTTAAACTTTACCCTATAGAAGTCTATGGGGCATTGTGTCCGACATGTAATTTAGACTCCAGGGCCGGCCACACACTTGGTGCCTCCCCGTCTGCATCTGGTAGCACATAAAGCATTTAAAGAGATCTTGTCGTACCGGCATGTGTGGTGGGATTGCCCAGTAGATTTTGGTCAAGAATCTTTAGAGTTCTCAGTAAGGTATGTGGTAGATCTGTGGTTAGAGACCCTTGGGTATCTCTCCTCAACGCCCCAATCCCCACAGTTCTAGCCTGAAAAAGCGTTTGGTGTATTATATCCTATCAGGGGCAAAGCTGGTGATAGCTGGGGCTTGGAGGTCCCCCACCTTGTATTATATCCTATCAGGGGCAAAGCTGGTGATATCTGGGGCTTGGTGGTCCCCTACCTTGAGCTTCAACGCCTTTAAAAACAAGGTTAACTGCATTATGGCCATGGAAAAAATGTCCACCATTCACAATGGGACTTTGCAGCTGTTCATGGAGGTGTGGAATCCTTGGGTTCGAAATTTTCTGCCTACAGATTTTGATGCAAACCTAATGAGCATCTGATCCTTCCTCGACCCCTTACTTTACTCCCCCCCCCCCCCCCACTTACCTCCTTTCCCCGCCTCAGAGGGGTTATTTTTCTTTAATTTATTTGAATTGAACTTCTCTTGAATCTTATTCGATTTTCTTGTCTGCAGCGAATAAGCTACTGATTGTGACTTAAAGTGGACCAACACCAAGGATATTCTAAGTATGCAGCACGTCCTGCTCCAGATAATGATTCATAACATCTGGTATATAGTCCACAAGAGGGCGCTTTACTGCAGAAATGGCAAAAAAGAGGCCCCTCCCAGTCCATATATATACCCGGGACCTCCCACTAATTCCCCAGTTTCTTCTCTGCAGTGGGCTGCGAAGGACAAGATGATGGCTTCTCTTCTCGCAGGTGAGCTGGGCTTCACAGCCCTGGGCCCTGTAGGACTATTCCCACCCGTTCCACTTTTATTCTGCCTCCCAGCCTTGGCTGCGTGGTCGGATGATGGTAGGCAGCACCTATAAGAGGTGCTTCATTGGAGCTTGCTCCACCGCAAATCCCCCATCAAAGGGTAGGCGGTTGTCAGGTTACTGGTGATCCTGACTTGGGATGCCCCGTCCGCTATTGCCCTGCCTTACATTTATTAATGTTTTAATGGGCTCCTTACTTCCCCTTCTCCCATTATACTGCTCGTCGGGGGGGGTGAGTGCCTGATTAGTGTAAATGTGTTTTGCCTGTTTGACATTACTGTTATGTGTTATCATGCCTTTTTCATGTCTCGCTGGCACTCTCCTCGGCTCTGCTCCTCTCCCCTTCAGTTTTTTGAATTGCCCGCCGCTGACTCGCGCGCCCTGCGGCGACGTCACTCAGGGACCTGACGGCTGCGGGGTGCCTGTCTTCAGCCTGTAACCCCGTGCTTCCAGGCGCGCTCCGCGGTGCTTCCTCATGCGGCCACCCCCTTCAGAGCCCTGCAGCGCCATCTTATCTCTCCTGCGGGATCGATTGCAAGCTCTTTGGCGGTCTGTGAGTGCCCCTGCGGGCCCCCTCTTATATTTTGATTGCCTTTCACTCCTGTTTAATTAATGCGGGTATTGTCGTCTTATGTCTTTCAGGCGGGAAAACTAATTTGAGGTTTCTCCCGGTCCTGTGCCTTCTATTAGTCTAGTTACTATATTAGAGGACTAAAAAACAATAAAATCCTTCCACCATCCTAGCGGACAGTTAAGGGACATCCCGGGTAGCTGCACAGCATAATTCCCATTGGTCATTGTGACACCAAAAATCACCATATGGAGGCTTCTCAGGATATTGTGCTCGGGGTCCCATCTGGGCAAGCCCGGCTGTGTGTGGTGTGCGGGTCTGTGTACCCTGCGCCCAGCAGGCGCTTGCACTTGTCTGGGCCTGCACCCACCATGTCTTTTCCCACCCCCCCTCGGTTGTTCGTGACCCCCAGTGAGATTAATACTAGTGGGGAGTCTCAGCCTGATGTGTCTTCCAGGCTGGCCAACATTGAGAGGTTGGTTGCTAGCTCTGTGGCCCGTAAGGCCCCAGCTAATAGACGGCACTTAGCGCCTGCTGCGTCTGCCTTCCCTATGGAGACGGAAGAGTTCCTTGATTTGTCTGACTGTACCCCGCTTGGAGAGGGGGGAGTTATTCTCAGATTCGGAATTTTCCAATGATCAGCATTTCCCTGGCGCTGATGCCGGCTCAGAGCATTGGAATGCTGATGACACCCATAGACTCAAATCTTTGAAGTACTTTCCATTTCTCTCCCTGCTGCGGCACCTAGGCAACAGGGGGACATTGTTTGGTACTACAAAGCCACGTTTGGAATTTCCAGAACAGGCTCATTTCCATAATCTGGTTCACAAGAAATGGGAGAGGCCTAGCCGGCTCCCTGGTATTCCTAAGGGAAGGGATTCCCCCCGGATGTGGTTAAATGTTGGTCAACTCCACCAGAGGTGGATGCTCCAGTTTTGGGGTTGTCTAATACTTCTCGGGTGCATTCCCCTGATTCCACTACCTTAAAGGATAGTGAGGACCGACGTATTGACCAGCTGGCTTCCCATGCCTTTGCCTGTGTGGGATTGGCCCTGCGCCCGGTCTGTGCTTCTGCTATTACTGCTGTGGCCATTAGGACTCTGGTCAAGGGCCTGTTAGAAGGCTATCCTGATGATTCTTCCAGTGCCGAATTTAGAGCCTTAACACAATGTGATATGTTTATTGCTTATATTCTTTCTGCCTTAGATGACACCATTAGGATGTGTAGCAGGACCTCGGCTCTGGTTGTTTCTATTCGCCGCTCGGTCTGGCTGCGCCAGTGGGCAGCTGACAATGCTGCTAAGAAGGCTCTCACAGGGCTACCCTTTAAGGGGCTGTGCCTTTTTGGTGACCAGTTAGACCTTTTTGCAAAAGGAGGTAGGTTGCCCCAATGCAAAAGACAACTGCCGCCCTTTAGGGGTTCAGGGCCCTTTACCCCCTCCTTTCGTGGATCCAGGTCAGGGAGGGGGGTACCCTTTGCGGGGCACAGGGGTAATTTCTGGGACAAGGGTAGAGGCCGTGCCCTTCCCGGATCCTCCTGGGGATCTAAGCCCAAATCTGTCATTAAGCCCGCTCAGCCATGAAGGGACGGCCCTCACCCTTATGGGTGAGGGACGGCTGCGGCTCTTCGCTCATGTCTGGGGACAACAGGTCTCAGACAGGTGGATTCTGGAGGTCGTGTCCTCCGGCTACAAGCTAGAGTTCGCGGCATGGCTCCCTCCAAGATTTCTCAGGTCTCGGATTCCTGGCCGCTCAGGGTCTATTTCAAGCTGTACAGAACTTATTGGGTATGGGGGTCATCTGTCCGGTCCCTCCGGGGGAGAGAGGTCAAGGTTATTATTCCAATCTTTTCACAGTACCCAAAAGGGGTGGCTCTGTCAGGCCCATCCTGGACTTAAAACTTATCAACAGGTTCATCAGAACCAGACGCTTTCGCATGGAGACCCTGCGCTCCTCGATCAGCTCCTTGCGCCTGGGGGACTTCATGACCTCCATAGACATAAAGGATGCTTACCTTCATGTGCCAGTCTTCCCAGGGCATCAGCGTTTCCTCAGGTTCGGCCTGGAGGACCGGCACTACCAATTTGTGGCACTTCCCTTTGGTCTCACCTCAGCCCCCAGAGTGTTCACCAAGGTACTGGCGGGAGTGATGGCCATCCTCGGAGCCGGGGGCATTGGCATTCTCCCTTATCTGGACGACATTCTCATTACATCTCATTCTCTCCAGCAGGCGGAGTTGGATACCCAGATGGTGGTAACGGCCCTGGAAACGTTCGGATGGGTGATCAATTATCCCAAGTCCTCCCTCTCCCCGTCCCGGGTGACCCCCTTCCTGGGCATGAATCTGGATACCATTCAGGCCAGGATTTTTCTTCCTCAGCAGAAGGTGGATTCTCTTCAAGCTCTGTTTCATTCCATGCTGTCCAGCCCTCGCCCTTCCATCAGGCAAGGGATGCAATTGGTGGGACAGATGGTGGCCTGCTTCGCGGCAGTCCCTTATGCTCAATTTCACATGAGACCCCTTCAGCTCCATCTCCTTTCAGTCTGGGACAATAGTCCCCTGTCTTTGGATCAGGCCTTTGTTCTCTTTCCTCTGGTCCGGCAGTCCCTCCTGTGGTGGCTGGACTCGAGGAATCTTCTGGGGGGCAGATCCTTTCTGACTCCATGTTGGGAGACGGTCATTACGGATGCCAGTCTGTCAGGTTGGGGGGGCTACTGGAGAGCCCTCCAATTCCAGGGGCTGTGGGGCCCTCAGGAGGCTCACGCTCCGCTCAACGTCCTGGAGCTGAGGGCGGTTCGGTTGGTACTGGCACAGTTGACTCCTCACCTTCAGGGTCGGCCGGTACAGGTTCGTTCCGTCAATCAGACGGCGGTCGCCTATATCAATCATCAGGTAGGGATTCGGAGCAAGAGTGCCCTCAAGGATGTGTCGTTGATTCTGTCCTGGGCCGAGAACAATGTCCTGTGCATTTCAGCAGTTTATATTCCGGGAGTGGAGAATCTGGAGGCGGATTCCCTATGCAGGGGGACCGCTCGCTGGGGGGAATGGTCCCTCAACAGCGAGGTCTTCCTGTCCCTTTGTCACCGGTGGGGGAGGCCAGACGTGGATCTGTTTGCTTCTCGCCACAATCACAAGCTGCCAGCATTTGTTTCCCTGTCCCAGGATCCTCTGGCGGTGGATGCTCTGTCTCTGTCCTGGCAGGGTCTCGGTCTCCTGTACCTCTCCCCTCCGTTTCCCCTTCTGAGCAAGGTTCTGCGCAAGTTGGTTCAGGAGCGGGTGCCTGCCATTCTGGTGGCCCCCAGGTCGCCAAGACAGGTGTGGTTCGCCGACGTCCTGCGGCTGGCAGTGGATCAGTACGCTCTACCCTTGGTTCCGGACCTTCTCACTCAAGGACGGCTCTGTTATCCCAATTTACAAACGCTGGCTTTGACGGCCTGGCTGCTGAAACCGCCATCTTGAAGGAGGAAGGTCTGTCTGATTCGGTGGTTCGTACTCTTGTCAGCCCTAGGAAGAAGTCCTCCTCCACTATTTACTATAGAACCTGGCAGACCTACATTGACTGGTGTGAGTCTAGGGCCTTTCCCTGTCGTGTGTTCTCCATTCCTAGGATCCTGGAGTTCCTGCAACATGGTTTGGATATGGGCTTTCAGCTCAGCACCTTGAAGGGTCATGTGTCCGCCTTGGCTGTTTTCTTCCAGAGGTCCTTCGCTCTACTATCCTCCGGTTACAAGATAGAGTTTGCTGTCTGCCCCCCCCCAAGGTTCATCACTTCCCGGATTCCTCAGGACCCTGTGTTAGCTCAGGATCTAGTGCAGGCGGTGCAAAGCCTCCTGGAGCTGGGGGTCATCTGCAAGGTTCCCTTAAGAGAAAAAGGCAAGGGTTTCTATTCCAACCTTTTCACAGTGCCCAAAAAAGATGGGTCAGTCAGGCCCATCCTGGACTTGAAGATCCTCAACAAATTTATCAGGAGCAGGCGCTTTCGCATGGAAACTCTGCGCTCTGCCATCAGTTCCCTGCGCCCAGGGGATTTCATGACTTTTGTGGACATCAAAGATGCTTACCTTCATATTCCCGTATTTCCAGGTCATCAAAGGTTCCTCAGATTCGCTCTGATGGATCAACACTACCAATTTGTGGCATTGCCCTTTGGTCTCACTTCAGCTCCCAGGGTGCTGGCAGGAGTGATGTCTCTGCTCAGATGTCAGGGTGTCCGCGTGCTGCCTTATCTGGACGACATTCTCATCACCTCCCAGTCTCTGCATCAGGCAGAAGTGGATACTCAGCTGATGGTGTCCACCCCGGAGTCATTGGATGGGTGATCAACCACCCCAAGTCCTCTCTGTCCCCCTCCTTGGTAACTTCATTCCTGGGAATGAATCTGGATACAGTTCAGGCAAGGATTTTTCTTCCTCAACAGAAGGTGGACAGCCTGATTGTGCAGGTCCAGTTCCTGCTATCTTGTCACCATCCCTCCATCAGGCAGGGAATGCAGCTGGTGGGCCTGATGGTGGCGTGCTTCGAGGCGGTCCCTTATGCTCAGTTCCACTTGAGGCCTCTGCAACTCCACCTCTTGTCAGTATGGGACAAGGACCCAGCATCCCTGGACCGGGTCTGTGCGCTTTCCCCCCTGGTCAGGCGGTCCCTCACGTGGTGGATGGACTCAAGGAACCTGTTGGGGGGCAGATCCTTTCTGACCCCCTCCTGGGAGACGGTCACCACGGATGCCAGTCTGTCAGGTTGGGGGGGTGGTTTCTGGAAATCCCTGCGGTTCCAGGGGAGGTGGGGCCCTCAGGAGGCCCACACACCTATCAACGTCTTGGAGCTGCGGGCGATCAAGTTAGTTCTGGCTCAGTTGACTTGTCACCTTCGGGGCCTGCCTGTTCAGGTGCGCTCGGACAACCATACGGCAGTTGCCTACATCAATCATCAGGGAGGGACCCAGAGCAAGGGGGCCCTCCAGGAAGTGTCTGATCCTGACATGGGCGGAGACCAATGTTCCCTGCATATCAGCTGTGTACATCCTGGGGGGTGGAAAATCTCCTGGTGGACTCTCTGAGCAGGGGGACCTCTCGCCAGGGAGAATGGTCCCTCTGCCACAGGGTGTTCCAATCTCTGTGTCACCGTTGGGGCCAACCAGATGTGGATCTGTTTGTGTCCTGTCACAATCACAAGCTCCCGGCCTTTGTTTCCCTGTTCCAGGATCCTCTGGCCTTGACCACGGATGCTCTAGCAATGTCATGGCAGAACTTCTGTATGTCTTCCCTCCATTCCCCCCGCTGGGCAGGGTTCTGCGCAAGATTGCCCTGGAAGGGGTGCCAACAATTATGGTGGCTCCCAGGTGGCCAAGAAGAGTGTGGTTCGCAGACGTGGTGCAGATGGCAGTAGATCAGTACACTCTGCCCTTGGTGCCAGATCTGCTCACTCAGGGCTCACTACGCCATCCCAATTTACAAACTCTGGCTTTGCCGGCCTGGCTGCTGAAACCTCCATCTTGATGGAGAAGGGGCTGTCTTCCTCAGTTGTGGATACTTTGATTAAAGCTAGGAAGAAGTCTTCCTCTTCCATTTACTACAGGGTTTGGCGTGCCTACATTGACTGGTGTGAGTCAAGTCTCTTTCCTGTCGTGTGTTCTCTATTCCCAGGATTCTGGAGTTCCTGCAGCATGGGTTGGAGATGGGGCTCCAACTTGGTACTCTGAAGGGTCAGGTTTCTGCCCTGGCTGTTTTCTTCCAGAAGTCCTTTGCTCAGCATTCTCTGATCAGGACCTTTTTCCAGGGGGTTACTCATGTGCGGCCTCCACGTAAGCCTATGGTGCCTGTTTGGGATTTGAACTTGGTTTTGTCTGCCTTGCAGGGTGCTCCCTTTGAACCTGTGCAGGATGCTGCCTTGGCCATTCTTGCTCTCAAAGTTGTCTTTCTGGTGGCTATCACCTCTGTTAGGCTTGTCTGAGTTGGCAACGCTTTCCATTCAACCCCCCTACTATAAGAGACATCAGGACAAGGTGGTGTTTCACTTTAAGCCAGCTTTTCTGGTAAGGTAGTGTCTGCCTTTCATTTGAATCAGGACATTGTTCTTCCTTCATTGTGCCCTAATCCTAGTAATGCTAAGGAGAAGGTTTTGCATTCTTTGGATGTGGTTAGGTGTCTGAAGTAGTATCTGGTGGCTACTGCACCTTTCAGAAAAACTGATGCTCTTTTTGTGGTCCCTTCTGGTCCTAGGAAGGGTTTGGCTCCTTTCCGCCTTACTGCTCATTCTACGCGTGCTATTGGTGCCTCTTGGGCCTTTCAGCACCTGGCTTCTGTTGTACAAGTTTGCAAGGCCGCTACTTGGTCTTCTGTTCATACCTTGTCAAAGTTTTACAAGGTTGATGTTAGGGCCTCAGCTGATGCTGTTTTTGGCCGCAAGGTTTTGCAGGCGGCAGTGGTCTGACCTGTCTGCTATTACCTTTTTTGGGGATCCCACCCTACTTTATGGACACTGCTATTGGATGTCCCGAATGTAAGTATTCTATCTGGAGCAGGACGTACTGTATACTAAGAGTAATACAATTCTGTGATTTACTCACCTGTAGAATTGGTATTATGAGTATACAGTACGTCCTGCTCCACCCCACCCTTGGTTTTTGCATTAGCTTGGATCCCCTGTATGGTGATTGTTATCATTGTTATAGTTACCAGTTGGGTTTGTTTTAATTCTCCCGGCTTCTCGTTAACTGCTTTTCAGTTCTGGGGATTGTGGGAGGACCCTGGGTATTTGAGGGGCCGGGAGGAGCCTATTTTCGATGTCTCTGCAGTCCAGCGCCATCTGGCGGAGTAATACCGAATGTAAGTATTCTATCTGGAGCAGGACGTACTGTATACTCATAATAACAATTCTACAGGTGAGTAATCACAGAATTGTATGATTGGGATCCCCACCCTTTTTTTGTGGACACTGCTATTGGATGTCCCAGATGTTATGAATCATTTCAGGAGCAGGACGTGCTGCATACTTAGAATAATACAATTCTGTGATTACTCACTTTGTAGAATTGGTATTATTAATATGCAGCATGTCCTGCTCCATCCCACCCTGATTACTTTATTCTTGGATCCTCTTTATGGTGATTTGTTACTTGTTAACATGGTTAAATTTGTTATTGGCTTCTCCTGGTTCCCTTACTGCTTTGTTATACTGGGGAATTAGTGGGAGGTCCCGGGTATATATGGACCGGGAGTGGCCTCTTTTTTACCATCTCTGCAGTAAAGCGCCCTCTTGTGGACTTATATCCCAGATGTTATGAATCATTATCTGGAGCAGGACGTGCTGCATACTTATAATACCAATTCTACAAGGTGAGTAATCACAGAATTGTGCTTTTCACTATCCTGGGTTTTGGTCCACTTCCGCGGGGCACCCCGATTGGGGCGTGAAACCCCCCAGAATGGCAGAAAAAACTCACCTCACCCTGCTCCTACGGCGCCTCGTCCAATCAGCGCGCTCAGAGCCGTATGCACGTACAAGTGACAGACAACCACAGCGGCTCCGAGCACGCTGGCGGCCGCATCATTCCCTCTAACAGGGAGCGCGCCCACGCCAGCCATTCACAAACGGCCTGCGCATGCGCCATTGGAACGGGAGTAAGGTAAGGTGAATGGAGCATCCTGGGGGGTTTCACACGGCGGGGCATCCCAATTTCGGATGCCCCTCGGGGAGGGATCTGATCGGCCCAGGAATCTTATAGATTCCCGGGCCGATCAGCCTGGGTGTTGGTCCACTTTAAATTGTCTGTAATCTTTAAATTCTGTGTAAGAACAGTATTATGCTTTTAGAATAATGTTCCCAATATACACAATAAAAGGATTGATAAAGAAAAAAATAGAGATCTTACCTTTCACATCGATCCACTGGAGAACTCAAACCCCATGATTGGCCTTTGCAGTCACGTGGTCGACGGCACTGGTCACGTGGTACCCTGTGAGGGCTTCCGGCTACCACGTGACCACGGCGGCCTATCACAGGGCTCGAGTTCTTCGGGAGATCGACTTGGAAGGTAAGCTCTCTTTATTTTTCCAATGCATGGCACGGCCTGCTTCACGAAGTCATTACATCTGGGTATTCCGCCACAAGGTGGCGCAGTGCACTGCAGAAGAGTTGTGGCTCCACCCGTTACCATATAAAAACGGAATCACCATAGACGTATCCAGTTGTTCTTTGCAGTGCTTACTGCGAAGATAGAAGATGGCTCTTATATACTTTGGGCAGGTGAGCGGGGCAACCATGCCTGCGGCCCTGCAAGTCTATTTCCACCCGTTTTCCAGACCCTGTACCACAAAGGGGAGCCGGCCATAGGCTTTATGGTGAGCCTACTAGGGATGCAGAGTTCCTGTCCTAGCTGCTGAGGGGGTGAGTGTTTTGGGGAGTTTTTGGAATGTTTTATGGTCCCCCCCCCCCCCCCCCCCACTGGCCTGGGCTTCGCCGCTGCCTGCTCGCTCTCCTCTCCCCCCCCTTCCCTCCCCGACTGGTGTTCGAGGGGGGGGGGGGGGTTGGTAGTTTTGTGTGTTTTAAACTGTTTTTTGTATACTTTTACTGCCGCCGCCGCTTTGTACTGCGCTCGGCTGCAGGCGGCGCTATATCTGTGAGGCGTTTTTTTCTGTGTGGATGCCGGCGGCGAGGTCACGTGAGCGCCGTTCTCATGCTCTTCGGGGGGGGGGAGTCGGATGACACGTATCGTGTCGTTCTCCCATGGCCCGCCCCTCAAGGTTCCTCTGCCGCCGCCATCTTGCCTTTGCTGCGCGTCTGGGGCCCTCTTCATCTCTGGGCTGCGGCGGTGATTTCTGACTGTGTCGCGTCCTCCGGTGGTCTGGTGGCTGGCGATCCTTGTCCTGCTGGTCCGTGGGTCCCCTCTGGGGTTTTTTGTTGTACTTGGGGCATGTGCTGCGGGATACTTATGTATTTTGCTTATATCTTTCAGGCGGGACACCCATGGGTTGTGGTTTCTCCCGATCCCGCTCCTTACTCTCCCCTTCATCTCCCTTTACTATTCCGGGGGCATCCCTTCGGGGGGGCATCCCGGGTGGCTTTTATTAGCCATTACCCTGTGCTGGCATATTGCGCCTCTATTAATCACCATATGGAGGCTTCTGGGGGTGCTCAGGGGTCCTTCGGGATAATCCCGGCTGTGTTCCTTGTGTGGGGTATCCCCTATCAGTAATGACGTCACGGTGTGCGGGCCGTGCGCCCATGCTGTCCTTGCGCTTCAGTCCGGGCTGCCTGCTTCTCTCCCAAGCTCTGTGCCCCCTTTGGCATCGCCTACCCCGCCGCGCCTGCATTTAGCCCCCAGTGAGGGGGATTCTAGCAGGGGGTCACAATCTGATCTGGCACTTCGTGTGGCCAGCATTGAAAAACAGCTTGCCAGGCCTGTTCAGCATAAGGCCTCTAGCAAGAAGCAGCACCTGGCTCCCACGCCTGCCTGGTTTACTGAGGAGCAGGAGGAAATTGATCATTTTGATGAACGTTATTCCCTGGAGGAGGGGGAGCTTTTCTCGGGCTCTGATTCCTCTGGGACCCTGGGTCTGAGTCTGAGGATTCCTGGTTCCCTGAGGACACTGCTAATCTGATGTCTCACATTTTTGAAATCTTGCACATTGTACCTCCTGAGGTGGCTAAGAGGAAACAGGGTGAGCTTTTTCGTACTGTTAAGCAGCGTCTGGACTCCCCTGAGCAGAGTCATTTCACTAATTTGGTGCTCAAGGAGTGGGAACATCCTAGCAGATTGCCCGCGGTGCCCAAAGAGTTGGATAAGAAATACCCATTTCCTGCTGACCTGGTTAAGCGATGGTCGTGTCCCCGAGGTGGACACTCCCGTTCTAGGGCTGTCCAACACCTCAGTCATGCCTTCCCCTGACACTACTACACTGCGGGACAGTGAGGAGCAGCGTATGGATCAGCTGGCCTGCCATGCTTTTACATTTGTGGGGACTGGGCTGT
Organism: Gastrophryne carolinensis; assembly: GCA_027917425.1. NCBI lineage: Eukaryota > Metazoa > Chordata > Amphibia > Anura > Microhylidae > Gastrophryne > Gastrophryne carolinensis. The sequence continues at coordinate 193,458,785 of CM051243.1, forward strand.
GTCCGGCCTGTGCCTCTGCCATAACAGCTATTGCTCTTAAAAGACAGACCAGTCGTCTCCTTGATGGCGCTACAGCTGGTAGGGAGGAGTATAGGGCCCTCTTGCTTTGTTCTGAATTTGTTGCCTTTATCCTTACTGCCATGGATGATGTGGTACGGCTGAGTAGTAGGGCCTCTGCCCTCTTGGTGGCTAGGCGCCGCTCTGTTTGCTTGCGTCAGTGGGCAGCTAACGCTGCTGCTAAGAAGGCTCTTACTGGGCTCCCCTTTGTGGGGCTGCGGCTCTTTGGTGAGCGTCTGGATGTTTTAGCCAAGGATGGTAGGCTGCCTCAGCGTAGGAGGCAGCCTCTGCCTTTTCGGGGGCCCTCCGCTTCCTTCTCCTCCTTTCGTGCCCCTAGAGGAGGTCGAGGCCCCCTCTTTTCAGGTATCCGCAGGGGTTCTTGGGGCCATGGCAGATCCCGTGGTCATCCCGGGCTCTCATGGGACCCCAAGCCCAAACCTTCTCCCAAGCCCCCTCAGGCATGAGGAGGTGCCCTCACCCATCCGGGTGGGGGAACGGCTTCGGCTCTTTGTCTGGAGGCTACACGTCTCAGACCGGTGGATTCAGGAGGTGGTGTCCTCCGGTTACAAGATGGGGTTTGTAGCCTGGCCGCCCCCCAGATTCATCAGATCCCAGATGTCTCACAACCCTCTGTCAGCTCAGGGGTTTGTGCCTTGCGGTTCAACGACTGTTGGAATCAGGACTCATTTGCCTGGTGCCTCCCCAGGAACCGGGTCAGGGTTTCTATTCCAATCTGTTCACGGTCCCGAAAAAGGACAGGTCCTTGAGGCCCATCCTGGACCAACAAGTTTGTCAGGTTCAAGCACTTTCGCATGAAGACCCTTCGCTCGGCTGTCAGTACCCTTCGCCCGGGCGATTTCATGACCTCCGTGGACATCAAGGATGCTTATCTCCACGTGCCAATCTTCCCAGGTCATCAGAGATTTCTCAGGTTTGCTCTGGAGGATCAGCATTACCAGTTTGTGGCCTTACCGTTCGGTATCGCCTCGGGTGTTCACCAAGGTGCTGGCGGGCGTGATGGCTCTACTGCGGCATCAGGGCATTCGCATTTTTCCTTACCTGGACGACATTCTGATTGTGGCTCAGTCTCTTCCTCAGGCCGAGAGAGATACTCAGGTGGTGACCACCACTCTCGAGTCCTTCGGCTGGGTGATCAACTACCCCAAGTCTTCACTGTCTCTGTTTTTGGTGAGGTCTTTTCTGGGCATGACTCTGGATACTCAGGTGAAGGTATTCCTGCCTCAGCAGAAGGTGGAGGGCATTCAGCAGCAGGCACGGGCTCTGCTTTTGTGTTCCCATCCCTCCATCCATCCGGCAAGGGATGCAGTTGGTGGGCCTGATGGTGTCCTGCTTCGAGGCGGTCCCCTTTGCTCGGTTTCACATGAGACCTCTTCAGTTGCACCTCTTGTCAGTTTGGGATCGGGACCCTGTGTCCCTGGATCAGGAATTTGCTTTGTCCCCCCTGGCCAGACAGTCCCTCTCGTGGTGGCTGGACTCAAGGAACCTTCTAGTGGGCTGGACCTTTCTGCCCCAGTGTTGGGAGACTGTCACCACAGATGCCAGTCTGACCGGTTGGGCGCGGTTTTGGAAGTCTCTGCAGTTCCAGGGTCAGTGGGGCCCCCAGGAGGCCCATGCTCTCATCAATGTCCTGGAACTGAGGATGATCAGGTTGGTTCTTTCTCAGCTCACCTCACACCTTCGGGGTCGGGCTGTTCAGATCCGCTCGGGCGACCAGACGCGGTTGCTTACATCAATCATCAGGGAGGGACTCGGAGCAAGTGAGCTCTCGAGGAAGTGTCCCTGATACTGTCTTGGGTGGAAGAGAATGTCCCTTGCATCTCGGTGGTTTACATTACGGGAGTGGAGAACCAGGAGGCAGACTCCCTGAGCATGGGGACGTCTCAGCTGGGTGAATGTTACCTCAGCAACAAGGTTTTTCACTCCCTGTGTCACCGCTGGGGTCAGACGGATGTGGACCTGTTTGCGTCCCGCCACAACCACAAGCTTCCCAGGTTTGTCTCCCTGTCACAGGACCCTCTGGCCTTCGCCACGGATGCACTAGCAATGCCTTGGATGGAGTTTTGGCTCCTCTGTGTTCCCTTTCTTTCCTCTGCTGGGCAGGGTGTTGCGCAAGATAGCCCAGAAAGGGGTACCAGCCATTTTGGTGGCCCCCTGTTCGCCAAGGAGGGTGTGGTTCGCAGACATAGTGCAGTTGGCAGTAGATCAGTATGCCCTGCCCAAGGATCCAGATCTGCTCACTCAGGGACAACTGTGCCATCACAATTTTCAAACGCTGGCTTTAACAGCTTGGCTGCTGAAACCTCCATCTTGATGGATAAGGGTTTGTCGGCTTCTGTTGTTGATACCATGATTAGGGCTAGGAAGAAGTCCTCGTCCTTTATCTACTACAGGGTCTGGCATGCTTACATTGCCTGGTGTGAGTCCAAGTCTCTTCCTTGTCGGGTGTTTCTATCCCCAGGATTCTTTGCAACATGGTTTGGATTTGGGCCTTCAACTTAGTACCCTCAAGGGACAGGTGTCAGCTCTGGCAATTTTTTTTCCAAAGATCCTTTGCCAATCACCGGTTGGTTAAGACTTTTTTCCAGGGAGTTGCTCATGTGCGTCCGCCACGTAAGCCTATGCTGCCAGTCTGGGACTTGAATCTGGTGTTGTCTGCTCTGCAGGGTCCTCCCTTTGAGCCTACACGTGGGGCTGCCTTGCCCATTCTGACTCTTAAGGTGGCCTTTTTGGTGGCCATTACTTCTGTCAGGCAAATTTCTGAGCTGGCGGCTCTTTCAATCAAGCCTCCTTATTTTGAAAGGCATCAGGATAAGGTGGTGTTTCGGCTTAAGAAACAAAAGAGGGGTGGCAGCCGCTCGGACCATTTTATAACTAACCAGGGAGTTGCACATTAGCAGGGCAATTAGAATACAAAAGTCTTAAAGGGGCCACAGCACTCAAACCAGTTAGCTTGCTGACCAACCTACAATCTGTCTCTAAACTAGGTTAAAAACAGGGGGCTCAGTCACACACATCTGCAGAAGTAGCTGAAGCTGCACTACCAGCGCCAAGGTGCCCCTGTGAGGTGCAGTCCTAACTCTAATACTAATTCTAGTCTCTAAGAGCCCCATTTGGGACATACAATGCAATAGATAATAGCCCCCTGTTTTTAACCTAGTTTAGAGACAGATTGTAGGTTGGTCAGCAAGCTAACTGGTTTGAGTGCTGTGGCCCCTTTAAGACTTTTGTATTCTAATTGCCCTGCTAATGTGCACCTCCCTGGTTAGTTATAAAATGGTCTGAGCGGCTGCCACCCCTCTTTTGTTTCTTTTGAATTTGTGCAAGCACATGGAGTGTGGGGTCTAGGCTGTATTGCAAGGTCTTTGACCCTTCCACCCCATGGCTTGCACTTGAGGTTTAGGGCAACCTCAGGTAAGCCTGCTCCCAATTTATCTATTGCATTGTATGTCCCAAATGGGGCTCTTAGAGACTAGAATTAGTACTAGAGTTAGGACTGCACCTCACAGGGGCACCTTGGCGCTGGTGGTGCAGCTTAAGCATACTTCTGCAGATGTGTGTGACCGAGCCCCCTGTTTTTAACCAAGTTTAGAGACAGAGTGTAGGTTGGTCAGCAAGCTAACTGGTTTGAGTGCTGTGGCCCCTTTAAGACTTTGGTGTTTCGGCTTAAGCCAGATTTCTTGCCTAAGGTTGTGTCTGCTTTTCATCTCAATTAGTACATTGTTTTGCCCTCTTTGTGTCCTAAACCTGCTAATGCCAAGGAGCGGACCCTTCATTCTCTGGATGTTGTTAGGGCTCTGAAGTTTTATTTGGTTGCTACTGAGTCTTTCAGGAAATCTGATGCTCTTTTTGTTCTTCTGCTGGACCTAGGAAGGGTTTACCTCCGGCTAAATCCACTATCAGCAAGTGGATCTGTCAGGCGGTGGAGCAGGCCTACTCTGCCAGGGGGAAGGTTCCTCCTTCTAGGGTTACTGCTCATTCCACTCATGCTGTTGGTGCGTCTTGGGCCTTTTAGCACCAAGCTTCTGTTGAACAAGTTTGTAAGGCCGCAACTTGGTCTTCTGTTCATACTTTTTCCGAGTTTTACAAGGTTGATGTTAAGGCCTCAGCTGATGCTGCTTTTGGCAGCAAGGTACTTCAGGCAGTGGTGGTTTAAACTGCCTGCTGTTACTCTTTGGGGATCCCACCCTACTTTATGGACACTGCTTTTGGAAGTCCCAAATGTAATGACTTTGTGAAGCAGGCCGTGCCATGCATTGGGAAAAAGACAACTCTGTGAGTACTCACCTGTAGAATTGCTTTTGCCATGCATGGCACAGCTTGCTTCACCCCACCCTTGTTACGTTGTTCTTGGTTTCCTCTTTATGGTGATTGTTCCAAATTAGTTGGGGTTGTTATCTTTTAGTTCCCGGTTCTTGTATCACTGCTTGTCAACTACTGGATAAGTCTATGGTGATTCTGTTATTACATGGTACCGGGCGGAGCCACAACTCTTCTGCAGTGCACTGCGCCACCTTGTGGCGTAATATCCAGATGTAATGACTTTGTGAAGCAGGCCGTGCCATGCATGGCGAAAGCAATTCTACAGGTGAGTACTCACAGAATTGTCTTTTTAAATGCTTTATGTGCTGCCAAATGCAGCGGGTCACTGGGTGGGCAGCGTGTGTCCGGCCCTGGGGTCAAAATTACAGGGAGCCTGTCCATTCACAAATGCTTGGTGTGGGCACCCTGCTAGAGGAATATCGGGGAAGCCGCCACAGCTCGCGCATGCGCCGTCGGGCTGGAAAAGGATAAGTGAATGGCCGACCTGGGGGGTGTCACACAGCGGAGCATCCAGATTTTGGATGCCTCGGGGGAAGGGAATCGCTGGTAGAACTTACCTGACTCCCGATCCAGCGGCACATCCTATACCTTTAGCCGGACACGTGGCTGCACCAGGTATTTGGGGGGATGTCCACTGGCAGTGCATTTGGCTCAAATCGCCCCTTAGCTGATAAGAGCTCTCTAAGTAAAGGCCGTTGGAGCGGAGCGTGCTGATTGGCTGCACACATGCTCCGTTGGATAGACTTTTTTTTTTGAATATCAAGGTTGGCTCGCTGCATATTTGAGTTTGACGTCGTCGATCTAGACCCTACGACTCCAGCCGCCCGTTCCGCTGCCTAACGAAATGCGTCTCCTGAAGAGTTAAAAGGCATCAGCACAGTGTTGGCTCGTTTGTTTAGCATCCGATGGAGGCTTAGACAGCCGCCATCCCTCATCCTCCCAGTAGAAGTTAATGAGCTGAGGGTTGTAAATCACCCCTAATTGCCAAACAAGCACCCCCCTCCCCTCCCATAAGTTTACAGCAATGTAGTCGGGCGTAAGAGCTTTGCGAACATATGGCGGGAAGTTAGCTGCGGGGCTCTGGCACAATACCGCAGCTCATTTACATGTTTGGGTATGTTTCTAATAGGCCATAAGGCGAGCGGCTTCTCGTAACACCGGCTTGCGTTTCCATCTTGACTCTCATCGCCATGCGGGAAACGGGCGTTTTATTCTGTTCGTGATTCAGCTTCCTCCTGCGCGCGATGGTGAGACGAGCAGTAAAGCTGGCACCCGGCAAGTGCAGTCTAACGGCTCTTATTTATATGACTGGATGGTAGGGCCTAGGGGAGCTCTCTGGTACCTTGTTCCTTTGGTGCAGCGTTTCCCATCCCTGTCCTTGAAAGCCACAGACGGGTCACATTTTGTGGATCACCACATAGATTTCTCTCTCGCTGATGAAGTCACCTGTGTGTCTGTGTGGACATCTGCAAAACCTGACCTGTCAGTGGATGGTATGGAGCATTATGGCACCCATAGCCCACCGTCAAGGACCTGAACTAATAAATACTTGTCACTACACGGAACATCCAAATCTATGACCAGTAGAAGCAAGCGAAAGGCTTGGCCAGTAGAAGTAAGGGGAAGGTGTGGCCGGTAGAAGCAAGGGAAAGGCTTGGCCGGTAGAAGCAAGCGAAAGGCTTGTCCAGTCGAAACGAGGGAAAGGCTTGGCCAGTAGAAGTAAGGGGAAGGTGCGGCCGGTAGAAGCAAGGGAAAGGCTTGGCCGGTAGAAGCAAGGGAAGTGGCTAGACCAGTAGAAGCAAGGGAAGTGGCTAGACCGGTAGAAGCAAGGGAAGTGGCTAGACCGGTAGAAGCAAGGAAAGTGGCTAGACCGGTAGAAGCAAGGAAAGTGGCTAGACCGGTAGAAGCAAGGAAAGTGGCTAGACCGGTAGAAGCAAGGAAAGTGGCTAGACCGGTAGAAGCAAGGAAAGTGGCTAGACCGGTAGAAGCAAGGAAAGTGGCTAGACCGGTAGAAGCAAGGAAAGTGGCTAGACCGGTAGAAGCAAGGAAAGTGGCTAGACCGGTAGAAGCAAGGAAAGTGGCTAGACCGGTAGAAGCAAGGAAAGTGGCTAGACCGGTAGAAGCAAGGAAAGTGGCTAGACCGGTAGAAGCAAGGGCAGTGGCTAGACCGGTAGAAGCAAGGGCAGTGGCTAGACCGGTAGAAGCAAGGAAAGTGGCTAGACCGGTAGAAGCAAGGAAAGTGGCTAGACCGGTAGAAGCAAGGAAAGTGGCTAGACCGGTAGAAGCAAGGAAAGTGGCTAGACCGGTAGAAGCAAGGAAAGTGGCTAGACCGGTAGAAGCAAGGAAAGTGGCTAGACCGGTAGAAGCAAGGAAAGTGGCTAGACCGGTAGAAGCAAGGAAAGTGGCTAGACCGGTAGAAGCAAGGAAAGTGGCTAGACCGGTAGAAGCAAGGAAAGTGGCTAGACCGGTAGAAGCAAGGAAAGTGGCTAGGCCGGTAGAAGCAAGGAAAGTGGCTAGGCCGGTAGAAGCAAGGAAAGTGGCTAGACCGGTAGAAGCAAGGAAAGTGGCTAGACCGGTAGAAGCAAGGGCAGAGGCGGGACCGGTAGAAGCAAGGGCAGAGGCGGGACCAGTAGAAGCAAGGGCAGAGGCGGGACCAGTAGAAGCAAGGGCAGAGGCGGGACCAGTAGAAGCAAGGGCAGAGGCGGGACCAGTAGAAGCAAGGGCAGAGGCGGGACCAGTAGAAGCAAGGGCAGAGGCGGGACCAGTAGAAGCAAGGGCAGAGGCGGGACCAGTAGAAGCAAGGGCAGAGGCGGGACCAGTAGAAGCAAGGGCAGAGGCGGGACCAGTAGAAGCAAGGGCAGAGGCGGGACCAGTAGAAGCAAGGGCAGAGGCGGGACCAGTAGAAGCAAGGGCAGAGGCGGGACCAGTAGAAGCAAGGGCAGAGGCGGGACCAGTAGAAGCAAGGGCAGAGGCGGGACCAGTAGAAGCAAGGGCAGAGGCGGGACCAGTAGAAGCAAGGGCAGAGGCGGGACCAGTAGAAGCAAGGGCAGAGGCGGGACCAGTAGAAGCAAGGGCAGAGGCGGGACCAGTAGAAGCAAGGGCAGAGGCGGGACCAGTAGAAGCAAGGGCAGAGGCGGGACCAGTAGAAGCAAGGGCAGAGGCGGGACCAGTAGAAGCAAGGGCAGAGGCGGGACCAGTAGAAGCAAGGGCAGAGGCGGGACCAGTAGAAGCAAGGGCAGAGGCGGGACCAGTAGAAGCAAGGGCAGAGGCGGGACCAGTAGAAGCAAGGGCAGAGGCGGGACCAGTAGAAGCAAGGGCAGAGGCGGGACCAGTAGAAGCAAGGGCAGAGGCGGGACCAGTAGAAGCAAGGGCAGAGGCGGGACCAGTAGAAGCAAGGGCAGAGGCGGGACCAGTAGAAGCAAGGGCAGAGGCGGGACCAGTAGAAGCAAGGGCAGAGGCGGGACCAGTAGAAGCAAGGGCAGAGGCGGGACCAGTAGAAGCAAGGGCAGAGGCGGGACCAGTAGAAGCAAGGGCAGAGGCGGGACCAGTAGAAGCAAGGGCAGAGGCGGGACCAGTAGAAGCAAGGGCAGAGGCGGGACCAGTAGAAGCAAGGGCAGAGGCGGGACCAGTAGAAGCAAGGGCAGAGGCGGGACCAGTAGAAGCAAGGGCAGAGGCGGGACCAGTAGAAGCAAGGGCAGAGGCGGGACCAGTAGAAGCAAGGGCAGAGGCGGGACCAGTAGAAGCAAGGGCAGAGGCGGGACCAGTAGAAGCAAGGGCAGAGGCGGGACCAGTAGAAGCAAGGGCAGAGGCGGGACCAGTAGAAGCAAGGGCAGAGGCAGGACCAGTAGAAGCAAGGGCAGAGGCAGGACCAGTAGAAGCAAGGGCAGAGGCAGGACCAGTAGAAGCAAGGGCAGAGGCAGGACCAGTAGAAGCAAGGGCAGAGGCAGGACCAGTAGAAGCAAGGGCAGAGCATAAATTAGTAGAATACAAAGAATAGAGTAGACCAATAGAAGACAGGAAAATGCCTAAACCAGTATAAGGCAAGCCAGAGGCTGGAGGGGCTTGACCAGCAGATATCAGGGGAGCAGCTAGACCAGTACCAGACACAAAGTCAAGCATCCATGCCACTGATGGAATGGGAGTGGCTGAGCTACTGTATTAAGCAGCAGAGGGAAGTGACTGAACCAGTCAGATGCAGGGGAAGGGATTGGAGCAATTTTACTGGGTCCAGTTCTTGGTTTGTATAAGAAAAGTGATCACTTGTATAGTAAAATTTACATTTTTAGCCACACTACCCTGGACCTCATCTGAGGCCGAGCAATTGTTCACCCTAAAGAGATATTGGACTTTCTTCCAACACATTTCATGCGATGGGGCTTCTTTGGGGAATAAACTGAGATCTAAGATAAAGTTGGTTGATTTTATGCCTGGCTTTTGAGCTGCCAGGGTTTTCTTTTTTGGGGGTGGTCCCCACGAGTGGAATTTAGTGTGCCTTTACATGACCTATGTTCCTTCCTCAATGTTCAACATGGCAGAGGGGGGAATGCTTGTACACATGTTGAGTTCTACCAAGGATCTAGCAGCAGGAGAGCATGTTGAGCCCTACAGAGGATCTAGCAGCAGTGGCGCATGTTCAGTCCTACAGAGGATCTAGAAGCGGTGGAGCATGTTGAGTCCTACAGAAGATCTAGCAGCCGGGGAGCATATTGAGTCCTACAGAGGATCTGTCAGTCGGGGAGCATGTTGAGTCCTACAGAGGATCTATCAGCCAGGGAGCATGTTGAGTCCTACAGAGGATCTATCAGTCGGGGAGCATGTTGAGTCCTACAGAGGATCTATCAGCCAGGGAGCATATTGAGTCCTACAGAGGATCTATCAGCCAGGGAGCATATTGAGTCCTACAGAGGATCTATCAGTCAGGGAGCATGTTGAGTCCTACAGAGGATCTAGCAGCCAGGGAGCATGTTGAGTCCTACAGAGGATCTAGCAGCCAGGGAGCATGTTGAGTCCTACAGAGGATCTATCAGCCAGGGAGCATATTGAGTCCTACAGAGGATCTATCAGCCAGGGAGCATGTTGAGTCCTACAGAGGATCTAGCAGCCAGGGAGCATGTTGAGTCCTACAGAGGATCTATCAGTCAGGGAGCATGTTGAGTCCTACAGAGGATCTAGCAGCCAGGGAGCATGTTGAGTCCTACAGAGGATCTATCAGCCAGGGAGCATGTTGAGTCCTACAGAGGATCTATCAGCCAGGGAGCATATGGAGTCCTACAGAGGATCTAGCAGCGGTGGCGCATGTTGAGTTCTACAGAGGATCTAGCAGCGGTGGCGCATGTTGAGTCCTACAGAGGATCTATCAGCCAGGGAGCATGTTGAGTCCTACAGAGGATCTATCAGCCAGGGAGCATGTTGAGTCCTACAGAGGATCTATCAGTCGGGGAGCATGTTGAGTCCTACAGAGGATCTATCAGCCAGGGAGCATATTGAGTCCTACAGAGGATCTATCAGCCAGGGAGCATATTGAGTCCTACAGAGGATCTATCAGTCAGGGAGCATGTTGAGTCCTACAGAGGATCTAGCAGCCAGGGAGCATGTTGAGTCCTACAGAGGATCTAGCAGCCAGGGAGCATGTTGAGTCCTACAGAGGATCTATCAGCCAGGGAGCATATTGAGTCCTACAGAGGATCTATCAGCCAGGGAGCATGTTGAGTCCTACAGAGGATCTAGCAGCCAGGGAGCATGTTGAGTCCTACAGAGGATCTAGCAGCCAGGGAGCATGTTGAGTCCTACAGAGGATCTATCAGCCAGGGAGCATATTGAGTCCTACAGAGGATCTATCAGCCAGGGAGCATGTTGAGTCCTACAGAGGATCTAGCAGCCAGGGAGCATGTTGAGTCCTACAGAGGATCTATCAGTCAGGGAGCATGTTGAGTCCTACAGAGGATCTAGCAGCCAGGGAGCATGTTGAGTCCTACAGAGGATCTATCAGCCAGGGAGCATATGGAGTCCTACAGAGGATCTAGCAGCGGTGGCGCATGTTGAGTTCTACAGAGGATCTAGCAGCGGTGGCGCATGTTGAGTCCTACAGAGGATCTATCAGCCAGGGAGCATGTTGAGTCCTACAGAGGATCTATAAGCGGTGGCGCATATTGCAGCCTAACAATGAAGCTATTTGGAATCTCTCTGTCCATTTTTATATTTTATGGAATTGGTGTCCCCACTCATCCTCCTGCAGCATTTACTTGGGTAAATATTGGATTTGTACACACACAGCGGCCGCCTTCCTCGAGAAGCAATAAAAAAAACAAGGCGAGCTTTACAAGCAAACAAAATAACTCTATTTAAGCTCATTATGTTTATGCAGAAGTGGCGAGAGCCTCTTCTTTTCTGTTTAAATTTGTTGTGTGCGGTGGTTATTGCTCGGGAGGATTTCCTTTGCTATGGAGAAAAGAATCTGGAACAATTCAATTCCAGTAAAGTGAAAAGAAAATGTTTACTGAGACGGTTGGATTAATGGACGATGAAGAAACAATCCAGCCAAGACGAAGCTTTGAAATCGAAGTAGGGATTGCCAAGGACAAGCTTCTGTTTTCCATCCATGCAAAGTCTTTTTGCTTGTCTATCAGTTCTACCGCCACCATGTTAGGAGCGGCTGGCAGCGAACAGAAGGCTCAGAAGATCCAAGAGTGGTAGAGGAAACAGAATTCGTTCTACCAACCAGGACACCGGTATCGGACTAATTTCATTTAGACGGGGACCAAAGCAGCAGGTTGGACAGGATGTCAAAGCAATAGCAGGTTGGAGACGGTCACAAACGAAGAGTATCCTGTCAATTGAATTGGGGCACTTCAGGAGAGGATTCAATTGCTTTTTTCTGCTGGGATTGTTGGGGGGGTATGTTGGCACCCCTGAAATCTTTCAAGAAAATAAAGTATTTCTCACAGATGCAGGATTGCAGTAACACATGTTTTGTGTGTATTGGAACTAAACCAAGCATCTAATCCAAGACCCTAATAACTGGCTCATCCTAGTGAAGGAGGGTGGTAGGATTTTCTTGTTCCTCTGTCTTTCACAAAGACTTATTTTGATAAGAACCCTGCTATCAAGATGGTCTTGAAGCTCAGTCCTAGCATTTATGGTGAGCATCTACCCTAAGACCCTTATAGATAACTAGCTCATACTAGTGAATGAGGGTGCTAGGCTTTTCCTGCTCCTCATCCTGGTCTTCAGTCTTCCACAAAGACCTATTTCGATAAGAACCTTGGTCTTGAAGCTCAGTCTTACTAATCACTAGACCTAGCAGTCCGTGAAAGTGGTGTTGAGGTAACTGGCCAGTAAATGAAGGTGGTACGATTGACCTGCTCCTCGTACTGGTCTTCGTTCTCCCATGCAGATCTTTTTTGGTGACAAGACCCTTGCTTCAAAGATGGTCTTTAAGCTCAGTGCTTCCATTCTCTAGACCTAGCAATCTGGGAACGTAATTTTGAGGCAGTTCTAATGGATGAGGGTGGTAGGACTGAGGTCCAAGTCCATATTCGGAGCAAGGTTCTTGTCACCATAAGAAGTCTGCACAGAAAACTGATGACCAGTACGAGGAGCAGGTCAGTCCTACTACTCCAAGCCAGTCATTTCAAAACTACATTGCTGGCTCTGGAGAATAGAAAGGACCGAGCTTCAAGACTTAAGCATCCTCCGAAGGTCTATTGTCGGCTTGATATAAAGCCCGCATGGGGCTGCAGAAGCGTATCAAAGCAAGGTGGGTAATGGCCGTTTGGATAATTCAAGGCATGTGCAATACCCGCACGGAACAATAAGCGGCGATGAAAAGAAAAAAAAAAATCTACAAAACAAACATCTGTCTGACAGATGGATCGGAAACGCGGCCTAAGACTGAGCTTCAAGACCATCATTGTAGCATGGTTCTCATCCCCAAAATAGGTCTTTGTGGAAGACTTAATGAGGAAAAGGAAAAACTTAACACCCTCATTCATTTGAATAAGCCGGTTGTCTCAACTATGTTCCTGGATTGCTAGGTCTAGAGAATGGTAGCACTGAGCTGTAAGACCATCTTTGGAGCAAGGGTCTTGTCACCAAAAGAGATCTGCATGGGAGAATGAAGACCAGTACGAGTAGCAGGTCAATCTTACCATCTTCATTTACTAGCCAGTTACCTCAAAAGCACTTTCACGAACTGCTAGGTCTGGTGAATAGTAAGACTGAGCTTAAAATAGGTCTTTGTCGAAAACCTAAGACCAGGACGAGTAGCAGGAAAAGCCTACCACGCTCATTCACTAGGATGAGCCAGGGTCTTAGGTTAGATGCTTGAATGGTAGGACTGAGATTCAAGACCATTTACGCAGCAGGGTTCAAGTCACCAAAAGTCTGCATGGGAGACCGAAGACCAGTACAAGCATCAGGTCAGCCCTTTTCTAATAAACAAGATGGCCGCTCGTGGGCTTGCAGGCCACCTGCAAACAAGAAGTTGTTCTGGGCTTCCTGTTACTGTCCAGTTATGTCAGTTGGGAGAGGAAGCTCCAAAATGGCTGCTACCTTTCTTTTCCAGCTCTACCAGGCTGTTGGTCCGGTTTAAGTTAGCTGATCACCAAGAGGTCGATTCAGAACCTGGTGAGAAACTCACTCTTTTTTAGGAGCGAAAATTGCCGCTCGCTTTCATTGTCTTTGACCTTAGGGCTCAGCGCCGGGTGAACATGTGCAACCAGTAGACAGTGGAAGTGAATGGCAGTTTTCTCCCCTAAAAAAGAAGTGAGCTTTCTCAAGGCTCTGAAACGACCCCCAATATCTGGAGAGTGGTAGGGCTGAGGTCCAAGACCATATTTGGGTCAAGGTTCTTGTCGTCATATGAGGTCTGTGCGGAAAACTGATGACCAGTACGAGGAGAAGGTCAATCCTACTACACTCATTCACTAGAATAAGCCAGTCATTTCAAAACTATATTAGCAGATTGCTGGGTCTGGAGAATAGAAGGACCGAGCTTCAAGACTTAACCATCCTCCGAGGTCTATTGTCGGCTTGATATAATGCTGCATGGGTCTGCAGAATCTTATCAAAGCAAGGTGCGTAATGGCCGTTTGGATAATGCAAGGCGTGTGCAGTAACCGCACGGAACAATAAGCGGCGGATGAAAAGAAAGAAAAAATCCACAAAGCAAACATCCGTCTGAGAGATGGATTGGGAGCGCGGCCTAAGTAGCTTGTTATTGATCGCACAGCGGAGGCGACCTGCTTCTCCGAGTCGCTTTACGACATTTATTCTCTGTCAAAAACCCAGAGTAACTCCTGCATGGTCCTGAATTCACAGAGGCGGATGCCCCGACCCATGCGCGCGCAGCCCGGTCTGGGCAATCGGAGGTTAATCCCAGATGCTGATCTCATTTATCGCAGGTACTTGCGGCGCTGCCCCCTCAGCCCTCCATTAGAGGGTATCCCCGGAGCTAAATGCACCAGCTGGCACGGAGGGCTGGGATTGCCGGGGCACCGTGGGTGTAAGAACATTGATCGGCCTAAAAATACAACTCACGTCAGAAACCGTCCGGCTTACTTTATGAAAGCTCCGCAAAAAACAGCAAGCACAGCACTTTCTGCTGGGAGGTAGATGCAGGTTACAAGAGAATCTCTCTATGAAGCAACAGAGAGGTGAACAAAAGCCTATTGGGATTCTGTTCAGCTTCTCCAGCTGCACATTAATATGCATGGCTGAAGAAGCTGCTTGGAGGAGAGCCGCGCCAGTGTCGTGGGAACTCCGGAGAGGTGTGTATTAGCGGTAGACCGGCGGGGTGTCACATAGCGAGGCATCCCAAATCGTGATCAGGGAGAGGGACCCAAACCTGGAATAGTGAAAATTTCCGCATCTGGTCCGCTTTAAAGTGGACCCAACTGGGTCCCACGGTCTAAGGTTTTAAGGCCGACCTGCACCCATGCGTAAAACCTCCACCAAGCCCTGATGTGTAAAATTACCTTTTGGGTAATCCCCGGCCTAGGAAAACTGATTGGAGGAGAGCCTAACCATTTCTGTGGAGATAAATAAATACTGGCTGTTGGGGGTTGTTACATAGCAGGGCCTTTAAAGAACCATATACCTGAACTCCTGGGCAAGAGACCCATGACAAGGTCACCATGTCGGGTATTTCTGTACAGCGTCCCAGGCCGGGAACTAGATCAGGAGAGCTCACACTTCAGCCGTCCTCGTTCCAGGCTACGGTCAGTAGCAGCAGCTCACGAAACGCGTAACCGGCAGGATAAATATTAAGCGGTTGGACTGGCTGGTGACTGTAAAGAATACAGCGTGACATCACTTAATTAAAACGGGAGAAGGAACATCTCCTCGGGTGTCACAGCAGGCAGCCAATCACCTGCTCACCAGTTGGCCGGCTCAACCGCAGCTTCATTGCGTTACAATACAATAACTGGGACACTGAGGATGCGGCCATAGATACCCAGTGGTGCGCACACGGAGGGAGGTGAGGAATTAACTCAATATCACCAGCTTGTCCACCGCATAACGCGAAAATAATCCATTGTGAGAGAAAATAATCTGATTTGAAGGACGTCTCAACTTACACAAGCCCAGCTCCAGCCAGAAGATCAGACAGATTACACCCCCCCACCCCGGATCTAGCACGCTCCCACTATGGGTCAGCTCCCTATGCTGAGTATTGGGGCTGAAGCCTCAAGGTCAAACCAGGCGGCATGTTCCAGGAGATGTTGTTGGGTCAAAACATGTTTTCCTCTCTTTGTGCTTTCGTCACATACTGTAATGCCGGCAACTCTTAGGAAGCCTTTTTTGCCTGGGCTCTGGACACCTAGGAAGCCTTCCCCCTCCCCCCCCCCCCCCCGTTCTGCCTTTTAGGAAGCCTTTTTTGCCTGGGCTCTGGACATGTACCAAGCCCTTTTCCCCCAGTTCTGCCTCTTGGGAAGCCTTTTTGCCCCGGTTCTGCCTCTTAGGAGGACTTTTTCCCCCGGTTCTGCCTCTTAGGAAACCTTTTTTGCCTTGGCTCTGGACACTTAGGAGGCCTTTATCCCCCATTTCTGCCTCTTAGGAAGCCTTTTTGCCCTGGTTCTGCCTCTTAGGAGGCCTTTTTTGCTTGGGCTCTGGACACTTAGGAGGCCTTTTTCCCCCGGTTCTGCCTCTTAGGATGCCTTTTATACCTTTTTCTGGTCACTTAGGAGGCCTGAGACATGTTCTGCCTCTCCTGGCTTCCTCCAGAAGACCATTGTCAGCAGGTTCTGCCCCATAGAGGCCTATTTCTCTGGCTATGTCTTGTAGGAGGCTCTGTCTCTAGGTTCTTCTCGTGGGAGGCCTAGTTTAGCCTCTAAAAGTGCCCCTTTTGTCCAGGTTCTGCCTCTCTTCTCAAAGGGCCTTATTTGATTGTTCTCTGCCACTTATGAGGCCTTTTTAATCCATGCTCTACCTCTAAGAAGGATTTTCTCAAGCAGATTCTCTCCCCTGCCCCCATGGAGACTGCTTTTGACCAGGTTCCTGCTCAAGGGGCCTTTTATGCCCAAACTTGACCTCTAAGGACTTTATTGCCTGGTCTCTACCTCTTAGGACTTGCTGTACTGGGCTGTGCCTTTTTGTCTGGGTTCTACCATTAGGAGGCCTATCTCTCATATTGTGGTCCAGATTATGCCTTTGTGGAAAATTGTTTTGCCCAGCTTCTGTCCTCTCACGAGGCTTCTTAGGTCAAGGTTCTGCCTTTTTTTTAACCACTATATTTCTTTATTGACCGATATTTTGGCCTGACCAAAATATGGTCGTGCAGCTGCCCCTGTCCCTCAGCAACTACCGTGACTTACAGGGCTTGTCGTTGAATGCTAGCAGGAGTCACAGGCCACAGCCCACCCGGGAATGTAGGTTTGTTATTTTCCATTCGCTGGATAAGACGCACTGGCATCTACCCCCACGTTTGGGGATCAATAAGTGCGTCTTATAGTGCGAAAAATAGTCCAATTCCTATTTGGATATTAGATATTCCAATTTTCTGTCCTCTTACTTTATCTTACGTTCTATGCTGCCCCTGTTTTCTTAATTCCACTCATCTTTTTTTTTCCCATCCTCCCTTCTATTTTATCTCTATACTTCAGCCTGCCGTTTTTTTTTCACTGTTCCCTTTTTTTCCCTCTGTATTTTCGGTTTTGCTGCCTCTCTCCGGTGAAGGTTTCTTCCGACTTTCCATTTTCTCATTTCACAGGTAAATAAGAAAATTGTGGCGCTGCTTATTGTCATTATTACGACTTCCTGTTTCGCAGCATTGGTCATAAGTGCCTCTTATAGTGCGAAAAATACAGTATACTCTTTTTCTTTCCTCTTGCTCTATCCTATCTTCTATTTCGCCCTTGTTTTTTTAATTCCTTTTATCTTTTTTCCCCATCCTCCCTTATATTTTATTTTTATACTTCAGCCTCCCTTCCATTTTTCTTTTCTCATTAAACGCTAGCAGGAGTCACAGGCCACACCCCACCCTGTTGCCTGAATCGGGTCTCTGGGTACTTAGGGTGACGGGCAGCGGGGGCTGTGTTTTTATGTTGACGGGAGATGGCTGCTGAGGTGTGGGAGCTCCGGGAATGTAAGGTTTTTTTTTCCATTCCCTCCTTCAGATGCACTGACATCCTCTCTCTTTTTTGGGGATCAATAAGTGCGTCTTATAGTGCTAAAATACAGTATACTCCAATTCCTATATGGATATTGGATATTCCAGTTTACTGTCCTCTTGCTCTAGCTTATCTTCTATGCCGCCCTTGTTTTCTTAATTCCTCTCCTCTTTTTTTTTTTTTCCCATTTATGGCGCCACGTATTGTCATTATTGCGACTTCCTGTTGGCAGCATTGGTCAAGTGCATCAATAAGTGCGTCTTATAGTGCAAAAATACTAATATACTCTTCCAATTTTCTGTCCTCTTGGTCTATCCTATCTTCTATGCCGCCCTTGTTTTCTTAATTCCTCTCGTTTTTTCCCCCCATCCTCCCTTTTATTTCTATACATCAGCCTTCCGTTTTTCTTTTCTCGTTCCCTTCTTTCCCTCTGTATTTTCTGTTTTGCTGCCTCTCCGGTGAAGGTTTTTTCCAATTTTCCCATTTCAAAGGTATAAATGAACATTGTGGCGCTGGTGCCGCGTAGTCATTATCGCGACCTCCTGTTGGCAGCATTGGTCATAAGTTCGTCTTTTAGTGCGAAAAATACAGTATACTCTTCCAATTTTCTGTCCTCTTACTTTTACCTATCTTCTTATCATCTTTTTCCCATCCTCCCATCCACCCCACCCAGTTGCCTGAACCGGGTCTCTGGGTACTTGGTGTGGGAGCTCCGGGAATGTAATTTTTTTTTTCCATTCCCTCGCCAGACACACTGACATCCTCTCTCACTTATGAAAGAAACAAAGGGGGGGTGGCAGCCGCTCAGACCATTTTATAACTAACCTGGGAGGTGCACGTTAGCAGGGCAATTAGTACACACAAGTCTTAAAGGAGCCACAGCACTCAACCCTGTCATCTTGCAGGCCAGCCTATAATCTGTCTCTAAACTTGGTTAAAAACAGAGGACTCGGTCACACACATCTGCAGAAGTATGCTTAAGCTGCACCACTACGCCAAAGTGCCTCTGTGGGGTGCAGTCCTAACTCTAATCTCTGAGAGCCCATCTGGGACATACAGTGCAATAGATAAATTGGGAGCAGGCTTACCTGAGGTTGCCCTAAACCTCTCAAGTGCAAGCCATGGGGTGAAAGGGTCAAAGACCTTGCAATACAGCCTAGACCCCACACACCATGTGCTTGCACAAATTCAAAAGAAACAAAGGGGGGGTGGCAGCCGCTCAGACCATTTTATAACTAACCTGGGAGGTGCACGTTAGCAGGGCAATTAGTACACACAAGTCTTAAAGGAGCCACAGCACTCAACCCTGTCAGCTTGCAGGCCAGCCTATAATCTGTCTCTAAACTTGGTTAAAAACATCTTATGGGGATCAATAAGTGTGTCTTATAGTGCGAAAAATACAGTCCACTCCAATTCCTATTTGGATATTGGATATTCCAATTTACTGTCCTCATGCTCTGTCCTATCTTCTATGCTGCCCTTGTTTTCTTAATTCCTCTCCTTTTTCTTTTTTTATATATATATATATATATATATATAATTTCTATACTTCAGCCTCCCTCTACCTTCCGTTTTTCTATTCTCGTTCCCTTCTTTCCCTCTGTATTTTCTGTTTTGCTGCCTCTCTCCGGTGAAGGTTTCTTCCGATTTCTCCATTTTCCCATTTCACAGGTATAAATGAAAATTGTGGCGCCGGTGCCGCGTATTGTCATTATCGCGACTTCCTGTCGGCAGCATTGGTCAGCCGCGTCTTTCGGGGGAGCAAATTAGATGACCGGAGAGCAGAACTGTGCTGAGAGGAATAAAACGTCTGCTCGCAGGAAAACTCTGCAAAGGCGGGTTGGGGGGGGGCAGTTTGACGTCTTCCATGGCAGACCCCCCCCCATAAAACTCATCTCTTTACAACTGCGGGGCACTAATACGAGGCCTCCCACACGCCGCACCGCGCAGCTCTCCTCGCTAAATTGAAAGATTAACCTCTGGCTCTGCCGAGCCTCATGACGGCGTTCTCGCCAAAAACTTTAGCTGTGAAACATGCGCTCGTAGATCGGAGTCAGAGGTCTTCCAACAGGCTTAAAGCGGATCCAAAACCCACTGAACTTGTGAAATACATTCGGTCCAAGCCCCTGCGGATACTTCCTACGTAGAGGGTCGAACTAGAAATGGATGATATTACTTTTTGAATCGCCCGGAAACACGTTGCTGTTACTTGGTGTAAGGTAGTATGGAATCAGTCATTGCATAGGCGGGGCTATGACATCACTGTGCCAATAAATGGAGGAGGCGGAGCTTTACAGCTAAATCAGGCGCCATTATCTGGGATTACAGTGAAGCAGCAGCAGTACAAATTGGCAAAAGGTGCTCCTCATGGGTGGAGCAAATCAGGGGTTGCTAGTTAAAGTGGACCGAAACCTAGGATTTTGACTATCCTGGGATTTGGTGGTTGCCCCTGGGGCATCCCAATCGGGGGTGGCCTGCTGTGTGAAACCCTTCAGATGCTGAAAGCTGAAACCAACTCACCTCTTCCTAGTCCTACGGCGTATGCGCGCTCTTTCAATCAGCGCCGCTGATGTCACACTGTCTAATCCCCGATCAGGGATGCCCTGCGATGTGACCTGTCATCGAGACCTACTCCCCTCTTCTTGGTCCTACAGCGCATCCAATCGGCATGCTTGGAGCCGCTGAGGTCACAACGTCTAATTCAGCGTCTAAGGCCAGCGGCTCAGAGCGTGCTGGCGGCCGCATTCCTCGCTACCCTCTTAACGGGTGAAATGACAATACGTGCTAGAGAGTGCAAAAACAGGAGACCAATAATAATTGGGGCCCCGTCAAAGTGCTGAGTGCAGAAGGACAGCGCAGAGGAATCAATATGGGCAACCAGAAAATCAAACTTTATAACAAAAAAATCCCAGTAATAGAATCACCAAGAGATATCAAAAATGGGCCCCATCCGTCCTGCACCAACATCCACGGTAGCACAGACACCGACGCGTTGCGTGGTTTACATACCACTTCGCCTTCACCCTGGCTTTTGGTCCACTTTAATGGGCTTTTCACCTTGAAAAAGTAGTCAGGGGTCAGACTACAGGACGCGTGGGGACCCATTCCTTTGACATCCCAGGGACTCGCTATCTTTAGGTGATGTGTTTTGTGTATATTAACTAACTGTGACCACTTTGCACTTTATTCCTCTTGCCATTTTTTCCTCATAGATTGTATTGTATAGATACTGCACATTATACATAGCACATTTTTATGCACTTTTGGCACTTTTGTAATTGAATCTGGCACTTTATAATTGATTCATTGAGGGGGATATTTTGTGATTCATACTAGATTATTTTTGGATTTGTAATAATACTGTTTAAAGTTAATTGCTTAGCACATTATGTTGAGGAGTAGAATTGGTTTGCGGGTCAGTATGTACCGGTATATGCCCTTCATAATGAATTGCTTGGGGTATTTTAGATTATATGTCTGTATGTAAATTTTAAATGCGGAATTTAAAGCGGTCCTTCACTCTGAATAAGAGCCAATCTTATATGTTTCCCACACCCTGTACATACAGATTGCCCACATTAATCCGGACCTTCACCCTGAATAAGAGCCTATCTTATATGTTTCCCACACCCTGTACATAACAGATTGCCCACATTAATCCGGACCTTCACCCTGAATAAGAGCCTATCTTGTATGTTTCCCACACCCTGTACATACAGATTGCCCACATTAATCCGGACCCTCACCCTGAATAAGAGCCTATCTTGTATGTTTCCCACACCCTGTACATACAGATTGCCCACATTAATCCGGACCTTCACCCTGAATAAGAGCCTATCTTGTATGTTTCCCACACCCTGTACATACAGATTGCTCACATTAAAAATCATCCTACCTGCATCTACTGCAAGTTATGAGCCTTTAAACATCCAAGATGGCGGCTCATGGGGCATCAGGCAGCCTGCAAACAGGAAGTGCCTTCTGACTGTGCTGCTCTGCATTCTGGGGTTGCTGACCTTTTCCTGACCACAGATCTGCTCTGCTATAACCCCGCCCCCTGTACTTTATCCTGCTCCCCTCTCCTCAGTAAGTGTGATGCTTCTGATTCAAGATGGCGGCGCCCGTATCCTAAAGTTCTAAACAGAGTTGCAGCCCAGTGGGGGAAAGAATAATAAGTGACTAAAAAGTTAAAATATATTAATTTTCCAAGTATACAGCACGTCCTGTTCCAGTAAATTCCTTACACTTGGTTATTCCGCCACAAGGTGGCGCAGTGGACTGCAGAAAGACTTGTGGCCACTCCCGGGCCCCATAAATAGCCAAGTAACTCACACCAAATTCCCAGTGTTTCTCTGCAGTCTGGACTGCGAAGATAGAAGATGGCTCTCTATTGCGCAGGGAGTGGGGCTTTTCAAGCCTAGGGCCCTGCAGGCTTATTTCCACCCGTTCTGGACCCACTGCCTCCCAGCCTCGGCTGACGGTACGGGTGAAGGTAGGACAGCACTAGGGTCAGGTGCTGAAGGAGCCCTGCTCCGGGCCGCAAGACCCTGTACCAAAGGGTAGCCGATGACAGGCTTTCTATGGTGAGCCTTATTGGGATGCCCCAGCCTCAAACCTTGGGTCCTTGTTCCCGTCTCCCCTCCCCACTAGAAGGTTGTGCGCGACCCCTTTGTTGTGGCCCGCTTGGTGGCAGGGTGCGCCCGGGGGGTCTGTGATTTGTGTGTGTTATTTTACTTGTTGGTGTGTGTTCGGGCCGTGGTTGGCGCTCTGTGTTTTTTGTTACTGTCATGGCGCCGGCGTCTCACGTTTATCACAGTTTCGCGCTCTTCGGGGGGGGGCGGGAACTGCGGTTTGACGCGGTCTGCGTCATACTCTCACGGTCCGCCACTCTAGGTTCTGCTGCAGGCGCCATTTTGTGGCCTCGTCCTTGCGGTGCTGCGACGCGGTCTGGCTGTGTCTTACCTCTGAGCGATCTGTCCGCTTGGTCCGTGAGTCCCTTACGGGGTTTTTTTTATATTGCTTTACTCTGTATGCGCTGGGGATGTTTATTTTGTACCTATTGTGTCTTGCAGGCGGGTCACCTTTGACTGTGGTTCTCCCGGCCCTGCCCCTTACCATTCTCCCACCTTCCCTAGCGGGCTTTGGGGGGCATCCCAAAAAGGGTGGCTATTGCTAGCTGTGTCCCTGTATTGGCCGTTACGCCTGTATCTAAATCACCATATGGAAGCTTCCGGGGACAATGTGCTTCGGGACAAGCCCAGCTGTGTGTTGCGTGTGGGGTATCCCCTGTTAGTGATGGTGTCAGGGTGTGTTTGACCTGCGCCCAGCATGTACTGGGTCCTCTGCTATGGCTCCCGGTGCTGCGCCCCTTTCTGCTTCGCCTACCCCCCCCCCCCCCACGCTTGCATCTGACTCCCAGTGAGCACACTAGCGGGGAGTCTCGATATGACTTGGCTTCACGGGTGGCCAGCATTGAAAAGCATATTGCTGGGTCAGCCCCGTGTAAGGCTTCTGCTAAGAAGCGGCATTTATCTCCCGCTGCTTCCCTCTTTCCTGTGGAGGATAAGGGACTTTACTCATCTTCTGGCTATTACCCCCTCGAGGAGGGGGAATTATTCTCTGATTCAGAATCCTCTGAGGAACAGTCTAAGTTATATGGTGGTACCGGGTCTCCTTTTGGAGAAGACCCATGGTCCTCAGATGACACTGACAGGTTATTGACTCACATTTTTGAAGTGCTTTGTATTTCCTCTCCTGCCGTGGCTCCACAGCAGCAGGGTGAGCTTTTCCATTCTGTTAAACCATGCTTGGAGTTCCCTGAACAGAATCACTTTAATAATCTGGTGCTCAAAGAGTGGGAACGCCCTAGTAAGCTACCTGGGGTGCCCAAGAGTTGGGACAGGAGGTATCCTTTTCCCGCTGATGTGATTAAGCATTGGTCATGTCCTCCTGAGGTGGACGCGCCCGTCCTAGGGTTGTCTAACACATCAGTCATGCATTCACCTGACACTACTACCCTGCGGGATGGTGAGGACCGGCGCTTGGACCAGCTGTCCTGTCATGCTTTTGCTTGTGTGGGGACTGCACTGCGCCCGGTTTGTGCCTCTGCCATAACGGCTATTGCTATTAAAAGGCTGCTTAAAGGAGCAGTATCGCGAATTTTTCTTGGTGACTTATATTTAAATGGTACTTTGAATGTATGTAAGTGTTGGAGTAAGAATTACAAATTTAGAAAAAAATGTCTATGTTGTGCAGCTGGAGACTAATAGCTCATGTTTGTCTGCTGAGTGTCGGGGCCTGACACTCTGGCCCGTTCCACGCTGAGGAGAGGGGGAAACAATGTAACAAAGTAATCAGCTGTTCGGTGCTGGCAGCCGTCCAGCATAAGATAATATTGCAACATTGCCTGGCCAGAACTCGTATATCTAAAACAGAAAGAAAAGCTCTAGAAGTCATTTAGGTCATTGGTAAATTCAATGTCAGTTTGAACCAGAGAGTCATTGGTTCGAATCTCAGACTCACCATTTTTTTTTTTTTTTGGGGGGGGGGGGAGGAGGGGGTTATTTTATTTCAGAATTGGATTTTTATGTTTACATCCTGTTTTTTTGCTTTAAACATTTTTTATTTTGACAGTTTTCCCTTCATGTTGGCTCTGCTGCAGAATCTCCGACTTGGGATGCCCTGATATGTGAAATCCCCAAGTTCGCCTGTGAAAACGTACCTTTCCCTGTCCCACAGCGCATGCGCGGGCTCTCATCCAATCAGCTCTGTTTGCATGCAGATGGGGAGCCTGAGCAGTAACCTTCCTGGCCGCCCGGCCTATCTAAATGACTATCTGCGCCAGAAAAATGGGGGGATCTGTGGTTATCCAGGGGTAATTTCACACAGTGGGGCATCCCGATTTAGGATGCCCAAGGGGGAAGGTCAATGGCCGGGTCTTATAGACTTCAGGGTCGGCCACTCAGTGTTTTGTTCCACTTTAATACCTTTAGATTTTCCTGCACAGTTATTCAAAGAAGAATTTCAATTATTTTCAGTCAGTTTAGTTTATTTTGTATAGATTTTACACGTTTGAGTCACCTGGTCTCACCTCACACACACACAGCCGTTACCACTGATTACAGTGTCAGCCTCTGAGGTAAAGTGTTGCTAGGAGACCAGTGGGCTAAATGAAGCAGCTCACTAAATACAACCCAGCAGATCCCCCTATTCAGCAAATGGACTGAGCCATTGTCATTATGCAATTTAAAAGAAAGGCAGATATTTTTTCCTTTTTCTATCGCCACATTATTTATACACATGCAGCTGATGCTGCTTTTGGCCGCAGAGTTCTTCAGGCGGCAGTGATTTAAACTGCCCGCCGTTGCTCTTTGGAGATCCCACCCTACCTTATGGACACAGCTTTTGGATGTCCCAAGTGTAAGGAATTTACTGGAACAGGACGTGCTGTATACTTGGAAAAATACAATTCTGTGATTACTCACCTGTAGAATTGATTTTATAGTATACAGCACGTTCTGTTAGACCCCGCCCTTGTTATAATTTTTTTTTTGTTACCTCTGTATGGTGATTGTTTAAAAGTTTATTGGGGTTCTTATCGATTTTTTGATTCTCCCGGCTTCTTGTATAACTGCTTGTCAACACTGGAAATTGGTGGGAGGTACTTGGCTATTTATGGGGCCGGGAGTGGCCACAAGTCTTTCCGCAGTCCACTGTGCCACCTTGTGGCGGAATAACCAAGTGTAAGGAATTTACTGGAACAGGACGTGCTGTATACTATAAAATCAATTCTACGGGTGAGTAATCACAGAATTGTATTTTTAGATGCTGGGGAATCGTTTTTAAGGGTTTAAGCTTTTCAATAAATCGTGCTGAAGGTCTGGTTTAATAAAGATGAATTCATGAGATATACTTGAGTTGATTAATTGTTTTGGAGAGGGGGCTACACTTTGGGGCTAAATGGGTGGTTGCTGGAACCACCATAAGGTAGAATTTTTGTAGTTGTAACTTAAACTGAACCTTCACCATGATTTAATGAAAAGCCCAAACCCTTAAAAAACTATTCTCCAGCATCTTAAGTTAATATATTTTAAGTTTTTAGTCGCTTATTATTCTCTCCCCCGCTGTGCTGCAACTCTGTTCAGGACTTTAGGATACGGGCGCCGCCATCTTGACTCAGAAGCATCACACTTACTGAGGAGAGGAGAGTGGAATAAAGTACAGGGGGCCGGGTTATAGCTGTGCTTTGCTCAGACAGAGCAGAGCTGGGGTCAGGTAAAGGTCAGCAATCCCAGAATGCCGAGCAGCACAGTCAGGCATTTCCTGTTTGCAGGCTGCCTGATGTTCCATGAGCCGCCATCTTGGATGTTTAATGGCTTATAACATGAAGTAGATGCAGGTAGGGAGATTTTTTATGTGGGCAATCTGTATATACAGGGTGTGGGAAACCTATAAGATAGGCTCTAATTCAGGGCGAGGGTCCGGATTAATATGGGCAATCTGTATGTACAGGATGGGGGAAACATTCAGAGTGAAGGATGCTTTAAAGTAGCCCTTAGTTGCAGGCACAGCCACATACAATATAGGATAATGCTAAATGATCATTGAATAGGTGGTGCGAAATACACACTTTTTGTATAGTAATGGGCTTTTCCCTTTAGCGTTGGCCTTGGTTACTGAGCTCTTGATATATTTTTTTTCTCCTCCCTGATGCATCCTGAAGCCTGTTCCCGCTCGACGCGCCTGTCTTGCTACGAGCGGCCGCAAGATTAATTTGAAAGTGTTACT
This sequence comes from Gastrophryne carolinensis, assembly GCA_027917425.1. Classification (NCBI taxonomy): domain Eukaryota; kingdom Metazoa; phylum Chordata; class Amphibia; order Anura; family Microhylidae; genus Gastrophryne; species Gastrophryne carolinensis. Next base: position 193,484,578 of record CM051243.1, read on the forward strand.
CCGTTACAAATCTGTCTTTAGCTGGGAAGTAATTGAGAAGAGAAGGAAGCAGCGGGGGTGGGGGGGGGGGAGTCGCCTTGTTCCAATTAGGCGCAGACGTCGCTGATGAGTGTTTTATCTAATTGCACAGCAAGCTTCCCCCCATTTTTTTTCTTTTTTCGCTTTTCTTTTTTTCTTTTTGGCTTTGCAGCTTTGGCAGACCCGTGGCGGTGATTCAGAGAGCCGACCGAATGCGACCGCAGAGCGCCAAGCGCGATGAGGAGAAAAAGTGTGAACTCATTCAATAGATTCCCCGAGCCCTCGGATCATCGTTGTGCGTCATACGGAGGGGGGGTGGACGCCTGCGTGTTTGCGGCGTGTGATGCTTGCTTGCTCTTGCGCGCCCTGATCTTTTATTTATTTAAGCGAATGTGAGTACTTACCATAGATCGTTTACATCCGTCTTTGCCTGCCCGGGACTTACCATCTAATGTTTGACAATATGTCCGATAAGAGTCCCCATTGAGAAAGGGGCTTTGGGCAGCACTTGTCACTGGGGCAGGTACACGCGATATAAAGGTGTGTGTATAATATATATCTCACTTCCCCAACAATAAGACCAGATTTATTGCTCCTAAAGTTACGTTATGACTTACTTGTAGTAAGTATAAACAGCTGCCTCACGCTGCTCATTGCATAAACCACAATCTACATTTATACCGGCTCCTGCATGAGGCTCCCCTGGCCTCTGCTGTCATGTGACGTACCTTAAACAAATGATCATTGGATGGAGCTATATCTAGTGGCACAAATGATGTACAAGGTAGTCGTAGGTCTTCCCTTACTGATCTTCAAGTGACCTTAAACAAATATTCATTAGATGGAGCTATAGTGTCACAACTGACCTACAAGGTGGTCGTAGGTCTTACCTTATTGATCTTCAAGTGACCTTAAACCAATGACCATTGGATGGAGCTATAGTGGCACAACTGACCTACAAGGTGGTCCTGTGTCTTCCCTTACTGATCTTCAAGAGACCCTGAATCACCATTGAATGGCGCTATAATTAGTGGAACTGGCGTACAACGTGGTCATAGGTCTGACTTTACTGATGACCATTGGATGGAGCTATAACTAGTGGCACAACTGGCCTACAAGATGGTCGTAGGTCTTCCCTTACTGATCTTCAAATGACCTTAAACAAATGACCACTGGATGGAGCTATTGTGGCACAGGTGACCTACAAGGTGGTTGTAGGTCTTCCCTTACTGATCTTCAAGTGACCTTAAACCGATGACCATTGGATGGAGCTATAACTAGTGGCACAACTATGATCACCTTGTAGGCCAGGTCTTCCCTTACTGATCTTCAAGTGACCTTAAACCGATGACCATTGGATGGAGCTATAGTGGCACAACTGGCCTTGAAGGTGGTCCTAGGTCTTCCCTTAGTGATCTTCAAGTGACCCTAAACCTATCGCCATTGGATGGAGATATAACTAGTGGCACAACTGACCTACAAGGTGTTTGTAGGTCTTCCCTTACTGATCTTCAAGTGACTTGAAACCAATGACCATTGGATGGTGCTATAACTAGTGGCACAACTGACCAACAAGGTGGTTGTAGGTCTTCCCTTACTGATTTTCAAGTGACCTTAAACCGATGACCATTGGATGGAGCTATAACTAGTGACACAACTATGATTACCTTGTAGGCCAGGCCTTCCCTTACTGATCTTCAAGTGACCTTAAACCGATGACCATTGGATGGAGCTATAACTAGTGGCACAACTATGATTACCTTGTAGGCCAGGCCTTCCCTTACTGATCTTCAAGTGACCTTAAACCGATGACCATTGGATGGAGCTATAACTTGGGGCACAACTAACCTACAAGGTGTTTGTATGTGTTCCCTTACTGATCTTCAAGTGACCTTAAATCGATGACCACTGGATGGAGCTATAGTGGCACAGCTGACCTACAAGGTGTTTGTAGGTCTTCCCTTACTGATCTTCAAGTGACCTTAAACCGATGACCATTGGATGGAGCTATAACTAGGGGCACAACTGGCCTACAAGGTGTTTGTAGGTCTTCCCTTACTGATCTTCAAGTGACCTTAAACCAATGACCACTGGATAGAGCTATAGTGGCACAGCTGACCTACAAGGTGTTTGTAGGTCTTCCCTTACTGATCTTCAAGTGACCTTAAACAGATGACCATTGGATGGAGCTATAACTAGTGGCACAACTACGATCACCTTGTAGGCCAGGTCTTTCCTTACTGATCTTAAAGTGACCTTAAACCGATGGATGGTGCTATAACTAGTGGCACAATTGGCCTTCAGGGTGGCCATAGGTCTTCCCGTACTGGTCTCCAAACAGACGTTATGTTAGGAAAAATTAACCTTTGCTGTAATACAAATATGCCTCTCACAACTGAGATTATTAATGGTGGAAACCCCTAGAAACGTGGTCTTCTTTGCCACTTTCACTTCCTCTCCATAAATGTGGATGGGTTGACCTGCTGGAGGGTTGCGTCTCCCCCATCCCCACTGTCTTAGAACTGTAAAGGGATGTATTTTTGCCATATGCCTCACAAATGGAATAAAAAAATACAGATCTTTCAACTGTTCTAATCAGTATTCAGTGTCAGCTCCTGACTGGTGCTCCTTGTTCCTGCGTCACTCACCCGGGGCTCATTCATTATGGCTTACCTTGCCTCATCAGGAATCCTCTATCTGCAGAGATTGCTTATTTAGTGTAGTTTGTAGGTCAGCGCGTTTGCATATCCATCTCATTCCGGCAGTCATAGCTAATAACATGCATCCAGAATATTTCTCAGATTTCCCCCCGGACGTCATTGGTTGTTGCTCACGCGTAAGATCATGTCTGGCTCATAGTTAATTTAGAGAGAATCCTGGCTGAGCGCTCTTTGCTGCTAAACTGACCTCCTGCCGGAATGAATCTTCAGAAAAAAAGCAGCAGCAAGTCAAGGAACTGGACATGTCCTGTTTATTTTTTTGTGGTGTTCACAACGTCTTTACTAAATATGCAATGGACTTAACTTGACCTAACAGGACCTGGATAAATAAGAGCCTTCATACATCTTCCAATGGTGGCTTTTTTGATACCCTTTAGGAATTGTGCACCATGCTGCAGTGTGTCAGGGTTAGAAACCTAGATCAATAGAAGGGTTATGGCAGGAGGAGACCATATGGTCCTGTGTTATGTTATCTGATTCCTGACGTCCTTACGAAATATACAATGGCCTTAACTTGGCTTTAACAGGACCTGGATAAATAGGAGCCTTCGTACATCTTCCAGTGGTGGCTTTTTTTTTTTTATACCCTTTATGAATCATGCACCATGCTCCAGATTGTCAGGGTTAGAAACATAGAAGGGTGATGACAAAAGGAGACCATACGGTCCATCTAGTCTGCCCTTATGTGTATACTGTATGTTCTCTCTATCTTAGGATAGATGGAAGCTTATCCCAGGCATGTTGAAATTTGAGTTCTTCCAAAATCAGTGAATGTATGAGAATTACACAATCGCAAGTAAAGTTGCCTACTTCAAACCAGGGCTGTAGAGTCGGAGTCGAGGAGTCGGAGGAAATTTTGGGTACCTGGAGTCGGAGTCGGCAAACAATGCTCCGACTCCGACTAAATTTTGATTTAGCAAGTTTAAATGTCCCAATTCACAAAAAGTTCTAATTAATGACTTCTCTATTGTAAGAATAAAGACCAATGCATGCAGTGCCTCACGTAACCGCAAAACGAACACATTAAGTGACCGTGAAGAAGCATGCTTTTCATGTGCTTCACTATATGGCACGCAACGCACAAAGCGGCAATACTTATACTTTGCATAGTGTTGTGTTCTGCTGTTACAGGGAACCCATGGGTAACCTAGCCTCTCACTGATAAGGGATTAAGTAAATATGTTTTTTGCAGGACTAGAGACACTTGTATAATTGAAGGGAATGGAGGATCAATAGTTCAAGACTGACGCTGTACCATTGGAAAAACTGCTGTCATTCAGCAAAAGGCTATAAAAACTTGTAAACTTCGATTGTTAGCTTAAACTTTAAACATGACTATGGGATTCTACTAGGGAAATCATGTTTTATAATAAAGGCCCCTTTCTGGATCCTCCCACTGCCCTATCTTCAGCAGAAGAGAACTACCTCTCTCTGCTAGAAATAATGACATGTATGTTGCCTTTCTTTCCTTCAAGGAATGTATAAAATACATTCACATATTAATACAGAGGAGTCGGAGTCGGGGAGTCGGAAGTACAAAAAACTGAGGAGTCGGAACATTTATCTACCGACTCCACAGCCCTGCTTCAAACGTCTTTACGAAATATACAATGACCTTAACTTGGTTATAACATGACCTCGATAAATAAGAGCCTTCACACATCTTCCAGTGGTAACTTTTTTGATACCCTTTTGGTATTGTGCACCATGCTCCAGATTGTCAGGGTTAGAAACCTAAAAAAAAATAGCACGGTGACGGAAGACCATATGGTCTTCCTTGGGTTCTTCCAAAATCAGTGAATGTTAAATGGGAATTACACAATCGCAAGTAAAGTTGCCTACTTCAAACGTCTTTACGATATGTACAATGGCCTTAACTTGGCTCTAATGGGACCTGGATAAATAAGAGCCTTCACACATCTTCCAGTGGTGGCTTTTTTGATACCCTTTAGGGTTACATAGATAAATAGAAGGGTGATGACAGAAGAACAACATACGGTCCATCTAGTCTGCCTTTATGTGTATACTGTATGTTCTCTTTATCTTGGATAGAGGCTTATCCCAGGCATGTTGAAATTTTACTTACTGTGGATTTTCGACTAACTTGAGCTCCTCCAAAATCGGTGAATGTTAAATGGGAATTACACAGTCACAAGTAAAGTTGCCTACTTCAAACGTCTTTACGATATGTACAATGGCCTTAACTTGGCTCTAACGGGACCTGGATAAATAAGAGCCTTCACACATCTTCCAGTGGTGGCTTTTTTGATACCCTTTAGGGTTACATAGATAAATAGAAGGGTGATGACAGAAGAACAACATACGGTCCATCTAGTCTGCCTTTATGTGTATACTGTATGTTCTCTTTATCTTGGATAGAGGCTTATCCCAGGCATGTTGAAATTTTACTTACTGTGGATTTTCGACTAACTTGAGCTCCTCCAAAATCGGTGAATGTTAAATGGGAATTACACAGTCACAAGTAAAGTTGCCTACTTCAAACGTCTTTACGAAATATACAGTGGCCTTAACTTGGCTCTAGTAGGACCTGGATAAATAAGAGCCAGTGGTGGCTTTTTTGATACCCCTTATGAATCGTGCACCATGCAATCCACCAGATTGTCAGGGTTAGAAACCTAGCATGTTGAAATTTTACTGTTAATTTTTCAAGTAGCTTGGGTTCTTCCAAAATCAGTGAATGTTAAATGAGAATTACACAAGTAAAGTTGCCTACTTCAAACGTTTTTACGAAATGTACAATGGCCTTAACTTGGCTCTAAAAGGACCTTGATAAATAAGAGCCTTCGTACATTTTCCAGTGCTGGCTTTTTTGATGCCCTTTAGGAATCGTGCACCACATGTTTCAGTGTGTCAGGGTTAGAAACCTAGAAAAATAGAAGGGTGACGGCAGGAGTAGACCATATGGTCCTGTGTTATGTCATCTGATTACTGACGTCTTTATGAAATATACAAGGGCCTTAACTTAACAGGACCTGGATAAATAGGAGCCTTCACACATCTTCCAGTGGTGGCTTTTTTGATACCCTTTAGGAATTGTGCACCATGCTCCAGATGGTCAGGATTAGAAACCTAGAATAATAGTCTGCCCTTATGTGTATACTGTATGGTCTCTTTATCTTAGGATAGATGGAGGCTTATCCCAGGCATGTTGAAATTTACTGTTGATTTTTCAACTTCCTTGAGTTCTTCCAAAATCGGTGAATGTTAAATGGGAATTACACAATCGCAATCAAAGTCGCCTACTTCAAACGTCTTTACGAAATGTACAATGTCCTTAACTTGGCTCGAACAAGACCTGGAATAAATAGGAGCCTTCATACATCTTCCAGTGGTGGCTTTTTTGACACCCTTTAGGAATCGTGCACCATTCTCCAGATTGTCAGGGTTAGAAACATAGAAACAAAGGCAGGTGACGGCAGGAGGAGACCATACGGTCCATCTAGTCTGCCCTTATGTGTATACTGTATGGTCTCTTTGTCTTAGGATAGATGGAGGCTTATCCCCGGCATGTTGAAATTTGATTTACTGTTGATTTTTCAACTTCCTTGAGTTCTTCCAAAATCTGTGAATGTTAAATGGGAATTACACAGTTGCGAGTTGCCTATTTCAAACGTCTTTACGAAATTTACAGTGGCCTTAACTTGGCTCTAACAAGACCTGGATAAATAAGAGCCTTCGTTCATCTTCCAATGGTGGCCTTTTTTGATACCCTTTATAAATCTTTCACCTTGCTCCAGATGGTCAGGGTTAGAAACCTAGAAAAATAGAAAGGTGACGGCAGGAGACCATACGGTCCATCTAGTCGGCCCTTATGTATATACTGTATGTTCTCTTTATCTTAGGATAGATGGAGGCTTATCCCGGACATGTTGAAATTTTACTTACTGTTGATTTCTGTTTCATTTTACTTCAGGCCATCAGAATTCCGTAACGATGGGGTTAAGCTCTCGGCCAAAGGGCGTAGACTGCAAGACGAAGGTGTGGCTCCTTCTCCCGGTTTATATCCTTCTGGCTGACTTCCTCCAATCCAGTTTCTTTCTTGCAGTTAGAACTGGACTGCAAGGGTGTGCCTGAATTTCTCTCCCATTAATTTTTAGTTTTTAAGCCTGTCCAGGGATCCTCTAGCAATAGCAACAGATGCCCTGACTATTCAGTGGTCAGCATTCAAGCTTCTTTATGCGTTTCCCTCCAACTCCGCTCCTGGGTTCAGCGGATGCCGCCTTTGGTAGGATGGAATTACATACGGTAGTAAACTAGATGGTTTTGGAATGTCTTATTCCTGATAGAAAGGAATAAGGTTTTTGAGGATCCCATCCAAATTCAGGGAACTGCTTTTGGATATCCCTGTCGCTTCTGAATTGTGATGGCCTTAAGTAAAATGAAAGAGAAGAGATAATTCTTTGAGTACTCACCGGTAGAATTGATTTCTCTTCTATTATTACTTCAGGACATCAGACCCTCCCTGTCTGCTAGGTTGTTATATCCATGGCTTGGATGCCTAGTCTTAGCGGAGTGGTAAATATAGTAAATATTTGTTCTCCTAGGCAAGCCAACGCTGTCTGCCAACAATGAACGCTTCTCAGCATTATACAATATTGGTTGTTCAGCAGATTCAGAAACATTGGAATATCCGAGTTCACAGCAATCTATAAGACGCGGTTCTAGTGAAGGAACGTCGCTCGAATTAGAAAACAATTTGCACCGAGCATTACAAACGATGCTTTTGTCTGAGAATAAATTGCCCGAGAATAACAAAATGGTTTCTTTGTCCGGGAATAAATTGCTCCGGCTTTACAAATGGTGCCTCAATCCGAGAAAAAAAAATTGTCCAAGCGTTGCAAACGCAGAGTTAAGCCTGGAGGCTAAACAGCTGAACATTGGTCTCATCAGTCCGCTGACACACTTTGCGGCCGCCTTTAGTCTCTCCCGCATGACTTCTGCTAAGGGTTAAAAAGGATTTTACGTATGAGAAGTCATCTTGCATTGTCTTTCTACAGACTCCCAGATCGGGGAGTAACAAAAGGTCCGGCTTCTCATAACTGGTGCACCCACGTGGATGTGGGTGAAAGGTAAGCGGTAAATCTCATGCCCTCTGTTACTCCCTTGATCTGAGGGTTTGTGGGAAAGTGGACTTTCACCCTGAATAAGAGCCTATCTTGTATGCCCCCCCGTACATACAGATTGTTCACATTAATCCGGACCCTCACCCTAAATAAGAGCCTATCTTATATGTTTCCTCCCTGTACATACAGATTGCTCACATTAATCCGGACCTTCACCCTGAATAAGAGCATATCTTATATGCCCCCCCCCCCGTACATACAGATTACCCACATTTATCCGGAGCTTCACCCTGAATAAGAGCCTGTCTTGTATGTTTCCCCCCCCCCCCCCCCGTACATACAGATTGCCCACCTTAAAAATCATTTTTGAACCTTTTAACATCCAAGAAGGTGGCCAGTGGAGTCTCAGGCAACCTGCAAACAGGAAGTGTCTTCTGACTGTGTCGCTCTGCATTCTAGGATTGCTCCTGACCCCAGCTCTGTTCTGTCTGTCTAACCCCCCCCCCCCCCCCCCCCCCCCGGAGTATTCACTCCTCTCCTCAGTATGTGATGCTTCTGAGCCAAGATGGTGGCACCCGTATCCTAGAGTCCTGAACAGAGTTGGAGCCCAGCGGAGGAATCTTAAAATATATTAATTTTAGATGCTGGGGAATAGATTTTTAAGGGTTTGGGCTTCTCATCGGCTTTAATGCCGGGGACGCCCGCAATAGCTCATATACATTTCTATTTCTCTGTGTAATGACGGTCGCATTTTTCGCGCATGAAATGCCCATTTCCTTTTCCTTCGCGATTACGTGTTCCCGCCGAGGGAAGGAAGGGGCCGAAGTGTTATTGAGAAGGTGCGCGCTGGCGTCATGCTCGACGCATATTGTTACACGTGCCATTTTGCAATGTAGAGGATTATCTCTTTCAGGGAAAATTTAATCTTTTGATCTTATTCTCTAAACGGCCGAGGAATTAATCCCGAGCTTTGCCTGAACTTCAATGAAGGATTTTTTAATTTTTTTCTACTTTCAATAGATTTTTATTGAATTTTAAAGATCAAGAGAAAACGCATCTCACGCGGCTGCAGAGTAAAGCTTAGTATCGAAGTCTCTGGACTGTTTTGTGACTTCAATCACATACTATAATAATGTTTTTCATTAACGTGGACCAAAACCCACTGCCACTGGCCCTGGAACGTTATAGATTATAGAACAGGTTTGTAAAGCCGCTACTTGGTCTTTGGTTCATACATTCAAGGCCGGCGCCAGCACCCCGCAAGGCGTGGCCGCTGCCGGGAGCCCCCACCGTCTGGGCGGGGCACCCTGACAGGGCCGGCCTTTGGGGTGTGCGACGGCGTAGACTGCCACAGCTGGTGCCCACATCTCCTCGAATAACAGGGTTCCACACCACGGGGCATCTCGATTTAGATTCCAGCGGAGGAAGTGCTGGGTATTCTGCTTTTAAGTTGCCCACCCCAGCTGATTTCCTATCCCTGGAGCCATACCTCCCAACTTTTTAGGGTGGGAAAGAGGGGCGATTTTTAAATTAGGCCACTCCCCCTCATTGATGAATAGAAGATACAACAATAGAAACACCAACAATAGAAACACCTTGAATAGGCAAATTAATCAGTTATTGCTGCAGATCTGCATGTTACACCTCAAAGAGGGACAGAGGAGAACAATGCGGGACAGGGGGACATGGACTCAAAAGTAGGACAGTCCCGCCAAATCAGGGACAGTTGGCAGGTATGATGGAGCATCCCAATCTGTGATACCCTACTGTGTGACACCCCCTGGGATCGCTGGCATACCCACTATGCAAGCAATTCCACCCCTGGGTTTTGGTCCGCTTTGCAGGGGTATCCCAATTTGGGTTGCCCCTGTTTGTGAAAGATCCACCCTGGTTTGGCTGTTAACTCAAACTGGCGACATCAGATCTAGGAAAGTAATGAACAAAGGGGGGAGGTCACACACAGGGGCATCCAAAATCAGGAGGATCTAAATTCGTTTAGACTCTGATGTCAGGTTTAAAGGGGTTTGGTGCGCTTCAAAGTAGACCAAAACTAGAGTTTTGGTCCAAATTGCATGATCCTTAGGGGGCGTCCAGATTTGCGACGTCCCTCTGTGATGTGACGTGACTCTTCACCACAAAGGGGCCCCACCATGATGTCCAAAGGCCCACATAAACCTGGAGCCGGCCCTGCATACATTTACCAAGTTCTATAAGGTAGATGTTAGAGCCTCGGCAGAAGGCGCCTTTGGTAGAAAGGTTTTACACACAGTAGTTAGTTAACTTGTTTTTGGCTACTCTTTACGCTTCGGGATCCCGCCCAGACGCAGGCCATTGCTTTTGGAGGTCCCGTTCCTTTCCTGAGCTGACGGCCTGGAATGGATTGGGAGAGAAAATACAATTCTGTGACACTCGCCTGTAGAATTGTTTTCTCTTCTACATCCATTCCAGGCCGTCGGACCCTCCCTTCTACTGGGTTACAGTTTTCTACTCCTTAGATGCCTAGTGCTGGTGGATCTGTATCTATGAACCATATATGAAAGAATGGGAAGAACGAACACCAAAAAGAGCTATGCAATATGCAAGTTCATGTTTTTAATGCCCATAAGTGAATTGTACAGTGAAGTGAAATTCTTACTCAAGGGTTCTATAAACATACAATATCAACCCAAACAAGGGGGTATATGCAGCATGTACAAGAGATTATACAAATCAATAGGTATAAAGCAGATGCTTAAAAATGGTCAGGATCAAGAACAGTAATTCATTGTAGTATGTCCATTAACATGAAAATCAATAGCATAGCAAAGTTCAAAAAGTTGCAAAGGATTAGGCTTACAGGCTGACCACAGGGCGATATTAAACCTCGACGTTTCGGTCTGAAGCGACCTTTCTCAAGAGGGTACGGTATCCAAGAACAGTGAAGACAGCTATTTATAGTGAAGAGGTCTCCAGCTGAATGAAAAAATGGCGCACGGGCCTCGATTCCTGACGTCATCTGCGGCATCCTTGTTTCATCCTGATCATCCCCCACAGTGGAAGGCAAAAACAGCGTCCAAAAGCGGAGGTGACGTGCGGGCGCAGTGTCGCGAGAGCAGGGTCTATGAAGTACGATGTCAGGGCATCAAAGATGGCGGTGCTTAATGGCGGGCCCTGGACCAGTCTTTGGACCGGGATGATCGGGAGGAGATTCTGGATAATCTCCACTCATCTGTGGTTGAGGCCAAAGAGAGGCTGATCCAGACTAAATGGATCCACCAAGCTTATATCACACCAGTGAGACTACATAAAATGGGCTTAATGGCGGATGACCGGTGTCCCAGGTGTGAGAGGGATATTGAAACGTGGGTGTATGTCACTTGGTCCTGTACAGTACTGATAAACTATTGGAAGAAAGTAATGGAGCTGATTAGTAAAGTAATGGGATTCCAGATTCAGGGCTCGGTCAGCTTGTATCTCCTGGGGGTGGTTGAGCCGCTCTCGGAGTTGAGAGTGGTGAGAGCCTTGCTACGATTGCTGCTCTTCTACGCCAGGAAATGCATTCTGCTAAACTGGAAACACTATGCTAAACCCTCCGTTCAAGCTTGGAAAACGATAATCAACCAAAAACTCGCCATGTACTCGCTATACTGCAAGAGGGGCACCTGATAAATTTGCGAAGGTCTGGGACCCCTGGTTACAGTGCCATGACACGGCATCTGAGGGCGATTTAAAAAACGACCTAGGCCACTGAGAAATGATCCTGGGATCGCATTGTGTGATATTGGGGAGTGGCGCTTGGAGAAACCGGCGGCTGGAATTCCTGGTAGTGACCGCATTTCCCGCGAGTAGACTCTAGCCCTTCTGTTGCATACGGTCTCCATGTAAAGTATAATCGCGTACTGATTCCGGTGTGTGGGTGTGAATGGAGTTGTCATCAATAAAACTACCATTGTGGATAAGTGGTGCCTGCGGCACCTTATGCTGAAACACAACTGTGATTGTCTATCATTGTGTTCCGGTTTAAGTAAATAAAAACGTTAAAAAAAAAAAAAAAAATCGCGGTGCTTAGTACAGCGACCGCAACCAAAAAGGCGACGGCAGTTATGCGATGCAGACAACCAACAAAATGGCGGCATGTTAAACGGCGACAGGTTGAAAAAGGAAGTGTACACGGAAGGAACACGAAGCTGGAGACCATGCTGAAGACCTCACAGCAGAATAACCACAGATAGTTGGACGTAATGTATTCTTGCTGTCAAAATAAAAATAGAAGCACAAGAAGTGAAAAGTGAAAAATAAAAACTGGATACTGCATAGGAATGTGAAAATTCCACAGTACCTATATACAATTACTGCACAATATTCCTAAATGTAGACGAATGAGTATTATTATTTAAGATATCAAGGAAACTGAATCCTGGATCTCTATATATGTAAATAGTGTTTCAGCATTAAAAAAAAAAACAAAAACGAATTTGAGAAAGCAAATTAGCGTAGAAAGGTCTGGATTAACTTTTATTCTCCTATAGATCATAGCTGCGTTAGCCTCCCGGGCTGGTGGTGCTACTGCTTTTCAATGACTGACTTGTGTTGGGGCAGCTGGGAGTATATAGGGCTGGGAGGAGCCACTCCTTTTAATTTCCGGGCAGGAATTAACCCCATTCGTGTCTGGAGCGGACAGCCTGCAATGGATGTAAAAGAGAAAACAATTCTACAGATGAGTGTCACAGATTTATATTTATTAATGTGGGCAATCTGTATGTACAGGGGGGTAACATATAAGATAGACTCTTATTCAGGGTGAGGGTCCAGATTAATGTGAGCAATCTGTATGTACGGGGGGGGGAAACATATAAGATAGGCTCTTATTTAGGGTGAAGGTCCGGATTAATGTGGGCAATCTGTCTGTACGGGCTTTCGCCAGTGTGCGGCGTCCTAATCCTGACGCGCTTTTGCTGCACAATAATCTGTCAGAAAACCTCTGGCAAACTTTCCCCCAACTCTCCTCCAATCCGGCTCTAGCTGTTTGATGAATAAATGCAGCACCTCGAGTGTCGCGCGTCAGTCAATCTTCCTTCTTTTATTTTTTCTCGGCGCCACAAAGCGATAAGTCTCTTCAGAGCGGTTGTTTCTCTTCTTAAAAATAGTAGAGAAGGGGAAAGTCGGTGACAGCTTCCTACATCAAGCGCAAATATTGCAACGCTTTACCTGCCGGAAGAGTTATAATGCGCCTCTCCGCTCCCCTGCCTCCTTCTCTTCTCCTGCCTTGAGCGATAGAACGTGTCGCCATTGGCTGTAATGCGTCGGGGATTTTGACTATTGATTTTGACTATCCTGGGTTTTGGTCCTTGCCCCCGATCGGGGATGCCCTGCTGTGTGAAACCCCCCCCCAGATCGCCTGAAGAAACTCACCTCTTCCTGGTCCTACGGCGCATGTGCGGCCCCTCTTCCAATCAGTGCACTCGCTTTTCTAATTATGAAAAGCCCTAAAAGAGACATGAAGTATGTCGTATCGCCTGCAGTTGTCCTTTAAATTGGACCAAACCCCAATATTTTGACACTCCTGGGTTTCGCTCCTCCCCGATTGGGGATGCCCCACATTGTGAAACCCCTCAGATCGCCAAAGCCAACTTGCCTCTTCCCAGTTCTACGGAGCATGCGCTGCCGCTCATCCAATCAGCAGATTCGGGGGTTTGGGGAAACTCAGGTCTTGGGTTTAGCTCAGGATTGGGGTTTAGAACAGGTTTTTAGCTCAGGTTTTGGGTTTAGGTCAGGAGTTTAGCACAGGTTTGGGGGTAAGGTAGGGGTTTAGCTCAGGTTTTGGGTTTAGGACAGGTGTTTAGCTCAGGATTAGGGGTTAGGTCAGGGGTTTAGCTCAGGTTTTGGGTTTAGGAGAGGTGTTTAGCTCTGGATTGGGGGTCAGGTCAGATGTTTAGCTCAGGTTTTGGATTTAGGACAGATGTTTAGCTCAGGTTTTGGATTTAGGACAGGTGTTTAGCTCAGGTTTGGGACTTATGCCAGGGATTTAGTTCCAGTTTTGGGGTTAGATCAGGTGTTAAGCTCAGGTTTTTCGGTGCTCGGGTTTTGGATTGACATAGGTTAGTTAGTTCTTAGTTTGTAGCTTAGGTTTTGGTTGGTTAACAGGTTCAGTTCCTAGCTCAGCTGGGTTTAGCCATCGCCTTTAAAGTGGGCCAAAACCCAGGATTTTGACTATTGGGGCTTACGTAGGGTTTAGCTCAGGTTTTGGGGTTTGGTTGGGTATTCGGTGGTTAGGTTTTGAGTTGACGTAGGTTAGTTAGTTCATAGTTTGTAGCTTGGGTTTTGGCTGGTTAACAGGTTTAGTTCCTAGTTTAGCTGAGAGTCGGAATCTCCTTTAAAGCCAATAAATTTGGATGGTTTCTCCCGTTCCTGGAAGTTTAGTAAGATTGTAAAGTGCCGGGTTTAGCTCAGGTTTTGGGGTTAGATCAGGTGTTTAGCTTAGGTTTTGAGGTTGGATCAAGTGTTTAGCTTAAGTTTTGGGGTTAGATCAGGTATTTAGCTCAGGTTATGAGGTTTGGTTGGGTATTCGGTGCTGGGGTTTTGGGTTGACGTAGGTTAATTAGTTCATAGTTTATAGCTTAGGTCTTGATTGGTGAACATGTTCAGTTTAGCTGGGTGTCGCCATCTACTTTAACGCGAATAAAGTCGGATGGTTTCTCCTGTTCCTGGAAGTTTAGATTTAGTAAAGTGCTGGGTCAGCAGCAGGGTTAGGTCAGGGGTTTAGCTCCATTTTTGGGGTTAGATCAGATGTTAAGCTCGGGTTTGGGGTTTAGAACAAGTGTTTAGCTCAGGTTTGGGGCTTATGTCAGGTGTTAAGCTCAGGTTTTGGGGTTTAGTTGGGTATTCAGTGCTCGGCTTTTGGGTTGATGTAGGTTAGTTCATAGTTTGTAGCTTAGGTTTTGATTGGTTAACAGGTTTAGTTCCTAGTTTAGCTGAGTGTCGGCATATCCTTTTAAAGCTAATAAAGTCGGATGGTTTCTTCTGTTCATGGAAGTTTAATAAGATTGTAAAGTGCTGGGTCAGCAGCAGGGTTAGGTCAGGGGTTTAGCTCAGGTTTTGGTGTTAGATCAGGTATTTAGCTTAGGTTTTATGGCTTGGTTGGGTATTCGGTGATCGGGTTTTGGGTTGATATAGGTTAGTTCATAGTTTGTAGCTTAGGTTTTGATTGGTTAAAGAGGTCCTTCACTCTGAATAAGAGCCTATCTTATATGTTTCCCCCCTGTACATACAGATTGCTCACATTAAAAATCATCCTGCATCTACTGCAAGTTATGAGCCTTTAAACATCCAAGATGGCGGCTCATGGAACATCAGGCAGCCTGCAAACAGGAAGTGCCTTCTGACTGTGCTGCTCTGCATTCTGGGATTGCTGACCTTTTCCTGACTCCAGCTATGCTCTGTCTGTGCAAAGCACAGCTATAACCTGCCCCCTGTACTTTATCCCAC
Source organism: Gastrophryne carolinensis (assembly GCA_027917425.1). NCBI lineage: Eukaryota > Metazoa > Chordata > Amphibia > Anura > Microhylidae > Gastrophryne > Gastrophryne carolinensis. The sequence continues at coordinate 193,499,864 of CM051243.1, forward strand.
TCTCCTCTCCCCAGTAAGTGTGATGCTTCTGAGTCAAGATGGCGGCACCCGTATCCTAAAGTCCTGAACAGAGTTGCAGCCCAGTGGGGGAAAGAATAATAAGTGACTAAAAACTTAAAATATATTAACTTTAGATGCCGGGGAATCGTTTAAGGGTTTGGGCTTCAATAAATCATGGTGAAGGTCCGGTTTAACAGGTTTAGTTCCTAGTTTAGCTGAGTGTTGTCATCTCCTTTAAACATTACTATATGTATTCTCAAGTTATGGCGGCTATGTTGGATGTTCTGCTCAGGTTTTGGGGTTAGACTTTGGGGTCCTGCTCAAGTATTGGAAGTATTGGTTCTGTCTAAGTTTTGGGTTAACAAGTATTCCGCACAAATGTTTGGGTTTATTTGGGTATTCTGCTCAGGTTTTTGGGGTTTGGTTGGGAACTCTGCCCAGGTTTTTAGGGTTTGGTTGGGAACTCTGCCCAGGTTTGTTGGGGTTTGGTTGGGAACTCTGCCCAGGTTTGTTGGGGTTTGGTTGGGAACTCTGCCCAGGTTTTTGGGGTTTGGTTGGTTATTCTGTCCCAAGTATTGGGGTTTGATTGGGTGTTCTGTTCAGGTTTTGGGGTTTGACTTCAGGGTCTGTTCAGGTTTCGTGGTTAGATTTAGGATAGGATTAAAAAATCATTTTGATTAAATGTTTAGGTTTAGCTTAGATTTGGGTGTTAGGTCAGGGGTTTAGCTCAGGTTTGGGGGTAAGGTAGGGGTTTAGCTCAGGTTTTGGGTTTAGTATAGGTGTTTAGCTCAGGTTTGGTGCTCGTGTCAGTGGTTTAGCTCCAGTTTTGGTGTTAGATCAGGTGTTAAGCCCAGGATTTGGGGTTTGGTTGGGTATTCGGTGGTTAGGTTTTGGGTTGACGTAGGTTAATTAGTTCATAGTTTGTAGCTTAGGCTTTGATTGGTTAACCGGTTCAGTTCCTAGTTTAGCGTGTGTCGCCATCTCCTTTAAAGCCAATAAATTTGGATGGTTTCTCCCGTTCCTGGAAGTTTAGTAGGATTTTAAAGTGCCGGGTCAGCAGCAGGGGTTAGGTCAGGGGTTTAGCTCAGGTTTGGGGCTTATGTCGGTTGTTTAGCTCAGGTTTTGGTGTTAGATCAGGTGTTAAGCTCAGGTTTTGGGGCTTGGTTGGGTGTTCGGTGGTTAGGTTTTGGGTTGACGTAGGTTAATTAGTTTATAATTTGTTGCTTAGGTTTTGGTTGGTTAACAGGTTCAATTTCTAGTTTAGCTGAGTGTCCCCATCTCCTTCAAAGCTAATAAAGTCGGGTGGTTTCTCCCATTCCTGGGAGTTTAGTAAGACTGTAAAGTGCCGGGTCAGCAGCAGGGTTAGGTCAGGGGTTTAACTCCAGTATTAGGGTTAGATCAGGTATTGGAGTTTGGTTGGGTATTCAGTGGTTAGGATTTGGGTTGACGTTGGTTAGTTCATAGTTTGTAGCTTAGGTTTTGATTGGTTAACAGGTTCAGTTCCTAGTGTAGCTGAGTGTCGCGATCTCTTTTAACGCTATTACAGTCGTATGGTTTCTCCTGTTCCTGGGAGTTTAGTAAGATGGTAAAGTGCTGGGTCAGCAGCGTATTTCCCCCGATAAGCCGTCTCGCCTTCTGAGCCGCTGTCGATACGGAGTCCCTTGATCGCCGGCAGAATTGCTGATCGTTGCCTCTGACCGTTGCGCAGTTCTGGCTGCGGCTTCAGCCGGGATCACCCGTCAGCAAAGTGTCTGTAAAACCTCAGAATAACAATGGAGGGGGAAAGCGCTGAGCAGAAGTCATGGATTTACATTCGTTGACCTTAAACACTCTCCCAGCAAGTCCCTGCTGGGGAATTTTTCATCAAGCACTTGACTTTGTTCCTGAACTCTCTCTCTTAACGTGACGTGTTTATTTAAGTAGTTCTAATTCTGCGACGAGAGGCTTCTCTACTGGGAGAACATAACCGGTCTGGTGGCCAGACTCAGACTTGGAACAGGCCTGCTAGTAAATTATTCTGGCATTTTTCTAATGTCACTGGCTGCCTACGTGCATATGCTGTGCATAATGAATAAAGATATTTCTCCTACATCTCACTGCGTGGTGGAGTATCTGCTCCGAAGCCGACCCACTCCCTGGCTAAGCAGGAGGAGAATACTGGCTCTGTGCTTACCTCCCCCAACGGTAGGACAACAAGAAGTAGAGATGATCAGCCACAGTCAGTGGTGCACAGAGAAGAACCTGGCGGAGAATTGCAGATGCTCAAATAGACCAAATTCTTTGGTCGCATAATCTCTGGTAATTTGAAATTGGAGGTCAACACCAAGGCGGTGCTTAGAAAAAAAAAAAAGGCCCAGCAAGTGACGTTGATTAATAAAAAAAAAGATTGAAAACTTCTGTCTTCCCAAGTTTTGGACAATAAAGATTCTACAATTGTTAATTGTGATGGGGGTTCTGGAACTGACCCAATACCCAAAAGAACTATATATCCGTTGTAGACATAAATGGTCTACAACAGATATGTAGTTCTTTTGGGTAAAAAAAAAAGTCTGGCCTGCCCAAAAATCCGCTGGTGCTATTCTTCAATTTGGTTACCGGAGGAACCTTGTGCTCCTCCTTCGCCATCTGGTTCTTGAGTGGCATCAACGAGTGATCACCTCCATTGGCCAACTGTTCGATTGCAGGGTTTAATCCCAGGTAATCCGGATGACTGATGATCCCTTGCAACCATCCTTCGGCTCCGGCCCCTTAGGACGCAGTACCACCTTGAAAAACTCAAATGTTCCAGAAGAGCTGCTACCCCATGGCCATGAATTCCATCAACACAAAGCTCGACTGTGTTCCCCATCCCTTGTCTCTTTTTACCTACTGTATGCTTTACCATACCAGTTATCGTTGTATTCCATTACCCTCAATAGAGTCCTCCTCTCACTGCAGTGAGATGTAGACTCCCACATCTCACTGCGTGGTGGAGTATCTGCTCTAAAGCCGACCCACTCCCCGGCTAAGCAGGAGGAGAATCCTGGCTCTGTGCTTACTTCCCCCAATGGCAGGACAAGAAGCAGTAGAACAACTTGGTGGAAAAGTGCAGATGGTCAATAAGACAAAATTCCTTGGTTGCATAATCTCCGGTAACTTGGAGGCCAACACCAAGGCAGTGTCTAAAATCATCAGGGCCCAGCAAAGGCTTTTTTTTTTTTTTTTAAGGCAGTTAAAAAAAAAAAAAGTTTGAAAACTGCTATCTTTCCAAGTTTTGGTCAATTAAGATTCTACAATTGCTAATTGTGATAGGGGTTCTGGAACTCACTCAATACCCAAAAGAACTATATATCTTTTGTGGACCGGTCTACAACAGATATACAGTTCTTTTGGTTAAAAAAAAGTTTGCCCTGCCCAAAAATCTGCTGGTGCTATTCTCCAATTTGGTTATCGCTGGAACCTTGTGCTCCTCCTCCCCCATCTGGTTCTGGAGGGGTATCAACGAGTGATGGCTAGCCTTGTGGCTGGTCAGCAGTTCAGGGTGAAGGTCCTGATTAATGTGGGCAATCTGTATGTATGGGGGGGGGACATACAAGATAGGCTCTTATTCATGGTGAGGGTCTGGATTAATGTCACTAGACTTACTAGTAGTAGACTTGTGACTAAACTGGTAAGTGATCTTCATTCCTTCAATAACTAAACCACAGCTAAATCACAAGAGGTCACCAGTGGTTCTGAAGACTCATGACTAATCTGGTAAGTGACCTTCTGCCTTCCATTACTAAACCACCAGAGGTCACCAGTGGTTCTGAAGACTCGACTAATCTCCTAAGTGACCTTCTGCCTTCAAATAACTAAACTACCAGACGTCACCAGTGGTTCGGACAACCCGTGAATAATCTTGTAAATTACCTTCTGCCTTCACTAACTAAACCACCAGAGGTCACCAGTGGTTCTGAAGACTCATGACTAATCTCCTAAGTGACCTTCTGCCTTCAATAACTAAACCACCAGAGGTCACCAGTGGTTCTGAAGACTCATGACTAATCTAAGTGACCTTCTGCCTTCAGTAACTAAACCTCAAGGCTAAATCATCTCAAAGCCATGAGAGGCCCCACCCAAAAAGCCATCAAAATGAAATCTTGTCAATTAAACCTTCGCCATAGGTTGATCGATCAGGGATCAAATGATCATATTCCACACGGGCGGCCATCTTAAGGTCCTGTTGATGAGCCCGGTCTTCCATTCTTTCCTTTCTCTTCCCGCTGCTCCCTCCTCCCTGGTCTTTGAATAGCTTTTTCTCTCCTTCATTTGCTCAGCGCAGTTCCTGTAATGAGTCTGAGCCGGAGGGATATCGCATTTCATCTTTGCACGTGGCTGCAAATGAGGGAAGCGAGCACAGCCGCGGAATATCCGGGCAAGCGCTCTGTATTATGTTAATTCGGTTACTCAATAACATTTTATATCTAGGTAATTTGCTTCTATTCTCCGCTGGCTTCCTCCTCACCGGGCGAACTGTGCCTTTCATACTCCTTCTCTTCATTTAACAATTAGTGTGAAGTGATGAAGAAAACAAGGGAGCGATATAGATGCTGAACCTTTTTTTTATTTTACTGTATCTTTTTGTAAATATAGATGTTTCTCCACATTCTTAAATGAAGCAAGCACACTGGTGATGAAGTGAAAAACTAGGATCAACATGGCTTTGCTTATAAGGTGTGTGAGGAATCGGTACATAGTGGCCCCGACCAATGTTGCTGCCACCGAGATTACGCAGCACAGTCCCTTGATATAGGCCTTGAAGACCCTGATAAGCTGCCGGGGGCCGTTCCATAGAAATACAACCAGTTCTAATACATGCCTGGTCCCTTAACGGGATTATAGCGGGTCAGTATCGTGTACTACAACCAAGAAACACAGACTAGTGGGTTGGAGATCAAAGGAGCATCTCAAGATGATTTAGGAGCGCACTAGACAAACTACATACATACAATGATACAATACTCAATAACATTGTACATCTAGGTAATTTGCTTCTAGTCTCCTCTGGCTTCCCCCTCACCGAGAGAACCGCGCCTTCCATACTCCTTCCCTTCATTTAACAATTAGTGTGAAGTGATGAAGAAAACAAGTGAGCGATATAGATGCTGAACCTTTTTTTTTATTTTACAGTATCTTTTTGTAAATGTAATTCTTACATTTCTTAAATGAAGGAAGCACGTTGGTGATGAAGTGAAAAACTAGGATCTCTTTCTCAACATAGTTTTGCTTATAAGCTGTGTGAGAAATCCAGTACATAATGGCCTTGACCAACGTCTCTGCCACCGAGATCACGTAGCACAGTCCCTTGATATAGGTCTTCACGACCCTGATAGGCTGTGGGATGCCTTTTGCTACCAGCAGTGAACAATGCAGTGCCAGCTCTGTAGGAATACAACCAGTTCTGATACACCCCAGGTCCCTTAACGGGAATATAGTGGGTCAGAAGCCAGTCCCAGTATCGTGTACTACAACCAAGAAACACGGACTAGTGGGTTGGAGATCAACAGAGCATCTCAAGATGACTTAAGAGCGCACTAGACAAACTACATACATACAAAAATACAATAGGTACATAAACAGGTCAGAACGACAAACACAAATGGGAGAGTTACAGTCAGATTCAGCAGAGAAAACGTATGCCAGTTACCTTATTGCAGACAGATGTTACGCAGTGATGCAGACAGCCACAAGGGGAATGTAAAGCCTGGTGGAACCTGGTCTCCCCATTCACAGTGACCCTCAGAGATCAAAGGGCCTGGATTCTTCAGATCTTTATACACAGGTGGGACACCCCCCCCCCCCCCTTCCACGTACATGGTTGGTTCTTGATATTTCCCTCCAGGATCTTCAGGCTTAAAACTCCTAAAAACAAATGTGTCCTAGCTTTTAGGTGAAAGGTTATACAGAGACGATCCTGGTGCCAAAGAACCCAGTCTGGTGCTGTGCACATTATGAGACCAGACCCTGCTGATTTATATGGCTCCTAACCTGATCTATGCAAATTCGAACGACTGTTTAAGTGCCAAAATAAGATGGAGTCGAATTCAGCCATTTTGTGGTGTACATAATTATGTGCTTCAACCTATGGTTCGGGATATACATTAGAGAGAGATTCCAGCTCGATCCTCAAACTTAACTTTTAATCCATAATGGATAAAATCTTACAATTTCCTGAAGCAAATCAACAAAAATACATATGATTAAAGGCATGCTCTGTCCGAAACGCGTCATTTAATCCCTGTGCACATTCCTTGGATTCTTATACACGTTTGTGTCTTTCCTTCGGTCAGTTGTAAGATGATTTTATCTGTTATTGATTAAAAGTTACATTTCATGATCAAGCTGGAACCTCTCTGCAGAGTATAGACTTCCTGTGTGGGGCCTGTCAGTTTAGCCCCTTTTCCGTGGTGATCTGTAACATTTTAGGGGTGAGCTGCCTATACTACTGTCTTCCTTTTCCCCGGTTCGGGATGGCCATTAAGCACTTCCTATTCCTGGGCTGTCTGATCTCTATTTGTACTACAAGCGTTTCACCTTCAACCAGTATAAAGGCCTTCCTGTTACTGTGTAGCATGATATTTAACTGTCCCTTTTTACTACACTTTTACTACATTGTGACCTTACGGCATGGTTGCCATTTAGTTAACAGGTTTGTGTTTGTCTTGCAGGCCCGCTACAAGCAAAGCCTGGACCCCACTGTGGACGAAGTGAAGAAGCTTTGCACCTCCCTGAGGAGAAATGCCAAAGAAGAAAGGGTGCTCTTTCACTACAATGGGCATGGAGTCCCGCGACCCACTGTCAATGGAGAGATCTGGGTCTTTAATAAGGTGAGTGGGTCACAGCTCTGCGGGTCATTGTGGTGACAGATATATGGGGATTTTTAATTAGAAAAACGGGGGTCTCAGGAACTGGTCAGCGAGGTCACTCCCCAAAAAACGAGTCGGCTAGTTCTATTAGTCCCCTACTCCCTGGAAACTATTATTATTATTACTATTATTTTCCTAGTGTACAGCACGGCTTGCTTCATTTCAATTCTTTCACAATTGAGTAATCCACCACAGGGTGGCGCAGTGGACTGCAGAAAGACTTGTGGCTCCTCCCGGCCCATAAAATGGGCAGGAATCACCCAGAGACTCCCAGAGATTCTCTGCAGTCCTGACTGCGAAGATAGAAGATGGCTCTATCTGGTTATTCGCAGGCCCTGCAAGCCTATTCCCACCTGTTTCCGGACACTTCTGCCTCCCAGCCCCGGCTGACGGATCAGGTGAAGGTAGGGGAACACCTGGGGTCAGGTGTTCGGAGAGCTTTGCTCCGGGCCGCAGACCCTGTATCTGAAGGGTAGCCAGCCATAGGCAAATGGTGAGCCTATATGGGGGAGAGAAGAAACCACCCTGCTGTGTCACACTTTTGCTGGTGTTTCTCTCTACTTGAGTGAGCTACTTGGCTTGATGGTAGGGTGCTTGTGTGTTTTTACTTCGTATGCCTTATTTTTTGTAATTTGGGGTCCCCCCTCCCTGTTCCTCAGACGAGGATTCCGGGCTCCCGGATGGTACCGACAGACTTTTGTCGGCCGTTTTTGATGCTTTACGCATCGTTCCCCCTAAGGCGGCAAAGAGGAAGCAGGGGGAGCTTTTCAGTCCTGACAAGCAACGTTTGGAGTTCCCAGAGCAGGGACATTTTTCCAGTATGGTGCTCAAGGAATGGGAACGGCCCAACAGGGTGCCCAAGGGAATGGATAGAAGGTATCCCTTCTCGGCCGACTTGGTTCGCCGCTGGTCTTGTCCCCCCGAGGTGGACGCCCCCCTTCTGGGACGGTCCAATACTTCTATTATGCCGTCTCCTGACACCACTACTTTGCACGATAATGCCGACCAGCGTCTAGCCTGTCATGCCTTCACCTTTGTGGGAACGGGTTTACGCCCGGTCTGTGCCACGGCTATTGTTGCCTTTGCACTTAAGAAGACGGTCAGGCGCCTTGCCGAGGCTGCCAGATCTCGCAAGCGAGAGGATGACTACAAGGAACTTTTGCTTTTCTCTGACTTTATTGCTTTTGTGCTGTCTGCCATGGACAATGCCGTCCGGCTTGGTGGTAGGGCCTCTGCCCTGTTGGTCGCCATGCGTAGGTCTGTCTGGCTGCGTCAGACGCTAAGAAGTCCCTCACTGGGCTTCCCTTTACGGGATTACATCTCTTTGGGGAACGTCTTGATGTTTTGACCAAGGATTGTCGGCTCCCTCAGCGTAAAAAAAGTTTTCTCGGCCCTTTCGGGGGTCGTCCTCATTTCGCCCTTCCCGCGGGGGATGCGGATCTTCCTTCGCAGGTAGCCGCAGAGACTCTTGGGAATGGGGTTGGTCCCGTGGTCGCCCTGGTCTCTCCTGGGGTGCTAAGCTCAAGCCCTACCAAGGCCACTCAGGCATGAGGGGGCGCCCTCACCCATCCGGGTGGGGGGACGGCTTCACCTCTTTGCTCACGTCTGGAGACAACGCGTCTCGGATCTGTGGATTCAGGAGGTGGTGCCTTCCGGTTACAAGATAGAGCTAACAGCTTGGCCGCCCCCAAGATTCATCCGGTCCCGGATCTCCCAAAACCCTGTGACGAGGCGGGGCCTGAGGTTGGCCGTCCAATGTCTTCTGTCGTCCGGAGTGGTTTGCCCGGTGCCTCTTCAGGAACGGGGTCGGGGGTTATACTCCAATCTGTTCACGCTGCCCAAGAAGGATGGCTCCCTGAGACCCATCCTGGATCTAAAGGGTCTCAACCGATTTGTCAGGTTCAAACACTTCCGCATGGAGACCTTACGGTCGGCGGTGAGATCTCTTCCGCCAGGCGACTTTATGACCACTGTGGACATCAAGGATGCCTACCTGCAAGTTTCTATCTTCCTGGGGCATCAGAAGTTCCTGAGGTTCGCTCTGGAGGATCAGCACTACCAGTTTGTGGCCTTGCCGTGCGATATCACTTTGGCCCCTCGGGTGTTCACCAAGGTGCTGGCGGATGTCATGGCCCTCCTGAGGAGCCAGGGCATTTGCATTCTTCCTTACCTGGACGACCTGTTGATTGCTGCTCCATCCTTTCATCAGGCCGAGAGGGATACTCAGGTGGTTGTGTCCACCCTAGAGTCCTTTGGTTGGGTGGTCAATTATCCCAAGTCTTCGCTCACTCTGTCATTGGTGAGGTTCTTCCTGGGCATGACGCTGGATACTTCTCAGGTCAAGGTGTTTCTTCCTCAGGAGAAGGTGGAGGGCCCTTAGATGCAGGCGCGAGCCCTGCTGTCGTGTCCTCATCCCTCCATTCGTCTGGGGATGCAGTTGATGGGACTCATGGTGTCGTGCTTCGAGGCTGTGCTCTTCACCCAGTTCAACACGAGACCTCTTCATTTGAATCTCTTGACCAATTGGGATCGGAAGCAGGAATCCCTGAATCAAGAGTTTGCCTTGTCCCCTCTGGCCAGACATTCCCTCTCGTGGTGGCTGGACTCGAGGAATCTTCTAGCAGGCAGGTCCTTTCTATCTCCGTGCTGGGAGATTGTCACCATGGATGCCAGTCTGACCGGTTGGGGAAGGTTTTGGCATTCTCTGAAGTTCCAGGGTCAGTGGGGCCCTCAGGAGGCACACACGCCAATCAATTTCCTGGAGCTAAGGGCGATCAGGTTGGTTCTCTTCCAGTTGACTCCCCACCACCAGGGGGACGTCTCGTCTGGGGGAATGGTCCCTCGACAGCAAGATCTTTCATGCTCTGTGTCGCCGCTGAGGTCAGCTGGACGTGGACCTGTTTGTGTCCCGTCACAATCACAAGCTTCCAAGATTCGTCTCTCTGTCGAGAGATCCGCTGGCTGCCGCCACATTCCCTGGACGGATTTCCAGCTCCTCTATGTGTTTCCTCCATTTCCTCTCCTGGGGCGGGTGTTGTGCAAAATAGCCCAGGAGGGGGTACCGACCATTCTGGTGGCCCCCTGGTGGCCCAGGAGAGTATGGTTCACGGACGTCTTCCAGATGGCGGTGGATTACTTCGTCCCGCCCGACGATACGGGGCTGCTAACTCAAGGACAGTTGCACCACCCCAATTTACAAGTGCTGGCTTTGACGGCTTGGCTGCTGAAACCTCCATCCTGATGGATAAAGGGCTGCCGGCTTTGGTAGTCAGTACTATGATTCAGGCTCGAAAGAAATCATCTTCCATGATTTATTACATGCTTACATTGCCTGGTGCGAGTCTAAATCTTTTCCTTCTCGCACTTTCCTCATTTCCAGGATTTTGGAGTTTTTACAACATGGTCTGGAGTCGGGTCTACAACTGAGTACCCTCAAAGACCAGGTTTCGGCACTGGCAATCTTTTTCCAAAGATCTTTCGCCAATCATAGGCTTGTCAAGACTTTTTTCCAAGGAGTTACTCACGTACGTCCACCGCGTAAGCCCCTGCTACCGGTGTGGGATCTGAACTTGGTGCTGTCTGCTCTCCAGGGTCCTCCCTTTGAGCCGTTGAACAATGCTGCGCTGGCCATTATGACTCTTAAAGTGGTCTTTTTGGTGGCTATCACTTCTGTGCGTCGTGTTTTTGAGCTGGCGGTGCTCTCTATTAAGCCTTCTTATTTCAAACGGCATCAGGATAAGGTGGTATTCCCTCTTAAGCCTGAATTCTTGCCTAAGGTCGTTTCTGCCTTTCATCTGAATGAGGACACCTTCCTTGTGTCCTGCCCCTTCTAATTCTAAGGAACGAGGTCTTTTCGGAAGTCGGATTCTCTGTTTGTCCTTCCTGCTGGACCTAGGAAGGGTTTGCCCCCAGTCAAGTCCACTATCAGCAAGTGGATCCGACAGGCGGTGGGGCAAGCATACGCTGCTAAGGGGAAGGAACACCCTTTTCGTGTTACGGCTCGTTCCACTAGAGCTATTGGTGCTTCCTGGGCTTTTCAGCACCAGGCCTCTGTTGAACAAGTTTGTAAGGCCGCTATTTGGTCTTCCGTTCATACTTTTTCTAAGTTTTACAAGGTTGATGTTAGGGCCTCAGCTGACGGTGTTTTTGGTCGCAAGGTGCTTCAGGGGGTAGTGTTTTGAACTGCCTGCTGTTGCTCACTGGGGATCCCACCCTTCTTCTTGGACACTGCTGTTGGATGTCCCAATTGTGAAAGAATTGAAATGAAGCAAGCCGTGCTGTACACCAGGAAAAATACAATTCTGTGATTACTCACCTGTAGAATTGTTTTTACTGTGTACAGCGTGGCTTGCTTTATCCCTCCCTTATTATCGTTATCCTCTTTTGCCTTGTTATGCTGATTTTTCTTCAGAGAGTTACTTTTTAGTGGGGCTGTGTTTTATTAACCTGGTCTTGCCTCCTGGCTTCTTGCATTACTGCTTTTAAACACTGGAGTTTCTGGGTGATTCCTGCCCTTTTTATGGGCCAGGAGGAGCCACAAGTCTTTCTGCAGTCGACTGCGCCACCTTGTGGCGGATTACCAAAGAATTGAAATGAAGCAAGCCGCGCTGTACACAGTAAAAACAATACTACAGGTGAGTAATCACAGAATTGTATTATGTTTGGGGGGGGGGGGGGTTGTTAAAACACAAAAATCCCTGATTGGGTGTATTTACTGGGACACTGTGAAAATATGTCTCCGTGGTAATTCAATAACACTCCCTTTATTTTAATGTGCAAAATTCACAGAGTGATCAAAATACATACGATGTCAACAAAATTATTTAAATTTTTCTATGTGATTATTACAAATAAAGACATTTCGCCTATTACTCATGTCAAGAAATAGTATCTGTTTACAGTTCGTAGCAAGTCACTGTCTTACAGTTTGTAGCAAGCATGAAACTATGATTCATGCTTGCTACAAACTGTAAGAGTGACTTGCTGCGAACTGTAAACTGATACTATTTCTCTTCATGAGTAATAGGCGAAATGTCTTCGACTTTTAATTAATTTGATTGCAGACCCCCACAGACACAAAGTCGATGAGGCCATATTGTATGGTTGCTAAACATTTTTGAGAAGCAAATATGCCCTTGTTTGGTTTGGAGAGCACAGTTGCTCCTCCCTGCACTTGGCTCCTGCAAGCCGACGTTATGGACGCTGTACCGTCCCAGGGACTAGTACGCTCGATTGGTCCCAAATCAGTGAAGGAAGGAAGAAAGGAAATGAGGAGTCAACACGCAGAACGGACGTTGATCCCACGGCTTGGAGAAGCGTTCTAAACACCTCCTTGCATGCAGGCTTTATTTATACAGCATAGAAAGCAGAGGCTTACGTAGAAATAACTGTATATAAGGCAATGTCTTCTATCCAAACGCACGGATTAGTTAGTCATTATCTAAGAAAATGGATAAAATAGTGAATAATACTGCGCTTACACTTTCTTATTACAAATGTCTTATTACTGCTACATAGAATTAGCTCCACATGCAGAACCACTATCTCACTAGTAAGTCCAGATGAGGAATATAGATAAAAAGCACAGAGCTGTAAGATATCAAAATCAATTCTTCAATAAAGCTTGTTCAGCCAAACATCGACTCACAGTGATGGCGCCTCAATATAAAAATCCATCCAGTGACATTATTTGCCCACCACCAATTTGATGCTCTTACCAAATAATGGTATGTATTATGCCAAATGAAAGGTCAATCTCCAACCAAATCCTGAGTTCTTACACTTGAATCCAGCATATATATTTATAAATCCTTGCCTCTAACATATTAGGACATGCAAAAGAAAAGGCAAGCCAATAGTGCAACATTGCTAAAACATGCTCCCATTTTTTTATTTGTGCCAATGGAACACTTACATTTAAAAAGTTAAAAACACACATCAAATCCTGTAAACACAGCCAACTCACTCTGCTCGATTCCACCTTCCGTGTAAGCAATAAGTATCCCCTATTAGTGCTAAGGTTAGAGAGTGTCCATCCGCCGGCTTCCAACGCGTTTCGTCGCTTCCCGCGACTTGTTTTAGCAATGTTGCACTATTGGCTTGCCTTTTCTTTTGCATGTCCTAATATGTGAGAGGCAAGGATTTATCAATATATATGCTGGATTCAAGAGTAAGAACTCAGTAATTGATTTTGATTTCTTACAGCTTGATTTTGATATCTTACAGCTTTTTATCTATATTCATCTAAGCCATTAACTACGAAAATGGATACAATAGTGAATAATACAGCGCTTACACTTTTCCTTAAAAAATTAACAATACTACATAAAATTAGCTCCACGTACAGCAGCAATATCTCGCTAGCAAGTCCAGATGATGAAAATAGATAAAAGGCACAGAGCTGTAAGATATCAAAATCAATTCTTCAATAAACTTTGTTCAGCCAAACATCGACTCACAGTGATGGCGCCTCAATATAAAAATTCATCCAGTGACAGTATTTGCCCACCACCAATTTGATGCTCTTACCAAATAATGGTATGTATTATGCCAAATGAAAGATCAATCTCCAACCAATTGATCTAAGAATATGCATTTCACACAGGCGCAGTAAGCTGTTAATTACGTCACATCTAGATAAGGTTCTCCGTCGCCATCTCTGGGTCTAGGGTTCTTCTCCTGATGCCTTCTTGTCTTAGGAATGTGAACGTGATTTTATTTCTTTTTTGGGAAGTGGACAGGGACTTTCAACTGGGCGGATCCGTGTCCTGTACCTGGCTGCATATCGGCGTGGGATACCCGGGCTGAGGGAGGAGGGGAGCGTCAGTCACTTAACCTGCACGCCAACTCCCCATCACAACGGGGCTTGAAGCCTGCTCACGCGACTGGCTTCCCCTCCTGCTGTGCTATACACTGCACAGTATAGTGAGGCCATGCCCACCTGGGATGCCCTACAAAGATAGAGACCACCAGCACTAGAGTCTTATAGACTCTGGGCCAGTCGGTGCTCCTCTCTATTGCCAGGGGCAGATCTAGGGGGAAATAGTATATACTGTATATAGAGAATCAGCTCATAGTTCAAAGCAAGCTTAGCAGTTAGAGACAGACGGGCATTATCGATAAAAAGCGTGGCTCTTTTATGAGCTTTATCCAATGTAATGGGCGCTGTGGCACAACATAAATGATACATAATAAAAAATAAAATCCTTCTCATCCAAGTTCTATCTACACAGCATAACTCCCATCACTGTCTATAAAAGACAGCATCCATATGTACATAGAGGTGTCCCACATCATCAGCACTGCTCTGTCCTCTGTCTTTGTGTTCCAATTCTCATTCTGAGACTTCCACTTTAGCAGTCTGTTTCACAGAGCCTGTCTCTCACACGTGTATGCACCGTTGGCTCGGAGATCAGGGAGGTATGACTGGGGATTTAGCTGGGGGGGGTTCACACAGTGGGGCATCCAGTTTTGTACGGAGGTTTCCAGGGCCGCCTGAGATGGATTCCAGGGTTGTCTGAGATGGGTTCTCGGACCTGAGATGCTTTTTGTCCATTTTAGTCCATTTATGATTTATTTATTATGGATCCAATACAGAGGCCATCATGGTTCAAACTTTCCACCACCAGGACCCACTGCAGTGACTGGGACATACTACTGCCGGCTCCTCTGCTTGGTAGCCTCCAGTAGGTCCACTTTATTTAATCGTTGCCCTAACAGAGATTGATACTTGTATCCTGTGTAACAAAGATGGCTTCCTTCCCATCGGCTGTGAGGAGAGAGCGCAGAGTACCTCCCAGCGGCAGCTGATGTGTCTGCAGCATCTGTGAAGCCATTAATAATGGAGGACTTCCAGCCCTGCGTACGGTGAGGGGGGTTTTTGGCAATCCCGCTGCCTACGAGCGAGAGCCGAGCTCTAAACCACCTCAGCGCTTTCCAGTAATTACCCCATCCACGCACCTGCTGCGGCCTCTTTATTTCATCGGGAATAATTAATCCAATGTCAGGCATCCTAAAGCTCCCGCAAGTCCATTCTTTTTTGATGTGCAGGAGCATGCACACAGGGGAGGGGGAACGTGTACTCTCTTGATGTCATACGCTCACCTTTCCCTGGTCCAACGGCGCCCGCACGAGCTCTCCTCCAATCAGAGTCGCCCCCTGAACTGACGGAATTCGGCAAGGTGGCTCTGATTCTTGGGAATATGGAGCGAGAGCAACTGCATTCTCTGCATCCCTGGGCTGTGTGAGTATTTGAATAGACCTGAGCGCAGGGGTAGCAGGGGGTGCGGCCGCTTTCGCACCCCATTCACACTAGCTGCTCGCAGAATTACGTCACTTCAGCAGACAGCTCTGATTGGACGAGAGCCTGAGCAGGCGCCTTTGGACCGGGAAGGGATTAGTCTGTAAATGTCGATCGGGGGGGGGGGGGGGGGTTGGTGTCACACAACAGGGTATCCTAATTTGGGATGCTCTGGGGGGGGGTGGAAAAAAACTCGGCAAAGTAAAAATCCTGGGGTTTGTTCCGCTTTAACTCTATGGAACCAACTGATGCAAAATAAAAATTGTTGCAAAATAAACAGAACGTTTTGCCGAAAGCATTTAGATTCTGACGAACGTGGCAAATGAAGATACATTTTCCAATTAAGATCCAGACAAAAATGTAAATTAAACAGCTGTCCCTTTACCCACTTTTTCTGAAAGTGAAATTAAGAGTTTTGGCTGCAGTTCTGCTTGGTTTTCCTGCTGGTCTGTTTTAATCCAACTTTAAAGCGGAACAAAACCTGGGTTTGTTTACCGTGTTTCGTTCCGCTTCCCTAGGGCTAGGCAGGCTGTGTGTAACTCCTCTCATCCAATCAGAGCCGTTTGCTGTGATGTTATTCGGCAATCGCCTCTGATTGGGATGAATGGGGAGAAGGCTCACACGTTGGGGAAGCTGGAGCACACGCTCCCCATTGTCGACAATGCAAGCCTTTTGCCAAATTGAGCAAGTGACTAATAGGAGCCAGCACATGCGCAATCTTTCCTAGAGTGCCAAAGAGCCAAATAAACTGCCTAGGAGTCACGTTCGCTTTATGGGTGAACCTGGGTGGTGGGTTTTTTGTTGGGGTTCCACATAAAGTCCAACTATTAAACCCCCCTTCTACCAGTCTGATTCTAGTAGTTGCCATTTAGAAGTTCTGTGTGTTGGGAACGGCCATGGGAACCTTTGCTTGGGAGTGCTGGGCCAACCCTATTTCCAACCCTATGTGAACCTTCCTGTTGTAGGGCTGGACCAGTACTGCAAGGGTGCACAGTGTGCTTGGTGGAAATACAGGGATGAGCTTGTCCCTGTGAGTCTAGAGTAAGGACACGGTCACGGAGACCCCTTCCATTATTCTCTTCACACGTCTGTTATGAGTCACGGCAAAAAGAAAATTTGTGCGTGTGCTGTAAAATTGTGGAGCTGTGCCCCCTCCCTCCCTTTCGCTGGCTGTTTTGCTTTATTTTCTTATTTAAACATTGTTTTTGCACTTCAGGGAGCTTTCCTGGTGCCGCCTCTCCACCATCCCCCCTTCCCCCTCTGTCTTATAACACGAGAAGCAATTTGTCTGCCAGTGTGTTCCAGTGTTTGCATTTCTTGTGCCTGTAAATCCCACTTTATCCAGCATCTCCCAGCCCTCATTCCACCACCCGCCTCTGAACTTGCTCTGATTTCCCGGGTGGGATGGAGTCTGTTCTGAGCGGCGCCTACAAGCCTTTGAAAGTCACAGAAAATGTGCCGGTGGCTCGTCCCTTTGGAGACCGCTTCTTGCTCTCTAATCTTCGCCCTGCCTGCAAGAGACATCGGCTGTGCTAATCAGATTATGTTCTTCCCGGTTACGTAACGTGCTGAGGGTTAACCCCCCCCCCCCAATACTTTGACTGGTGGTTGGGCATGACTCTTGGTGACCTTGTGGACCACAAAAGCCTCTTGAGTGAGCAGTTCATCTGAACTCTTCGGCGCTCTCCCCAGGCTGTGCCCGAGCATAGTCACTTCATCAGTAGTTTTTCATGTACTGTAGTTCTTTGTTAGCACACCTCTGAGGATCATTTCCCCTTCAGTGACCATCTCTCCAGTAAATAAAACTCCTCGATGTGCTGTATGGGGCATCTGAAGGGTAACGTAAGTCAGTGACCATCACTTCTATTTGACTCTCTCAAGGGGCAGCGCTCTAGCACAGTTAAAGAGACAGTGGGTAGCTGATATTGCTGCTAAGAAGGCTCTCACTGGTTTCCCTTTCAAGGGCCTGCGCCTCTGGTGAACGCTTGGATTTGTTTGCCAGGGGTGGAAGGTTACCACAACATAGGAGGCCGTCCCGGTCCTTTCGGGGGATGGGTGCCTTTCTCCCATCCTTCCGTGGTTCCAGAACGGGCCGAGGAGTTTCCTTTACTGCGGAGATCACTGGGGAGATCACTGGGGAAGGGACAGAGGACGTGGCCGTCCTGGCCTCTCCTCAGGTCCCAAGACAAAATCCTCACCCAAGCCCCCTCAGGCATGAAGGGGCGCCCTCTCCCATCAGGGTGGGGGGACGGCTTCGGCTCTTTTCTCACGTCTGGAGGCTTCACGTCTCAGACCGGTGGATTCAGGAGGTAGTGTCCTCCGGTTACAAAATAGAGTTTGCAGCCTGGCCGCCCCCAAGATCATCAAATCCCGGATGGCTCAAAACCCCCCGTCAGCTCAGGGTCTGTGCCTTGCTGTCCAAAACCTTCTGGAGTTGGGGGTCATATGCCAGGTGCCTTTGAGGGAAAGGGGCAGAAGCTACAATTCCAATCTTTTCACTGTTCCCAAAAAAGATGGGTCCATCAGACCTATCCTGGATTTAAAGCGCCTCAACAAATTTGTCAGGTTCAAACACTTTCGCATGGAAACTCTGCGCTCAGCTGTCAATTCACTACAACCGGGCGACTTCATGACATCTGTAGATATCAAGGACGCTTACCTTCATGTTCCAATCTTTCCAGGTCATCAGATTCCTCAGGTTCGCTCTGGAGGATCAGCACTACCAATTTGTAGCCTTGCCTTTTGGTATCACCTCGGCTCCCAGGGTTTTCACCAAGGTGCTGGCGGTCGTAATGGCCAGGGGGTTACTCACGTGCGTCCTCCACGTAAGCCTATGTTACCAGTCTGGGATTTGAACTTGGTTTTATCTGCCTTGCAGGGGTCTCCCTTTGAGCCTTTGCGTGAGGCCCCTTTGTCCATTTTGACTCTTAAGGTAGTCTTTTTGGTGGCTATCACTTCTGTTAGGCGGCGCTTTCCATCAAAACCCCTTACTTTGAGAGACATCAGGACAAGGTGGTGGTGTTTTGTTTTAAGCCATATTTTCTGCCTAAGGTTGTGTCTGCTTTTGATCTCAATCAAGACATTGTTTTGCCTTCTCTATGCCCTAATCCTAGTAATCCTAAGGAGCGGGTGTTACACTCTCTGGATGTGATCAGGACTCTGGTGGCTACTGAATCCTTCAGGAAGACTGATGCTCTTTTTTTGTGCTTCCGTCTGGACCTAAGAAGTGCCTGGCTCCAGCTAAGTCCACTATCAGCAAGTGGATCCGTCAGGCTGTGGTACAGGCCTATTCTGCTAAGGGGAAGGAGCCTCCCTTCTGCCTTACTGCTCATTCTACTCGTGCTATTGGTGCCTCTTGGGCCTTTCAGCACCAAGCTTCTGTTGAACAAGTTTGCAAGGCCGCTACTTGGTCTTCTGTTCATACTTTTTCTAGGTTTTACAAGGTTGATGTTAAGGCCTCAGCTGATGCTGCTTTTGGTCGCAAAGTTCTGCAGGCAGCAGTGGTTTAAACTGCCCGCTGTTACTTTTTGGGGATCCCACCCTACCTTACGGACACTGCTATTGGATTTCCCATGTGTAAGGAATATTCTGGAACAGGACGTGCTGTTTACTTAGAATAATACAATTCTGTGATTGGTATTATACGTATACAGCACGTCCTGTTCCATCCCACCCTTGTTATCATTATTCCTAGTTACCTCTGTATGGTGATTGTTCATTTGTTCATTTTTGAATTTTGGTTATTATTGTTCTCCCGGCTTCTTAACTGCTTGTCAATACTGGGGAAATTGTGGGAGGTCCCTGACTTATATAGGGCCGGGAGGAGCCACAAGCTGTTTTCTGCAGTCCAGCGCCATCTTGTGGATGTATTACCCATGTGTATGGAATATTCTGGAACAGGACGTGCTGTATACGTATAATACCAATTCTACAGGCGAGTAATCACAGAATTCATTTAAAAACAAAAAAGGCAATAAACCCCTTTAAAACCGCGCAAATTATATCAAACATACAACAAAAATTATATAATTCTTAATAAAGTCCCGCTCCAAGCTATAGACCGATGTCACATCCAGTCCTCTTCATACAGAAATCAGCCGACATATAAGTTTACAAAACCTTTGAGCGTTTACATATGTAAGCATATGTAAACGCTCAGCGAGATAACTTTTTTAATGTGCTCATTAGCATAAAGCTTTTTCTCAACACCCAAAGTGATTATTATCCTGCAGATCTTCAATGAACTTTTGTGCAAACAAATCCCTCCACCTATTGATTCAATCATGTACCAACTCCACAATGGATAAATCGTGTTGATCAATTTAGCTCCGCTTTAATGGCTCCACCAGCTTTATTAAATGCTATATCCACTTTGGCCTCTCAGTATTATTCTCATCAGCCAGACTTATATCCAAATAGCCACCACTCAGGCAATACTTAAAATCATCCTCAATTTGTTAAAATGACATGAAAAGAAAGGGAAATTAAAACCGCACATAGTGTGATACTGTTGACACAAATTCAAAAACTATCCTGCGGTCTCCAAGAAAATGCTCACCAGAACATATAATACAGCTTGCATAAAATGAAATAGAAGGTAGGGCAGAGCGAACTCTTACGTCTCCCCTCGCAATCCCGTCTTTCCCTCGGCCGCAGGTCCTGACGCTGCTTCAATAGTTTAAGACAATCACGTGATCCTGCGTAGCTCCGCCCGACGTGTTTCGTCGTCATCCACCGACTTATTCACAAAATTGTATTTTTGCTATCTGGGCCGAATCTCCTGTCGGAGGCACTTCAATGATGGACAGCGCTCCCCCCTCATCAGTCACGCTAGCACAACCCAGAGGTAATTGGACCTGAACAGTGAGTGCCCCAGCTGCTTTCTGAGTGCACGTGGGCTAATCAAATACACTGTTGATGAGGTGCGTTTTCTGTCTTGCTGAGATGGAGCTACACTAGGACGAGGTAAGTATTTAATGCAGGGCTGACTGATGGTGTGAGGGGGAAGGTGAGGTTAGTTCCCCCCGTCCAATGGAGCTGATTTAGAAAAAGTTGAGTATCTCTAATGGCAGGGCTCACTGGTGGCATGGGGAAGGTAGGTGAGGTTAGGGCCCTGTCTATGTAGAGCAGAAACTTCCCTGGCAAGGAGCTTCGAGGTAGGATTTTGGTCTTATTTTAAGCAGCTCTCGTAATGGAAAGGCAACAGGTTACTGTTCCTCTGCTAGCATTCACCTCCTTTCCGCCATTGGCTTCTATGGCGCTTAGTAACTTCAGTGCTCTGGGCCTGGAGAGCCATACGTCCATTAGATAATCGCTCTCCTGTGCCAGTGGGAGCGCTTCACTTTAAATTTCGCATTCAGCCTGATGTACTGATGTGAGGGGACATAAATTTGTCCTTCTCCCCCTCCCTTTTTAATGTTGTCCCTGGCATGCGCCGTATATTAGTCTGTGAGCTGCGCGGCGTTGCTTTATGGCGCTACAAAAGCTCACAGCCCCTGACGAATAGTGAACAGGTACATGGATTTCCAGAGCACTTGTTAGTCCTGTTCGGGTGACTCTGTTAATTAAATCTTCGAGTAATTTCTTCCTCTGATTTGGCTGTTGAGCCAGGCATGCGGCCATGTCTAAGTAGAGGTTATCATTTTAACTGATGTGTGAAGCGCCACGCTTCCAATAAATAGGGGGAACTTTGTTCTGAACCTGGTCTCATCTGATCATGCAGAACGTGCTGCTGGATCAACGACTTCACATTTACCGTTAAAAGGCTTCCAAACGGCCAAAGAGAAGTTGGCTCACGTCTCTAAAGAACATGTCCAGGGACACTGCGTAGCATCTTCCACAGAGACCAAACCTACTGGCCCAGGGTCTTATTTATTACCCAAATCTACAGAATCTAAATTGAATAGCCTGGATCCTGAGAGGGCACTCCTGAAAAGGGTCTGTCCTCAAGGGTGATTGAAACTCTTATAGGAAGCAAGAAAGAGTCTACTAGAAGTATATACCTGAAACTTGGAAGAAGTTTAGTTCATTCTGTGAACCCCTTTGAACAGAAACAAGTTGTCGTCTGTCCTGGAATTTCTGCAGGAAGGTTTTGAGCTGGGTCTGGCACTTAGTACTCTTTAAGACCCAGGCATCGGCTATTTCGTTTTTCCTAGATAAACCCCATTTTTGGGGGGAATTTTAAGGGTTAAAAACGAAAATCCCCCCAAAAAATGGGCGTGAGGTCCCCCCTTACCCAGCCTAACCAGCCCGGACACCAGCTATGGAGGCTTGTAGAACAGGGCGCAGGGGCCAGCTTTGGTGGTCCCTGTTTCTGCAGGATACAAGGCCAGCATAGCCTAATGGCCCCAGGCTCTTCTGCTCTCCCCAGGCTTTGGAGATCCAGCAGCACGTTCTGCACGATCAGATGAGACCTTGTTCAGGGCCAGGACCAAGCTCCCCCTTCTTATTGGAAGCATGACATCAGCTAGAAGAATGACAACTTCTATTTAGACATGGCCGAGCCGCATGCCTGGCTCAACAGCCAAATCAGAGGAAAAAATTGCTCAAATATTTAATTATCAGAGTCATCTGAACAGGACTAAAAAGTGCTCTAGAAATCCATACAAGTTTGTACCTGTTCACTATTCGTCAGGGGCTGTGAGCATAACCAGCCCGGGCAGCAGCTTGTAGAACAGGGCGCATGGGGCCAGTTTTGGTAGGGTTGCAGGCTACAAGCCGGCATAGCCTAATGGCCCCTGGCTTTTCTACCCCCCCCCCCAGGCTTTGGGGAGGCAGGTAATGAGGGTGCTCGTGAACTGGTATTTAAAAAAAAGACATAGGGTCCCCCTTCTTGAGTGTCTTTTTTTACTGTTAACTCTTTGCGAACTAGTAAGGGATCCATGAGACCCCTATACCAGGGGATCCCTTACCAGTTCGCAAAGAGTTAACAGTAAAAAAAAGACACCCAAAAGGGGGACCCTATGTCATTATTTTTTTTAAATTGCAATATATCGTCTTTGAGACAGAATTGGGATATATGGTATCGCCGTACGTGTATCGTATTGCCAGATTCTTGCCAATTCACACCCCTAGCTGTGAATAAAAAACAAACAACTTCATTAACATTAGAATGTCTTCTCCCCCTCCATTTTAATGTCGTCCCCAGCATGGGCCGTATATTAGTCCTGCAGCTTTGTGTGCGCCAGTGGTTTATGGCGTGTCATAGTGTTTCCCCAACATGCACGGCTTTGAAATTGATGGATTTTCAGAGCTGTTCCTCCTGATCGAAGGACTCATAATTTTTTCCTTCATTTTGGCTGCATAGCAAGTCACATTGCTCGGCCGTGTCTAAGGAGACGTTCTTTTCCTTCTGGGTAACATGTAAGACGCCACGCTTCCAATAAGTAGGGTGACTCCCCCGCCCCCCTGAGCTTGGTCTCATCTGATCGTGCAGAAAACGCTGCTGGATCAACACAGTGAGTGTTAAAAAGGCTCCCGATCATTCCTCATCTCATACAGACATGTTCAGGAATATCAATTGGTCTCAACTTCAAAGTCTCCTTAGAAGATGGAGGCCCGTTCCCTTTTTTGGAAACTATTGACTGTTTTTTTTTTTTTTTTTTTAGGAGATGCCTTTCACCTTGCTACGTATAAATTAAAAAAAAAACATACAACTTTATTAACATTCGGATGTCTTCTCCCCCTCCCTTTTTAATGTCGTCCCTGGCAGTATATTATGTATGGGGCTTCCAAAGTGAACAGGTACAGACTGCATATGGATTTCCGGAGCATGTTTAGTCCTGATCGGAGGACCGTTCATAAATGCTTCGGATAATTTGTTCCTCTGATTTGGCAGTGTAGCAAGTAGTGCAGCTCGGCCTTGTCTGAGAAGTTCTCCTTCTGCCAATATGTACGGTGACTTCCCCCCGAACTTGGTCTTCCTGTGATCATGCAGCAAGTGCTGCTGGGTCAGCAACTTTACAGTGAGTATTAAAAAAGCTCCCACTCACTTCATACAGATGTGTTTAGGAATATCGATTAGTCTCGACCTCAAACTCCTTAGAAGAGGGAGGTCACTTCCCTTGTTCCTCTTAGTCTCTTTTGAGACTCTCTATCACCTGTATGTTAGGTAGGTATTTTGCAGATTTTTTGGGGAGATGCCTTTCGCCTCACTACGTGTAAATGTACAACTTTATTAATATTTATATATTAATATTTAAAACACGCATCCTGTATTTTCATTTGTCAGTATGTGTTATTGGTCATTGGTCTTTAATTGTACCAAGTCCAGCCCCCTTAGTCTCATTCGGAGAGGTTCACTTTTAATTTCACATTCAGCCTGATGTACTGATGTGAGGGGACATAAATTTATCCTTCTCCCTTTTAATGTCGTCCCCCGGCATGGGCCGTATATTAGTCCTGCAGCTTTTTATTTGCCAGTGGTTTATGGTTCATAGAGTTTCCCGAACAGACACAGCTTTGATATAGATTTTCAGAGCTCGTTCTAGTCCTGAATCGGGAGGCTCTATTAATTAAAGCTTCGGCTATTTTTTCCTCCGTTTTGGCTGTTTAGCAAGTCGTGTTGCTCGGCCGTGTGTAAGGAGAAGTTATAATCCTTCTGTCTGACATGTAAGACGCCGTGCTTCCAATAAGTAGGGTGACTTTGCCCTGAACTTGGTCTCCTCTGATCATGCAGAACGTATTGCTGAATCAACACAGTGAGTGTTTGAAAGGCCCTGATCCTTCCTATCTCATACAGACGTGTTCGGGAATATCGATTAGTCTCAACTTCAAAGTCCTTATGAAGAGGGAAGTCACTTCTGAGACTAACTATTGCTTATTTTCTTTGGGGGGGGGGGATGGCTTTCACCTTTCTACGTACCGTATATACTCGAGTATAGGCTGACCCGAATATAAGCCGAGGCACCTAATTTTACCATAAAAAAATGGAACAAGTTATTGACTCGAGTATAAGCCGAGGCGGCTTTTTTCGGCTTATACTCGAGTATATACGGTATACACACTTACCTCTCGTTTGCACAGCCTGTCCGTAGAAGCATCTTAAGAGGCCGGCCCAGAACGTGCGCGTCACCGCCCCCGGCCGGCGTGCCCTGCCCTCCGTCGCTGCCCGGCGCTGGGCTGCATAGTGTGCTCCGGTCCCCGCCCTACCGGCACAATGGCGCAGAGCACCGCCGCCCCCCTCCCCACCGTCCAGGCCGGCCCGAGGGAGGCCCCCCCGGAGACGCTGAGCGGCATCCCGTCCCCGGCACATGAGGTGCGGGCGGCAGCGAAGGAACAGCTGGAAGTGAGAGGGTGAGTGCGGGAGCCGGCACGGGGGCGGGAAATGAATGGGCATGTCGCCTGGCCCCTTTTTCTCCTCCATTTCGGTACTGACTCGAGTATAAGCCGAGGCGGCTTTTTTCAGCCCAAAAAGTGGGCTGAAAAACTCGGCTTATACTCGAGTATATACGATAAATAAAAAAAATACAACTTTATTAACATTAGAATTTCTTCTCCCCCTCCGTTTTAATGTTGTCCCCGGCATGAGCCATATATTAGTCCCTGCAGCTTTGTGAGTTGTGCAGCGGTGCTTTATGGTGCTCGCAGCACCTCCCAAACAGTGAACAGGTACAAACTGCATATGGATTTCCAAAGCACGTTTTCGTTCTGAACTGATGGCTTTGTTAATTAAAGCTTTGAGTAATTTGTTCCTCTAATTTGGTTGTTGAGCCAGTCATGCGGGTCGCCCATGTCTAAGGAGAAGTTGTTGTTCTTCTGGCTGACATGTGGGGCGCCATGCTTACAATAAGTAGGGGGACTTCTCCCCGGAACTTGGTCTCATCTGCTCATGCAGTAAGTGCTGCTGGATCAACGACTTCACGGTGGGTGTTAAAAAGGCTCCCGATTGTCTCGTGCTCATCTCCTACAAACATGTTCAGGAAAATCGATTAGTATCAACTTCAAAGTCTCCTTAGAAGAGGGAGGTCCTTTCCCTTGTGCCCTATTGAGAATAACTATTGACTTTTTTTCAGGAGATGCCTTTCTCCTCTCTATGTATAAATAAAACAAAATACAACATTATTAAAATTTGCATGTCTTCTCCCCCTCCGTTTTTAATGTCGTCCCTGGCATGGGCTGTATATTAGTCCTGCAGCTTTGTGAGGTTTGCGGCCGTGCTTTATGGCACCCTGAAAGCTCACAGCGCCTCCCGAACAGTGAACAGGTACAGGCTGCATATGGATTAACGGAGTACGTTTTAGTCCTGATGACTCTGTGAATCAAAGCTTTCGGATAATTTGTTCTTCTGACTTGGCTTTGTAGAGGACAAGGAGTCGCAGTTGCCTTAAACTGGCCAGTTTCTGCTTCCGATTTGTCTGCGCTGTTTCTAATCAGTTTGATCGATCGGTTAGTTGCATGCATGCAAGAGGCTTAACACAGCAAAATGCACATCGATTCCTCAAGTGCAAGACCCGCCCAAATATTGGTCAGTGGTATTTATTGTCTCTGATGTACTGATTATATAACAGCTATAGAACAGTTATAAAAAAAACCCAAAGATAACAATTCCAAATTTAACTGTAGACAAAAGTCAACCTGCCCTTGACCTGTCAAATATTACACAGGTTTTTTTATAAATGGTCTCTCAGAGCCCCTTTTCCCAGAAAAATCATTACGTAATACTTTCCATTAGTTCCTGGGATTGGGGTGGTGTTTGTTCTAACACACGACTTACTTTGGAAGCCTTCATGAGTCAAATAGAAGTGACATATACTTTAGTTTTCAATACAAGATTTCATCAGTTTGGTATATTCTGATGTGCAAACTACATAAATCCAATTATATAAAGTGTAACATTTATTTTTTCTTCTCCCCCTTCCTTTTTAATGTCGTCCCTGGCATGGGCCGTATATTGGTCCCGCAGCTTTGTGTGGGGCAGTTGTTTATGGCATTGCTGTAGCATTTCCCAAACAGATACAACTTTGATATAGATGCTGTCGGTTTGGTATATTCTAATGCGCCACCTACATAAACCCATTATATAAAGTGCAACATTTATTTGTCCTTCTCCCCCTCCCTTTTTAATGTCGTCCCTGGCATGGGCCGTATATTAGTCCCGTAGCTTTGTGTGCGACAGTTGTTTATGGCGTTGCCATAGCATTTGCCAAACAGATACAGCTTTGATATGGATGCCGGGAGCTCGTTGTTGTCCTGATCAGATGGCTCTGCTGTAGACAAAAGTCAAGTTGCCCTTATCATGTCAGATGTTACACAGGTTTCTTATAAATGGTCCCTCAGAGCCCCTTTTCCCAGAAAAATCCTCGTATAATTGTTCCATTAGTTCTTGGGATTAGGGTGGCGTTTGTTCTACAACATATGACTCACTTTGGAAGCCTTCAGGGGTCAAATAGAAGTTACACTTAACTTTAGTTTTCAATACAAGATGCCGTCCGTTTGGTATATTCTGATGTGCCACCTACATAAACCCATTATATAAAGTATAACATTTATTTTTTCTTCTCCCCCTCCCTTTTTAATGTCGTCCCTGGCATGGGCTGTTTATTAGTCTTGCAGCTTTGTGTGCAGCAGTTGTTTATGGTGTTGCCGTAGCATTTCCCAAACAGATACAGCTTTGATATGGATGCCATAGGTTTGTTATATTCTGATGTGCCACCTACATTAACCCATTATATAAAGTGTAACATTTATTTGTCCTTCTCCCCCCTACTTTTTAATGTCGTCCCTGGCATGGAAGATGTATAAGTCCTGCAGCTATATGTGTGGCAGTTGTGAAACTTTAAAAAATGCCATCGAAAGTGGAATTACCCTTAAACTTGAACTGTAGAACAATCAGCCCAAAAGCCCCGTCAGCCGGTCCTGGAATCTAACAGACTCCAGCGCCAGTTGCTAAGCTGCCCCCCCCCCCAACTTCATCCAAAATCAGGTGCTGTGTGAAACCCTCAGGTCGAGGCAAAATTCAGAACTCATCTCTTCCCGGTCCTAGGGCGCTCATCC
The DNA here is from genome assembly GCA_027917425.1 of Gastrophryne carolinensis. Lineage (NCBI taxonomy): Eukaryota > Metazoa > Chordata > Amphibia > Anura > Microhylidae > Gastrophryne > Gastrophryne carolinensis. The sequence goes on from CM051243.1 coordinate 193,527,044, forward strand.
AATCAGCGTGCTTGAAGCCGCTGACGTCACACCGTCTAAGCTTCGTCTAAGGCCAGCGGCTTCCAGCGCAATGGAGGCCGCATCCCCCGCTTCCCTCTAACGGGGAGGGTGCCAACGCCGGCCATTCACCAATGCCTGGCACGCGCCGTGCTAGAGGGATAGAGGGGGGATGCGGCCACGACTCGCGCATGTGCTGTTGGACCAGGAAGTAAGTAAGTGTACGGGGCGACTTGGGGTGTTTCACACAGTGGGGCATCCCGATTTTAGATGCCCCCGGGGGGAATGAATCGATCGGGCCGGAAATCGTATAGATTCCGGGGCCGATCGCGCTGGGTTTTTGTCCACCTTAAGCTTCCTGAGTGAATGGGTATCCCCATAGGCAGCATAACTCACCCCTCTAAACTATGTAATAAAAGTATTGGGGTCTGGAAGCCACCCACTGGGGTCTGGTTGAGGTAAGTATAGCTGGGCTCCTCCCTCTTTGTTTCTCCCTAATAACTTCTTGTTTGTTCTTCTGTTGCAGAATTACACGCAGTACATCCCGCTCTCCATATACGACCTGCAGACGTGGATGGGAAGCCCGTCCATCTTCGTCTACGACTGCTCCAACGCCGGCCTCATCGTCAAGTCCTTCAAGCAGTTCGCTCTGCAAAGGGAGCAGGAGCTGGAGGTAAGTGCTTTCAGATGCCCTCCTCAGACTGATCTCTTTTTATTGCACAGCCGCCGTCTCTCTTAATAAACCCTGTTTGCGGATCTCCAGGGCGGGCGGTGAAAATTGCGGGTTATTGGTAACCTGCAGCGCTTCCAGCTTATTAAACCGAGGATTTGTTTGCTGCTCGATCTCCAGCACATGGGTTGGAAGCCTGGCCCTGCTCGTCCCTGGCCCTGCTCGTCCCTGGCCCTGCTCGTCCCTGGCCCTGCTCGTCCCTGGCCCTGCTCACCCCTAGCCCTGCTCGTCCCTAGCCCTGCTCGTCCCTGGCCCTGCTTGTCCCTGGCCCTGCTTGTCCCTGGCCCTGCTTGTCCCTGGCCCTGGCCCTGCTTGTCCCTGGCCCTGGCCCTGCTTGGCCCTGGCCCTGCTTGTCCCTGGCCCTGGCCCTGCTTGTCCCTGGCCCTGGCCCTGCTCGTCCCTGGCCCTGCTCGTCCCTGGCCCTGCTCGTCCCTGGCCCTGCTCGTCCCTGGCCCTGCTCACCCTAACCCTGCTCGCCCTGGCCCTGCTCACCCTAACCCTGCTCGCCCTGGCCCTTCTCACCCTAACCGTGCCTACACTGGCTCTGCTCACCTTAGCCCTGCTCACCTTAGCCCTGCTCGCCTTAGCCCTGCTCGCCCTGGCCCTGCTCGCCCTGGCCCCCTGCTCGCCCTGGCCTTGCCCTGACCTTGCCCGCCCTGGCCCTGCTCACCCGCCCTGGCCCTGCCTACCTTGGCCCTGCTCACCCTGGCCCTTTGGGAATGGCAGAAACGTTACATTTTCTTTATTGCATGGCACGGCCTGCTTCGGTATTCATAACAGTTGGGTTATTCCGCCACAAGGTGGCGCAGTGGTACTGCAGAAAGCTGTGGCATCTCCCGGCCCCCCTATAAAAACGGGATTAACCATAGAGTTCCCAGTGTTTCCTCTGCAGTGGAACTGCGAAGTTAGAAGATGGCTCTCTCTTGCGCAGGTGAGCGAGGCAACCAAGCCTGCGGCCCTGCAAGTCTATTTCCACCCGTTTCTGGACCCTCTGTGCCTCCCAGCCTCGGCTGACAGATCGGGTGAGGGTAGAAGAGCACTAGGGTCAAGTGCTCCTGGAGAGCTGCTCCAAGCCGCAGACCCTGTACCACAAAGGGGAGCCGGCCATAGGCTTTATGGTGAGCCTACTAGGGATGCAGAGTTCCTGTCCTGGCTTCTGAGGGGGTAAGTGTTTTGGGGACTGTATCCCCTTCTTCTCCTTCAGGGGTTCCCCCCCCCCTTCTGGCCTGGATACTCACCGCTGCCTTCTCGTCTCTGTCTCTCCCCCCCCCCCCTCTGACTTTTGGGGGGGGGGGGGGGTACTAGCGGCGAGTGGTATTAGTTGTGGTGTTTTGGGCGTTTACAGTGTGTTTTTTGGCCGCCGCGCCATTTTGTACTGCGCTCCGCGGCCGTGGACGCTATAACCTGTGGCGTTTTTGCTTTGTCATGGTGCCGGCGGGGTCATGTGGGTGCTGTTTTCGCTCTCTTCGGGGGGCAGGGCCGGGAGATGACGCGTATCGCGTGCCCCCCCCCCCCCCCCCCGCAGCCGGCTCCATTTTGGATTAGCTGGGCGTCTGGATTTCTCCCTTTCGTGCTGCAGCGCTGTTTCCTCCGGTGTGTCGCTTCATCCTGCGGTCTGTGCCTTGGTGACCCTGCGGTGTCCTTGGTCCGTGAGTCCCCCTTGGGGTTTTCTTTATTGGTCTTGTGGGGCATGTGCTGCGGGATGCTCATGTGTCGTTTTTACTTATGTCTTTCAGGCTGGATACCAGTGGGTTGTGGTTTCTTCCGGCTCTACTCCTTCCTCCCCCCTCATCCCCCCCCACCCCTTGCTGATCTGGTGGCATCCCATGGGAGGGCATCCCGGGTGGCTTTTGTATTAGCCTTTACCCAGCGCTGGCCTATTGCGCCTGTGTTAATCGCCATATGGAGGCTTCTTGGGATAGTGTGCTTGGGGGTCCTTTGGGGCAATCCCGGCTGTGTTCCATGTACAGGGTATCCCCTATCAGCAATGATGTCACGGTGTGCGTGCCGTGCGCTCAAAGTGTCCTTGCGCTCCAGGTTGGTTTGCCTGCATCGCTTCCCAGCTCTGCGCCCCCTTCGGCATCACCTACCCCCCCCCCCCCCCCCTGCTGCAATTAGCTCCCAGTGAGGGGGATGCTAGCAGGGGGTCACAGTCTGATCTGGCAGCACCTGATTTCCACTCCCTCACGCTCTACAGAGGAGTATGAGGAATTTGATGTCACTACTGCACGTTATTCCATAGAGGAAGGGGAACTGCTCCAGGACTCTGACTCCTCTGGGGACCAGCAGGAGGGCTGCGATAGTGACCCTGAATCTGGGGAGGATTCATGGTATCCTGAGGACACTGATAAGTTGCTGTCTCACATTTTTGAAATTTTACACATTGCTCCCCCTGTGGCAGCTAAAAGGAAACGGGGTGAGCTGTTTCGTCCTAGTAAACAGCGTCTGGCGTTCCCTGAGCAGGGACATTTCACCACTATGGTGCTTAAAGAATGGGAACGTCCTAACAGGCTGCCTGCTGTGCCCAAGGGTTTGGATAAGAGTTATCCCTTTCCTGCTGATCTTGTTAAGAGGTGGTCATTTCCCCCTGAGTATAGGGGGAGTATAGGACTTCCTTGGTTTGCTCTGATTTTCTGGCCTTTATCCTTACTGATATGGATGATGCTGTGCGGCTGAGCAGTAGAGCCTCTGCACTCTTAGTGGCTATGCGCCGCTCTGTTTGGTTACGTCAGTCGGCAGCTGACGCCGCTGCTAAGAAAGCTCTCACTGGACTCCCCTCCGCGGGGCTACGGCTATTTGGGGAGCGTCTTGATGTTCTAGCCAAGGATGGCAGGCTACCTCAGCGTAGGGGGCAGTCTTGGCCCTTTCGGGGGTCCTCCGTCCCCCCCCTTCCTTTCGTGCTCCCAGAGGAGGCCGTGGCTCCCTCCTCTATAGTGGCTGCAGAGATTCTTAGGGCCGTGGCAGATCCCGTGGTCGTCCCGGTCTCTCCTGGAGTTCCAAGCCAAAACCCTCTCCCAAGCCCCCTCAGGCATGAAGGGGCGCCCTCACCCATCTGGGTGGGGGGATGGCTTTGGCTCTTTGCTCCCGTCTGGAGGCTTCACGTCTCAGACCAGTGGATTCAGGAAGTAGTGTCCTCCAGTTACATGATAGCCTGGCCGCCCAAGATTCAGCAGATCTAGGATGTCTTTAAACCCCCTGTCTGCACAAGGGTTGCTTCTGGCGGTTCAATGCCTGCTGGAGTCAGGAGTCATTTGTCAGGTGCCCCATCAAGAACTGGGTCAGGGGTTCTATTCCAATCTTTTCACGGTCCCCAAAAAAGGACTGCTCTCCGAAGCCCATTCTGGACCTGAAGGGCCTCAGCAAATTTGTCAAATTCAAGTATTTTCATATTGAGAGGCTACTCTCTGCTGTCAGTACCCTTCGCCCAGGTGACTTCATGACCACTGTGGACATCAAGGATGCGTATCTTCATATGCCTATCTTCCCAGGTCATCAGAGATTTCTAAGGTTCGAGCTGCAGGATCAGCATTACCAGTTTGTGTCTCTACCCTTCGGTATCACCTCGGCGCGTTGTGGTGTTCACCAAGGTACTGGCTGGGGTGATGGCTCTGCTAAGGAACCAGGGCATACGCATCATTCCTTACCTGGGCGTCATCCTGATTGTGGCCAAGTCCTTTCCTCAGGCCGAGCAGGACACTCAGCATGACTCTGGATAACTCTCAGGTCAAGGTGTTCCTTCCTCAGCAGAAGGTGGGGGTCTTCAGATGCAGGCTCGGGCTCTGCTATCGTGTCCTCATCCTTCCATCCGTCAGGGGAAGCAGTTGGTGGGCCTGATGGTGTCCTGCTTCGAGGCGATCCCCTTTGCTCAGTTTCACATGAGACCTCTTCAGTTGCACCTCTTGTCAGTTTGGAATCGGGACCCTGTGTCCCTGGATCAGGAATTTGTTCTGTCTTCTCTGGCCAGACAGTCCCTCTCGTGGTGGCTGGACTCAAGGAACCTTCTGGGGGGCAGGATCTTCCTGCCCCTGTGCTGGGAGATGGTCACCACAGATGCCAGTCTGACCGGTTGGGGAGGCTTCTGGAAATCCCTGAAGTTCCAGGGTCGGTGGGGCCCACAAGAGGCCCATGCTTCTATCAACGTCCTGGAACTGAGGGCGATCAAGTTGGTTCTTTCTCTCCTAACCACTCACCTTCGGGGTCAGGCTGTTCAGATCCGCTCAGACAACCAGACGGCGGTTGCCTACATCAACCATCAGGGAGGGACTCGGAGCAAGCGAGCCTTCAAGGAAGTGTCTCTGATACTGTCTTGGGCATCTCAGCGGTATACATTCCGGGGGTGGAGAACCAGGTGGCGGACTCTCTGAGCAGGGGGAGGTCTCGTCTGGGGGAATGGTCCCTCAATTACCAGTTGTTTCTCTCCCTGTGTCACCGCTGGGGTCAGCCGGATGTGGACCTGTTTGCGTCCCGTCACAATCACAAACTTCTCAGTTTGTCTCCCTGTCACAGGATCCTCTGGCCTTGCCCACGGATGCGCTAGCAATGCCTTGGACGGAGTTTCGGCTTCCCTATGTGTTCCCTCCGTTCCCCTCCGTACTGGGCAGGGTCATGCGCAAGATTGCCCAGGAGGAGGTGTCAGCCATCCTGGTGGCCCCCTGTTGGCCAAGAAGGGTGTGGTTCGCAGATGTCGTGCAGTTGGCAGTAGACCAGTTCGTCTTGCCCAGGGATCCAAATCTTATCACTCAGGGACAGCTACGCCATCCCAATTTACAAACGCTGGCTTTAACGGCTTGGCTGCTGAAACCTCCATCTTGACAGAGAAGGGCTTGCCTGCCTCTGTTGTATATACCATGATTCGGGCTAGGAAGAAGTCCTCATCCTTTATCTATTACAGGGTCTGGTATGCTTACATTGCCTGGTGTGAATCCAAGTCTCTTCACTGTCGGGTTTTTTTTTCCATTCCCAGGATTCTGGAATTTTTGCAACATGGTTTGGATTCTGGCCTTCAACTAAGTACCCTCAAAGGCCATGTTTCAACTCTGGCAATTTTTTTCCAAAGATCCTTTGCCAACCACCGGTTGGTTAAAACGTTTTTCCAGGGTGTTAATCATGTGTGTCCACCTCGTAAGCCTATGCTACCAGTCTGGGACTTGAATCTGGTGTTGTCTGCTCTGCAGGGTCCTCCCTTTGAGCCTGTGGAGCTGCTTTGCCCATTCTGACTGTTAAGGTAGCCTTTTTGGTGGCTATCACTTCTGAAAGGCGAGTTTCTGAGCTGGCGGCGCTTTCCATCAAACCTTCTTATTTTGAGAGGCATCAGGATAAGGTGGTGTTTCGGCTTAAGCCAGATTTCTTGCCTAAGGTGGTGTCTGCCTTTCATCTCAATCAGGACATTGTCTTGCCTTCATTGTGTCCTAATCCTGCTAATTCCGAGGAGCGGACACTGCATTCTCTGGATGTGGTCAGGGCTCTGAAGTTTTATTTGGTTGTTACTGAGCCTTTCAGGAAATCTGATGCTCTTTTTGTTCTCACTTCTGGACCTAGGAAGGGTTTGCCTCCGATTAAATCCACTATCAGCAAGTGGATCCGTCAGGCGGTGGTTCAAGCCTATTCTGCTAAGGAGAAGGAAACTCCCTTTAGGGTTACTGCTCATTCCACTCGTGCTATTGGTGCCTCTTGGGCTTTTCAGCACCAGGCTTCTGTTGAACAAGTTTGCAAGGCTGCTACTTGGTCTTCTGTTCATATTTTTTCCAAGTTTTACAAGGTTGATGTTAAGGCCTCAGCGGATGCTGCTTTTGGCCGCAAGGTGCTTCAGGCGGTAGTGACTTGAACTGCCGGCTGTTACTTATTGGGGATCCCACCCTACTTTTGGACACTGCTTTTGGATGTCCCAACTGTTATGAATACCGAAGCAGGCCGTGCCATGCAATAAGAAAAAGACAATTCTGTGAGTACTCACCTGTAGAATTGTTTTTGTTCTTGCATGGCACGGCCTGCTTCGACCCACCCTTGTTATCGTTATTCTTGGTTGCCTCTTTATGGTGATTGTTCCATTGTTCCCGGCTTCTTGTCTCACTGCTTGTCTACGATGGGAACTCTATGGTTAATCCCGTTTTTATAGGGGGCCGGGAGATGCCACAGCTTTATGCAGTACCACTGCGCCACCTTGTGGCGGAATAACCCAACTGTTATGAATACCGAAGCGGGCCGTGCCATGCAAGAACAAAAGCAATTCTACAGGTGAGTACTCACAGAATTGCTTTTTTTTAGGGCAATCTGAGGGGTTCCCATCCCAAATTGTGATGCCCCAAGAAAGTGAATCATTACCCGGGATTATCACGATCCAGGGTTTTAGTCCACTTTAATCTCAGGCGCATTAGGCCGCGCTCCTACATACCTCAGCTTTCCAGGCGTGTTTATTTGAGAATGTTACAGAAGGCCACTCGCAATCGATTAGGAAAAGTAATTTTACAGATCTCAGGGGAAATCCTTTAACATTTCTGTGGCATTTTAATAAATGTCACCCCCTCCCCTCATACTCGGGCTTGTTTGTTATTGCCCCAAGTGACGGCTTGTTTATACAGTCAGGTGACGCCCATGTGATTATCACATAACTGGCGGGGAGTGTCGGCACCATAGAATGTTCCCGCTTACCTGGTTTCCATCCCTCGGCGGGTCCGCGTTATTTGTTGGGCTTTATTGCGTGTGATCTCTCTGATGCGCCTGCAGCCTCTGCAATGATGAGGAGCCGCCATGTATGGTATAAGTAGCTGCGCAGCCTGTGCCCAGCCTAAGCCCGGGATTCTCTTCTGATCTCCAGTATAACACGACTATGTCCATCGCTGTGTCTCCTCACCTGGAGGAAGACAATGGGGGGAGACTCAAGTCACCTGGAAAAGAGAGAGAGGAAAAGGAAATGTAGCAAATACAAAAAGAAAACAGGGGAGTGGAATAGAGAGAGAGGTGGATAGAAGCTGTCGAATAGAGAAGGAGAGAAGGTGTTGAATAGAAAGAGAGTAAAAGAGAAGGCGTTGAATAGAAAGAGAGGAAGAGAGAAGGCGTTGAATAGAAAGAGAGGAAGAGAGACGGTGTTGAATAGAAAGAGGGGAAGAGAGAAGGTGTGGAATAGAAAGATAGGAAGAGAGGAGGCGTTGAATAGAGAGATAGTAGGAGAGAAGGTGTGGAAAGAAAGAGGAGCAGAGAAGGTGTGGAATAGAAAGAGAGAGGGAATAGAAAGAGAGGAAGAGAGAAGGTGTTTAATAGAGAGTAGGAGAAAAGGTGTTGAATAGAAAGAGAGGAAGAGAGAAGGCGTGGAATAGAAAGAGAGGAAAAGAGGAAGACAGAAGGTGTGAAATAGAGAGAGGAGAGACGGTGCAGAATAGAGAGAGGAGAGACGGTGCGGAATAGAGAGAGAGGAGAGACGGTGCGGAATAGAGAGAGGAGAGACGGTGCGGAATAGAGAGAGGAGAGACGGTGCGGAATAGAGAGAGGAGAGACGGTGCGGAATAGAGAGAGGAGAGACGGTGCGGAATAGAGAGAGAGGAGAGACGGTGCGGAATAGAGAGAGAGGAGAGACGGTGCGGAATAGAGAGAGAGGAGAGACGGTGCGGAATAGAGAGAGAGGAGAGACGGTGCGGAATAGAGAGAGAGGAGAGACGGTGCGGAATAGAGAGAGAGGAGAGACGGTGCGGAATAGAGAGAGAGGAGAGACGGTGCGGAATAGAGAGAGAGAGACGGTGCGGAATAGAGAGAGAGGAGGAGAGACGGTGCGGAATAGAGAGAGAGGAGGAGAGACGGTGCGGAATAGAGAGAGAGGAGGAGAGACGGTGCGGAATAGAGAGAGAGGAGGAGAGACGGTGCGGAATAGAGAGAGAGGAGGAGAGACGGTGCGGAATAGAGAGAGAGGAGGAGAGACGGTGCGGAATAGAGAGAGAGGAGGAGACTGTGCGGAATAGAGAGAGAGGAGGAGAGACGGTGCGGAATAGAGAGAGAGGAGGAGAGACGGTGCGGAATAGAGAGAGAGGAGGAGAGACGGTGCGGAATAGAGAGAGAGGAGGAGAGACGGTGCGGAATAGAGAGAGGAGGAGAGACGGTGCGGAATAGAGAGAGAGGAGGAGAGACTGTGCGGAATAGAGAGAGAGGAGGAGAGACGGTGCGGAATAGAGAGAGGAGAGACGGTGCGGAATAGAGAGAGAGGAGAGACGGTGCGGAATAGAGAGAGAGGAGAGACGGTGCGGAATAGAGAGAGAGGAGAGACGGTGCGGAATAGAGAGAGAGGAGAGACTGTGCGGAATAGAGAGAGAGGAGAGACGGTGCGGAATAGAGAGAGAGGAGAGACGGTGCGGAATAGAGAGAGAGGAGAGACGGTGCGGAATAGAGAGAGAGGAGAGACTGTGCGGAATAGAGAGAGAGGAGAGACGGTGCGGAATAGAGAGAGGAGAGACGGTGCGGAATAGAGAGAGAGAGACGGTGCGGAATAGAGAGAGAGGAGGAGAGACGGTGCGGAATAGAGAGAGAGGAGGAGAGACGGTGCGGAATAGAGAGAGAGGAGGAGAGACGGTGCGGAATAGAGAGAGAGGAGGAGAGACGGTGCGGAATAGAGAGAGAGGAGGAGAGACGGTGCGGAATAGAGAGAGAGGAGGAGAGACGGTGCGGAATAGAGAGAGAGGAGGAGAGACGGTGCGGAATAGAGAGAGAGGAGGAGAGACGGTGCGGAATAGAGAGAGAGGAGGAGAGACGGTGCGGAATAGAGAGAGAGAGACGGTGCGGAATAGAGAGAGAGGAGGAGAGACGGTGCGGAATAGAGAGAGAGGAGGAGAGACGGTGCGGAATAGAGAGAGAGGAGGAGAGACGGTGCGGAATAGAGAGAGAGGAGGAGAGACGGTGCGGAATAGAGAGAGAGGAGGAGAGACGGTGCGGAATAGAGAGAGAGGAGGAGAGACGGTGCGGAATAGAGAGAGAGGAGGAGAGACGGTGCGGAATAGAGAGAGAGGAGGAGAGACGGTGCGGAATAGAGAGAGAGGAGGAGAGACGGTGCGGAATAGAGAGAGAGGAGGAGAGACGGTGCGGAATAGAGAGAGAGGAGGAGAGACGGTGCGGAATAGAGAGAGAGGAGGAGAGACGGTGCGGAATAGAGAGAGAGGAGGAGAGACGGTGCGGAATAGAGAGAGAGGAGGAGAGACGGTGCGGAATAGAGAGAGAGGAGGAGAGACGGTGCGGAATAGAGAGAGAGGAGGAGAGACGGTGCGGAATAGAGAGAGAGGAGGAGAGACGGTGCGGAATAGAGAGAGAGGAGGAGAGACGGTGCGGAATAGAGAGAGAGGAGGAGAGACGGTGCGGAATAGAGAGAGAGGAGGAGAGACGGTGCGGAATAGAGAGAGAGGAGGAGAGACGGTGCGGAATAGAGAGAGAGGAGGAGAGACGGTGCGGAATAGAGAGAGAGGAGGAGAGACGGTGCGGAATAGAGAGAGAGGAGGAGAGACGGTGCGGAATAGAGAGAGAGGAGGAGAGACGGTGCGGAATAGAGAGAGAGGAGGAGACTGTGCGGAATAGAGAGAGAGGAGGAGAGACTGTGCGGAATAGAGAGAGAGGAGGAGAGACGGTGCGGAATAGAGAGAGAGGAGGAGAGACGGTGCGGAATAGAGAGAGAGGAGGAGAGACGGTGCGGAATAGAGAGAGAGGAGGAGAGACTGTGCGGAATAGAGAGAGAGGAGGAGAGACGGTGCGGAATAGAGAGAGGAGAGACTGTGCGGAATAGAGAGAGAGAGGAGAGACGGTGCGGAATAGAGAGAGAGGAGGAGAGACGGTGCGGAATAGAGAGAGGAGAGACGGTGCGGAATAGAGAGAGAGGAGAGACGGTGCGGAATAGAGAGAGAGGAGGAGAGACGGTGCGGAATAGAGAGAGAGGAGGAGAGACGGTGCGGAATAGAGAGAGAGGAGGAGAGACGGTGCGGAATAGAGAGAGAGGAGGAGAGACGGTGCGGAATAGAGAGAGAGGAGAGACGGTGCGGAATAGAGAGAGAGGAGGAGAGACGGTGCGGAATAGAGAGAGAGGAGGAGAGACGGTGCGGAATAGAGAGAGAGGAGGAGAGACGGTGCGGAATAGAGAGAGAGGAGGAGAGACGGTGCGGAATAGAGAGAGAGGAGGAGAGACGGTGCGGAATAGAGAGAGAGAGGAGAGACGGTGCGGAATAGAGAGAGAGGAGGAGAGACGGTGCGGAATAGAGAGAGAGGAGGAGAGACGGTGCGGAATAGAGAGAGAGGAGGAGAGACGGTGCGGAATAGAGAGAGAGGAGGAGAGACGGTGCGGAATAGAGAGAGAGGAGGAGAGACGGTGCGGAATAGAGAGAGAGGAGAGACTGTGCGGAATAGAGAGAGAGGAGGAGAGACGGTGCGGAATAGAGAGAGAGGAGGAGAGACGGTGCGGAATAGAGAGAGAGGAGGAGAGACGGTGCGGAATAGAGAGAGAGGAGGAGAGACGGTGCGGAATAGAGAGAGAGGAGGAGAGACGGTGCGGAATAGAGAGAGAGGAGGAGAGACGGTGCGGAATAGAGAGAGAGGAGGAGAGACGGTGCGGAATAGAGAGAGAGGAGGAGAGACGGTGCGGAATAGAGAGAGAGGAGGAGAGACGGTGCGGAATAGAGAGAGAGGAGGAGAGACGGTGCGGAATAGAGAGAGAGGAGGAGAGACGGTGCGGAATAGAGAGAGAGGAGGAGAGACGGTGCGGAATAGAGAGAGAGGAGGAGAGACGGTGCGGAATAGAGAGAGAGGAGGAGAGACGGTGCGGAATAGAGAGAGAGGAGGAGAGACGGTGCGGAATAGAGAGAGAGGAGGAGAGACGGTGCGGAATAGAGAGAGAGGAGGAGAGACGGTGCGGAATAGAGAGAGAGGAGGAGAGACGGTGCGGAATAGAGAGAGAGGAGGAGAGACGGTGCGGAATAGAGAGAGAGGAGGAGAGACGGTGCGGAATAGAGAGAGAGGAGGAGAGACGGTGCGGAATAGAGAGAGAGGAGGAGAGACGGTGCGGAATAGAGAGAGAGGAGGAGAGACGGTGCGGAATAGAGAGAGAGGAGGAGAGACGGTGCGGAATAGAGAGAGAGGAGGAGAGACGGTGCGGAATAGAGAGAGAGGAGGAGAGACGGTGCGGAATAGAGAGAGAGGAGGAGAGACGGTGCGGAATAGAGAGAGAGGAGGAGAGACGGTGCGGAATAGAGAGAGAGGAGGAGAGACGGTGCGGAATAGAGAGAGAGGAGGAGAGACGGTGCGGAATAGAGAGAGAGGAGGAGAGACGGTGCGGAATAGAGAGAGAGGAGGAGAGACGGTGCGGAATAGAGAGAGAGGAGGAGAGACGGTGCGGAATAGAGAGAGAGGAGGAGAGACGGTGCGGAATAGAGAGAGAGGAGGAGAGACGGTGCGGAATAGAGAGAGAGGAGGAGAGACGGTGCGGAATAGAGAGAGAGGAGGAGAGACGGTGCGGAATAGAGAGAGAGGAGGAGAGACGGTGCGGAATAGAGAGAGAGGAGGAGAGACGGTGCGGAATAGAGAGAGAGGAGGAGAGACGGTGCGGAATAGAGAGAGAGGAGGAGAGACGGTGCGGAATAGAGAGAGAGGAGGAGAGACGGTGCGGAATAGAGAGAGAGGAGGAGAGACGGTGCGGAATAGAGAGAGAGGAGGAGAGACGGTGCGGAATAGAGAGAGAGGAGGAGAGACGGTGCGGAATAGAGAGAGAGGAGGAGAGACGGTGCGGAATAGAGAGAGAGGAGGAGAGACGGTGCGGAATAGAGAGAGGAGAGACGGTGCGGAATAGAGAGAGAGGAGGAGAGACGGTGCGGAATAGAGAGAGAGGAGGAGAGACGGTGCGGAATAGAGAGAGAGGAGGAGAGACGGTGCGGAATAGAGAGAGAGGAGGAGAGACGGTGCGGAATAGAGAGAGGAGGAGAGACGGTGCGGAATAGAGAGAGAGGAGGAGAGACGGTGCGGAATAGAGAGAGAGGAGGAGAGACGGTGCGGAATAGAGAGAGAGGAGGAGAGACGGTGCGGAATAGAGAGAGAGGAGGAGAGACGGTGCGGAATAGAGAGAGAGGAGGAGAGACGGTGCGGAATAGAGAGAGAGGAGGAGAGACGGTGCGGAATAGAGAGAGAGGAGGAGAGACGGTGCGGAATAGAGAGAGAGGAGGAGAGACGGTGCGGAATAGAGAGAGGAGGAGAGACGGTGCGGAATAGAGAGAGGAGGAGAGACGGTGCGGAATAGAGAGAGGAGGAGAGACGGTGCGGAATAGAGAGAGAGGAGGAGAGACTGTGCGGAATAGAGAGAGAGGAGGAGAGACGGTGCGGAATAGAGAGAGAGGAGGAGAGACGGTGCGGAATAGAGAGAGAGGAGGAGAGACGGTGCGGAATAGAGAGAGAGGAGGAGAGACGGTGCGGAATAGAGAGAGAGGAGGAGAGACGGTGCGGAATAGAGAGAGAGGAGGAGAGACGGTGCGGAATAGAGAGAGAGGAGGAGAGACGGTGCGGAATAGAGAGAGAGGAGAGCCGGTGCGGAATAGAGAGAGAGGAGAGCCGGTGCGGAATAGAGAGAGGAGGAGAGACGGTGCGGAATAGAGAGAGAGAGGAGAGACTGTGCGGAATAGAGAGAGGAGGAGAGACGGTGCGGAATAGAGAGAGAGGAGGAGAGACGGTGCGGAATAGAGAGAGAGGAGAGCCGGTGCGGAATAGAGAGAGGAGGAGAGACGGTGCGGAATAGAGAGAGAGAGGAGAGACTGTGCGGAATAGAGAGAGGAGGAGAGACGGTGCGGAATAGAGAGAGAGGAGAGACGGTGCGGAATAGAGAGAGAGGAGGAGAGACGGTGCGGAATAGAGAGAGAGGAGGAGAGACGGTGCGGAATAGAGAGAGAGGAGGAGAGACGGTGCGGAATAGAGAGAGAGGAGGAGAGACGGTGCGGAATAGAGAGAGAGGAGAGACGGTGCGGAATAGAGAGAGAGGAGAGACGGTGCGGAATAGAGAGAGAGGAGAGACTGTGCGGAATAGAGAGAGAGGAGAGACGGTGCGGAATAGAGAGAGGAGAGACGGTGCGGAATAGAGAGAGAGAGACGGTGCGGAATAGAGAGAGAGGAGGAGAGACGGTGCGGAATAGAGAGAGAGGAGGAGAGACGGTGCGGAATAGAGAGAGAGGAGGAGAGACGGTGCGGAATAGAGAGAGAGGAGGAGAGACGGTGCGGAATAGAGAGAGAGGAGGAGAGACGGTGCGGAATAGAGAGAGAGGAGGAGAGACGGTGCGGAATAGAGAGAGAGGAGGAGAGACGGTGCGGAATAGAGAGAGAGGAGGAGAGACGGTGCGGAATAGAGAGAGAGGAGGAGAGACGGTGCGGAATAGAGAGAGAGGAGGAGAGACGGTGCGGAATAGAGAGAGAGGAGGAGAGACGGTGCGGAATAGAGAGAGAGGAGGAGAGACGGTGCGGAATAGAGAGAGAGGAGGAGAGACGGTGCGGAATAGAGAGAGAGGAGGAGAGACGGTGCGGAATAGAGAGAGAGGAGGAGAGACGGTGCGGAATAGAGAGAGAGGAGAGACGGTGCGGAATAGAGAGAGAGGAGAGACGGTGCGGAATAGAGAGAGAGGAGAGACTGTGCGGAATAGAGAGAGAGGAGAGACGGTGCGGAATAGAGAGAGGAGAGACGGTGCGGAATAGAGAGAGAGAGACGGTGCGGAATAGAGAGAGAGGAGGAGAGACGGTGCGGAATAGAGAGAGAGGAGGAGAGACGGTGCGGAATAGAGAGAGAGGAGGAGAGACGGTGCGGAATAGAGAGAGAGGAGGAGAGACGGTGCGGAATAGAGAGAGAGGAGGAGAGACGGTGCGGAATAGAGAGAGAGGAGGAGAGACGGTGCGGAATAGAGAGAGAGGAGGAGAGACGGTGCGGAATAGAGAGAGAGGAGGAGAGACGGTGCGGAATAGAGAGAGAGGAGGAGAGACGGTGCGGAATAGAGAGAGAGGAGGAGAGACGGTGCGGAATAGAGAGAGAGGAGGAGAGACGGTGCGGAATAGAGAGAGAGGAGGAGAGACGGTGCGGAATAGAGAGAGAGGAGGAGAGACGGTGCGGAATAGAGAGAGAGGAGGAGAGACGGTGCGGAATAGAGAGAGAGGAGGAGAGACGGTGCGGAATAGAGAGAGAGGAGGAGAGACGGTGCGGAATAGAGAGAGAGGAGAGACGGTGCGGAATAGAGAGAGATGTTGTTCCGCTTTAATATTGGGGGGGCTGAAGAGACCCGAAAACTCTCTACTCGAAGGTAAAGGAAAAGAAGTGTTTTCCTAGAACGTAAAGTATTTACACAGCAGCCAACACAAGCAATAATAGATTTACCCATCACAGACCTTAAAGTGGAACAAAACCCACACCGATCGCCCCAGGAATCTAAGATTCCAGGGCCGAGCAATTCCCTCCCACCAGAGCATCCAAATCCGGGATGCCCCGCTGTGTGAAACCCCCCAGGGCGCCCCATACACTTACCTTGCTTCCCGGTTCAACGGCGCATGCCTCGCGCATCCCCGTTATCCGTCTAGGCATTTGTGAATGTCCGGCGCAGGCCTGTTTCCTGTTAGAGGGATGCAGGGGATGTGGTCGCCAGCGCTCTCTGAACCACTGGCATTAGAGGACGTCAGCAGCTTCGGGTGCACTGATTGGACGAGCGGCCACGCATGCGCCATAGGACTGGGAAGAGGTGAGTTGGCTTTGGCGATCTGGGGGTTTCACACAGCGGGCATCCCCAATTGGGGACCAAAACCCTGGATAGTCACTGGGTCATCCCAATTCTGGATGCCCTGTGGGGATGGGGGGCAGTGTCAGCCCTTGAAATCTTTGAGATTCCAGGGTTGTCCACCCTGGAGTTCCGCTTTAATTTAAGGGGGCTGAAGAGACCCCCAAACCCTCTACTCAAAGGTAAAGGAAAATAAGTGTTTTCCTAGAACGGACATATCGCTCAACACACGCAATAATAGATTTACCCATCACAGAATCTAGGTCAACCTTAAAGTGGACAAAAACCCACGCCGAGCAGGCCGGGAATCTATAAGATTCTGGGTTTTGGTTCACTTTAATATTGGGGGGGGGGGGGGGGACTGAAGAGACCCCAAAACCCTCTACTTAATGGTAAAGGAAAAGAAGTGTTTTCCTAGAATGTAAAGTATTTACACGGCGCCCAACACAAGCAATAATAGATTTACCTATCACAGAATCTAGGTCGTCATTAAAGTGACCAAATCCCACGCCGATCGGGCAGGGAATCTGAGTCTGGGTTTTGGTCCACTTTAATATTGGGGGGCTGAAGAGACCCCAAAACCCTCTACTTAAAGGTAAAGAAGCATTTTCCTAGAACGGAAAGTATTTACACAGTGCCCAACACAAGCAATAATATATTTACCCAATCACAGAATCTAAGTCGACCTTAAAGTGGACCAAAACCCACGCTGATCGGGCCGGAAATCTATAAGAGTCTGTGTTTTGGTCCACTTTAATATTGGGGGGGCTGAAGAGACCCTAAAACCCTCTACTCAAAGGTAAAGGAAAAGAAGCATTTTCCTAGAACAGAAAGTATTTACGCAGCGCCCAACACAAGCGATAATAGATTTACCCATCACATAATCTAAGTCGACCTTAAAGTGGACCAAAACCCATGCTGATCGGGCCGGAAATCTGAGTCTGGGTTTTGGTCCACTTTAATATTGGGGGGGTGCTGAAGAGACCCCAAAACCATCTACTCAAAGGTAAAGGAAAAGAAGTGTTTTCCTAGAACGGAAAGTATTTACGCAGCGCCCAACACAAGCAATAATAGATTTACCCATCACAGAATCTAGGTCGACCTTAACCCTAAACAAGCACTTTGCCTTCATTATGGTTCAGCTTTAATGGTCAGGTTACGCTTTGAAACCCCTGACGTGTATAACCTTCCAGGAGTTTAATTCTATTTTACGCAGCACTGCTGTCGGGGGGGGGGCAGCTTATATGATTTACAGAACCTCCGGCGCTCCATCCTTTCCTACAATAATAATGGGGTTTCCTCCGACGCTATTATTTGTCCTCCTCCGCTTCTCACCCGCCGGCCCTCGTTGCGTAAGCTCAGGTGGTGCAGTGACCGGCTGCCGCCCATCTCCTCGCGTCGCTCCTTCCATCCCATTGTTTCTCTCTTGAACGATGTTCTTCCCATACATATGTATTCAGGCTGCGGCGGTGGCGCTTTCGCCAGGCAAATCCTAATTATGAGCTCTGAGACTTTCGCAGAGCGTTCATTTATTTCTCGGGGCTGCTAAGAGCAGCGTTTCCGAAAGAGCCTAAATTACATTCGGCTCCGCTCGCGGCTGTAATTGGCGCCCAATGCAGCCAAATCATTGTAATCTTACTCACTTTCAAAGCAAACATCTAATTTCGGAAGAGGGTATTAATAAGGTCGGGATTAAAAAAGAAAATAAAAAAAAAAACAGCAGCAGCAAACTGATCCATGGAGAAGAGGATGAGGGAATGTGACTGCAAAGGGGTGGAGGTTAATGACTGCGGTGCTGCAGTATGGCTAGAGATGTCCGTCCGTCTACACGCTCGTTACACAAGACTGTCAGGTCATCGTAGACAAAGCTGAAGGCGTCTCTGGAGGCTTTCGGTGGCCTGACAGTAATTCTGCCCTGATGCCGAGTCTTCTTTTTATCTCGTTTTCCCATATGCCTCTCTTTTAAGCTTGCCTTCCTCCTTTACGTTCGACCTCTGATCTAGATTATTCTCTACCTTTGCTGCACTTTTTCAAGTGGCCATTGTGCGCCCTGGGTGGACGTCCTGAGGTTCTCCTGCAGCTCTGGTCCATCCCAGCCATCAGGGACTTTGGAGACGACCAAGCATTACCTGGAGGACCCAGGACCCAGTTCTCCATCGCTTCCACTCTGCTCCCTTTTATCCTTGCCTTTCCACCTTACAAATTTATCCTCTTGGTCTGACCGTCTGCTTTTTTTTTCTCAGTCATGATAGTCCAGGCGTAGGCAAAAGAAGGCTCACAACTGTATACAACTACTCCAGCTTGTGTCATGATAGTCTAGGTCAGGGGTACTCAACCACTTTTTGTATAGGTCCATTAACAGGCATCCCATGAGAGGTGAAGGTCCGGACGGGGGGCTGTCGTGGGGGGTGGATAGTTATAGTGCAGTGTAGTACTTCATATGACAATGCTGGGTATGCTAGGTGCCAGGGAGACTAAGCACTACATCGCTTATCAAGGGGCAGCTGATCAGGGGGCAGCTCTGAGCATAGCAACACATAAGCAACTGAGTGCAGGGCTACATGGAAGGGGTCCGAAAATCTGGCACCGAGGTCCGCATTCGGACCCCGGTCCGCCAGTTGAGTACCGCTGGTCTAGGTTGTGTATACAGTTGTGAGTCCCTTTAAGTGCCCTATTTGCTTGTCCTGGCTTAAACACTGACAACCCAAACTTTGGACTTTGGTCCAGGCCTTTCTTTAAAGCAGGGGGTCAGACCAAGAGGTGAAGTTCGAAGGTTAAAAGGGAGAAGTCTTGAAACAAGGGAGAGCAAAAAAGAAGGGTAGGCATCAGGGGGGAATTGGGTCCTGGGTCTTCAATTAACGCTTGGTCTTCCCCAAAGTCCCAGATGGTTGAGATGGACCAGAACTGCAGGGAACCTTAGGACGCCCACCCAGGGTGCATAATAGTCACTTGGGAAGGGTAGCAAAAGGGTAGTACAGAGGATAATCTAGATCCAAAGACGAACATAAAGGTGGAGATACTGAAGGTCAAATGCAGCCAAAATAAGGCTAACAGTTGAATACACAATCTGGAGTATCTTGACTGAGACAAAAAAAAAAGTAGAGAGTTAGATGGAGAGGTCAAGTTTAAAATGAAACAGAGGGGTGAAACAAGGGAGAACAAGAGGGAAAAAGAAGGGTGGGCATCAGTACAAAATTGGATCCTGGATTTTCCTGCTTGATCTTCCTTAAAGTCCCTGATGGCTGGGATGGACCAGAACTGCAGGGAACCTCAGGATGTCCACCCAGGGTGCATAATAGCCACTTGGAAAGTGTAGCAAAGGTAAATAGGATCATTTTAGATTAGCAGTAAATATAAAGGTTAAATGTCAACATGCAAACATGGCACTTAAAGGGACTCTTAGCCCCTCCTGTTTAATTCAACTACTCCCGTTGTGTAATGATACTCCAGGTTGGCCTTCTCTTGCCCGCATTTGACCTTCATATTTATGCACCTTTGTGTAACCTCTAATCTAATTTATCCTCCGTACCTTTGCTACTCCCAGTCCAGCTCTAGGTTGTTAGTACAATGGGGATCTTATCTCCCTTTGACCTTCAGTTTGTCCTCAAATGTATGCACCTTCGTACGACCTCTGATCTAGATTATCCTCAGTACCCTTCCCAAAGTGTCTATTATGCACCCTGGGTGGACGTCCTGAGGTTCCCTGCAGCTCTGGTCTATCCCACCATTTGGGACTTTGGGGAAGGCCAAGCATTGCTCGAAGACCCAGAACCCAATTCTATCTGGATTCCCACCCTTCTTTTTTCCTCGTATTCTCCCTGGTTCACCCCTCTTTCATTTTAACCTTGTCCTCTTGACTCTCTCCTTTTTTTTTTCTCAGTCAAGATACTTCAGATTGTGTATACAATCGCATTTGACCTTTAGTATGTCCACCTTTATGTTCATCTTCAGATCTAGATTATCCTCCAAACCTTTGCTACACTACCCAAGTAGCTATTACGCACCCTGGGTGGACGTCCTGAGGTTCCCTGCAGCTCTGGTCTATCCCAACAATCAGATAGTTTAGGGAAGACCAAGCGTTATTTGAGGACCCAGGACCCAATTTTGTCCTGATGCCTACCCCTTTTTTTCTCTTGTTCTCCCTTGTTTCCACCCGATGCCTACCCTTCTTTTTTCCTCTTGTTCTCCTTCTGCCTCCCTCATGTCGACGCTGCTTGCTTTTTTCCTTGCCTACCTCCTTTAAACTTGCAATAATATATTTAAAATTGAAGAAAGGCCTGGACTGAAGTCTAAAGTTTGGGTTGTCAGTGGAACCTCTGTCTAGGCCAGGACAACAAGCAATTATGCCACTTAAAGGGACTCTTAGCCCTCCTCCCTCCTTAGACTCCTGTTTAACTTGGCTACTCCAGGTTGTGTCATAATAGTCGAGGTTGTGTATACAGTTGTGAGCCTTCTCTTGCCTACGTTTGACCTTCATATTTACCTCTAAACTAAATTATCCTCTTTACCTTTGTTACCCTTCCCAAGTGTCTATTATGCACCCTGGGTGGACGTCCTGAGGTTTCCTGCAATTCTGGTCCATCCCAACCATCTGGGACTTTGGGGGAGATCATGTGTTACTTGAAGACCCAGGACCCAATTCTGTCCTGATGCCTACCCTTCTTTTTTCCCCTTGTTCTCCCTTGTTTCAAGACTGCTCCCTTTTAGCCTTGCCTTCCACCTTCGAACTTGACCTCATGCGCCATCCCCCTATTACAGGCAGCGTGTGGCATCCCACTCCATTACAGGGAGCATGCGGCATTTTCCCCATTACAGGTAGCATGTGGCATCTTCCCCATTGCATGTAGCGTGCAGCATCTTCCCCATTACAGGCAGCATGCGGCATCCTCCCTATTACAGGCAGCGTGCGGCATCTCCCCCATTACAGGCAGTGTGGGGCACCCCCCCATTACAGGCAGAGTGACATCCTCCCATTACAAGCAGCTTGTGGCATCCCCTATTACAAGCAGAGTGTGTTGTCCCCCCCCATTACAATGAGTGTGCGGCACCCCCCTACCATTACAGGCGGCGTGCGGCATCTTCCCCCATTATAAGCAGTGTACAGCTCCCCCATTACAGTTAGCGTGCGGCTCCCCCATTACAGTTAGCGTGCGGCATCTTCCCCATTACGGTTAGCGTGTGGCATCTTCCCCATTACGGTTAGCGTGTGACATCTTCCCCATTACAGGCAGCGTGCAACATCCCCTCCATTACCGGCAGTGTGCGGCATCCCCTCCATTACAGGCAGCATGCTGCATCTCCTCCATTGCAGACAGTGTGTGGCATCCCCCCATTACAGGCAGCTTGTGGCATCCCCCCATTACAAGCAGCTTGTGGCATCCCCCCATTACAAGCAGTGTGCGGCACCCCCCTTCCATTACAGGCAGTGTGCGGCATCTCCCCCATTACAGTTAGCGTGCAGCATCCCCCCCATTACAGGCAGCATTTGGCATCCCCCCATTACATTACTACCTTCATACTGGGGGGTAGTTCCTCCTCCGTCCTGAGCCAGAAGTATTTCCATCTGTATCACTTTAATAATTTTTCAGCTGGTCTTCTGGAAATTTCGTTTTGATATTTACCTGGAAAAGTTGATTAGCGCTTTACCGAGTCCTCTTCAGCCCCTGGGGTAGGTCTTGTCATTGTAGCCACGTGCGCGGGAAGCCTTTTAACATTGAATGATTTAGCGAGTGTCAGGAAGCTGTTTACACGGAGCGAGAGGAGCGCAGCTAATTGAGAAGCGGTCGGGGATTTCGCAATATCGGTCATTAGTCAATGCGCGGGGTTCTGTTGGTGCGGCTGACAACTTCCGAGTGCCCCTATTATCTGTTCGTGACGCGGCATGAATCTAAACAGAGCGATTGCAGGAATTTTGTAGTGTACTTGTGTGCACCGGGCAGAAAAGGCGGGTATGCGCCCATTAACCCTTTAAGTGCCAGCCTACCTAGAGTTTTTGTTACCCTCTGTTGCCAGACCATGTTTCACTATTTTGCTCTACACATGTTCAACTGTGATTTTTGAAGGGATTTTCAGGAAATTCCCATATATGGGAATATCAACAGGAGCTTTGGCCAAATGTATTTCACAAGTTCAAAGAGTTTTGAACCACCCAAGTGGCTATATGCACCTTAGCTGGATGTCCTGAGGTTCCCTTCAACTCTGGTCCATCCCAACCATTTGGGGAAGACCAAGCATTCCTCGAAAACCCAGGTCCTGATTCTGCCCTGGTTGACTTTATAGGGATCCCCTGCAGCTCTGGTCCATTCCAACCAGCTGGGGAAGACCAGTCATTCCTTGAAGATCCAGGACCTGGTTCTACCCTTAGGCCTACCCTTCGTTTATCCTCTTGTTCTCACTCTTAACCTTGCTTTCCTTCTTCAAACTTGACCTCTTAGACTGACCCTATGCTTTTTTTTTTTAAGTCAAAATGCTCCAGGTTGTGTGTACAGTTTTGAAGGTTATCTTGCCTGCCTTTGACCTTCAGTTTATCCTCATATTTGTGCACCTTCACGTGTGACCAGGGATCTAGATTATCCTCCGTACCTTTGCTACCCTTTCCCAAATGGCTATTATGCACCCTGGGTGGACATCCTGAGATTTCCCTGCTGCTCTCTGGTCAATCCCAACCATTAGGGTGGAAAATGGTTGGGATGGACCTTTGGGGAGACCGAGGACCTGATCCTGCCCTAATGCCGTACACTTCTTTTCTCCTCTTGTTTCTCCTCTGCCTCATTTGTTTCGACTCCCTTTTAACCTTGCTTTACTCCTTCGAACTTGACCTCTTGGTCTGACCCTCTGCTTTTTTCCCCTCTCAGTCTAAATCAGTCTAGGCTGAGCTTTCTCTTGCCTGCCTTTGACCTCCATACCTTTTGTCACCCTTCCCAAGTGGCTATTAGGCACCATCGGTGGCCTTCATGAGCATCCCCTGAAGCTCTCTGGTCCATTCCAACCATGCGGACTTTGGGGTAGACCCCAGGATCTGATCCTGTCCTAATGCTGTACCCTTCTTTTCTCCTCTTGTTCCCCCATCTGCCTCACTTGTTTCTACTCTGCTCCCCATTAACCTTGCTCTTCAAACTTGGCCTCTTGATCTGACCCTTTACTCCCCCCCCCCCCCCCCCTCCTCAGTCACTATCAGTCCGGGCTTTTTCTTGCCTGCATTTAACCTTCAGTTTATCCTCCTATTTGCACTCCTTCACGTGCGACCTTGCATCTTGATTATCCTCTGAACCTTTGCTGCCCTTCCCAAGTGGCTATATGCACCTTGGGTGGTCCTGAGGTTCCCTTCAACTCTGGTCCATCCCAACCATTTGAGGAAGACCAAGCATTCCTTGAAGACACATATCCTGACTCCATGCCTACTCTTCTTTTTTCCTCTTCTTCTCTTCTTCTTCTCCCTCGTTTCCTCTCTGCTCTGTTTTAAAGCGGACCTTCACTCTGAATAAGAGTCTATCTTATATGTTTCCC
This sequence comes from Gastrophryne carolinensis, assembly GCA_027917425.1. Lineage (NCBI taxonomy): Eukaryota > Metazoa > Chordata > Amphibia > Anura > Microhylidae > Gastrophryne > Gastrophryne carolinensis. Next base: position 193,550,021 of record CM051243.1, read on the forward strand.
CCACCCTGTACATACAGATTGCTCACATTAAAAATCATCCTACCTGCATCTACTGCATGTTATGAGCCTTTAAACATCCAAGATGGCGGCTTATGGAAGCCGCCATTTTATCAGGCAGCCTGCAAACAGGAAGTGCCTGCAAACAGGAAGTGACTGTGCTGCTCTGCATTCTGGGACTGCTGACCTTTCCCTGATCCCAGCTCTGCTCTGTCTGAGCAAAGCACAGCTATAACCTGCCCCCCTGTACCTTATCCCACTCTCCTCTCCTCAGTAAGTGTGATGCTTCTGAGTCAAGATGGCGGCGCCCGTATCCTAAATTCCTGAACAGAGTTGCAGCCCAGTGGGGGAAAGAATAATAAGTTAGTGACCAAAAATGTTAAATATATTAATTTTAGATGCTGGGGAATCGTTTTTTAAGAGTTTGGGCTTTTCATTAAATCATGGTGAAGGTCCGGTTTAAGCTTTCCTTCCAAATTCAAATTTGACCTCCTGGTCTGACCCTTCTGATCCATCCCAACCACCAGGGTCATTTGGGGAAGACCAAGGAGTTATTCAATGATCCAGCACCCAATTTTGCCCCGATGCTTACCCTTTTTTTTTTCTTCTTCTCCTCACTTGTTTCCACTTTTGCCTCCTAATTCAAATTTGATCCTACCCTTCTGGTCCATCCCAACCACCAGGGACTTTTATGGAAGCCCAAGGTGTTGTTCAGTGACCCAGGCCTCAATTCTACCCTGATGCCTACTCTTCTTTTTTCCTCTTGTTCTTCCTCGTTTCCACTCTGCTCTGTTTTAACTTTTCACTCCTAATTCATATCTGACCTCTTGGTCTGAGCCTTCTGGTCCATTCCAACCACCAGGGATTTTTGGGGAAGACCAAGGTGTTATTCAATGACCCAGGACCTAATTCTGCCCTGATGCCTACCCCTCTTTTTTCCTCTTGTTCTCCGTTGTTCCACTCTGCTCAGTTTCAATCTTTCCTTTCTAATTCAAATTTGACCACTTGGTCCGACCCTTCTGGTCCATCCCAACCACCAGGGACTTTGCGGAAGACCAAGGTGTTATCCAATGATCCAGGACCCAATTCTGCCCTGATACCTACCCTTTTTTTCCCCTCGTTTCCACTCTACTCCATTTTAACCTTTCTCTCCTAATGACAAATTTGACCTCTTGGTCCGACCCTTCTGGTCCAACCCAACCACCAGGGACTTTGGGGAAGACCAAGTGTTGTTCAATGACCCAGGACACAATTCTGCCCTGATATCTACCCTTCCTTTTTTCCTCTTGTTCTCCCTCGTTTCCACTCTACTACATCTTAACCTTTCCTTCCTAATTCAAATTTGACCTTTTGATCCAACTTTTCTGGTCCACCCCAAACAACAGGGACCTTGGGGAAGACCAAGGGGTTATTCAATGACCCAGGACCCAATTCTGCCCTGATGCCTACCCTTCTTTTTTTTTTCTTCTTCCCACTTGTTTCCACTCTACTCCATTTTAACCTTTCCTTCCTAATTCAAATTTGTCCTCCTGGTCCGACCCTCATTTCCTCTCTGCCCTGTTTTAACTTTTCCCTTCTAATTCAAATTTGACCTTTTGGTCCAACCCTTCTGGTCCATCCCTTCCACCAGGGACTTTTGGAGAAGACCAAGGTGTTATTCAATGACCTAGGACCCAATTCTGCCCCGATGCCTATCCTTCTTTTTTTCCTCTAGCTCTCCCTCATTTCCTCTACTCTGTTTTAACTTTCCCCTCCTAATTCAAATTTGACCTCTTGGTCCGACCCTTCTGGTCCATCCCAACCACCAGGAACTTTGGGGAAGACCAAATGTTGTTCAGTGACCCAGGACCCAATTCTGCCCTGATGCCTTTCTTTTTTTCCTCTTGCTCTCCCTCATTTCCTCTACTCTGTTTTAACTTTCCCCTCCTAATTCAAATTTGACCTTTTGGTCCGACCCCTCTGGTCCATCCCAACCACCAGGGACTTTAGGGAAGACCAAATGTGACCCAGGATCTATTCTGCCCTGATGCCTACCCTTTTTTTCCCTCTTGTTCACCCTTGTTTCCTCTCTGCTTCGTTTTAACCTTTCCCTCCTAATTCAAATTTGACCTCTTGGTCCAAACCTTCTGGTCCATCCCAACCACCAGGGACTTTGGGGAAGACCAAGTTGTTATTCAATGACCCAGGACCCAATTCTGCCCCGATGCCTACCCTTCTTTTTTTCTCTTGTTCTCCCTCGCTTCCACTCTGCTCCATTTCAACCTTTCCTTCCTAATTCAAATTTGACCTCCTGGTCTTCCCCAAAGTCCCTGGTGGTTGGAATGGACCAGAAGGGTCAGACCAAGTGGTGTTCAATGACCCAGAACCCAATTCTGCCCCAAAAGCCTACCCTTCTTTTTTCCTCTTGTTCTCCCTCATTGCCACTCTGCTCCTTTCTATACTAATTCAAATTTGACCTCTTGGTCCGACCCGTCTGGTCCATCCCAACCACCAGGGACTTTTGGGGAAGACCAAGGTGTTATTCAGTGACCCAGAACCCAATTCTGCCCTGATGCCTACCCTTTTTTTTTCTTCTTGTTCTCCCTCATTGCCACTTTGCTCCTTTCTATACTAATTCAAATTTTACCTCTTGGTCTTCCCCAAAGTCCCTCGTGGTTGGAATGGACCAGAAGGGTCGGACCATGTGTTGTTCAATGACCCAGGACCCAATTCTGCCCTTCTTTTATTCCAAGTATACAGCACGTCCTGTTTCACTAAATTCTTTGTCTAGGTTATTCGCCACAAGGTGGCGCAGTGGACTGCAGAAAGACTTGTGGCATCTCCCGGCCCTATAAAATGCCAGGAACCTCCCACAAATTCCCATTTTCCTTCTGCAGTCGGACTGTGAAGATAGAAGATGGCTCTCTCTCTCTTGCGCAGGTGAGCGAGGCAACCAAGCCTGCGGCCCTGCAAGTCTATTCCCACCCGTTTCTGGACCCTCTGTGCCTCCCAGCCTCGGCTGACAGATCGGGTGAGGGTAGAAGAGCACTAGGGTCAAGTGCTTCAGGAGCGCAGCTCCAAGCCGCAGACCCTGTACTACAAAGGGTAGCCGGCCATAGGCTTTATGGTGAGCCTACTAGGGATGTTCATGCACTGCCTTCTGAGGGGGTGAGTTATTTGCGGACTATGTCCTCTTCTTTTACTTTTGGGGCTCCCCCCCTCCCCTCCCTGGCCATGGATACTCGCCACTGCCTCCCCTTGTCTCCCTCTCTTTTCCCCCCAATCTGACTCCATTCGGGGGGGGGGGGGGCAGTGTTGGTAAGTGGTGTTTTCTGAGGTAATTTGGCGATTTTGGTGTGTTTTTTGGGTGTTTTTAGCTGCCACACAGCTCTGTACTACGCTCCGCGGCTGTGGCCGCTATAACCTGAGGTAATTTTGCTTTGTCATGGCACCGACCAGGTCACGTGTGGTGTTTTCTGAGGTAATTTGGCGATTTTGGTGTGTTTTTAGCTGCCCCGCGGCTGTGGACGCTATAACCTGAGGTAATTTTGCTTTGTCATGGCGCAGGCCAGGTCACATGTGGTGTTTTCTTAGGTAATTTGGCGATTTTGGTGTGTTTTTTGGTGTTTTTAACTGTTGCGCAGCTTTGTATTACGCTCCGCGGCTGTGGGCGCTATAACCTGAGGTAATTGTGCTTTGTCATGGCCCCGGCCGGGTCACGTGAGCGCCGTTTTCGCGCTCTTCGAGGGGGGGGGGCGGGGCCTGGTGATGCTGTGGATCGCGCTGTTCCCCTGCGGCCCGCCCCTTGAGGTACCTCAGCCGGCGCCATTTTATACAACCTGCGTGTCTGGTTTTCTTCATTCCCGGCTGCAGCGCTGCTTTCCCTGGTGTATCGCTTTACCTAGCGCTCTGTGCCTGAGTGACCCCGCTGTGTCTCTGGTCTGTGAGTCCCCCTTGGGGGGGTTTTATTGACCCTGGGATTTTCATGTGCTGTGGGATGCTCATGTGTATTTTTACTTATGTCTTTCAGGCAGGATACCATTGGGTTGTGGTTCTCCCGGCTTACTCCTTCCTCCTCCTCACTCCTCACTTCCCCTTCACAAAATAGACTTCTGGGGGCATCCCGGGTGGCTTCTGTCTTAAGCCTTTACCCATTGCTGGTCTATTGCGCCTGTGTTAATCACCATATGGAGGCTTCAGGGGATAGCGTGCTTGGGGGCCCTGCGGGGCAAGCCCGGCTGTGTTCCATGTGTGGGTATCCCCTGTGAGTAACAGTGTCACAGTGTGCGAATGCCGTGTGCTGAGTGTGTCATTGCGCTACAAGCTGGTTTGCCTGCTTCGCTTCCCAGCTCTGCGCCTCCCTCTGCTTCCCCTACTCCCCCGCTCCTGCAACTAGGCCCCTGTGAGGGCTCTGTTAGCAGGGAGTCTCATTCCGATTTGGCTCTGCGGGTGGCTAACATTGAGGGGCAGCTTGCCAGGCCTGTTCCTAGGAAGGCCTCTGGCAAGAAGCGGCACCTGGATCCCAGGCCCTCCCCCCTTGCTAAGGTGTATGTGGGGATTGATGAGTTTGGTGGCTGTCACCCCCTTGAGATTGGGGGGACTTTCCCAGGATTCTGACTCCTCTGGGAACCAGCAGGAGGGTTGCGATAGTGACACTGGGTCGGTGTCCGGAGAGGATTCATGGTACCCTGAGGACACTGATAATCTGCTGTCACATATTTTTGATATATTGCAGGGGGAGCTCTTTCGCCCTGGTAAACAGCGTCCAGAGTTCCCTGAGCAGGAACGTTTTACCATTTTGGTACTTAAAGAATGGGAGCGTCCTAGCAGGCTGCCTGCTGTGCCCAAGGGTTGGATAAAAGGTATCCTTTTTCCTGCTGATCTTGTTAAGAAGGCTTGTCCAATACTTCGGTCATGCCTTCCCCTGACACTTCCTCTCTGAGGGATGGTGAGGACCGGCGCATGGATCAATTGGCCTGCCATGCTTTTAGCTGTGTGGGGGCTGGATTGCGTCCGACCTGTGCCGCTGCCATTACTGCTATTGCACTCAAGAGGCTGCTCAAGCGTCTCCTTGATGGTGCTACAGCTGGTAGCGGGTGGGACTATAGTACTCTCTTACTTTGTTCTGATTTAGAGGCCATTTCGGGGGTCCTCCATCCTCCTCCCTTCCTTTCCGCTCCCAGAGGAGGTTGTGGCTCCCTCTTCTCTAGTGGCCGCTGAGATTCTTGGGGCCGTGGCAGATCCTGTGGTCGTCCCGGTCTCTTCTGGATACCAAGCCCAAACCCTCTCACAAGCCCCCTCAGGCAGGTTTCGGCGGTTTCGGCTCTTTGCTCACGTCTGGAGGCTTCACGGCTCAGACCGGTGGATACAGGAGGTATTGTCCTCCGGTTACAAGATCTGAAGGGACTTCAGGTCATCAGAGATTTCTAAGGTTCGCAATGGAGGATCAGCATTACCAGTCTGCAGCTCTGCCCTTTGGTATCACCTCGGCACCTCGAGTGTTCGCCAAGATACTGGCGGGAGTGATGGCTCTGCTACGGATCCAGGGCATCCGCATCATTCCTTACCTGGACGACGTCCTGATTGTGGCCCAGTCCTTTCCTCGGGCCGAGCAGGACACTCAGATGGTGACCTCCACTCTGGAGTCCTTCAGCTGGGTGTTTCAACTATCCCAAGTCCTCTCTGTCCCCGTCCTTGGTGAGGTCCTTTCTGGGCATGACTCTGGATACCTCTCAGGTCGCTGTGTTCTTTCCTCAGCAGAAGGTGGAGGATCTTCAGATGCAGGCTCGGGCTCTGCTATCATGTCCTCATCCCTCCATCCGTCAGGGGATGCAGTTGGTGGGCCTGATGGTGCCCTGCTTCGAGGCAGTCCCCTTTGTTCGGTTTCACATGAGACATCTTTAGTTACTCCTCTTGTCCGTTTGGGATCGGGGCCCTGTGTCCTTGGATCAAGAGTTTGCTCTGTCCCCTCTGGCCAGACAGTCCCTCTCGTCGTGGCTGGACTTAAGGAACCTTCTAGTGGGCAGGACCTTCCTGCCCCGTGCTGGGAGAAGGTCACCACAGATGCCGGTCTGACCGGTTGGGGAGGCTTCTGGAAGTCCCTGAGATTCCAGGGTCGGTGGAGCCCACAAGAGGCCCATGCTTCCGTCAAAGTCCTGGAACTGAGGGCGATCAGATTGGTTCTTTCTTGCCTGACCACTCACCTTCAGGGTCGGGCTGTTGAGATCCGCTCAGTCAACCAGACAGCGGTTGCCTACATCATTCATCAGGGAGGAACTCGGAGCAAGCGAGCCTTCAAGGAAGTGTCCCTAATCCTGTCTTGGGTGGAACAGCATGTTCCCGGCATCTCAGCGGTCTATATTCTGGGGGTGGAGAACCAGGAGGCGGACTCCCTGAGCAGGGGGACGTCTTGTATGGGGGAATGGTCCCTCAACAACTAGGTGTTCTCTCCCTGTGTCATCGCTGGGGGCAGCCGGACGTGGACCTGTTTGCGTTTCGTCACAAACTTCCCAGATTTGTCTCTCTGTCTCAGGTTCCTCTGGCCTTCACCACGGATGCATTGGCTATTCCTTGGGAGAAGTTTCGGCTTCTCTGTGTGTTCCCTCTGTTTCTTCTTCTGGGCAGGGTCATGCGCAAGATAGTCCAGGAGCAGGTACCTGCCATCCTGGTGGCCCCTTGTTGGTTGAAGGGTTTGGTTCGCAGACGTCGTGCAGTTGGCAGTAGACCGGTACGTCTTGAACAAGGATCCAGATCTCCTCACTCAGGTGCAGCTACGCCATCCCAATTTACAAATGCTGGCTTTAACGGCTTGGCTGCTGAAACCTCCATCTTGATGGAAAAGGGGTTACTTGCTTCTGTTGTTGATACCATGATTAGGACTAGGAAAAAGTCCTCGTCTTTTATCTATTACATGGTCTGGCATGCATTGCCTGGTGTGAGTCCAAGTCTCTTCCCTGTAGAGTGTTTTCTTTTCCCAGAATTCTGGAATTCTTGTAACATGGTTTGGATTTGGGCCTTCAACTTAGTACCCTCAAAGGCCATGTTTCAGCTCTGGCAATTTTTTTCCAAAGATTTTTTGCCAATCACCGGCTGGTTAAAACTTTTTTCCAGGGTGTTTCTCATGTGCGTCCACCCCGTAAGTCTTTGCTACCAGTCTGGGATCTGAATCTGGTGTTGTCTGCTATGCAAGGGCCTCCCTTTGAGCCTATCCGTAAGGCCGCCTTGTCCATTTTGATTCTTAAGGTAGCCTTTTTGGTGGCTATCACTTCTGTAAGGTGAGTTTCTGAGCTAGCGGCGCTTTCCATCAAACCTCCTTATTTTGAGCGGCATCAGGATAAGGTGGTGTTTCGGCTTAAGTCAGATTTCTTGCCTAAGGTTGTGTCTACCTTTCATCTCAATCAGGACATTGTCTTGCCTTCATTGTGTCCTAATCCTGCTCATTCCAAGGAGCGGACTCTGTATTCTCTGGATGTGGTCAGGGCTCTGAAGTTCTCTTTGGTCGTTACTGAGACTTTTAGGAGGTCTGATGCTCTGTTTGTTCTCACTTCTGGGTCCAGGAAGGGTTTGCCTCTGGCTAAATCCACTATCAGCAAGTGGATCCGTCAGGCGATGGTGCAGGCCTAGTCTGCTAAGGGGAAGGAACCTCCCTTCCGCCATACTGCTCATTCCACTCGTGCTATTGGTGCCTCTTGGGCTTTTCAGTACCAGGCTTCTGTTGAACAAGTTTGTAAGGCCGCTACTTGGTCTTCTGTTTTCCTTTTTCCAAGTTTTACAAGGCTGATGTTAGGGCCTCGTCTGATGCTGTTTTTGGCCCGCAAAGTTCTTCAGGCGGCAGTGGTTTAAACTGCCCGCCGTTGTTCTTGGGGATCCCACCCTACTTTAAGGACACTGCTTTTGGATGTCCCAGACGTAAAGAATTTAGTGAAACAGGATGTGCTGTATACTTGGAAAAATACAATTCTGTGAGTACTCACCTGTAGAATTGATTTTGTAGTATACAGCACCGTCCTGTTTCATCCCTCCCTTGTTGTTATTATTCTTGGTCACCTCTGTATGGTGATTTGTTCAAATGTTAATTTGGGATTGCTTTCATTATTGTTCTCCCGGCTTCTTGTCTAACTGCTTTGTAACACTGGGAATTTGTGGGAGGTTCCTGGCTTTTTATAGGGCCGGGAGATGCCACAAGTCTTTCTGCAGTCCACTGCGCCACCTTGTGGTGGATAACCCAGACGTAAAGAATTTAGTGAAACAGGACGTGCTGTATACTACAAAATCAATTCTACAGGTGAGTACTCACAGAATTGTATTTTTCTCTTGTTCTCCCTCATCGCCACTCTGCTCCTTTCTATACTAATTCAAATTTGACCTCTTGGTCCGACCCTTCTGGTCTATCCCATCCACCAGGGATATTTGGGCAAGACCAAGTGACCCAATTCTGCCCTGATGTCTACCCTTCTTTTTTCCTCTTGTTCTTCCTCATTTCCACTCTGCTCCTTTCTATACTAATTCAAATTTGACCTCTTGGTCTTCCCCAAAGTCTCTGGTGGTGGTTGACCAGAAGGGTCAGACCAAGTGTTGTTCAATGACCCAGAACCCAATTCTGCCCCGATGCCTACCCTTCTTTTTTCCTCTTGTTCTCCCTCATTGCCACTCTGCTCCTTTTTATACTAATTCAAATTTGACCTCTTGGTCCGACCCTTCTGGTCCATCCCAACCACCAGGGACTTTTGGGGAAGACCAAGGTGTTGTTCAGTGACCCAGGAACCAATTCAGCCCTGATGTGTACCCTTCTTTATATCTCTTGTTTCCCCTTTGCCTTCCTCTTTCTTCCATTTTCCTGCTTCTCCTCCTACCGGATGAATGAAGAGGGGGGCACACTCTTTCTGTGGCAATAAAGCAGAGGGGGTATGTTGGGGGGGGGTGAAGGACTCGATCCTTTATTGAAGGGCAGGTTGGCCATTGAGTAATTTACCCTTCTCCGCTGCGGCAGACGTTCGGTAGAGTTGTTTGGTTTCTGCTCTCAATTGCTTTTGGCATCGGCCTAATGCGATTGGACGGCCTCTCTCGTCTCTGTCCGGAACGCGTCCTGTTTCCTCGCTCTCCTATAATGGCGCACATCAGCGTCTGGGGGCGCATTCCATGGTGGGTGATAAATAGATATTACTCGTGTAATGCTTCTTCTATCTCTTTCCTAATTTACTTCCCGAAAAATGTTTTCTAGTACATTGTGTTCCGTGTCCTTCTACCTTCCATTAACCCTCCGAGCGGTTATTATTTTTATTTATAGTAGCCAATGGCCTGCGGGGGCGTGCAGATACATCGATATACCGCGCTCACCCCTGTGCAGAGACATTGCTGTACCGCGCTCACCCTTGTGCAGACATTACTGTACCACGCTCTGCCTTGGGCAGAGACATCACTGTACCGTGCTCCGCCTTGTGCAGAGACATCGCTGTACCGTGCTCCGCCTTGTGTAGAGACATCGCTGTACCGTGCTCCGCCTTGTGCAGAGACATCGCTGTACCGTGCTCCGCCTTGTGCAGAGACATCGCTGTACCGTGCTCCGCCTTGTGCAGACACACCGCTGTACCGTGCTCCGCCTTGTGCAGAGACATCGCTGTACCGTGCTCCGCCTTGTGCAGAGACATCGCTGTACCGTGCTCCGCCTTGTGCAGAGACATCGCTGTACCGTGCTCCGCCTTGTGCAGAGACATCGCTGTACCGTGCTCCGCCTTGTGTAGAGACATCGCTGTACCGTGCTCCGCCTTGTGCAGAGACATCGCTGTACCACGCTCCGCCTTGTGCAGAGACATCGCTGTACCACGCTCCGCCTTGTGCAGAGACATCGCTGTACCACGCTCCGCCTTGTGCAGAGACATCGCTGTACCGTGCTCCGCCTTGTGCAGAGACATCGCTGTACCACGCTCCGCCTTGTGCAGAGACATCGCTGTACCACGCTCCGCCTTGTGCAGAGACATCGCTGTACCACGCTCCGCCTTGTGCAGAGACATCGCTGTACCACGCTCCGCCTTGTGCAGAGACACCGCTGTACCACGCTCCGCCTTGTGCAGAGACATCGCTGTACCACGCTCCACCTTGTGCAGAGACATCGCTGTACCATGCTCCGCCTTGTGCAGAGACATCGCTGTACCACGCTCCACCTTGTGCAGAGACATCGCTGTACCACGCTCCACCTTGTGCAGAGACATCGCTGTACCATGCTCCGCCTTGTGCAGAGACATCGCTGTACCACGCTCCACCTTGTGCAGAGACATCGCTGTACCACGCTCCGCCTTGTGCAGAGACATCGCTGTACCGTGCTCCGCCTTGTGCAGAGACATCGCTGTACCGTGCTCCGCCTTGTGCAGAGACATCGCTGTACCGTGCTCCGCCTTGTGCAGAGACATCGCTGTACCGTGCTCCGCCTTGTGTAGAGACATCGCTGTACCGTGCTCCGCCTTGTGCAGAGACATCGCTGTACCACGCTCCGCCTTGTGCAGAGACATCGCTGTACCACGCTCCGCCTTGTGCAGAGACATCGCTGTACCACGCTCCGCCTTGTGCAGAGACATCGCTGTACCGTGCTCCGCCTTGTGCAGAGACATCGCTGTACCACGCTCCGCCTTGTGCAGAGACATCGCTGTACCACGCTCCGCCTTGTGCAGAGACATCGCTGTACCACGCTCCGCCTTGTGCAGAGACATCGCTGTACCACGCTCCGCCTTGTGCAGAGACATCGCTGTACCACGCTCCGCCTTGTGCAGAGACATCGCTGTACCACGCTCCACCTTGTGCAGAGACATCGCTGTACCATGCTCCGCCTTGTGCAGAGACATCGCTGTACCACGCTCCACCTTGTGCAGAGACATCGCTGTACCATGCTCCGCCTTGTGCAGAGACATCGCTGTACCACGCTCCACCTTGTGCAGAGACATCGCTGTACCATGCTCCGCCTTGTGCAGAGACATCGCTGTACCATGCTCCGCCTTGTGCAGAGACATCGCTGTACCATGCTCTGCCTTGTGCAGAGACATCGCTGTACCATGCTCTGCCTTGTGCAGAGACATCGCTGTACCATGCTCCGCCTTGTGCAGAGACCTTGCTGTGCCACGTTCACCCCTGTGCAGATACATTGCTGTGCCACGCTCACCCTTGTGCAGAGACATTGCTGTGCCACGCTCACCCCTGTGCAGATACATTGCTGTGCCACGCTCACCCTTGTGCAGAGACATTGCTGTACCATGCTCGGCCTTGTGCAGAGACATTGCTGTGCCACACTCACCCTTGTGCAGACATTGCTGTACCACGCTCACCCTTGTGCAGAGACATTGCTGTGCCACGCTCACCCTTGTGCAGACATTGCTGTGCCACGCTCACCCTTGTGCAGACATTGCTGTACCACGCTCACCCTTGTGCAGAGACATTGCTGTGCCACGCTCACCCTTGTGCAGACATTGCTGTGCCACGCTCACCCTTGTGCAGAGACCTTGCGGTGCCACGCTCACCCTTGTGCAGAGACCTTGCGGTGCCACGCTCACCCTTGTGCAGAGACCTTGCTGTGCCACGCTCACCCTTGTGCAGACATTGCTGTGCCACGCTCACCCTTGTGCAGAGACATCGCTGTGCCACACTCACCCTTGTGCAGACATTGCTGTGCCACACTCACCCTTGTGCAGAGACATTGCTGTGCCACACTCACCCTTGTGCAGAGACATCGCTGTACTACGCTCCGCCTTGTGCAGAGACCTTGCTGTGCCACGTTCACCCCTGTGCAGATACATTGCTGTGCCACGCTCACCCTTGTGCAGAGACATTGCTGTGCCACGCTCACCCTTGTGCAGAGACATTGCTGTGCCACTCTCACCCTTGTGCAGAGACCTTGCTGTGCCACGCTCATCCTTGTGCAGAGACCTTGCGGTGCCACGCTCACCCTTGTGCAGACATTGCTGTGCCACGCTCACCCTTGTGCAGAGACATTGCTGTGCCACGCTCACCCTTGTGCAGATACATTGCTGTGCCACGCTCACCCTTGTGCAGAGACATTGCTGTGCCACGCTCACCCTTGTGCAGACATTGCTGTGCCACGCTCACCCTTGTGCAGAGACATCGCTGTATCACTCTCACACTTGTGCAGAGACATTGCTGTGCCACGCTCACCCTTGTGCAGAGACCTTGCTGTGCCACGCTCACCCTTGTGCAGAGACCTTGCTGTGCCACGCTCACCCTTGTGCAGAGACATTGCTGTGCCACGCTCACCCTTGTGCAGAGACCTTGCGGTGCCACGCTCACCCTTGTGCAGAGACCTTGCGGTGCCACGCTCACCCTTGTGCAGAGACATTGCTGTGCCACACTCACCCTTGTGCAGACATTGCTGTACCACGCTCACCCTTGTGCAGAGACATTGCTGTATCACGCTCACCCTTGTGCAGAGACATTGCTGTGCCACGCTCACCCTTGTGCAGAGACCTTGCTGTGCCACGCTCACCCTTGTGCAGAGACCTTGCGGTGCCACGCTCACCCTTGTGCAGACATTGCTGTGCCACGCTCACCCTTGTGCAGAGACATTGCTGTGCCACGCTCACCCTTGTGCAGATACATTGCTGTGCCACGCTCACCCTTGTGCAGAGACATTGCTGTGCCACGCTCACCCTTGTGCAGACATTGCTGTGCCACGCTCACCCTTGTGCAGAGACATCGCTGTATCACTCTCACACTTGTGCAGAGACATTGCTGTGCCACGCTCACCCTTGTGCAGAGACCTTGCTGTGCCACGCTCACCCTTGTGCAGAGACCTTGCTGTGCCACGCTCACCCTTGTGCAGAGACATTGCTGTGCCACGCTCACCCTTGTGCAGAGACCTTGCGGTGCCACGCTCACCCTTGTGCAGAGACCTTGCGGTGCCACGCTCACCCTTGTGCAGACATTGCTGTATCACTCACACTTGTGCAGAGACATTGCTGTACCACGCTCACCCTTGTGCAGAGACATTGCTGTGCCACGCTCACCCTTGTGCAGACATTGCTGTGCCACGCTCACCCTTGTGCAGAGACCTTGCTGTGCCACGCTCACCCTTGTGCAGACATTGCTGTGCCACGCTCACCCTTGTGCAGAGACATCGCTGTGCCACGCTCACCCTTGTGCAGAGACATCGCTGTGCCACACTCACCCTTGTGCAGAGACATTGCTGTGCCACGCTCACCCTTGTGCAGAGACATTGCTGTGCCACACTCACCCTTGTGCAGACATTGCTGTACCACGCTCACCCTTGTGCAGAGACATTGCTGTATCACGCTCACCCTTGTGCAGAGACATTGCTGTGCCACGCTCACCCTTGTGCAGACATTGCTGTGCCACGCTCACCCTTGTGCAGAGACCTTGCGGTGCCACGCTCACCCTTGTGCAGAGACCTTGCTGTGCCACACTCACCCTTGTGCAGAGACATTGCTGTGCCACGCTCACCCTTGTGCAGAGACCTTGCGGTGCCACGCTCACCCTTGTGCAGAGACCTTGCTGTGCCACACTCACCCTTGTGCAGACATTGCTGTGCCACGCTCACCCTTGTGCAGACATTGCTGTACCACGCTCACCCTTGTGCAGACATTGCTGTACCACGCTCACCCTTGTGCAGAGACATTGCTGTATCACTCTCACACTTGTGCAGAGACATTGCTGTACCACGCTCACCCTTGTGCAGAGACATTGCTGTACCACTCTCACACTTGTGCAGAGACATTGCTGTACCACGCTCACCCTTGTGCAGACATTGCTGTACCACTCTCACACTTGTGCAGAGACATTGCTGTGCCACGCTCACCCTTGTGCAGAGACCTTGCGGTGCCACGCTCACCCTTGTGCAGAGACCTTGCGGTGCCACGCTCACCCTTGTGCAGAGACCTTGCTGTGCCACACTCACCCCTGTGCAGAGACCTTGCTGTGCCACACTCACCCCTGTGCAGATACATTGCTGTGCCACGCTCACCCTTGTGCAGACATTGCTGTGCCACGCTCACCCTTGTGCAGAGACATCGCTGTGCCACACTCACCCTTGTGCAGAGACATTGCTGTACCACTCTCACACTTGTGCAGAGACATTGCTGTACCACTCTCACACTTGTGCAGAGACATTGCTGTGCCACGCTCACCCTTGTGCAGACATTGCTGTGCCACGCTCACCCTTGTGCAGAGACATCGCTGTGCCACGCTCACCCTTGTGCAGAGACATTGCTGTGCCACGCTCACCCTTGTGCAGAGACATCGCTGTGCCACACTCACCCTTGTGCAGACCTTGCTGTGCCACGCTCACCCTTGTGCAGAGACATTGCTGTGCCACGCTCACCCTTGTGCAGACATTGCTGTGCCACGCTCACCCTTGTGCAGAGACATTGCGGTGCCACGCTCACCCTTGCGCAGAGACATTACTTTGTCTTGGCTATACCCAGTCCCCCTAATTGAATTTCTTTATTAGGGATCAATGTATCTCTGGGTTACAGAACACAGTGACTTTGCATTTACCAGTTTCGATCAGTTAAGATCAATGTAAAATGCTTCAAAGCTGGATAAAATTCTATGAGGCCTCTGGAAAGAAGCAGCAATTGGCTGGAGAAATAGAATCATTTACATTAACCAGATAACACGGATACTGGGATCATATTCATGATACTGGTAAAGCGCCTTTGATGAATACAGAAAATAGGTCCAGTGATTGGATGACAGAATAGAGGGAGTCCATGGGTGGGCACAGGTATGTATGGGTAAGGTGGGGTGGGTGGCTGGAAGGGTGGCAACATAAAGGACACAGTTATTGGATAGGATGGGATGCATTGAACTGGGTGGGTGGTCTGAGGATGATGGGGGATGGGCAGATTGAGAGATCTTATTGGATGGAAATGGCTTTATAATTGGATGGTTTAGGAGGCTTGATTGAATTGAAAGACAATGCGGCCTCTCCTTCCAGTCGTCCAATGTGGCCTCTCATTCCAGTCATCCAATGCAGCCTCTCCATCCAGCCGTCCAATGCGGCCTCCCCGTCCAGCCGTCCAATGCAGCCTCCCCGTTCAGCCGTCCAATGCAGCCTCCCCGTCCAGCCGTCCAATGCAGCCTCCCCGTTCAGCCGTCCAATGCAGCCTCCCCGTCCAGCCGTCCAATGCAGCCTCCCCGTCCAGCCGTCCAATGCAGCCTCTCCTTCCAGTCGTCCAATGCGGCCTCTCCTTCCAGTCATCCAATGCAGCCTCCCAGTCCAGCCATCCAATGCGGCCTCTCCTTCCAGTCATCCAATGCAGCCTCCCCGTCCAGCCGTCCAGTGCGTCCTCCCCGTCCAGTCGTCCAGTGCGTCCTCCCCGTCCAGTGCGTCCTCCCCGTCCAGTCGTCCAGTGCGTCCTCCCCGTCCAGTCGTCCAATGCGGCCTCTCCTTCCAGTCATCCAATGCAGCCTCTCCTTCCAGTCATCCAATGCAGCCTCCCAGTCCAGCCGTCCAATGCAGCCTCCCAGTCCAGCCGTCCAATGCAGCCTCCCCGTCCAGCCATCCAATGCGGCCTCTCCTTCCAGTCATCCAATGCGGCCTCCCCGTCCAGCCGTCTAATGCGGCCTCTCATTCCAGTCATCCAATGCAGCCTCTCCTTCCAGCCATCCAATGCGGCCTCCCCGTCCAGCCATCCAATGCGGCCTCTCCTTCCAGTCATCCAATGCAGCCTCCCAGTCCAGCCATCCAATGCGGCCTCCCCGTCCAGCCATCCAATGCGGCCTCTCCTTCCAGTCATCCAATGCAGCCTCCCCGTCCAGCCGTCCAATGCGGCCTCTCATTCCAGTCATCCAATGCAGCCTCTCCTTCCAGTCATCCAATGCGGCCTCCCCGTCCAGTCGTCCAATGTGGCCTCTCCTTCCAGCCATCCAATGCGGCCTCTCCTTCCAGTCATCCAATGTGGCCTCTCCTTCCAGTCATCCAATGCGGCCTCCCCGTCCAGCCGTCCAATGTGGCCTCTCCTTCCAGTCATCCAATGCAGCCTCTCCTTCCAGCCATCCAATGCGGCCTCTCCTTCCAGTCGTCCAATGCGGCCTCTCCTTCCAGTCGTCCAATGCAGCCTCTCCTTCCAGTCGTCCAATGCGGCCTCTCCTTCCAGTCATCCAATGCAGCCTCTCCTTCCAGCCATCCAATGCAGCTCCCCGTCCAGCCGTCCAGTGCGTCCTCCCCGTCCAGTCGTCCAATGCGGCCTCTCCTTCCAGTCATCCAATGCAGCCTCTCCTTCCAGTCGTCCAATGCAGCCTCCCCGTCCAGTCGTCCAATGCAGCCTCCCCGTCCAGTCGTCCAATGCGGCCTCCCCGTCCAGCCGTCCAATGCAGCCTCCCCGTCCAGCCGTCCAATGCGGCCTCCCCGTCCAGCCGTCCAATGCGGCCTCCCCGTCCAGCCATCCAATGCGGCCTCTCCTTCCAGTCATCCAATGCAGCCTCCCCGTCCAGCCATCCAATGCGGCCTCTCCTTCCAGTCGTCCAATATGGCCTCTCCTTCCAGTCATCCAATGCCGCCTCTCCTTCCAGTCATCCAATGCAGCCTCCCCGTCCAGCCATCCAATGCGGCCTCTCCTTCCAGTCGTCCAATATGGCCTCTCCTTCCAGTCATCCAATGCGGCCTCCCCGTCCAGTCGTCCAATGCAGCCTCCCCGTCCAGCCATCCAATGTGGCCTCTCCTTCCAGTCGTCCAATATGGCCTCTCCTTCCAGTCATCCAATGCGGCCTCCCCGTCCAGTCGTCCAATGCGGCCTCTCCTTCCAGTCGTCCAATATGGCCTCTCCTTCCAGTCGTCCAATGCGGCCTCCCAGTCCAGTCGTCCAATGCGGCCTCTCCTTCCAGCCGTCCAATGCGGCCTCTCCTTCCAGCCGTCCAATGCGGCCTCTCCTTCCAGCCGTCCAATGCGGCCTCTCCGTCCAGCCGTCCAATGCGGCCTCCCCGTCCAGCCGTCCAATGCGGCCTCTCCTTCCAGTCGTCCAATGCGGCCTCCCAGTCCAGTCGTCCAATGCGGCCTCTCCTTCCAGCCGTCCAATGCGGCCTCTCCTTCCAGCCGTCCAATGTGGCCTCTCCTTCCAGCCGTCCAATGCGGCCTCTCCTTCCAGCCGTCCAATGCGGCCTCTCCTTCCAGCTGTCCAATGCGGCCTCTCCTTCCAGTCGTCCAATGCGGCCTCTCCTTCCAGTCGTCCAATGCAGCCTCTCCTTCCAGTCGTCCAATGCGGCCTCCCCGTTTTTTCATCTTCTCTTCTTTCTCTCTCTCCTTTTCTATTTCTTCTACTTTTTTTTCTTTCATCTTTCTTTTCTTCCTTGTCCTCTTTCTTCCTTCGTCCACTCCTTCTCTTACTTTTTTATGTTTCTTCTCTTTTTTTTTTTTTTCTTCTTCCTTCTTTTTTTCTTCCTCCTTCTCCATTTCCTCTACTTCTTTTTTAGTAACGAACCCTCCGTCTTCTCCCTTGTTATGTAGGTTGCTGCCATTAGCTCCAGCCACCCCCTGGCCCAGATGCCATTGCCGCCCTCCATGAAGAACTGCATCCAGCTGGCTGCCTGCGACGCTGCGGAACTGCTGCCCATGAACCCGGATCTTCCTGCCGACCTGTTTACCTCCTGCCTGACCACTCCCATCAAGATAGCCTTGCGCTGGTGAGTGCCATCGCGGCCTGTTACATGTTCTTTTATTGTTCTTTTGCTCCATTATTTCTAAAGGGCAAAAGGAGGAAGAAAAGGCCAAATCTATGAAGAGGGGAGATAAAACCTTTTTCCGATATATTGGTGACAGAAGAAAAACAATGCAGTCTCAAAAATTAGAAATAGGGAAAATAAATATATTGACGGAGATAAGGCTGTGGCTGACCATCTGAATAGCTACTTTTGTTCGGTATTTTCAGATAGTAGCAGGCATGGCCATAGCACAGCATCCCGCTGGGAGCCATAGCGGGTATGGCCATAGCACAGCATCCAGCTGGGACCTATAGCGGGTATGGCCATAGCACAGCATCCAGCTGGGACCCATAGCGGGTATGACCATAGCACAGCATCCCACTGGGACCCATAGCGGGTATGGCCATAGCACAGCATCCAGCTGGGACCTATAGCGGGTATGGCCATAGCACAGCATCCAGCTGGGACCCATAGTGGGTATGGCCATAGCACAGCATCCAGCTGGGACCCATAGTGGGTATGGCCATAGCACAGCATCCAGCTGGGACCCATAGTGGGTATGGCCATAGCACAGCATCCAGCTGGGACCCATAGCGGGTATGGCCATAGCACAGCATCCAGCTGGGACCCATAGCGGGTATGGCCATAGCACAGCATCCCGCTGGGACCCATAGCGGGTATGGCCATAGCACAGCATCCAGCTGGGACCCATAGCGGGTATGGCCATAGCACAGCATCCAGCTGGGACCCATAGCAGGTATGGCCATAGCACAGCATCCAGCTGGGACCCATAGCAGGTATGGCCATAGCACAGCATCCAGCTGGGACCCATAGCAGGTATGGCCATAGCACAGCATCCAGCTGGGACCCATAGCAGGTATGGCCATAGCACAGCATCCAGCTGGGACCCATAGCAGGTATGGCCATAGCACAGCATCCAGCTGGGACCCATAGCACAGCATCCAGCTGGGACCCATAGCGGGTATGGCCATAGCACAGCATCCAGCTGGGACCCATAGCAGGTATGGCCATAGCACAGCATCCAGCTGGGACCCATAGCAGGTATGGCCATAGCACAGCATCCAGCTGGGACCCATAGCGGGTATGGCCATAGCACAGCATCCAGCTGGGACACATAGCGGGTATTGCCATAGCACAGCATCCAGCTGGGAGGGCACAGCTCCGGAGTTTCTGGAGGCTGATGTCTTAGCCGAGCTGGCACATCTAAAGGTAAGTAAGGCGATGGGTCCAGATGGAATCCACCCCAGAGTTCTAAGGGAACTTAGGTTTGTGATTGCAGCCCCTCTGACTGATTTACTTAACCATTCCCTTTCAACTGGTGAGGTTCCAGATGATTGGAGAATGGCCAATGTCGTACCAATCCATAAAAAGGGGAGTAGAGAAGAAGCCAGTAATTACAGACCAGTTAGTTTAACATCTATAGTGGTCAAATTAATGGAAACACTCTTAAAAAAACAGATAATTTCCCATCTAAAAATTAATGACTTATTGGACCCAAAACAGCGACGGCTTTACTGAGGGCAGATCATGTCAGACCAATCTTATTGATTTCTTTGACAATGTCACTAAAGTGTTAGATGAAGGTGGTGCTGTGGATATCGCCTATCTGGATTTTAGCAAAGCCTTTGACACTGTACCACATAAGGATCATAGATAAGTTATTGAAGGTAGGACTCAATCCCTGGATAGTTCAGTGGATTTCCAGTTGGCTGAGGGATCGGTATCAGAGCGTTGTTGTAAATGGCGTGCAATCTGAACAAAGGCGAGTTACAAGTGGTGTGCCGCAAGGCTCTGTCCTGGGCCCCATTCTTTTTAATATGTTTGTAAGTGACATAGGAGAAGGCTTGGTAGGAAAAGTTTGTCTGTTTGCTGATGATACAAAGGTTAGTAATAGGGTGGATATTCCTGGAGGTGTCGGCAACATGGAAAATGATTTCGCTTTACTGGATAGATGGTCAAAACTGTGGAAACTAGAGTTTAATGTCTCTAAATGTAAAATCCTGCACTTGGGTAGAAGGAATCCCTGCTCTGAGCACCGTATGGGCAGCACTGTGTTATCCAGGACCTCGGAGGAGAGAGATTTAGGGGTACTGATTACTGATAGCTGCAAGATGATTAGACAGTGTAGCCAGGCAGTGGGAAAAGCAAGCAGGATGCTCGGCTGCATAGCTCGAGGCATCACCAGTAGGAAGAGGGAGGTTGTGATGCCGCTGTATAGAGCCCTGGTGAGGCCACAGCTAGAATACTGTGTGCAGTTCTGGAGACCTTACCTGCAAAAAGACATTATTCAAATAGAACGGGTCCAAAGGCGGGCAACGAAAATGTTGGAAGGACTTAAACTTAAAATTGATCAGGAGAGACTTAAAGAACTTAATTTGTACAGTCTGGAGGAAAGAAGGGATAGAGGAGACATGATGGAGACCTTTAAATATGTAAAAGGATTGAATAAGGTTCAGTCACTGAATTTAAACATGTCTGGGATAAGCACACATCTATCCTAAGATAAAGAGTACATACAGTATACACATAAGATACAGAGAACATACAGTATATACATAAGATACAGAGAACATACAGTATATACACATAAGATACAGAGAACATACAGTATATACATAAGATACAGAGAACATACAGTATATACATAAGATACAGAGAACATACAGTATATACATAAGATACAGAGAACATACAGTATAGACATAAGATACAGAGAACATACAGTATATACATAAGATACAGAGAACATACAGTATAGACATAAGATACAGAGAACATACAGTATATACATAAGATACAGAGAACATACAGTATATACATAAGATACAGAGAACATACAGTATACACATAAGATACAGAGAACATACAGTATAGACATAAGATACAGAGAACATACAGTATAGACATAAGATACAGAGAACATACAGTATATACATAAGATACAGAGAACATACAGTATATACATAAGATACAGAGAACATACAGTATATACATAACATACAGAGAACATACAGTATATACATAACATACAGAGAACATACAGTATACACATAAGATACAGAGAACATACAGTATATACATAAGATACAGAGAACATACAGTATATACATAAGATACAGAGAACATACAGTATATACATAAGATACAGAGAACATACAGTATACACATAAGATACAGAGAACATACAGTATATACACATAAGATACAGAGAACATACAGTATATACATAAGATACAGAGAACATACAGTATATACATAAGATACAGAGAACATACAGTATATACATAAGATACAGAGAACATACAGTATACACATAAGATACAGAGAACATACAGTATATACACATAAGATACAGAGAACATACAGTATATACATAAGATACAGAGAACATACAGTATATACACATAAGATACAGAGAACATACAGTATATACATAAGATACAGAGAACATACAGTATATACATAAGATACAGAGAACATACAGTATATACATAAGATACAGAGAACATACAGTATATACATAAGATACAGAGAACATACAGTATACACATAAGATACAGAGAACATACAGTATAGACATAAGATACAGAGAACATACAGTATATACATAAGATACAGAGAACATACAGTATATACATAAGATACAGAGAACATACAGTATATACATAAGATACAGAGAACATACAGTATATACATAACATACAGAGAACATACAGTATATACATAACATACAGAGAACATACAGTATACACATAAGATACAGAGAACATACAGTATACACATAAGATACAGAGAACATACAGTATATACATAAGATACAGAGAACATACAGTATATACATAAGATACAGAGAACATACAGTATATACATAAGATACAGAGAACATACAGTATACACATAAGATACAGAGAACATACAGTATATACATAAGATACAGAGAACATACAGTATACACATAAGATACAGAGAACATACAGTATATACATAAGATAAAGAGAACATACAGTATACACATAAGATACAGAGAGCATACAGTATATACATAAGATACAGAGAGCATACAGTATACACATAAGATACAGAGAGCATACAGTATATACATAAGATACAGAGAGCATACAGTATACACATAAGATACAGAGAACATACAGTATACACATAAGATACAGAGAACATACAGTATATACATAAGATACAGAGAACATACAGTATACACATAAGATACAGAGAACATACAGTATATACATAAGATAAAGAGAACATACCGTATATACATAAGATACAGAGAACATACAGTATACACATAAGATACAGAGAGCATACAGTATATACATAAGATACAGAGAGCATACAGTATACACATAAGTTACAGAGAACATACAGTATACACATAAGATACAGAGAACATACAGTATACACATAAGATACAGAGAACATACAGTATATACATAAGATAAAGAGAACATACAGTATATATACATAAGATACAGAGAACATACAGTATATACATAAGATACAGAGAACATACAGTATATACATAAGATAAAGAGAACATACAGTATATATACATAAGATACAGAGAACATACAGTATATACATAAGATAAAGAGAACATACAGTATATATACATAAGATACAGAGAACATACAGTATATACATAAGATACAGAGAACATACAGTATATACATAAGATACAGAGAACATACAGTATATACATAAGATAAAGAGAACATACAGTATATATACATAAGATACAGAGAACATACAGTATACACATAAGATACAGAGAGCATACAGTATATACATCAGATACAGAGAGCATACAGTATACACATAAGATACAGAGAACATACAGTATACACATAAGATACAGAGAACATACAGTATATACATAAGATACAGAGAACATACAGTATACACATAAGATACAGAGAACATACAGTATATACATAAGATACAGAGAACATACAGTATACACATAAGATAAAGAGAACATACAGTATATACATAAGATACAGAGAACATACAGTATATACATAAGATACAGAGAACATACAGTATACACATAAGATACAGAGAACATACAGTATACACATAAGATACAGAGAGCATACAGTATACACATAAGATACAGAGAACATACAGTATATACATAAGATACAGAGAACATACAGTATATACATAAGATACAGAGAACATACAGTATATACATAAGATACAGAGAACATACAGTATATACATAAGATACAGAGAACATACAGTATATACACATAAGATACAGAGAACATACAGTATATACACATAAGATACAGAGAACATACAGTATATACATAAGATGCAGAGAACATACAGTATATACATAAGATACAGAGAACATACAGTATACACATAAGATACAGAGAACATACAGTATATACACATAAGATACAGAGAACATACAGTATATACATAAGATACAGAGAACATACAGTATATACATAAGATACAGAGAACATACAGTATACACATAAGATACAGAGAACATACAGTATACACATAAGATACAGAGAACATACAGTATATACATAAGATACAGAGAACATACAGTATATACATAAGATACAGAGAACATACAGTATATACATAAGATGCAGAGAACATACAGTATATACATAAGATGCAGAGAACATACAGTATATACATAAGATACAGAGAACATACAGTATACACATAAGATACAGAGAACATACAGTATACACATAAGATACAGAGAACATACAGTATACACATAGGATACAGAGAACATACAGTATACACATAAGATACAGAGAACATACAGTATACACATAAGATGCAGAGAACATACAGTAAATACATAAGATACAGAGAACATACAGTATATACCCATAAGATACAGAGAACATACAGTATATACACATAAGATACAGAGAACATACAGTATATACACATAAGATACAGAGAACATACGGTATATACATAAGATACAGAGAACATACAGTATATACATAAGATACAGAGAACATACAGTATATACACATAAGATACAGAGAACATACGGTATATACATAAGATACAGAGAACATACAGTATATACATAAGATACAGAGAACATACAGTATATACATAAGATACATAGAACACACAGTATACACATAAAATACAGATAACATACAGTATATACATAAGATACAGAGAACATACAGTATATACATAAGATACAGAGAACATACAGTATACACATAAGATACAGAGAACATACAGTATATACACATAAGATACAGAGAACATACAGTATACACATAAGATACAGAGAACATACAGTATACACATAAGATACAGAGAACATACAGTATACACATAAGATACAGAGAACATACAGTATATACATAAGATACAGAGAACATACAGTATATACACATAAGATACAGAGAACATACAGTATATACACATAAGATACAGAGAACATACAGTATATACACATAAGATACAGAGAACATACAGTATATACACATAAGATACAGAGAACATACAGTATATACACATAAGATACAGAGAACATACGGTATATACATAAGATACAGAGAACATACGGTATACACATAAGATATAGAGAACATACAGTATACACATGAGATACAGAGAACATACAGTATATACATAAGATACAGAGAACATACAGTATATACATAAGATACAGAGAACATACAGTATACACATAAGATACAGAGAACATACAGTATACACATAAGATACAGAGAACATACAGTATACACATAAGATACAGAGAACATACAGTATATACATAAGATACAGAGAACATACAGTATACACATAAGATACAGAGAACATACAGTGTATACACATAAGATACAGAGAACATACAGTGTATACACATAAGATACAGAGAACATACAGTATATACACACAAGATACAGAGAACATACAGTATATACACAAGATACAGAGAACATACAGTATATACACATAAGATACAGAGAACATACAGTATATACACATAAGATACAGAGAACATACAGTATATACACATAAGATACAGAGAACATACAGTATACACATAAGATACAGAGAACATACAGTATACACATAAGATACAGAGAACATACAGTATATACATAAGATACAGAGAACATACAGTATATACATAAGATACAGAGAACATACAGTATACACATAAGATACAGAGAACATACAGTATACACATAAGATACAGAGAACATACAGTATATACATAAGATACAGAGAACATACAGTATATACATAAGATACAGAGAACATACAGTATATACATAAGATACAGAGAACATACAGTATACACATAAGATACAGAGAACATACAGTATACACATAAGATACAGAGAACATACAGTATACACATAAGATACAGAGAACATACAGTATACACATAAGATACAGAGAACATACAGTATACACATAAGATACAGAGAACATACAGTATATACACATAAGATACAGAGAACATACAGTATATACACATAAGATACAGAGAACATACAGTATATACACATAAGATACAGAGAACATACAGTATATACACATAAGATACAGAGAACATACGGTATATACACATAAGATACAGAGAACATACAGTATATACACATAAGATACAGAGAACATACGGTATATACATAAGATACAGAGAACATACGGTATATACATAAGATACAGAGAACATACGGTATATACATAAGATACAGAGAACATACGGTATATACATAAGATACAGAGAACATACGGTATATACATAAGATACAGAGAACATACGGTATATACATAAGATACAGAGAACATACAGTATATACATAAGATACAGAGAACATACAGTATATACATAAGATACAGAGAACATACAGTATACACATAAGATACAGAGAACATACAGTATACACATAAGATACAGAGAACATACAGTATACACATAAGATACAGAGAACATACAGTATATACATAAGATACAGAGAACATACAGTATACACATAAGATACAGAGAAAATACAGTATACACATAAGATACAGAGAAAATACAGTATATACATAAGATACAGAGAACATACAGTATACACATAAGATACAGAGAAAATACAGTATACACATAAGATACAGAGAAAATACAGTATATACATAAAATACAGAGAACATACAGTATACACATAAGATACAGAGAAAATACAGTATATACATAAGATACAGAGAACATACAGTATACACATAAGGGCAGACTAGATGGACTGTATGGTCTCCTTCTGCCGTCAACCTTCTATGTTTCTATGTTTCCCGCGCTCAGCCATTCAGACAGGCTGGACACGGCCGCACAGAAGCTGGGGATGTGGCCGCCGGCGGAGTCGCCAGGATCATGTAAGATCACTGGCGTCCCGAGGGGCATCCAGTTATAGGATGTCCCAGGGGTAGGCTAACAGCCGGTCCTGGAATCTTTTAAATTCCAGGGCCCAGCCGCACAGGTTTTAAGACACATTAATTCGGTTTCATCTTACCTATTGAAAGTGCTGATGTCCATAGAGTAGACGTAATTTAAAGTGGACCAAAACCCAGATCGGCTAATTCCCTCACCCCGGGGCATCCAAAATCAGGATGCCCCGATGTGTGAAACCTCCTCAGGTCGCCCCGTTCACTTACTTCTATTCCCGGTCCTACGGCACGTGCAATGGCCGGCTCGGGAACGCCCCCTGTTAGAGGGAAGTGGGGGATGCGGCCGCCAGCGCGCTCAGAGCCACTGGCCTTAGATACCGATTTAGATGACGTGACGTCAGCGGCTCCCAGCGCTCTGATTGGACAAACGGTTGCTCATGCGTTGTAGGACCCACTGGCCTTAGATACCGGCTTAGATGATGTGACGTCAGCAGCTCCGAGCCTCTGATTGGACGAACGGTTGCTCATGCGTCGTAGGACCAGGAAGAGGTGAGTTGCGCTCTGCGGAGTTTCACACAGCGCGGCATCACCGATCAGGATGAACCAGGGGAAAGGACAACAGCTAAACAGAGCAGAGCTGAAGGGAGCTCGCGAAGCCCCAAAGACAGGAACTCGGATGGCTTTTAGACTCCAGGGCCGCCGAATTTCCTCTTTAAAGTGGACCAAAAGCCAGGATTGTGACTATCCTGGGTTTTGGTCCTTGCCCCTGATCGGGGATGCCCCGCTGTGTGAAACCCCCCAGATCGCCAGTAGAAACGTACCTCTTCCCGGTCCTACGACGCATGCGCGGCCGCTCTTCCAATCAGCGCACTGAGAGCCGCTGACATCACACCGTCTAAGACGAACGCTAAGGCTCCTAGCGCGCTGGTGGCCGAATCCTCCGCCTTCCTCTAACAGGGAGCGTGCCCAAGCCCGCCACAAATGCCTGGCGTGGGTACGCGCCCTGCTAGAGGAATAGTGGGGATGCGGCTTGCACATGCGCCATTGGACCAGGAAGTGAGGTAAGTGTATGGAGCGACCTGGGGGGTTCACACAGCGGGGCATCCCGATTTTGGATGCCCCTGGGGGAGGGAATCAATAGGGCCTGAAATCATATAGATTCCTGGGACGATCTCCATGGGTTTTGGTCTGCTTTAAGGCTAGAGCTTGGCTTTAGTTCCCCGCAAAGTCCCAACAAATCTAAAAAATTCTCCAAATTGGCCTATAAGGATGGCCACGCCCCAACCAGGTCCTCTAGTTCTCCTTTACCTATCACTGACCCAAAGGTGAGTGAACGGGGCGACCTGGGGGGGTTTCACACGGCGGGGCATCCCGATGTTTGGGGGAATCGATCGGCCCGAGACTCTTATAGATTCCCGGGACGATCGAGCTGGGTTTTGGTCCACTTTAAGTCTTCAGTCGGTCCGCAGCCTTTGCAGTCTGTCGCTTTACTGGCCACCAGGTACTGTAGTGCTTCAGACGCAGGGCTGGGGAAACGGGCTCCTATAGATGTGGGGTCTGTCCCTTTAAGCCAGCGTATACAGATCTCCTACCCCAAGCCTCCCCCCGTATACAGATCTCCTACCCCAAGCCTCCCCCCATATACAGATCTCCTACCCCAAGCCTCCCCCCGTATACAGATCTCTTACCCCAAGCCTCCCCCCGTATACAGATCTCCTACCCCAAGCCTCCCCCCCGTATACAGATCTCCTACCCCAAGCCTCCCCCCGTATACAGATCTCCTACCCCAAGCCTCCCCCCGTATACAGATCTCCTACCCCAAGC
Organism: Gastrophryne carolinensis; assembly: GCA_027917425.1. NCBI lineage: Eukaryota > Metazoa > Chordata > Amphibia > Anura > Microhylidae > Gastrophryne > Gastrophryne carolinensis. The sequence goes on from CM051243.1 coordinate 193,577,903, forward strand.
CTCCCCCCGTATACAGATCTCCTACCCCAAGCCTCCCCCGTATACAGATCTCTTACCCCAAGCCTCCCCCGTATACAGATCTCTTACCCCAAGCCTCCCCCGTATACAGATCTCTTACCCCAAGCCTCCCCCCGTATACAGATCTCCTACCCCAAGCCTCCCCCCGTATACAGATCTCCTACCCCAAGCCACCCCCCGTATACAGATCTCCTACCCCAAGCCTCCCCCCCGTATACAGATCTCCTACCCCAAGCCTCCCCCCGTTTACAGATATCCTATCCCAAGCGTCCCCCGGTAATGGGGATGAAGCGTCGGGCTCGCTGCTCCCTCGCCCGCCACGTTATGGCGCATCATCCTCTTCCCAATCTGTCGGCGCACGCCATTAATTTGCTGCAGATTTGTCTTGTTTGCTCAGCGCCGTTCCTGACGAGTTTCTATAACGCGCCCGCTCGGCCTGATAAATAGTTTCTATCGTCGGCTCATTTGCATAATAATGAAGAGACGTGAGAGTCGGGGCCTCACCTGACGCTGATGGAGTCATGTGACGAGCGAAAGATGGAATTCAACATCTCCGCTCAGCTTCTCTCTTACCGTAAAATGGTTTGTTCTTGATTGAAGAAAAACAGGTCATGTGACCTCTCAATGACCCTAGAGCAGGGGGTCCCCTAACCTTTTTCTTACCGTGTGAGACCCAATCTATCGCCTAGGGTCCCCCATGTATCAGCCTACCTCCTGTGGTGGACGCTCTGGGGCCAGGTCTCTTTAAGATTTTGGTTATGCCTTCCTCTGATAGTGCTTCTCCAAAGGATCCAGAGGATAAGCGCGTGGATCAGGTGGCATGTCATGTTTTTATGGGGTCAACCTTGCGGCCGGCCTGTGCTACATCCATAGCATTTTTTGTGAGCAGGAGGTTGTCAAAGCAACTGGACTCTAAGACTTGTATGGCTCGTTCACGGAAGCCATGCTCCCAGTTGATCAAAGCCAGCCAGATATGTGATCCAGGCTATGGAGGTTTGATCTGGTTGTGGGCCAGAGGCCTAGCTCTGGTGGTCGCCTTAAAGTGGACCAACACCCAGGGGTGATCGGCCCAGGAATCTATAAGATTCCTGGGCCGATCACCTCCCTCACCGCGGGGCATCCGAGATCGGGATGTCCCGCGGGGTGAAACCCCCCCAAAAAACCTTACCTTATCGGCGACGGATCAGCCGCTGCCGCCTCCCGCGCGCCCGGCTTGTCCGTCGCCGAAAAGGTACGATTTTTTGGGGGGGTTTCACACAGCGGGGCATCCTGATCTTGGATGCCCCGCTGAAGTGGACCAAAACCCAGGATAGTGAAAATCCTGGGTGTTGGTCCACTTTAAGGCGTGCTTTATGGCTTGAGCAATGGCCAGCTGACATAGCCTCTAAAAAGGAATATGACGGGACTCCCCTTTTAAGGTGGGGCGTCTGTTTGGGGAGTGCCTGGTTGACTTGGTAAAGCATGCTACTAGTGGTAAGTCATTTAATCTGCCACAGAAGCCGAAGTCTAATACTGCTTCCGCAGGGCCTCTAATACTCCGGGGTTCCGGTTAGAGGTATCGGCCTCTTCGGGATACCGAAGAGATTTTTGGAATAAGACAAAGTTCCAAATCAACAGGTGTCTGGCAGAATAAAGCCAGACCCCCTTCAAAGCCTGTTCAGGCATGAAGGGACGCCCCCCCACACTTGCAGGTGTGGGGGGACCACTTCTGCATTTAGCTCATATTTGGAGGCTTCATTAACAGATATGTGGATACAGGAAGTTGTATCCTCAGGTTACAAGATCAAATTAGGAGCCAGACCCCCTTGGAGATTCTCTTGGTCGGGGGTATTCCGAATTCCGCAGTAAGCAGAAGCATTGAGATCTGCCGTATCTCGCTTTTTTAGAGATTGGAGTTGTTGATCCACAGTGAAGTTACTCCAGCCGGGCAGTGTATATATAAGGATACATACCTACATTGCTGTAGGTGGCCTACATCTTCAGTTTGAGGTGTTAACCCTTCAGTCTATCTTCAGCACCAAGGGTGTTTACCATGGTGTTGGCGGGTCTCATGTTTTCTCTAAGAAGTCAGGGTATACATATAATCCCTTACTTAGACTATCTGTTAATATGGGCCTCATCATGTCAGGGGGCCCAGAAGAATACACAAACTGTCTGATCGACATTGGATGATTGACTATCCAGTCGAATTCTCAAGTCAAATATATCATAGCTTCAAGAGTTATTCTTTCTGGGACTGGCATTAGACACGTCTCAGGCAAAAGTGTTTTTTCCAACACAGAAGTGACTCTTATTCCAGGCCAGGGTACAGGGTCTCTTGTCTTGCCCTCACCCGACGATTCATCAAGGAATATGTCTGTTGGGCCTGATGGTATCTTGCTTGAGTCAGTACCTTTTTCACTGTTCACACAAGACCCATGCAGATGGAATTGCTCACAATCTGGGATCGAGACCCACACTCTCACTCTTTTTTCATGACACCGTCAGCAAGGCAATCTCTAGCCTGGTCCTCCGCCTCTTCAGACTGGCAAATCCTTCCTTCCAGTACAGTGGAAGATCATCACCATGGATGCCAGTCTATCTGGTTGGGGGAGTGTTGGGGAGAGTCACAAAGGATCCAGGGACAGTGGAGTCGGAAGGAGAGCAGAATCTCCATAAAGATCCTGAAACTGAGAGCTATTCTATTGTATTCAGACATTGGACATCCCATCTGATGGGGCATCCCGTCCAGATTCAAACAGACAATTGGACGGCGGTGGTATATATCAACCACCATGAGGTCATCAGAAGCAGTAAAGCCCTGATGGAAGTGAGCTGGGTTTTTTACTTGTCTTTTGGTGGTACACATACCTGGAGTGGACAACTTGTAGGCCGATCATCTCAGCAGAACGGTCCTGCATCAGAGGGAATGGTCTCTTAGCCAGGGGTTTTTTTAATCAGTATGCATGTGCTGGGGAATCCCAGACGTAGATCTCTTGCATCACGGCTCAATGGGAAGGCCTGTAGTTTGTCTCAGCCCAGGGATCCTGTAACAATAGCAACAGATGTCCTGACTCTTCAGTGGTCAGCATTCAAGCTTCTTTATGCATTTCCCCTCCGATTTTGCTCCTGGGTCAAGTACTAAAAAAGGTTTAGCTCACAAGGGAGTCCCAACCATTTTGGTGGCTCCTCTGTGACAAGAAGAAGCTGGTTCTCAGACATAGTAAGGATGTCACAGGGCAACTTGTGGAGGCGACGATCCAGATCTTCTCACACAGGGGCCTCTAAGGCATCCCAAATCACAGGTTCTGGGTTGGAAGGCCTGGCTATTGAATCCTTTATCTTGGAAGAAAGGGTTATTTTCTGCCAGAATCATCTATGATTCAGGCCAGGAAGAAATATTTATCAAGTGATCTACTATAGAGTCTAGCAAGCATTTATAGCTTGGTGCGAATCCAGGGGTTTGCTTGTAGAATATATTGATTTTTTGCAGAAGTCTTGATGAAGGTCTTCAATTGAGGACAAATATCTATCTGTCTTCTTTCAGAAACAAATAGCTGAGAATGATTTTATCAGAACTTGTTTTACAAGAAGTTGCTTATGTGCGGCCTCCTCTTAATTCACTTCTGCCGGCTTGGGACCTGAACTTGTTTTTTCAGGGTCCCCCTTTTTTTGAACCATGGTAGATGCGTCATTAAGTCTAAGAGCGCTTATGGTTATCTCTTAGTGGCAATAACCTCAGCAGGCGGGTTTCTGAATTAGCAGCTTATCACTAAACCTCGTTATTTGAGTGTTTTAGGATTTTCTTCCTAAAGGTATCTTTTCATTTAATGAAGAGATAGTTTTTGCCTTCCTTATGTCCTGCTCCAGTGTCTAATAAGGAAGGGGTGTTCTTCACTGTTTGGATGTGAGAGCACTAAGGTATTATCTCACTACACAATCTTTCCATAGTTTGGACTTCTTATGTCATACCTGAGGGTCCACGGAAAGGTCTTCCACCAGCTAAGTCTGCCATCAGTCGATGGATTAGACATACAGTGGTAAGAGTCTATTCTGCCAAGGAGAAGGAGCCCCTTGTTTGGGTCACAGCTCTTTCCACTCGGGACATTGGTGCTTCCTGGGCCTTTCAGCATCAGGCCTCGATGGAACAGGTTTGTAAAGCTGCCACCTGGTCTTCGGTTCATACATTTACCAATTTTACAAGGTAGATGTCAGGGCCTCAGCTGACGCTGTGGTTGGTCGAAAGGTTCTTCAGGCGGTAGTGAAGTAAACTATCTGCTGTTCCGCGCTGGGGATCCCGCCCATAGATGACACTGCTTTTGGAGATCCCAAGTGTAAGGAGGGTCTGGAATGGATCGGAAGAAAAAACACAATTCTGTGAAACTCACCTGTAGAATTGGTTTTTCTGGGGATCCAATCCAGACCCTCCGGCCCACCCTTTTTGGGTCATGATCTATCTTTGGATGCTTTTTTGATGGTGTTTAGTCCATTTATTATTTCATTGGCATTAAAAGAGGAAAAAAAGTTTATTTTGAGAGAATTCAAGCGGAGTTCGTGTGAGGTAACATTGTCTCCTATAAGGGGGCCTCCCGGCCTGCCTCTGGTTTATGATTTACTGCTTTTTAAGTACTGGTTTTGATTAGAAGGCAGCTGCTACTTATGGGCCGGGAGGGGCCACACCTTTTTTGTCTTGCAGTCACACCCTTCGGGCAAGGGAGTAGTCCCAAGTGTAAGGAGGGTCTGGAATGGATCCCCCGAAAAAACAATTCTACAGGTGAGTTTCACAGAATTGTGTTTTTCTATAGGACAGGGGTGTGCAACCTTTTATTTGGTCCAAGGGCCGTATTATCTTATTGTTCCACTTCAAGGGGCCGTTGTAAATCCCTAAGCTTAAGGGATCAAAGTATTTCTGTAGGCAAAGTGCAGAGAAAATCATTCAATAGCTCACCCCTTCATGGCTGCTCTCTCGCTCCTAGAACTAGAAACAAGGCAAAGAGTAGTGGAACACCCCCTGCTTTCCTTTGCCATAGACCACCAATCATACATCCTGCATGGAGGTCTATAGCTCCACCCCACGTTTGTCAGCTTAGCAATCAGCTTGTCTCTCCCCTTATCCCCCCCATGCCTTTCACCTTCAGTGTCAACCCTCATTAGTATGAATAGATGTCATGCCTAATTAGCATTTCAATCGCAGTCACACCTAATTAGCACTTGAATGCCCTGTGTGGTTGTACAGTAGTTGTGATTTGGAGTAAGGCAAAGCCTGAACCACTGATCGTTGGACTGGTGTCGATAAACTGATTCTAACGATGCATTAGAACACTGGTAATAGTTTATAAATGCACATTATAAAATATTGACATATTTTTGGCTTATTTTTTTGCCTTATATTATATTAAAAAACTGCTTATAGTGTACAGTGTATATTAATTTCAATATACAATTATATATGATATATAGAGAGATATATATATATATATATATATATAGAGATATATAGAGAGAGATACATAGAGAGAGATATATAGAGAGCTAGAGAGAGATATAGATCTATATATATAATATATATATAGAGAGAGAGATATATAGATTATAGGATTTGGGCTTTTACGCGCTTGTTTTTTCTGGAAAAACAGACATTTTGAATTTAAAAAAAATGCTACAAAATTTTTATAAAATGTTCTGATGAGATGAGAGGCCCAGGGGTCATGATGATTCTGGCTCTGACCCCTGGGCCCCAGATGATACTGATAGGCTTTTGGCTCAGATTTTTGAGGTACTGTCTATCTCTCCCCCGGTTGCGGCCCCCAGGCAGCAGGGGGAATTGTTTCATACTGCTAAGCCACGTTTAGAGTTTCCTGAGCAAGCCCATTTTAATAATCTCGTGCTCAAGGAATGGGAGCATCCCAGCAGGCTCCCCGGAGTCCCTAAGAGTTGGGATAAGAGGTGTCCCTTTCCTGCTGATGTGGTGAAGCGTTGGTCATCCCCTCCAGAGGTGGATGCCCCGGTCCTAGGGTTATCTAACACCTCTGTCATGCATTCCCCTGACTCTACTACGTTGCGGGATAGTGAGGACCGGCGTATTGATCAGCTGGCATCCCATGCCTTTGCCTGTGTGGGGACGGCGCTGCGCCCGGTCTGTGCCTCTGCCATTACAGCTGTGGCTATTAGGACCCTGCTTAGAAGTGTCTTAGAGGGTGCTCCTGATGATGTGTCTAGTGAGGAGTTTCATGCTCTCTCTCGTTGTGAGGTTTTTGTGACTTATGTCCTCTCTGCCTTGGATGATACCATTAGGATGTGTGGCAGAGCCTCTGCCCTAGTGGTGGCTATACGCCGCTCGGTTTGGCTGCGCCAGTGGGCTGCTGACAACGCTGGGTTTCCCTTCAAAGGACTACGACTGTTTGGGGACCACCTGGACCTGTTTGCTAAGGGAGGCGGGTTACCCCAGCGCAGGCGGCAGTCTCGGCCCTTTCGGGGCCAGGGCTCCTTTTCTTCCCCCTACCGTGGAGCCAGACAGGGGAGGGGGGTCTCCCTTACCGGGGCCCGAGGAGATTTCCGGGGTAGGGGCAGAGGACGTGGACGCCCTGGCTCATCCTGGGGCTCCAAGCCTAAGTCGGGGGACGGCTTCAGAATTTTTCTCACATCTGGAGGCTTCATGTCTCAGACCGGTGGATTCAGGAGGTAGTGTCCTCCGGTTACAAGATAAGAGTTTGCTGCCTGGCCACCCACAAGATTCATCAGATCCCGGATCTTTCAGGACCCTGTGTCAGCTCAGGCTCTAATTCTGGCGGTGCAAAGCCCTCTGGAGCTGGGGGTCATCTGTCAGGTCCCCTTACGAGAAAGGGGAAAGGGTTTCTATTCCAACCTTTTCACCGTGCCCAAAAGAGATGGGTCAGTCAGGCCCATCCTGGACTTGAAGATCCTCAACAAATTTGTCAGGTGCAGGCGCTTTCGCATGGAAACTTTGCGCTCTGCCATCAGTTCCCTGCGTCCAGGGGACTTCATGACCTCCGTGGACATCAAGGATGCTTACCTTCATATTCCTGTTTTTCCAGGTCATCAAAGACTCCTCAGGTTCGCTCTGGAGGATCAGCACTACCAATTTGTGGCATTGCCCTTCGGTCTCAATTCAGCTCCCAGAGTGTTCACCAAGGTGCTGGCAGGAGTGATGTCTCTGCTCAGGTCTCAGGGCATTCGCGTGCTGCCCTATCTGGACGACATTCTCATCACGTCTCAGTCCCTCCAACAGGCAGAGTTGGATACTCGGCTAGTAGTGTCCACTCTGGAGTCATTTGGCTGGGTGATCAACCATCCCAAGTCTTCCCCGTCTCCCTCTTTGGTGACACCCTTCCTGGGAATGAATCTGGATACAGTTCAGCAGAAGGTGGACAGTCTGCTAGCGCAGGTTCAGTTCCTGCTATCTTGCCCTCATCCCTCCATCAGGCAGGAAATGCTGCTGGTGGGCCTGATGGTGTCGTGCTTTGAGGAGGTCCCTTATGCCCAGTTTCACATGAGGCCTCTGCAACTCCACCTCTTGTCAGTATGGGACAAGGATCCTGCATCCCTGGACCAGGTCCTTGTTCTGTCCCCCCTAGTCAGGCGGTCCCTCTCGTGGTGGCTGAACTCCAGGAACCTGTTGGTGGGCAGATCCTTTCTGGCCCCCTGCTGGGAGACGGTCACCACGGATGCCAGTCTGACAGGTTGGGGGGGCTTCTGGAAGTCCCTGCAGTTCCAAGGGCGGTTGAGCCCTCAGGAGGCCCACACACCTATCAACATTCTGGAACTGAGGGCGATCAGGTTGGTTCTGGCTCACTTGACCCGGGGCCGGCCTGTTCAGGTACGCTCGGACAACCAGACGGCGGTTGCCTACATCAATCATCAGGGAGGGACCCGGAGCAAGGGGGCCCTCAAGGAAGTGTGTCTGATTCTGGCCTGGGCGGAGGACAATGTTCCCTGCATATCAGCTGTGTACATTCCGGGGGTGGAGAATCTGTAGGCAGACTCTCTGAGCAGGGGGACCTCTCGCCTGGGAGAATGGTCCCTCTGCGACTGGGTGTTTCAATCTCTGTGTCACTGTTGGGGCCAACCAGATGTGGATCTGTTTGCGTCCCGTCACAATCATAAGCTCCCGGCCTTTGTCTCCCTGTCCCAGGATCCTCTGGCCTTGGCCACGGATGCGCTAGCAATGTCATAGCAGGACTTTCAGCTCCTGTATGTCATTCCCCCTGTTGAGCAGGGTTCTGCGCAAGATAGCTCAGGAGGGGGTGCCAGCAATCCTGGTGGCCCCCAGGTGGCCAAGAAGAGTGTGGTGCCGCTGGCAGTAGATCAATACGCTCTGCCCAGGGTTCCAGACCTGCTCACTCAGGGTCATTTACGTCATCCAATTTACAAACTCTGGCTTTGACGGCCTGGCTGCTGAAACTTGATGGAAAAGGGGCTGTCTGCCTCTGTTGTTGATACCATGTTAAAGGCTAGGAAGAAGTCTTCTTCTTCTATTTACTATAGGGTTTGGCGTGCCTACATTGACTGGTGTGAGGCTAGGTCTCTTCCCTGTCGTGTGTTCTCTATTCCCAGGATCCTGGAGTTCCTGCAGCATGGGTTGGAGATGGGGCTCCAACTCAGTACTCTGAAGGGTCATGTCTCTGCCCTGGCTGTTTTCTTCCAGAAGTCCTTTGCCCAGCATTCTCTGATCAGGACTTTTTTTCCTGGGGGTCACTCATGTGCGTCCCCTACGTAAGCCTGTGTTGCCTGTTTGGGATTTGAACTTGGTTTTGTCTGCCTTGCAGGGTGATCCCTTTGAACCTGATGTTGCCCTGGCCATTCTTACTCTCAAGGTTGTCTTTTTGGTGGCTATCACTTCTGTTAGGCGTGTTTCTGAGTTGGCGGCACTTTCCATCCAGCCCCCCTTCTTTGAGAGACACCAGGACAAGGTGGTGTTTCGCTTCAAGCCAGATCTTCTGCCTAAGGTAGTGTCTGCCTTTCATCTGAATCAGGACAATGTTCTTCCTTCCTTGTGCCCTAATCCTAGTAACGCTAAGTAGAGGGTTTTGCATTCTTTGGATGTGGTTAGGTGCCTGAAGTACTATCTGGTGGCTACTGCACCTTTCAGAAAAACTGATGCTCTTTTTGTGGTCCCTTCTGGTCCTAGGAAGGGTTTGGCGCCTGCCAAATCTACTATAAGCAAATGGATCCGTCGGGGTGTGATTCAGGCCTATTCTGCTAAGGGGAAGAATCCTCCCTTCCGCCTTACTGCTCATTCCACTCGTGCTATTGGTGCCTCTTGGGCTTTTCAGCACCAGGCTTCTGTTGAACAAGTTTTCAAGGCCGCTACTTGGTCTTCTGTTCATACCTTTTCAAAGTTTTACAAGGTTGATGTTAGGGCCTCAGCTGATGCTGCTTTTGGCCGCAAGGTTCTGCAGGCGGCAGTGGTCTGACCTGTCTGTTGTTTGGGGATCCCACCCTACTTTATGGACACTGCTATTGGATGTTCCAAGTGTAATGAATCTTATCTGGAGCAGGACGTACTGTATACTAAGAATAATACAATTCTGTGATTACTCACCTGTAGAATTTATATTATGAGTATACAGTACGTCCTGCTCCAACCCACCCTTGGTTTGCATTATCCTTGGATCCCCTGTATGGTGATTGTTATCATTGTTTTATAGTTACTTGTTGGTTCTGTTATCTTTCTCCCGGCTTCTCGTAAATTGCTTTTCAATGCTGGGGATTTGTGGGAGGTCCCGGGTATTTGAGGGCCGGGAGGAGCCAATTTTGAGGTCTCTGCAGTCCAGCGCCATCTGGCGGAGTAATACCCAAGTGTAATGAATCTTATCTGGAGCAGGACGTACTGTATACTCATAATAACAATTCTACAGGTGAGTAATCACAGAATTGTATTTTTTTTTTCTTATTTTTTATCCTCAAATATTGAGAAAGTGCTGAAAAAAGATAAAGGACCAAAACTCAGGATAGTTAAAATACTGGGTTTTGGTCCACTTTAAGGAGAATGACTGAAAAATAGATTGAAGACGAGCAAATGAAAGAGAACAAGAGAGAAACATTGTTCAGTTTCCTCCCCTCCAGGCTGAGATAAGTCCTAAGGCCAAGTTGGCAAGCAGGAGTTTCCCCAGCTTGTGTCCCCTGAAGCAGCGAAGCCGCCGCGTACCGATGTATCTGCGTCATCCGCCGGCGGCACTGTCCTCCGCCGCGCTCCTAATTCTCAGACACACGCTGTGTTTTCTTAGAAGTTAACGAGGAATTATCTCACTCCGGCTTTCTGGATCGTCTAATGCTGGAAATATATATATACTCCACTTTCTACAGGGAATTACTTGCCCACCATGTACATACAGATTGCTCACATTAATCCGGACCTTCACCCTAAATAAGAGCCTGTCTTGTATGTTTCCCCCCCTGTACATACATATTGCCAACATTAAGCCGGACCTTCACCCTGAATAAGAGCCTATCTTGTATGTTTCCCCCTGTACATACAGGTTGCCCACATTAATCCTGACCCTCACCCTGAATAAGAGCCTATCTTGTATATTTCCCCTCCTGTACATACTGTTTTAATTATTCTTTGCTTTCTTCACCCACTATTGTTCCAGGTCTCATTCATCCCATATTCACTGTTCCGTCTCCTGAACTCTCCCTCTTTCTTCGCTCTCATTCGTATCACATTAGCCATCTTGTTGTTCTGTTTCTAATTCACCCCTTTCTACCTTCATCTGCATGTTATTCACAAGCTTGGTCTTGTCCCTTGTCTTGTTAACCCCACTTTATTATTCCCTGCCTCCTTCACCCTCTTGTTTTTGTCTCATTTACCCCCTCTTTACTGTTCTGTGTATTATTCACCCCCTCTTTACTGTTTTGTGTATTATTCACCCCCTCTTTACTGTTCTGTGTATTATTCACCCCCTCTTTACTGTTCTTTGTCTCATGCATCCCCTCTTTACTGTTCTGTGTCTGTCTCATTCACCCCCTCTTTACTGTTCTTTGTCTCATGCATCCCCTCTTTACTGTTCTGTGTCTGTCTCATTCACCCCCTCTTTACTGTTCTGTGACTTATTCACCCCCTCTTTACTGTTCTTTGTCTCATGCATCCCCTCTTTACTGTTCTGTGTCTGTCTCATTCACCCCCTCTTTACTGTTCTGTGTCTTATTCACCCCCTCTTTACTGTTCTTTGTCTCATGCATCCCCTCTTTACTGTTCTGTGTCTGTCTCATTCACCTTCCTCTTTACTGTTCTGTGTCTTATTCACCCCCTCTTTACTGTTCTGTGTCTTATTCACCCCCTCTTTACTGTTCTGTGTCTTATTCACCCCCTCTTTACTGTTCTGTGTCTTATTCACCCCCTCTTTACTGTTCTGTGTCTTATTCACCCCCTCTTTACTGTTCTGTGTCTTATTCACCCCCTCTTTACTGTTCTGTGTCTTATTCACCCCCTCTTTATTGCTCTGTGTCTTATTCACCCCCTCTTTACTGTTCTGTGTCTTATTCACCCCCTCTTTACTGTTCTGTGTCTTATTCACCCCCTCTTTACTGTTCTGTGTCTTATTCACCCCCTCTTTACTGTTCTTTGTCTCATGCATCCCCTCTTTACTGTTCTGTGTCTTATTCACCCCCTCTTTACTGTTCTGTGTCTTATTCACCCCCTCTTTACTGTTCTGTGTCTTATTCACCCCCTCTTTACTGTTCTGTGTCTTATTCACCCCCTCTTTACTGTTCTGTGTCTTATTCACCCCCTCTTTACTGTTCTGTGTCTTATTCACCCCCTCTTTACTGTTCTGTGTCTTATTCACCCCCTCTTTACTGTTCTGTGTCTTATTCACCCCCTCTTTACTGTTCTGTGTCTTATTCACCCCCTCTTTACTGTTCTTTGTCTCATGCATCCCCTCTTTACTGTTCTGTGTCTGTCTCATTCACCCCCTCTTTATTGCTCTGTGTCTTATTCACCCCCGCGCGGCGAGGGTGTTTTAGCTATTTTTTTTAATGTTTTTTCTGCTGCCGTTGCCACTTTGTACTACGCTCCGTGGTGGGCGGCGCTATAACTGTGAGGTGTTTTTTTCTACTGTGTGATGACACCGGCGCGGTCATGTGAGCGCCGTTTTCGCGTTATTCGGGGGGAGGGGCGGAGGACTGCGTCGTCCTCCACGGCCGGCGCCATTTTGCTTCTTCTGCGCATCTTGGGCCCTTCTTCATCCCGGAGCTGCGGCGGTGGTCCCTGTCTGTTGTCACCTCCTCCTGTGGTCTGGCAGGCGGTGCCCTTGCCCTGCTTGGTCCGCGAGTCCCCTTCGGGGGTTTTGGTTTCTTTGGGGCATGTACTGCGTGATGCTTATTTGTCTTATGTCTTTCAGGCGGGACAACTGCGGGTTGTGGTTTCTCCCGGTCCTACCCCTTACCATCCCTCATCTTCCCTTACTTGCTTCTGGGGGCATCCTTTGGGGGGGCATCCCGGTGGCTTTTATTAGCCCTTACCCTGTGCTGGCCTGCTGCGCCTGTGTTAATCGCCATATGGAGGCTTCTGGGGATAGCGTGCTTGGGGGTCCTTCGGGGCAATCCCGGCTGTGTTCCGTGTGTGGGGTATCCCCTGTGAGTAACAGTGTCACGGTGTGCGTGCTGTGCTCCTCTTCTCGGTTACCCACAGAGATTCTTGGGGGCGTGGCAGATCACGTGGTCGCCCCGGTCTCTCATGGGGCCCCAAGCCCAAACCGCCTGGAGACTACGCGTCTCAGACTGGTGGATTCAGGAGGTGGTGTCCTCCGGTTACAAGATAGAGTTTGCAGCCTGGCCACCCCCAAGATTCATCAGATCCCGGATGTCTCAAAACCCTCTGTCAGTTTAGGGTTTTCGCCTTGCGGTTCAACGTCTGTTGGAGTCAGGAGTCATTTGCCTGGTGCCTTCCCAGGAACTGGGTCGAGGGTTCTACTCCAATCTGTTCACGGTCCCCAAAAAGGACGGGTCCTTGAGGCGCATCCTGGACTTTAAGGGTCTCAACAAGTTTGTCAGGTTCAAGCATTTTCGCATGGAGACTACGCTTGGCGGTCATTACCCTGCGCCCGGGCGACTTCATGACCTCAGTGGACATCAAGGATGCCTACCTTCACTTGCCAATCTTTCCAGGTAATCAGAGATTTCTCAGGTCCGCTCTAGAGGATCAGCATTACCAGTTTGTGGCCTTACCGTTTGGTATCACCTTGGCCCCTAGGGTGTTCACCAAGGTGCTGGCGGGCGTGATGGCTCTGCTGCGGAATCAGGGTATTTGCATCCTCCCTTACCTGGACGACATTCTGATTGCGACTCAGTCTCCATCAGGCCGAGAAGGATACTCTGGTGGTGACTTCCACTCTCGAGTCCTTCGGCTGGGTGATCAACTATCCCAAATCTTCACTGTCTCCGTCTTTGGTGAGGTCCTTTCTGTGCATGACTCTGGATACCTCTCAGGTCTAGGTATTCCTGCCTCAGCAAAAGGTGGAGGGCCTTCAGAAGGCTCGGGCTCTGCTCTTGTGTCCCCATCCTTCCTTTCGGCAAGTGATGCAGTTAGTGGGCCTGATGGTGTCCTGCTTCGAGGCGGTCCCCTTTGCTCAGTTCCACATGAGACCTCTTCAGTTGCACCTCTTGTCAGTTTGGGATCGGGACCCTGTGTCCCTGGATCATGAGTTTGTTCTGTCCCTCCTGGCCAGACAGTCCCTCTCGTGGTGGCTGGACTCAGGAAACCTTCTAGTGGGCAGGACCTTTCTGCCCCCGTGCTGGGAGACTGTCACCACGGATGCCAGTCTGACCGGTTGGGGGGGCTTTTGGAAGTCTCTGAAGTTCCAGGGTCGCTGGGGCCCCCAGGAGGCCCATGCTCCCATCAATGTTCTGGAACTGAGGGCGATCAGGTTGATTCTTGCTCAGCTGACCTCACACCTTCGGGGTCGGGCTGTTCAGATCCGCTCAGACAACCAGACGGCGGTTGCTTACATCAATCATCAGGGAGGAACTCGGAGCAAGCGAGCCCTCAAGGAAGTGTCTCTGATACTGTCTTGGGCGGAAGAGAATGTCCCCTGCATCTCAGCGGTTTACATTCTGGGATGGGAGAAACAGGAGGCAGACTCCTTGAGCAGGGGGACGTCTCGGCTGGGGGAATGGTCCCTCAGCAACAGGGTATTTCATTCCCTTTGCCACCGCTGGGGTCAGCCGGATGTGGACCTGTTTGCGTCCCGCCACAGTCACAAGCTTCCCAGGTTTGTCTCCCTATCACAGAACCCTCTGGCCTTCGCCACGGATGCGCTAGCAATGTCTTGGATGGAGTTTCGGCTCCTCTATTTGTTCCCTCCATTCCCTCTGCTGGGCAGGGTACTGCGCAAGATAGCCCAGGAAGAGGTACCAGCCGTTCTGGTGGCCCCCTGTTGGCCTAGGAGGGTGTGGTTTGCAGACGTCGTGCAGTAGATCAGTATGCCCTGCCCAAGGATCCAGATCTGCTCACTCAGGGACAGCTCTGCCATCCCAATTTACAAACGCTGGCTTTAACGGCTTGGCTGCTGAAACCTCCATCTTGATGGATAAGGGTTTACTGGCTTCTTCTGTTACCATGATTAGGGCTAGGAAGAAATCCTCGTCCGTTATTTACTACAGGATCTGGCATGCTTACATTGCCTGGTGTGAGTCCAAATCTCTTCCTTTTTGGGTGTTTTCTATCCCCAGGATTCTGGAATTTTTGCAACATGGTTTGGATTCAGGCCTTCAACTTAGTACCCTCAAGGGACGGGTGTCGGCTCTGGCAGTTTTTTCCAGAGATCCTTTGCCAATCACAGGTTGGTTAAGACTTTTTTCCAGGGAGTTACTTATGTGCGTCCGCCACGTAAGCCTATGCTACCGGTTTGGGACCTGAATCTGGTGTTGTCTGCTCTGCAGGGTCCTCCCTTTGAGCCTATCAGTGGGGCTGCCTTGCCCATTCTGACTCTTAAGGTGGCCTTTTTGGTGGCCATTACTTCTGTCAGGCGAGTTTCTGAGCTGGCGGCGCTTTCCATCAAACCTCTTTATTTTGAGAGGCATCAGGATAAGGTGGTGTTTCAGCTTAAGCCTGATTTCTTGCCTAAGGTTGTGTCTGCTTTTCATCTCAATCAGGACATTGTCTTGCCTTCTTTGTGTCCTAACCCTGCTAATTCCAAGGAGCAGACCCTTCACTCTTTGGATGTGGTCAGGGCTCTGAAGTTTTACTTGGTTGCTACTGAGTCTTTCAGGAAATCTGACGCTTTTTGTTCTTCCTGCTGGACCTAGGAAGGGTTTGCCTCCTGCTAAATCCACATCAGCAAGTGGATCCGTCAGGCGGTGGAGCAGGCCTACTCTGCCAGGGGAAGGTTCCTCCTTTCAGGGTTACTGCTCATTCTACTCGTGCTGTTGGTGCCTCTTGGGCTTTTCAGCACCAAGCTTCTGTTGAACAAGTTTGTAAGGCCGCTACTTGGTCTTCTGTTCATACTTTTTCCAAGTTTTACAAGGTTGATGTTAAGGCCTCAGCTGATGCTGCTTTTGGCCGCAAGGTACTTCAGGCGGTTGTGGTTGGAACTGCCTGCCGTTACTCTTTGGGGATCCCACCCTACTTATGGACACTGCTTTTGGATGTAATGATTTCATGAAGCAGGCCGTGCCATGCAATGGGAAAAAGACAATTCTGTGAGTACTCGCCTGTAGAATTGCTTTTACCATGCATGGCACGGCCTGCTTCACCCCACCCTTGTTATCGTTATTCTTAGTTGCCTCTTTATGGTGATTTTTCCAAGTTAGTTGGGGTTTTTGTTACCTTTTTTACCTTTATTAGCTCCCGGTTCTTGAACAACTGCTTGTCAACACTGGATAAGTCTATGGTGACTCTGTTTTTATATGGTACTGGGAGGAGCCACAACTCTTCTGCAGTACACTGCGCCACCTTTTGGCGGATTACCCAGATTTAATGATTTCATGAAGCAGGCCGTGCCATGCATGGTAAAAATACAATTCTGTGATTACTCACCTGTAGAATTGTTATGAGTATACAGTACGTCCTGCTCCAGATAAGAATCATTACACTTGGGTATTACTCCGCCAGATGGCGCTGGACTGCAGAGACCGCGAAATTGACCCCTCCCATCCTCTCAAATACCCAGGACCTCCCACAAAACCCCAGCATTGAAAAGCAGTTAACGAGAATCCGGGAGAAAGAAAACCGAACCAACCAGTAACTATAACTATAACAGATACAGGGTGGGGTGGAGCAGGACGTACTGTATACTCATAACAATTCTACAGGTGAGTAATCACAGATTTGTATTATTCTTAGTATACAGTACGTCCTGCTCCAGATAAGAATCATTACACTTGGGACATCCAATAGCAGTGTCCATAAAGTAGGGTGGGATCCCCAAAGGTAACAGACAGGTCAGACCACTGCCGCCTGCAGAACCTTGCAGCCAAAAGCAGCATCAGCTGAGGCCCTAACATCAACCTTGTAAAACTTTGAAAAGGTATGAACAGAAGACCAAGTATCGGCCTTGCAAACTTGTTCAACAGAAGCCTGGTGCTGAAATGCCCAAGAAGCACCAATGGCACGAGTGGAATGAGCAGTAAGGCGGAAGGGAGGATTCTTCCCCTTAGCAGAGTAGGCCTAAATCACAGCCTGACGGATCCATTTGCTGATAGTAGATTTAGCAGGAGCCAAATCCTTCCTGGGACCAGAAGGGACCACAAAAAGAGCATCAGGTTTCCTGAATGGTGCAGTAGCCACCAGATAGTACTTCAGACACCTAACCACATCCAAGGAATGTAAAACCCTCTCCTTAGCGTTACTAGGATTAGGGCACAAAGAAGGAAGAACAATGTCCTGATTCAGATGAAAGGCAGACACGACCTTAGTCAGAAAATCTGGCTTGAAACGAAACACCACCTTGTCCTGGTGTCTCTCAAAGTAGGGGGGCTGGATGGAAAGCGCCGCCAACTCAGACACACGCCTAACAGAGGTGATAGCCACCAAAAAGACAACCTTGAGAGTAATAATGGCCAGGGCAGCCTCCTGCACAGGTTCAAAGGGAGCACCCTGCAAGGCAGACAAGACCAAGTTCAAATCCAAAACAGGCAACATAGGCTTACGTGGGGGACGCACATGAGTAACCCCCTGGAAAAAAAAAGTCCTGATCAGAGAATGCTGGGCAAAGGACTTCTGGAAGAAAACAGCCAGGGCAGAGACATGACCCTTCAGAGTACTGAGTTGGAGCACCAGCTCCAACCCATCCTGCAGGCACTCCAGGATCCTGGGAATAGAGAACACACAACAGGGAAGAGACCTAGACTCACACCAGTCGATGTAGGCATGCCAAACCCTGTATTTAATGGAAGAGGAAGACTTCTTTCTAGCCTTTATCAACAGAGGCAGACAGCCCCTTCTCCATCAAGATGGAGGTTTCAGCAGCCAGGCCGTCCAAAGCCAGAGTTTGTAAATTGGGATGGCGTAAGTGACCCTGAGTGAGCAGGTCTGGCACCCTGGGCAGAGCGTACTGATCTACTGCCAGCTGCACCACGTCTGCTCTTCTTAGCCACCTGGGGGCCACCAGGATTGCTGGCACCCCCTCCTGAGTTATCTTGCGCAGAACCCTGCCCAACAGGGGGAATGGAGGAAAGACAAACAGGAGCTGAAAGTCCTGCCATGACATTGCTAGGGCATCCGTGGCCAAGGCCAGAGGATCCTGGGACAGGGAGACAAAGGCCGGGAGCTTGTGATTGTGACGGGACGCAAACAGATCCACATCTGGTTGGCCCCAACGGTGACACGGGGAGTGAAACACCCAGTCGCAGAGGGACCATTCTCCCAGGCGAGAGGTCCTCCTGCTCAGAGTCTGCCTGCAGATTCTCCACCCCCGGAATGTACACAGCTGATATGCAGGGAACATTGTCCTCCGCCCAGGCCAGGATCAGACACACTTCCTTGGAACTGCAGGGACTTCCAGAACCCCCCCCCCCCCCCCCCCCCCCCCCCCCCCACCTGTCAGACTGGCATCCGTGTTGACCGTCTCCCAGCAGGGGGCCAGAAGGATCTGCCCACCAACAGGTTCCTGGAGTCCAGCCACCACGAGAGGGACCACCTGACTAGGGGGGACAGAACAAGGACCTGGTCCAGGGACGCAGGATCCTTGTCCCATACTAACAAGAGGTGGAGTTGCAGAGGCCTCATGTGAAACTGGGCATAAGGGACCGCCTTGAAGCACGACACCATCAGGCCTACCAGCTGCCTGATGGAGGGATGAGGGCAGGATAGCAGGAACTGAACCTGCACTAGCAGACTGTCCACCTTCTGCTGAGGAAGAAAAATCCTTGCCTGAACTGTATCCAGATTCATTCCCAGGAAGGGTGTCGCCAAGGAGGGAGACGGAAGATTTGGGATGGTTGATCACCCAGCCAAATGACTCCAGAGTGGACACTACTAGCCGAGTATCCAGCTCTGCCTGTTGGAGGGACTGAGAAGTGATAAGAATGTCGTCCAAATAGGGCAGCACGCGAATGCCCTGAGACCTGAGCAGAGACATCACTCCTGCCAGCACCTTGGTGAACACTCTGGGAGCTGAAGTGAGACAGAAGGGCAAGGCCACAAATTGGTAGTGCTGATCCTTCAGAGCGAACCTGAGGAATCATTGATGACCTGGAAAAACAGGAATATGAAGGTAAGCATCCTTGATGTCCACAGAGGTCATGAAGTCCCCTGGACGCAGGGAACTGATGGCAGAGCGCAAAGTTTCCATGCGAAAGCGCCAGCACCTGTCAAATTTGTTGAGGATCTTCAAGTCCAGGATGGGCCTGACTGACCCATCTCTTTTGGGCACGGTGAAAAGGTTGGAATAGAACCCCTTGCCCCTTTCTCGTAAGGGGACCTGACAGATGACCCCCAGCTCCAGAAGGCTTCGCACCGCCAGAATTAGAGCCTGAGCTGACATAGGGTCCTGAAAGATCCGGGATCTGATGAATCTTGGGGGCGGCCAGGCAGCAAACTCTATCTTGTAACCGGAGGACTCTACCTCCTGAATCCACCGGTCTGAGACATGAAGCCTCCAGACGTGAGCAAAATGCTGAAGCCATCCCCCCACCCGGATGGGTGAGGGCGCCCCTTCATGCCTGAGGGGGTATGTAGGTGCCAGCCACACAGCAGCCGAATCCATAGAAAAATGGCGCCGGACATACCTCGAGGGGCGGGCCGCGGAGACAGTGACGCGGAACGCGCCATCCGCGGCCCCGCCCCCCAAAGAGCGCGAAGCAGCCGCATCAGCGCCTGAGTTAATGCCGCCGCCAACCGCAGAGCACAGTGGAAGCTTGCGCGGCGGCGGCATATTACAAAAAAAAAAACGCAAGCAGTGCCACCAAGTCAGTGCGGAGATTGCCCCTCCCCCCCCCCCCCCCGAGAGCTACAAGGTAGAGCGAGGGAGGGCAGCGGCCACTTAACATAGGGCCCACCGATAGACGGGGCAATAGGGCGGGAGGGGCATCCCATAGAGGCTCACCATATGCCTATACCGCCTACCCTTTGGTGGGGGATTACGGTGGAGCAGCGCTCCTAAGCACCTGACAGCGGTGCTGCCTACCATCACCCGACCAGCGCAGCCAAGGCTGGGAGGCATATTAAAAATGGAACGGGTGGGAATAGTCCTACAGGGCCGCAGGCTAATAGCCCCACTCACCTGCGAGTAGAGAGGCAATTTCTCGTCCTTCGCAGCCAGACTGCAGAGAAAATCTGGGGATTTGTGGGAGGTCCCCGGGTATTTGAGGGGCCGGGAGGAGCCTATTTCGCGGTCTCTGCAGTCCAGCGCCATCTGGCGGAGTAATACCCAAGTGTAATATGATTCTTATCTGGAGTATGACGTACTGTATACTAAGAATAGCAATTCTACAGGTAAGCACTCACAGAATTGTCTTTTTCATGTCTTATTCATCCTCTTTTTACTGTTCTGTGTCTTGTTCACCTCCTCTGCCTTGTTCAACTTGCTTTCTTGTTCTGTGTCTCTTCATTACTCCTTTCCTCTTTCAACCAGTCTCTATTGTTCCTGGTGCCATTCATCGCCTTTATTGTCCTGTGTCTTATTCACCCTCGTTCTTGTTTCACGTCTCGTTAACCATCTTTTTTTCAGTATCTTGTTCACCACCACTTCTTGTTTTGTGTCTTTTTCACCCCTGTTTATTTTTCCTTGCATCCTTTATCAAATCTTTATTGTTCCATGTCTTATTCATCCTTCTCGATGTCTTGTTCTGTGTCTTGTTCACCTTCTCTGCCTTGTTCCATGTTTTGTTCAACTCGCTTTCTTGTTCTGTGCCTCTTTATTACTCCTTGCCTCCTTCACCCACTATCTATTGTTCCATTTGTCCCCTCTTTAGTGTACTGTCTCTCATTCACCATCATTCTTGTTTCATGTTAACCATCTTTTTTTTAGTATCTTGTTCACCACCCCCTCCTTGTTTTCTTTTTCACCCCTGTTTATTTTTCCTTGCGTCCTTTATCAAATCTTTATTGTTCCATGTCTTATTCATCCTCCTCTTTTTATTGTTCTGTGTTTTGTTCACCTCCTGTGCCCTTTTCCATGTCTTACTCAACCCGTTTCTTGTTCTGTGTCTCTTCATTGCTCCTTGCCTCCTTCACACACTTTATGTTGTTCCTGGTGCCATTCATCCCCTTTATTGTCCTGTGTCTCATTCACCCTCGTTCTTGTTTTATGTCTCATTAACCATCTTTTTTTCCAGTGTCTTGTTAACCACCTCCTTCTTGTTTTGTGTCTCTTTCCCCCCAGTTTATTTTTCCTTGCGTCCTTTATCAAATCTTTATTGTTCTGTGTCTAAATCCTCATCCTGTTTAGTGTTCTGTGTCTTGTTCACCTCCTCTGCCTTTTTCCATGTCTTATTCAACCCATTTCTTGTTCTGTGTCTCTTCATTACTCATTGCCTCCTTCACCCACTCTCTATTGCTCCTGGTGCCACTCATCCCCTTTATTGTCCTGTGTCTCATTCACCCTCATTCTTGTTTCATGTCTCGTTAACCATCTTTTTTTTTCGGTGTCTTGTTCACCACCTCCTTCTTGTCAGGTGCCTTGTTCTCGCCCCCTCTGCCTTCTTCCATGTGTTGTTCACCATCTTGGGATGAACAAGACCCTTTCTTGTTCCTTTTTGTCTTTTTCAGCCCACAATTTTTTGTTGTCTCCTTTACTCACTCTTTATTCCATGTCCCATCCATCCCTTCTTTACTGTTCTGTATCTTGTTTACCCCTTTTTCTTGTGTCTTTTTCACTCTTTATCGTTCCATGCCTAATTCCTCCCCCTCTTTAGAGTTCAATTTCTCGTTTACCCCCCTGTGTTGTTCTGCAACTTGGTCACTCTGTTTTGTTTTGAGCCTTGTTCATTCCCCTTTTTTTATTCTGTGTTTCTTTTATTATTCCTTTACTTCTTTTGCCCACCCTCTGGGCAGTCTCTTGTTCACTTCCGCTTTTGATATCAGTGTCCTGTTCACCCCCCTCCTTCTTGTTTGGTGTCCTATTCGCCCCCCTCCTTCTTGTTTGGTGTCCTATTCATCCTCTCCTTCTTGTTTGGTGTCCTATTCGCCCCCTCCTTCTTGTTTGGTGTCCTATCCGCCCCCTCCTTCTTGTTTGGTGTCCTATTCATCTCCTCCTCGTTTGGTGTCCTATTCACCCCCTCCTTCTTGTTTGGTGTCCTATTCGCCCCCTCCTTCTTGTTTGGTGTCCTATTCGCCCCCTCCTTCTTGTTTGGTGTCCTATTCATCTCCTCCTTGTTTGGTGTCCTATTCACCCCCTCCTTCTTGTTTGGTGTCTTATTCACCCCCCTCCTTCTTGTTTGGTGTCTTATTCACCCCCTCCTTCTTGTTTGGTGTCTTATTCACCCCCTCCTTCTTGTTTGGTGTCCTATTCGCCCCCTCCTTCTTGTTTGGTGTCCTATTCGCCCCCTCCTTCTTGTTTGGTGTCCTATTCATCTCCTCCTTGTTTGGTGTCCTATTCACCCCCTCCTTCTTGTTTGGTGTCCTATTCGCCCCCTCCTTCTTGTTTGGTGTCCTATTCGCCCCCTCCTTCTTGTTTGGTGTCCTATTCGCCCCCTCCTTCTTGTTTGGTGTCCTATTCATCTCCTCCTTGTTTGGTGTCCTATTCACCCCCTCCTTCTTGTTTGGTGTCCTATTCGCCCCCTCCTTGTTTGGTGTCCTATTTGCCCCCTCCTTCTTGTTTGGTGTCCTATTCGCCCCCTCCTTCTTATTTGGTGTCCTCTTCGCCCCCTCCTTCTTGTTTGGTGTCCTCTTCGCCCCCTCCTTCTTGTTTGGTGTCCTCTTCGCCCCCTCCTTCTTGTTTGGTGTCCTCTTCAACCCCTCCTCCTTGTTTGGTGTCTTATTCACCCCCTCCTTCTTGTTTGGTGTCATATTCACCCCCCTCCTTCTTGTTTGGTGTCCTATTTGCCCCCTCCTTCTTGTTTGGTGTCCTCTTCACCCCCCTTCTTGTTTGGTGTCCTATTCACCCCCTCCTTCTTGTTTGATGTAGTATTCACCCCCTCCTTCTTGTTTGGTGTCGTATTCACCCCCTTCTTTCTTGTTTGGTGTCGTATTCACCCCCTTGTTTCTTGTTTGGTGTCGTATTTACCCCCTCCTTTCTTGTTTGCTGTCGTATTCACCCCCCCCCCTTCTTGTTTGGTGTCTTATTCACCCCCCCCTTCTTGTTTGGGGTCTTATTCACCCCCGCCTTCTTGTTTGGTGTCCTCTTCACCCCCTCCTTCTTGTTTGGTGTCCTCTTTACCCCCTCCTTCTTGTTTGGTGTCCTCTTCACCCCCTCCTTCTTGTTTGGGGTCCTCTTCACCCCCTCCTTCTTGTTTGGTGTCCTCTTCACCCCCTCCTTCTTGTTTGGTGTCCTCTTCACCCCCTCCTTCTTGTTTGGTGTCCTCTTCACCCCCTCCTTCTTGTTTGGTGTCTTATTCACCCGCCCCTTCTTGTTTGGTGTCTTATTCACCCGCCCCTTCTTGTTTGGTGTCTTATTCACCCCCCCCTTCTTGTTTGGTGTCTTATTCACCCGCCCCTTCTTGTTTGGTGTCTTATTCACCCCCCCCCCCCTTCTTGTTTGGTGTCTTATTCACCCCCTCCTTCTTGTTTGGTGTCTTATTCACCCCCTCCTTCTTGTTTGGTGTCTTATTCACCCCCCCCCCTTCTTGTTTGGTGTCTTATTCACCCCCCCCCTTCTTGTTTGGTGTCTTATTCACCCCCTCCTTCTTGTTTGGTGTCCTATTCACCCCCTTCTTCTTGTTTGGTGTCTTATTCACCCCCTTCTTCTTGTTTGGTGTCTTAGTCACCCCCTTCTTCTTGTTTGGTGTCTTATTCACCCCCTCTTTCTTGTTTGTGTCCTGTTTTATTTGTTCGTGTCAGTCGTCCCCTTTCTTTTGTTCTCGTCCTCAGTCTTGGTATTGCTGCCTTTGTCCTCTCCTGCTACTGAGATATAACACAGCCATTATTCTCTCAGTTGCCCAGAGAGTTCCTGTTCCTCTATGGATTTAGAATGTCAGAGTCTCTGATAGTGGGCATCCCGCACGGAGAAGCATGTGCTGCAAGGAGGTATTGGATCTGATTTTGTATAATCACCTCCTCCAATAGGCGGTTGGCTGTGCTGAAATGTTCAGCTGCCCCGTGTCTCGTCCTAGAGATCTATGAGAAAAGGGTGAGCACCTCCAGTGAATGTAGGTGCGGACCTGGGACAGAGATGCCAGTAGGTTAAGTTGAGCTTTCATATGACTGCATGTCACTTAGAGGAACAAAACCCATGATTTTCTCTGGTTTTTGATTTCATTCTGTCTAGGGCATCTATAAGGTGAGAAATCTCACCTTATAGACTCTTTGGGGGGGGTCCTCTTTAGTTTCCACTCTACACATGTATGTGACGGGTCCTTGTCTTTCTTGCAGGTTCTGCATGCAGAAGAGTGTGAAGCTGGTGCCAGGCGTCACTCTGGATCTCATCGAAAAGTAAGTCCATCGAGACATGTTTACCGACGACACATGCTCCAATCTCCCATACATGCAAAAGGCCATCCTGGCCACTATAAATCCCCTTCAGCTTAATTCTTATGATTACCTCCTCTGGTAGAGAGTTTTATAGTCTCACTACTCTTATAGAGAAGAATCCCCTCCTTTTGTCATCTTACTGCCCATGCTTCCAATTTATTCCAAATCTGTTTGTAGCTGCCTGCTGTCCTCTGTTGTGTTAATTACTTTACACCGCTTAGTGTCATCTGCAAAGATTGATACGTTACTATTTAAACCATTCCTAATATCAAGTGGACCTATAAGACTCCAGGGCCACCTGATTCTCTCCCCTTGGGGCTCCCAAATTCTCTCCCCTTGGGGCTCCCAAATTCTCTCCCCCCTTGGGGCGCCCAGATTCTCTCCCCCCCTTGGGGCACCCAGATTCTCTCCCCCCTTGGGGCACCCAGATTCTCTCCCCCCTTGGGGCACCCAGATTCTCTCCCCCCTTGGGGCGCCCAGATTCTCTCCCCCCTTGGGGCGCCCAGATTCTCTCCCCCCTTGGGGCGCCCAGATTCTCTCCCCCCTTGGGGCCCCCAGATTCTCTCCCCTTTGGGGCGCCCAAATTCCCCCCTCCCCTTTGGGGCGCCCAAATTCCCCCCCTCCCCTTTGGGGCGCCCAAATTCCCCCCCCTCCCCGTGGGGGCATTTAGATTCCCCCCATCCCCGTGGGGGCATTTAGATTCCCCCCCTCCCCCCATGGGGGCATTTAGATTCCCCCCCTCCCCCCGTGGGGGCATTTAGATTCCCCCCCTCCCCCGTGGGGGAATTCAGATTCCCCCCCTCCCCCCGTGGGGGCATTTAGATTCCCCCCCCTCCCCCCCGTGGGGGCATTTAGATTCCCCCCCTCCCCGTGGGGGCATTCGATTCCCCCCCCTCCCCGTGGGGGCATTCGATTCCCCTCTCCCCGCAGGGTCATGCAGATTCCCCCCTCCCCGCGGGGTCATGCAGATTCCCCCCTCCCCGCGGGGGCATCCAGATCCCCCCCCCCCCCCCCGTAAAAAGTGTACCTTCTCCTCGATCCACACATGCGCCTTACAGCCTGGAAGAGGAGAGTCAAAATCCCAGGTTTTAGGCCACTTTAATATATAAAAGGGCCTTGAACTGACCCTTGTGGTACTCTGCTTCCAACGGTGACACAATCTGTGTATGTATCATTGATAACCTTTCTCTTTTTTCTATAATTAAACCAATTACTCACCCATGTACACACATTTTCAAGCATGCTAATCTTTTGTACCAATCTTTTATGGGGCACAGTGTGGAATGGTCACATGACCTCCAGTAACTCCCCCCTGATCTAGTCGTTTCTTTCTACCTTATAAAAGACTTTCTTCCTTATAAAAGCTGATCAAGTTTGTCTGACAGGAGCGATTCCAAATAAATCCATGCTGCTAAATAATGAGGTCACTGAGATACTCCAGGATAGCATCTCTTAGAAAATCTTCCCACAGCATGCCCACCACACTTACTGCTGTGTAGTTCCCGGGTTCCCCTTTAGACCACAGTTTAAGCGCCAGTGCACTGAGACCATTCCCATCATCCTCATGTAATCTATAAATATTACGACTAATGGCTCGTCTGTTACTGTATTCCTTTAAAACACAGGGGTGTATGCCATCTGGACCTGGGGATTTGCCTGTTTTAATATGTTTAAAGCCTGCTGCACTTCTTCCTTGGTTAGACAGGACATTTAAGTGCAAGCATTTTGCAACAATATCACCCACCCCTTGCCCTGTGCTGAGCCTAATTTGGGCAATAATCTAAAACAAAAACTCAACTTAGAGGAGCACATTCTGCATTAAAACTGAAGCTGGGACTTTCAGTGACAGGTCATTCACCCACTCCTGTGCAACTGTACTGGTCTGTCACTCAAATCTTTGGCTGCCATTCAGAGTTTTGTCTGCAATTGGGGAGATTGCAGTGGTCAGGTGAATTGTTTTATTGTTCTGTGTTTAGAGCTTGGGGATCGGGGTACAAAAAGCTTGGACTTCCTTATAGTTGAGCTTTTGAGTTATTTCTCCGCCCTACACCTGACATGTCGTGTTCCTCTGTGACTATGGAAGCAAAGAAAATTTAGTAATTTGACTTCCTCCTCGTATAGTGATCCAAAAGTCCCTGCCCAGAAGAGTAAAACAGATACTTAACCTCCTGTCCCCTGCAACTTCTTGACATACCCCCACTGCCCGTGCCTGGTGTGCCCAAGAGCAGCTCACGCCCATTCTGATCCATCAGGTGGACTTTATATGTTGGACCGGCTCTTTGGTGGAAACAGATCTCCAGGACACTGTTCAATCTGCTGTGGGTACAGGAGGTAAGTATTTTTTTTTTTTTCACTTGGACAGTCCCTTGAATACTTATCCAAGAACCAGGAGTTTCACAGGTAAGGAAATGTATTCCGTCCTCTCATTGGAGAAATGTCTTCGGCAATCTGAGCTAGTGATGTCACGCACCTGTAAGGGGGACATCCTTCTTTTAGAGACGCAGATTACATAGGTGAGCTGCACCTGTCGTGCAATTTGGCGGCTGCGTCTCTCTCTCATGAGGGTGGGTCAGGGTACGTGGCAAGGGCAGGCTCACCTCGTGTTCATTAAAGAGCTGCCTGCTGCCCAAAGCCCAGAAGCCACCATGAAAAGATAATTGGTTTTAGAGGAGTCACTCTCCGGAGACACAGCGGGTTCAGATTAATTAGAGACGTCTGTGAATGGAGGGGCTGCTGCTGATTATTCATATTGTGAGCTGGCAATAATTCAGAGTCTGCTCACCCTTCTACTGCCGGAATATTCCGCGGCAAACTCCTTGGTGCTAACCCCTCTGCTGCCGGGATATTCTTTGGCAAATTCCTTGGTGCTAACCCCTCTGTTGCCAGTATATTCCGCAGCAAAATCCTTTGTGCTAACCCCTCTGTTACTAGTATATTCCAAGGCAAACTCCTTTGTGCTAACCCCTGTTGCCAGTATATTCCGCAGCAAACTCCTTTGTGCTTACCCCTCTGTTGCCAGTATATTCCAAGGCAAACTCCTTTGTGCTAACCCCTCTGTTGCCAGTATATTCCAAGGCAAACTCCTTTGTGCTAACCCCTCTGTTGCCAGTATATTCCAAGGCAAACTCCTTTGTGCTAACCCCTGTTGCCAGTATATTCCGCAGCAAACTCCTTTGTGCTTACCCCTCTGTTGCCAGTATACTCCGCAGCAAACCCCTTGGTGCTAACTTCTCTATTGCCAGTATATTCCACGGCAAACTCCTTGGTGCTACCCCCTCTGTTTCCCTTATATTCCGCAGCAAACTCCTTGGCACTAACCCCTCTGCTGCCAACATATTCCACAGTCGGCAAACTTCTTGGTGCTAACCCCTCTGTTGCCGGATATTCTGCTGCTAACCCCTCTGCTGCCAGCATATTCCACAGTCGGCAAACTCCTTGGTGATAGCCCCTCTGCTGACGGGATATTCCGCACCATACTCCTTGGTGCTAACCCCTCTGTTGCGGGTATGTGCTGAGGCAAACTCCTTGATGCTAACCCCTTTTTTGCCGGCATATTCTGCGGCAAATTCCTTTGTGCTAACCCCTCTGTTGCTGGTATATTCTGCTGCAAACTCCTTGGTGCTAATTCCTCTGTTGCCAGTATATTCCGCCGGCAAACTCCTTGGTGGTAACACCTCTGTTGCCGGTATATTGTGTGGCAAACCCCTTGGTGCTAGCCCCTCTATTGCCGCTATATTCCACGGCAAACTCCTTGGTGCTAACCCCTCTGCTGCTGGGATATTCTGTGGCAAACTCCTTGGCACTGACCCCTCTGCTGCCGGGATATTCTGCGGCAAACTCCTTGGCACTAATCCCTCTGTTGCCCTTATATTCCACAGCAAACTCCTTAGTGCTAACCCCTCTGCTGCCGGGATATTCTGTTGAAAACTCCTTGGTGCTAACCCCTCTGTTGCCGGTATATTCTGCGTCAAACTCCTTAGGGCTAACCCCTCTTTTCTTTAATGCATGGCACGGCCCGCTTCGGTATTCATAACAGTTGGGTTATTCCTCCACAAGGTGGCGCAGAGGTACTGCAGATAGCTGTGGCAGCTCCCGGCTCCCTATAAAAACGGGATTAACCATTGAGTTCCCAGTGGTTCCACTGCAGTGCTACTGCGAAGTTAGAAGATGGCTAACTCTCTTGTGCAGGTGAGCGGGGCAACCAAGCCTGTGGCCCTGCAAGTCTATTTCCATCTGTTTCTGGACCCTCGCTGCCTCCCAGCCTCCTGCTCGCCCAGGCTGACAGATCGGGTGAAGGTAGAAGACTGGGGTCAAGTGCTCGGGGAGCGCTGCTCCAAGCCGCAGACCCTGTACCACAAAGGGTAGCCGGCCATAGGCTTTATGGTGAGCCTACTAGGGATGCGGAGTTCTGTCTTAGGGCCTAGGAAGGCTTCTGAGCGGGTGAGTTGTTTGGAGACTATGTCCCCTTATTTTCCTTTTGGGGTCCCTCCCCCCTCCTCCCCTCCTGCTCGCCGCTGTCTTGTCTCTCTCTCCCCCCCCCCTGACTCTGTTGGGGGGGGGGTGGCGGCAAGTGGTTATCTCTGTGGTGTTTTTGACTTCTTTTTGGGTGTTTTTAGCGGCCGCGCCGCTTTGTACCACGCTCCGTGGCTGTGGGCGATATCGCCTGAGGTGATTTTGCTTAGTCATGGCGCCAGCCTGGTCACATAAGCGCTGTTTTTTTCGCTGTTTTTGCGCTCTTCGGCTGGGGGCGGGACTGGTTGATGACGCGTATCGCGTCGTCTCCCTGTGGCCCGCCCCTCGAGGTACCTCTGCCAGCGCCATTTTAATTGAGCTGCACATCTGGTTTTCTCCCTTCCTGGCTGCAGCGCTGCTTACTCTGGTGTGTCGCCTTGTCCTGTGGTCTGTGCCTGAGTGACCCCGCGGTGTCTTTGGTCCGTGAGTCCCCCTTGAGGGGGGGGTTTATTACATTTGGGGTGTATGCGCTGTGGGATGCTCATGTGTCTTTTTTTACTTATGTCTTTCAGGCGGGATACCATTGGGTTGTGGTTTCTCCCGGTTCCACTCCTTCCTCCCTCTCATTCCCCCCTTCACTGGGTCTTCTGGGGGCATCCCGTGGGAGGGCATTCCGGGTGGCTCTTGTATAGCCTTTACCCACTGCTGGCCTATTGCGCCTGTGTTAATCACCATATGGAGGCTTCTGGGGATAGCGTGCTTGGGGGTCCTTCAGGGCAAGCCTGGATGTGTTCCATGTGTGGGTATCCCCTGTGAGTAACAGTGTCACAGTGTGCGTGCCATGCGCTGAAAGTGTCCTTGTGCTCCAGGTTGGTTTGCCTGCTTCGCTGCCTAGCTCTGCGCATCCCTCGGCTTCACCTACTCCCCCGCTCCGACAATTGGGCCCTAGTGCGGGGGATATTAGTAGAGAGTCACACTCTGATTTGGCTCTGCGGGTGGCCAGCATTGAGAGGCAGCTTGCCAGGTCTGTTCCTAGGAAGGTCTCTGGCAAGAAGCGGCACCTGACTTCAACTCCCTCACGCTCTACAGAGGAGTATGAAGAATTTGATGTCACTGCTGGACGTTATTCCCTAGAGGAAGGGTAACTGCCTTCGGACTCTGACTCCTCTGGAGACCAACAGGAGGTTTGTGACAGTGACCCTGAATCAGGGGATTTATGGTATCCTGATGACACTGGTAATTTACTGTCTCACATTTTTTAAATTTTGCACATTGCCCCCCCCCCCCCCCCCCCCCCCCGTGGAGGCTAAAAGGAAACAGGGGGAGCTTTTTTGTCCTGTTAAACAGCGTCTGGAGTTCCCTGAGCAAGAACATTTCACTTCCTTGGTGCTTAAAGCATGGGGACGTCCTAACAAGCTACCTGCTATGCCCAAGGGTTTGGATAAAAGGTATCCCTTTCCTGCTGATCTTGTTAGAAGATGATCAGTTCCCCCGGAAGTGGACGCTCCCGTGCTAGGCTTGTCCAATACTTCGGTCATGCCTTCCCTGGACACTACCACTCTGCGGGACGGTGAGGATAGGCGCATGGATCAGCTGGCCTGCCATGCCTTTACCTGTGTGGGGGCTGGCTTATGCCCGGTCTGCGCCGCGGCTATTACGTCTATTGCCCTTAAGTCACTGCTCGAACGCCTCGTTGATGGCACTTCAGCTTCTAGAGGGGGTGAAGAGTTTAGGACTCTCTTGGTTTGCTCTGATTTCGTGGCCTTTATCCTCCATGCTGTGGATGATGCTGTGCGGTTGAGCGGCAGGGCCTCTGCACTCTTGGTGGCTATGCGCCGCTCTGTCTGGTTGCGCCAGTGGGCAGCTGACGCTGCTGCTAAGAAGGCTCTCACTGGTCTCCCTTTCGCGGGGCTGCGGCTCTTTGGGGAGCGTCTTGATGTTTTAGCCAAGGATGGCAGGCAGCCTCAGCGTAGGAGGCAGTCTCGGCCCTTTCGGGGGTCCTCTGCCCCCCTCTCCTCCTTTCGTGCTCCCAGAGGAGGCCGGGGCTCCCTCCTCCCCAGTGGTCGTAGAGATTCTTGGGGCCGTGACAGACCCCGCGGTCGTCCTGGTCTCTCCTGGGACTCCAAGCCCAAACCCTCTTCCAAACCCCCTCAGGTGTGAAGGGGCACCCTCACCCATCCGGGTGGAGGGACGGCTACGGCTCTTTGCTCACGTCTGGAGGCTTCACGTCTCAGACCGTTGGATACAGGAGGTGGTGTCCTCCGGTTACAAGATAGAGTTTGTAGCCTACCCCCCCCCCCCCCCCCCCAAGATTCCTCAGGTCCCGGATATCTTTAGACCCCCTATCTGCCCAGGGGTTGCGTCTGGCGGTTCAATGCCTGTTAGAGTCAGGAGTCATTTGTTTGGTGCCCCATCAAGAACGGTGTCAGGGGTGCTATTCCAATGTTTTCACGGTCCCCCAAAAAGGACGGCTCTCTGAAGCCCATTCTGGACTTAAAGGGCCTCAACAAATTTGTCAGATTCAAGCATTTTCGTATGGAAATGCTGCGCTCTGCTGTCGGTACCCTTCCAAGGAGCGAACACGGCATTCCCTGGAGGTGGTCAGGGCTCTGAAGTTTTATTTGGTTGCTACAGAGACTTTCTTCCCTTTGTTCTCTCCCGGCTTCTTGTCTCACTGCTTGTCTACGCTGGGAACTCTATGGTTAATCCCGTTTTTATAGGGAGCCGGGAGCTGCCACAGCTTTCTGCAGTACCACTGCGCCACCTTGTGGCGGAATAACCCAGCTGTTATGAATACCGAAGCGGGCTGTGCCATACAAGAACAAAAACAATTCTACAGGTGAGTACTCACAGAATTGCTTTGTTGCCGGTATATTTTGTTGCAAACTCCTTAGTGCTAACCCCTTTGCTGCCGGGATATTCTGCTGCAATTTTCTTGGTGCTACTCCCTCTGCTACCGGAGTATTCCGCTGCAAACTCCTTGGTGCTAACCCCTTTGCTGCCTGGGTTATTCTGCAGCAAACTCCTTGGTGCTGCGCTCTCTGCTACCGGAATATTCAGCTGCAAAATCCTTGGTGCTACTCCCTCTGCTACCGGAATATTCTGCTGCAAACTCCTTGTTGCTAACCCCTCTGTTGCCGGAATATTCAGCTGCAAATTCCTTGGTGCTACTCTCTCTGCTACCGGAATATTCTGCAGCAAACTCCTTGGTGCCAACCCCTCTGTTGCCGGAAAATTCCGCTGCAAACTCCTTGTTGCTAACCCCTCTTTTGCCGGAATATTCTGCTGCAAACTCCTTGGTTCTACCCCCTCTGTTGCCGGAATATTCTGCTGCAAACTCCTTGGTTCTACCCCCTCTGTTGCCGGTATATTCTGCTGCAAACTCCTTGGTGCTAGCCCCTCTGTTGCCGGATATTCTGCTGCAAATCCTTGGTGCGAACCCCTCTGTTGCGGGGATATTCCACGGCAAACTCCTTTGTGCTAACTACTCTGTTGCCGGTATATTCCACAGCAAACTCCTTGGTGCTAACTCCTCTGCTGCAGTGATAGTTATACAAGCTTGCTTAAGGTAGGGTTTGGGGTGATTATTTAATCTGTTCATGGCCCTTTCCCCAAATGTATTCCTACAGTAACTGCATCCTTAATCCCCAAGCCATCTAAATTACCACTGTGATGAAATCCGTCCCCTCTGGCCTGCCACCGACATCACGCTGTATGGGCCCTATTTCACCACCAGTGAACCAAGCCCTGCCAGCTCCATAGTAATGCCACCAGCTTTATTTTATATTGCCCAGGTCTGTTAAGGGGATTATATTGGGCCAAAAGCCAGCCCGGTAGCCTATAATATAACCAAGAAGCATGAGACAAAGACGAGTGAGAGTTGGGGATCAAGTTGCAGAGCAGCCCAAGATTCATTTATATTTATTTGCCTTAAAGAGGACGCCCGCTCAGCCAATCATCGCGCTTGCTTTCACTCAGCTCCGCTGATGACTAAGAAACCGAGCAGCACTGGAGGGAGCTAGGTGTGCCGCTGGCAGCATCCCACGCTAACCTTGCCATGGATTGCCCGCACCGCCCATTCAGAAAGGCCAGCCACGCGCATGGGTAGAGGTGAGCAGTGATGCAGTGAGTGTTCGGGGTAGCCCAATTTGGGATGGTCCAAGGGCTGGAACTCGGAAGGACTTGCAGTCTTTGACTTCAGGGCCTCCAATGTTCCTTTTTAAGAGCACACTCCACAAACAATATACATGTAAAGAATCGATCTATATACAGGTCAAAAAAAAGTTAATGCAAGTGAGTAGTTGCAATCAGAATCTTCAGAGGAAGTGTCAGTTACAGATGATACACATTTATGAAGACAGCCACAGGGGGTGTTTAGAGTCTGCTTGTTTCTTGTCCCTTCCGACACGATGCTCACCTTGACCCCCCAAAAGTACAACAATAGAGCCTTAAACAGCGTTCTCCAGATCCCCTGAATGCCTGGTAATGGCATGAGACCTACGTATGCGAACGTTCTGATTTCCAGATAAAGACGTGATCAGTTTATGATTGATGTGCGCGGTGGCTTCATCATTCTTTTATAAATCCTGGCCCCAGCCTGTCTGGGAGAAATTCTTTGAAGAGACCTAGTTAGTGTGTATTTGCTGCAGGGGCTCCTCTCTATTCAAGCTAAGCTCTTGGCTACCAGAGGTGTGAACTTATGTAAGGGGTCTGAGGTCTTTTTTCTGAGTTTAGGCTGTTTAAATAAGGTCTATTGTTTGGTGGGTGGACTGGAGCAGATGTCTTGGGATACCGCGGCCAATCAATATCCTTCAAGACGCCTCTATTTACCCATGCTCCGCCCTCCTGTAACGCGCTACTTACAACCTCCCTCCAATTCGGAGACTCTATTTAACTCTTTACACACCAATTCTACTCACCCCGCCTTCATGTATCTCACCTTTATACACATGTACGACACCCTCCCATTCTGCGATGAGGCTTAGGCTCCTCCTCTAACAGTGGCCAGCTAAAACTCCTAAAGACTAACTTTTCAGTGGTCCTAGAGATCAGATTTTGGTACCAGCGGGCCAAGTTGAGCGCTATGAGACCAGCCAATTGTGGGTCTATATGGCTCCTAAACGGAGTTCTTCTCTTCTGATCCCTTGAATGCCTGGTAATGGCATGAGACCCACGTAAGCGTGCATTCTGATTTCCAGATCAGTTTTTGATTGATGTGCGTAGTAGCTTCATAATTCTTTTTTTAAGCAGACCAAAATCCACTAAACCTTTGGGGAGAGCAATTCAGGGGCTGCTAGTTAGAAATGTGGTTTTAGTCCGCTTTAAATCCTGGCTCCAGCCTGTTTGGTAGAAGCTTTTTGAAGAGACCTAGTTAGTGTGTATTTGCTGCAGGGGCTCCTCGCTAGTCAAGCTAAGCTCTTGCTTGGCTACCATAGGGTGTTTTATCGGCTAAGGTCTTTTTAAATAAGGTCTCATGTTTGCTACACGGACTTGAGCAGATGTCTTGGGATACCGCGGCCAATTAATGTCCTCCAAGACGCCTCTATTTACCCATGCTCCCCTTTCCTGTACCGCGCTCCTATTAACCTCCTTCCAATACTGAGATGCTTTACACACCAATTCTACTCACCCATCCCACGTTCACCAAAGCAGGTCGCATTAGATGGCTCAGAGGGACGCAGGTTGAGCATGTCTGGCCTAGCAGGACCAGGCCATGCCTTCGAACCTCATTGTTTCGAGTTCAGGATCGCAGCCCCCAATTACCCGTTAAATGTCTGACAGGCACACATTCAGCCGGTACAAAGAAAAGTGTAAATTGCAGAATTACAATTATTTTTCTGTAATGGAGCCGGCCTTGCTCGATTATTCCGTTGGACCCACAACGGGTGATGACACGGGTGCGCGCCGGGAAGCTATGACTAATGCTAATCATGCATGCATAATTCATCACAGTAAGCTGGCAGCTCCCGGTGTATAGGATGTGCGCTGCAGATTGGTGCCTCGTTATTGCCGGATGG
This sequence comes from Gastrophryne carolinensis, assembly GCA_027917425.1. Taxonomy (NCBI): domain Eukaryota; kingdom Metazoa; phylum Chordata; class Amphibia; order Anura; family Microhylidae; genus Gastrophryne; species Gastrophryne carolinensis. Next base: position 193,612,397 of record CM051243.1, read on the forward strand.
TGCAGAATTCTGAGATCCAGCTGACAATCTGAAGACAGAATGCTGGGGGGGGGGAGAATTATTTTACGTTAGCTTATACTTGGCGAGTTCTCCCTTTTAACCTCCTCTGCCTGTAACATGTGCTGCGTATGCGTCAGCATCTCCCTTGCATTTAATTACCCGTCTTTCATGTTTCTTCGCAGGAAAGGGGCTGTGATATTGCCGAGTCTGTGGAGACTCCTCATGGGCTTCTGTTCATTGAGGGAGATGGGGGCTGCTCCAAGGGTCAGCATGCCGGGGGTGGGGACGTGGCGCCTATGTCGATGCAAAAGCTCACATGTTGGTAATGGGATAACTATTTTGTCTATCTTGACTTGGGATACTATGGCTTGAATATTTTGGAAGGTTTCCAGTTGGGCCACAGTGAGTGAGTGTGGAATTCAATGGAATTCCCTGTTGAGGACCTTGAGAAAGCTTTAGTCTAGGACAGGGTTTACCAACCCTTTTTTTATGGGTTACCACTTCCCATTTTGCAATAATCTCAAGTGCCACTACAAAAACAGACTTCCCCGGAAGGGTAGCGTTTTAATAGTTCTTCAACAATGAACAATTCTGTCCATTTTGACTTGGGTGACAGAGTCTTGAATATTTAGGAAGGTGGACAGTTGGGCAGCAAGAACTGTGGAATTCCTTGTTGGGGGACCTTGAGAAAGCTTTAGTCTAGGACACGGTTTCTCAACTCATGCTTGAGCATCTCAACTCCCCTAGGATCAATGAAGACCTGAGGGTGACCGGTTACTTTCCATTTATATTGAAAAACATTGACTAACCAAGACCTTGAGCGTTGGAGAAATATGCAGGTTCCGGCAACTAAGGCTTGAATTTTTAGGAAGGTGGCCAGTTTGGCTACGACGAGTGTGGAATTCAATGGATTTTCCTGTTGGAGACCCTGAGAAAGCTTTAGTCTAGGACCAGGTTTCCCAAGCCTTTTTTATGGGGTATTGCTTTATATTTTGCAGTAATCTCAACCATGCATGATTCTGTATAGCTGCCATGCCTTGTGTATGGGATGCCCACTCGTGTTTGAGCAGTTCAACTCTCCTAGGATTGATGAAGATCTGAAGGTGACCAGTTACTTTCCATTTATATTGAAAGAATATTGACTAACCAAGACCTTGAGTGTTGAAGATGTGTGTTGCTCGAGGTAACTAAGGCTTGAATATTTAAGAAGGTGGCCAGTTGGGCAGCAAGGACTGCAGAATTCAATTAAATTCCTTGTTGGAGAAAGCTTTAGTCTAGGATGGGGTTTCCCGACTTCCCATTTTGCAATAATCGCAAAGACCACCACAAAAACAGACTCTCTTGGAAGGGTGGAGGTTCTATATTTGCCCAACAATAATGCAGTCATCCCAAGATGCTCCACTTCTGTATTCCATGACCTTTTGGTGGGAAACACTGCCATGCAGGATTTACTTGTGCTTGAGCATCTCAACTCCCCTAGGGTCGATGAAGACCTGAGGGTTACCGGGTACTTTCTATTTATATTGAAAAACATTGACTAACCAAGACCTGGAGTGTTGAAGAAACTTGCAGGTCCTGGCAACTGAGGCTTGAATATTTAGGAAGGCGGCCAGTTGGGCAGCGAAGGACTGCGAAATTCAATGAAATTCCTTGTTGGAGAGAGCTTTAGTCTGGGATGGGGGTTCCCAACCATTTTTTATGGGGCACCACTTCTTATTTTGCAATCATCTCAAGTGCCACTACAAAAACAAACTTCCCCGGAAGGGTGGAGTTTCACTAGTTGCCCAACAATGAACAATTCTGTCTAGTTTGAGGTGACCGAGGTTTAAATATTTAGGAAGGTGGACAGTTGGGCAGCGAGAACTGTGGAATTCCCTGTTGGGGGACCTTGAGAAAGCTTTAGTCTAGGACATGGTTTCTCAACTCTCTTTTATTGGGTACTGCTTCCCATTTTGCAATAATATTTAAGAAGGTGGACAGTAGGGCAGCGAGAACTGTGGAATTCCCTGTTGGTGGACCTTGAGAAAGCTTTAGTCTAGGACATGGTTTCTCAACTCTTTTTTATTGGGTACTGCTTCCCATTTTGCAATAATCTCAAATACCACCACAAAAACACTCTTGGGGAAAGGTGGAAGTTTTGGGCCACTCTATAATATATATGTAAAGGTTGGGGCCTTAGTTTGACCTGGACCTCTGCCCCTAAGGCATCCAGGCTTAACTTTATTCAGACCATAAAGGAAACTGGGGCCCAGCCATCACATTATAGGTTTTGAGGGACCCAGACACAATATAGGCTTTATAGAGACTGGGCCCCTCTATAACCTATGGTTAATGGTTGGAGCCCAAGTTTGACTTGGACCTCTGACCCCAAGACAGCCAGGCTTACCTTTATTCAGACCATAAAGGAAACTGGGGGCCCAGCCATCACATTATAGGTTATGAGGGGGCCAGACACAATATAGGCTTTATAGGGAATGGGCCTTAGTTTGACTTGGACCTCTGGCTCCAAGGAATCCAGGCTTACCTTTATTCAGACCATCAAGAAAATTGGGTTTCAGCCATAACATTATAGGTTATGAGGGGCCGAGACGCAATATAGGCTGTATAGAGAATGGGCCTCTCTATAACCTATATGTAATGGCTGGGGCCTTAGTTTGACCTGGACTTCTGTCCCTAAGGCATCCAGGCTTACCTTTATTTAGACCATAAAGGTAACTGGGGCTCTGCATCGCATTATAGATCATGAGGGGCCCAGACACAAAAAAGGAGCCCAGCCATCACATAGATCATGAGGAGCCCAGACACAATAAAGGGACCCAGCCATCACATTGTATATTATGGGGGGCCTAGACACAATATAGACTGTGCCACTCTATAACCTATATGTAATGGTTTGGGTCCTTAGTTTGACCTGGACCTCTGTCCCTAAGGCATCCAGGCTTAACTGGGTCCCAGACACAATATAGGCTTTATGCAATGGATGGGGCCTTAGTTATACTTGGACCTCTGTCCCTAAGGCAGCCAGGCTTACCTTTAGAAAACTGGGGCCCAGCCCTCACATTAAGGATTATGAGGGGCCCAGACACAATATAGGCTTTACAGAGTGTGGGCTCTTCTCTAACCTTTGTGTGGTGGCTTGACCCCTAGTTTGAATTGGGTCCCCGTAGCAAACCAGCCTCATTTATCATCAACGTCAGCAGCAATAGTGAGGCAGCCTGTGGGTCTCAGGTCAGGATGGCCATTAGGGCCCCTTCTTCACAGCTGGGCCCCATACTGGAGTCTTAGCTGCCGTGCCCCACCCAGAAGTGATATCTGTGACCATGTTGTAGAAATGTCTTAATAGGGGGAGACGACACAGTGGTGCCATTTATACTATAGCCGCTCGCTAATGAGACGCAAGATGAGGACAGGCACCGTCCTAAAGTGGACCCAAAGGTGAAGACAATCTATACCGCCATTGGCCATTATAGGTTTTTGGGTTGTTTATTGGGAATTCTGAGCACCTATCAGGGATATGAAGCGCGCCTCTGCAGGACGCTGCCCCTTCATCTCCGCTCGCGTAGCGCTCAAGTGTCTGAGTCCAGGTATTGATCCCCTGGGGGAGCCGAGAGCAAATATTCATCTAGAAGAGAAAAAAGCAGCGCGAGATGGACGGCTTCATCTGATTTCACCCACACCCAGATGAACACGCAATGCCAATTAGGATCAATAAGGTGTCTGTCTGAAGAATGGAGGGAGCGTGCGCTCTAAATTAGAGACGGCTTATTCCGGAAAGCAGCTAGAAAAACCTGATGGGGAAGGATTAGGCAGCACACCAATAGCCATCCGTCTCTGCGTTTCTCATCCTTTCGTCTTTTTGTTTGTTGTTCTACGCCTTTCGTTTTCACCCGCTTTACCTGATATTTACTCCCTCGGCTTCCATTTCCGTTCTGTTACTATAGTTTCTGTTTTTCTGTTTTTATTATTAATCTTCTTTACGTTAATTTAATTGGACCTCGCCATGGTCCACCAGCAGTGCCCCCTTGGCTGCCTGTTGTCCATTGACCAAGTGCTGCCTGTCGCCCTCTCCCTGTCCCTTTGGCTGCCTGTTGCCCTCTTGCCTCTCCAGTGTTTCCCCCTTGGATGCCAGCCACTCCTGTTTTTGTCCCTCTTGAATGCCCACCGCTCACGTCACTGTCCCACTTGGGAGCCATCCACGCTTGACGTCGCCCCCCCTTTGGGTGCCATCCACGCTTGACGTCGGCCCCCCTTTGGGTGCCATCCACGCTTGACGTCGCCCCCCCTTTGGGTGCCATCCACGCTTGACGTCGCCCCCCCCTTTGGGTGCCATCCACGCTTGACGTCGCCCCCCCCTTTGGGTGCCATCCACGCTTGACGTCGCCCCCCCCTTTGGGTGCCATCCACGCTTGACGTCGCCCCCCCCTTTGGGTGCCATCCACGCTTGACGTCGCCCCCCCCTTTGGGTGCCATCCACGCTTGACGTCGGCCCCCCTTTGGGTGCCATCCACGCTTGACGTCGGCCCCCCTTTGGGTGCCATCCACGCTTGACGTCGGCCCCCCTTTGGGTGCCAACCACGCTTGACGTCGGCCCCCCTTTGGGTGCCATCCACGCTTGACGTCGGCCCCCCTTTGGGTGCCATCCACGCTTGACGTCGGCCCCCCTTTGGGTGCCAGCCACTTCTGACGTCGGCCCCCCTTTGGGTGCCAGCCACTTCTGACGTCGGCCCCCCTTTGGGTGCCAGCCACTTCTGACGTCGGCCCCCCTTTGGGTGCCAGCCACTTCTGACGTCGGCCCCCCTTTGGGTGCCAGCCACTTCTGACGTCGGCCCCCCTTTGGGTGCCAGCCACTTCTGACGTCGGCCCACTTGGGTGCCAGCCAGCCAATCAGAGCTGTTTGCCATGCATATGTAATGCTCTGTAACCCAGAAATTTGGCAATCGGAAGTGCAGCGGCCTCATCCCCATCAGTGTGCGCGCTGCGCCGGATGTTTAATCACTGAGGGCGCCAGGAAGAAGGTTAATTCTGCAGCTCCCCAGGGGCTCTTCATTTGGGATGCCCCCGGGGAAGGCGAGGGGCCAGTCCTTGAAACTTTTGGGCCATAGTGGGTTTTGTTTTGCTTTAAAGTGACCCCTTGCCTGACCCTCAGGGGCATCCCGATTTGGACCGTTTTTTCTCAGTGCTCGCTCGGCATCTTCACAGACCCCAACCGCAACCTCGGCTTCCCTGTAGCCAAGACGCGCTGCAGCACCCAGCCATTCAGATAGGCCAAAGACGGGGTGCGCCTAGAGGTAAGCCGGGATTGCGGCCAGCGGGCTTGTCATGTCACTGGGCTGATTTGAGTTCAGCCTATGGTGAATCCCAAATCTGTCAGGTGGCTACTGTAGCAAATTTTTTTTTAAACCCAGCCACAGCTTTGCCTGAGATACCTGGGGGGTATTAAAGGCTTTGGTTCCACTTTACAAAGGAACACCACTCCTCTTGACACTGTTAGACTCTAGGTGGGGGTTGGTCTTCCATGGTGATCTGGGATCCCCCGCTGTGTGAAACCCCCCCCCAAGATCATCCGATCCGCGAGCCCCTCGCCGCATCTCCAGCATCCCTCCAGCTAGGCATGGACCCGCAGCAGGCACGAGCCAGCTTGCAGCTGCAGAGGGCACTGCAGCCGGTGACGTTCGCTCCATTAAGATTTCCTCGACGGAGTGAGCTCAGTATGGCCTAGCAAATCTGAATGGAACGAGTACGTGCATGTGTCGTGGGAGTTCACAGGTTGGGGGGGGGCAAGAGTGGAGCATCCCAAATTGGGATGATCCTGCCAGAGAGGAACCAAACCCAATAAAGTGAATTACTTGGACGGGGGTCCTCTTTAATGAAGGGTGCTGCGTTGTCACCTGCTTGCGCAAAAAAAAATGCTGTACATGCTTTATGGCGCTCAGCGCACGCCACCCCCCCCCCCCTGCTTGACAACTGATTAGTTGGGGGACAGCGCACACATGTCCCCTAGTGCGGCTCCCTCCTGCCCTGACCTTTTCCTTTGCCGCTATCTCCCCGCTGCAGCCGCGCACGATAATCGGCCCGTGTTAGCAGCCGCATTATTCCACCTGTCGGCCCCGTCACTCGCTATTGTCGCTGATCACACAAAGCTGCGGCCGGAGGAGGAGACAGGCGCGTGACCAATGCCGCTGCTGTCATGGACCCAACGACAGATGCTGCATCCTGCTAATCCCTGCCCCGCCGCATGGCCGCTGGCCTTTATAAATAACTGATCATTAAAGGGACTGTGCGGGGTGATATCTGCAGTGACGGCTGCTCCCTGATATGGGCTGGCCGTATGGAGCCGCTCTCTCATCCGGGTCGCTGTGGAAAGCAGCGAGTCCAGTTGCCTTGATTTTACACAACCCCTTGCGTCCCCCTTGCCAAGTAATATGGATTTAAAGCGGAATGAAAACCCCAACGTGATCAACCCTCATATGTCGGGTCATGGTGAAAAGATGGCAAGAATGCAGCAAGTCCAGTTGCCTAGATTTTACACGCTCCCTTGCCAAGTGATCTGAATTTAAAGCAGAACAAAACCCAAACGTGGTCACCCTCGAATGTTAAGGAAGACGCAAAACTCTCCCCTTTTCCTGTCTCCCACTCCGGCGGCTGCATCCCCAGCTTCTCTGGCCAGTGAGCGCATTCTCTCCCCCAACCGTTCAGATAGGCTTAGGGGTGAGAGTGATGACCCTCCCCTCTGCCTGCCCTGCTCTCTGTCCCCCCCCCCCCTCTGCTCTCTGCCTCCCCTTCTTCTCTCTGTCCCCCCCCTCTGCTCTCTGTCCCCCCCTCTGCTCTCTGCCTCCCCTTCTGCTCTCTGCCTCCCCTTCTGCTCTCTGCCTCCCCTTCTGCTCTCTGCCTCCCCTTCTGCTCTCTGCCTCCCCTTCTGCTCTCTGTCCCCCCCTCTGCTCTGCTCTCTCTGCCCCCCTCTGCTCTCTCTGCCCCCCCTCTGCTCTCTGTTCCCTCTGCCCCCCCTCTGCTCTCTGTTCCCCCCTCTGCTCTCTGTTCCCCCCTCTGCTCTCTGTTCCCCCCTCTGCTCTCTGTTCCCTCTGCCCCCCCTCTGCTCTCTGTTCCCCCCTCTGCTCTCTGTTCCCCCCTCTGCTCTCTGTTCCTCCCTCTGCTCTCTGTTCCCCCCTCTGCTCTCTGTTGCCCGCTCTCTGCCTCTGTCCCTCCTTCTGCTCTCTGTCCCTCCTTCTGCTCTCTCCGTCCCTCCCTCTGCTCTCTGTCCCTCCCTCTGCTCTCTGTCCCTCCCTCTGCTCTCTGTCCCTCCCTCTGCTCTCTGACCCTCCCTCTGCTCTCTGACCCTCCCTCTGCACTCTGACCCTCCCCTCTGCACTCTGACCCTCCCCTCTGCTCTCTGTCCCTTCCCTCTGCTCTCTGTCCCTTCCCTCTGCTCTCTGTCCCTTCCCTCTGCTCTCTGCCCCCCCTCTGCTCTCTGCCCCCCCCTCTGCTCTCTGCCCCCCCTCTGCTCTCTGCCCCCCCTCTGCTCTCTGCCCCCCCTCTGCTCTCTGCCCCCCCCTCTGCTCTCTGTCCCCCCCTCTGCTCTCTGTCCCCCCCTCTGCTCTCTGTCCCCCCCTCTGCTCTCTGTCCCCCCCCTCTGCTCTCTGTCCCCCCCCTCTGCTCTCTGTCCCCCCCTCTGCTCTCTGTCCCCCCCCTCTGCTCTCTGTCCCCCCCCCTCTGCTCTCTGTCCCCCCCCCTCTGCTCTCTGTCCCCCCCTCTGCTCTCTGTCCCCCCCTCTGCTCTCTGTCCCCCCCCCCTCTGCTCTCTGCCCCCCCCCCCCTCTGCTCTCTGTCCCCCCCTCTGCTCTCTGTCCCCCCCTCTGCTCTCTGCCCCCCCCTCTGCTCTCTGCCCCCCCCTGCTCTCTGCCCCCCCTCTGCTCTCTGTCCCTCCCCCTGCTCTCTGTCCCTCCCCCTGCTCTCTGTCTGTCCCTCCCCCTGCTCTCTGTCTGTCCCTCCCCCTGCTCTCTGTCTGTCCCTCCCCCTGCTCTCTGTCTGTCCCTCCCCCTGCTCTCTGTCTGTCCCTCCCCCTGCTCTCTGTCTGTCCCTCCCTCTGCTCTCTGTCTGTCCCTCCCTCTGCTCTCTGTCTGTCCCTCCCTCTGCTCTCTGTCTGTCCCTCCCTCTGCTCTCTGTCTGTCCCTCCCTCTGCTCTCTGTCTGTCCCTCCCTCTGCTCTCTGTCTGTCCCTCCCTCTGCTCTCTGTCTGTCCCTCCCTCTGCTCTCTGTCTGTCCCTCCCTCTGCTCTCTGTCTGTCCCTCCCTCTGCTCTCTGTCTGTCCCTCCCTCTGCTCTGTCTGTCCCTCCCTCTGCTCTCTGTCTGTCCCTCCCTCTGCTCTCTGTTCCCCCTCCCTCCTCTCTGTCTCCCCATGCTCTCTGTCCTCTCTGCCCCCCCCGCTCTCTGTTCCTCCTATGCTCTCTGCCACTCTCCTCTCCGCCACTCTCCTCTCCATGCCCCCCCTCACCTCTGCACTCCCTCTTCTCTCTGCCCCACATTCCAAGAAGCTCGGTGATGCCTCTGCAGCGCTGTTCAGTCCCCGGCAGCACATTCAGCAGGTTTCAGGCCAGTGAGTCGCTTTGCTTTCTAATTAGGCAAAAAAACATCCTGGCTCTGCCACCCGCCCAATGTCTATACACATGCCCAATGTCTCTATACACAGCCACTTTGCCGGGAGGGGATGGAAATGAGCCCCTTTACTGTGCCGGCTCACAACACCAGGGACGGCCGACATTGGAGCCCAAAAAAGTTAATGTCGGCCCTGCATTAGAGAGATACTAACCTTTGCCTAGCAGAGCTCCATAGTTTCCTAGCCTCCGTCGTATCGAGAATCCCTGTGATGTGTGTTCTCGGTAATGACATCAAATTCACCCTGATTGGCTGTGAGAGGATCCTCGACCCGCCGCTTGGCCCCGCGCGTCTCGCCTAATCGGCCGTGTGCCTCAGATAAATGGAGCAATTTTGTGCCATTAGCCTCTTCACTGTCGCCCGGCTACCAGGGTGATTCCCGGGATGAGCAGCCATCGCTTATCCTGACTAACCTACTTACCACAGAATGGCTCAATCATGTCAAAACAGCACGTCCTGTTCCAGTAATTCCTTACATCTGGGTTATTCCGCCACAAGGTGGCGCTGGACTGCAGAAAGACTTGTGGCCACTCCCGGCCCCATAAATAGCCAAGTACCTCCCACCAATTTCCAGTGTTTCTCTGCAGTCTGGATTGCGAAGATAGAAGATGGCTCTCTATTGTGCAGGGAGTGGGGCTTTTCAAGCCTAGGCCCTGCAGGCTTATTTCCACCCGTTCTGGACCCACTGCCTCCCAGGTTCGGATGAAGGCAGGACAGCACTAGGGTCAGGTGCTGAAGGAGCTCGGCTCCGGGCCGCAAGACCCTGTACCAAAGGGTAGCCGGCGACAGGCTTTCTATGGTGAGCCTCATTGGGATGACCCAGCCTCAATCCTTGGGTCTTGGTTCCCTTCACCCTTCTCCCCTCCCCTCTAGAAAGTTGGGCGCAACCCTTTGTTGTGGCCCGCTCGGTGGGCAGGGGGCGCCTGGGGGGGTTGTATTTGTGTGCTTTTTTGGTGTTGTGCGGACCGTTGTACAGCGCTCCGTGGTGGTTGGCGCTATGTATTTTTTTATATTACTGTCATGGCGCTGGCGTCTCACGTCATCACAGTTTCGCGCTCTTCGGGGGGCGGGAACCGCGGTTTGGCGCGTTTTGCGTCATACTCTCGCGGTCCGCCCCTCTCGGTACTGCTGCCAGCGCCATTTTGTGGCCTTGTGCTTGCGGTGCTGCAACGCGGTCTGGTCTCTGAGCGATCTGTCCGATTGGTCCGTGAGTCCCTTATGGGGGTTTTCTTATATTGCTTTACTCTGTATGCGCTGGGGATGTTTATTGTGTGCTTATTGTGTCTTGTAGGCGGGTCACCTCTGACTGTGGTTCTCCCGGCCCTGCCCCTTACCATTCTCCCACCTTCCCTAACGGGCTTTGGGGTGAATCCCAAAAAGGGTGGCTATTGCTAGCTGTGTCCCTGTACTGTCGTTACGCCTGTATCTATTCACCATATGGAGGCTTCCGGGGACGATGTGCTTGGGGTTCCTTCGGGACAAGCCCAGCTGTGTGTTGCGTGTGGGGTATCCGGGGTATCAGGGTGTGTTTGACCTGTGCCCAACATGTACTTGCGCTGCAGCCTGGGTCCTCTGCTGCGGGTCCCGGTGCTGCTCCCCTTTCTGCTTCGCCTACCCCCTCACGCTTGCATCTGACCCCCAGTGCGGGGCACACTAGCGGGGAGTCTCATTATGAATTGGCTTCACGGGTGGCCAGCATTGAAAAGCATATTGCTGGGTCAGCCCCGCGTAAGGCTTCTGCTAAGAAGCGGCATTTATCTCCCGCTGCTTCCCTCTTTCCTGTGGAGGATGAGGGACTTTACTCATTTTCTGGCTTTTACCCCCTCGAGGAGGGGAAATTATTCTCTGATTCAGAATCCTCTGAGGAACAGTCTAAGTTATATGGTGGTACCGGGTCTCCTTTTGGAGAAGACCCATGGTCCTCAGATGACACTGACAGGTTATTGACTCACATTTTTGAAGTGCTTTGTATTTCCCCTCCTGCCGTGGCTCCGCAGCAGCAGGGTGAACTTTTCCATTCTGTTAAACCACGCTTGGAGTTCCCTGAGCAGAATCACTTTAATAATCTGGTGCTCAAGGAGTGGGAACACCCTAGTAAGCTACCTGGGGTGCCCAAGAGCTGGGACAGGAGGTATCCTTTTCCCGCTGATGTGATTAAGCGTTGGTCCTGTCCTCCGGAGGTGGACGCGCCCATCCTAGGGTTGTCTAACACATCAGTCATGCATTCACCTGACACTACTACCCTGCGGGATGGTGATGACCGGCGCTTGGACCAGCTGTCCTGTCATGCTTTTGCTTGTGTGGGGACTGCACTGCGCCCGGCTTGTGCCTCTGCCATAACGGCTATTGCTATTAAAGGGTTGCTTAAGTGTATCATAGATGGGGCCTCTGATGACGCGGGAGGTGAGGATTATCGATCTCTCCTACTTTCTATGAATTTGTTGCATATATCCTTTCTGCCATGGATGATGCCATTAGAATGTGTGGTAGGACTTCTACCCTGTTGGTGGCTATACGACGCTCTGTCTTGCTACGTCAGTGTGTGGATGATAATGCTGCTCTCACTGGTTTTCCCTTTAAGGGGATGCGGCTCTTTGGTGAACGCTTGGACCTGTTTGCCAGGGGTGGTAGGCTACCTCAACGTGGGAGGCCGCCTCGGCCCTTTCGGGGGACCGGTGCTTCTCTCCCCTCCTTCTGCGCTTCCAGGGCTGGTCGAGGAGTTTCCTTTGCTGGGGCATGCAGAGATTATTGGGGCAGGGGTAGAGGATGAGGCCGTCCCGGGCTCTCATGGGGTCCCAAGCTCAAATCCTCCCCCAAGCCCCCTCAGGCATGAGGAGGCGCCCTCACCCATCCGGGTGGGGGGGGGGGGCGGCTTCAGCTCTTTGCTCACGTCTGGAGGCTACGTGTAGCAGACAGATGGATTCAGGAGTTGGTGTCCTCTGGATACAAGATAGTTTGCAGCCTGGCCGCCCCCAAGATTTATCAGATCCCGGATGGCTCAAAACCGTCAGTTCAGGGCTTGCGACTTGCGGTCCAAAACCTTTTGGAGTTGTGGGTCATCTTCCCTGTGCCTCTCAGGGAAAGGGGCAGGGGCTTCTAGTCCAATCTATTCACTGTTCCCAAAAAGGATGGGTCCCTCAGGCCCATTTTGGATTTAAAACACCTCAACAAGTTTGTCAGATCAAGCATTTTCGCATGGAGATCCTACGCTCAGCAGTCGCTACTCTGCGCCTGGGCGACTTCATGACATCAGTAGACATCAAGGACGCTTACCTTCATGTACCAATCTTCCCAGGTCATCAGAAATTTCTCAGGTTTGCTCTGGAGGATCAGCACTACCAATTTGTGGACTTACCTTTCGGTATCACCTCAGCTCCCAGGGTATTCACCAAGGTACTGGCAGGTGTGACGGCTCTGTTGAGAGCTCAGGGCATTCGCATTCTTCCTTATTTGGACGACATTCTGATCTTGTCTCAGTCCTTCCATCAGGCAGAACTGGATACCCAGATGGTGGTGTCCACACTAGAGTCCTTCGGCTGGGTGATCAACCATCCCAAGTCTTTTCTGTTCCCGTCACTGGTGAGGTCCTTTCTGGGCATGACTCTGGATACATCTCAGGTCAAGGGTTTTCTCCCTCAGCAGAAGTTGTAGAGTCTTCAAGCGCAGTCCCAGTTTCTTCTTTCTTGTCCTCATCCCTCCATCCGGCAGGGGATGCAACTGGTGGGCCTGATGGTGTCTTGCTTCGAGGCGGTACCCTATGCTCAGTTTCACATGAGACCTCTTCAGCTACACCTCTTATCAGTGTGGGATCGGGACCCTGTGTCCCTGGGTCAGGTGTTTTTTCTGTCCCCCCTGGCCAGACGGTCCCTCTCGTTGCTGGACTCAAGGAACCTCTTGGTTGGCAGGACCTTTCTGTCCCCTTGCTGGGAGATTGTCACCACAGATGCCAGTCTGACAGGTTGGGGGGGCCCTCAGGATGCCCACACCCCTATCAACATTTTGGAATTGAGGGCAGTAAGGTTGGTTCTCGTCCAATTGACCCCACACCTTCGGGGTCGGGCTGTTCAGATCCGCTCGGACAACCAGACAGCGGTTGCCTACATCAATCATCAGGGAGGGACTCGGAGCAAGCGAGCCCTCAAGGAAGTGTCCCTGATACTGTCCTGGGCGGAAGAGAATGTTCCCTGTATATCGGCAGTTTACATCCCGGGGGTGGAAAACCTGGAGGCAGACTCCTTGAACAGGGGGATGTCTCGGCTGGGGGAGTGGTCCCTCAGCAACAGGGTGTTTCGCTCCCTGTGCTGTCGCTGGGGTCTGCTGGATGTAGATCTGTTTGCGTCCCGTCACAATCACAAGCTTCCATTCTTTGTCTCTCTGTCTCAGGACCCTTTGGCCTTCGCCACGGATGAGCTAGCAATGCCTTGGGAAGGGGTTTCGGCTCTTCTATGTGTTCCCTCCGTTCCCTCTGATGGGCAGGGTGTTGCGCAAGATAGCCCAGGAGGGGGTGCCAGCCATTCTGGTGGCTCCCTGTTGGCCAAGAAGGGTGTGGTTCGCAGACATTGTGCAATTGGCAGTAGATCACTACGTCCTGCCCAAGGATCCAGACCTGCTCACTCAGGGACAGCTGTGCCATCCCAATTTACAAACGCTGGCTTTAACGGCTTGGCTGTTGAAACCTCCATCTTGAGGGAAAAGGGGTTGCCTGCCTCTGTTGTTGATACCATGATTAGGGCTAGGAAGAAGTCCTCGTCCTTTATCTACTACAGGGTCTGGCACGCTTACATTGCCTGGTGTGAGTCCAAATCTCTTCACTGTCGGGTGTTTTCTGTTCCCAGAATTCTGGAATTCTTGCAACATGGTTTGGGATTGGGCCTTCAACTTAGTACCCTCAAAGGTCATGTTTCAGCTTTGGCAATTTTCTTCCAAAAATCTTTTGCCAGTCACCGTTTGGTTAATACTTTTTTCCAGGGGGTTTCTCATGTGCGTCCACCTCGTAAACCTATGTTACCAGTTTGGGATTTAAATCTGGTGTTGTCTGCTCTGCAGGGTCTTCCCTTTGAGCCTATCCGTGAGGCTGCTTTGCCAATTTTGACTCTTAAGGTAGCCTTTTTGGTGGCTATTGCTTCTGTCAGGCGTGTTTCTGAGTTGGTGGCGCTTTCCATCAAACCTCCTTATTTTGAGCGACACCAGGACAAGGTGGTGTTTTGTTTTAAACCAGATTTCTTGCTTAAGGTTGTATCTGCTTTTCATCTCAATCAGGACATTGTCTTGCCGTCCTTGTGCCTAATCCTGCTAATTCCAAGGTGAGGACTCTGCATTCTTTGGATGTGGTCAGGCTTCTGAAATTTTACTTGGTAGCTACTGAATCTTTCAGGAAGACTGATGCTCTTTTTGTTCTTCCTTCTGGTCCTAGGAAGAGTTTGCCTCCGGCTAAGTCCACTATCGGCAAGTGGATTCGTCAGGCGGTGGTGCAAGCCTATTCTGCTAAGGGGAAGGAACCTCCCTTCCTCCTTACTGCTCATTCCACTCGTGCTATTGGTGCCTCTTGGGCCTTTCAGCACCAGGCTTTTGTTGAACAAGTTTGTAAGGCCGCTATTTGGTCTTCTGTTCATACTTTTTCCAAGTTTTACAAGGTTGATGTTAGGGCCTCAACTGACGCTGCTTTTGGCCGCAAAGTTCTGCAGGCAACAGTGGTGCTTTTGCTCTTTGGGGATCCCACCCTACCTTACAGACACTGCTTTTGGATGTCCCAGAAGTAAGGAATTACTGGAACAGGACGTGCTGTATACAATTCTGTGAGTACTCACCTGTAGAATTGATTTTATAGTATACAGCACGTCCTGTTTCACCCCTCCCTTGTTATCATTTTTCCTGGTTACCTCTGTATGGTGATTGTTCAAGTTTATTTTGAGTTCTTATCCATTTTTTTGATTCTCCCGGCTTCTTGTATAACTGCTTGTCAACACTGGAAATTGGTGGGAGGTACTTGGCTATTTATGAGGCCTGGAGTGGCCGCAAGTCTTTCTGCAGTCCGGCGCCACCTTGTGGCGGAATAACCCAGACATAAGGAATTACTGGAACAGGACGTGCTGTATACTATAAAATCAATTCTACATGTGACAATTCACAGAATTGTATTTTTCTGTCCCCCCATCAGATGGAGCTCTGCTAGGAAAAGGTCAGTATCTCTCTAATGCAGGGCTCACTGATGGTGTGAGGGGGGATGTGCAGTAGTTTCCTGTCTTTTTTAATGACCAGAATAAATAATAGGCAATCAAGCGCCATACTGTTGAGCGCTAATTATCAATAGACATAGCGGCGGCATATGATGCTGCGACTCCTCCCACCCGTTTGCTCCAGATGTTGCTGCTATTTTGCCGTGTGCGGGATTCGCTGCTCGATTATTAATGAGGATTCCCGGCTCTGGCAGTTACGGGGGCGTCCATCTTTCATTGCGTAACGCAGGGAATGCTGCGCCCTACCATATCGCTGCAGACGCTTTACACTGCAATTAGGGGCCTTAATGATTGGATAGGCAGGTCTCCTTTTAGTTTGCAGCAAGGCAGGTTTGGGATCTGCTTTTAGTTTGTAGCAAGACTGGCCTGGGTGCTCGTTCAGTTTGTAACAAGGCAGGCTTGGGTCTGCTTTAAGTTTGTAGCAAGCTGGGCCTGGGCCCACTTTTAGTTTGTAGCAAGGCATTGTGGTCCGCTTTTAGTTTGTAGCAAAGCAGGCTTGGGGTCTGCTTCTAGTTTGTAGCCAGGAAGGCTTTGGGTCTGCTTTTAGCTTGTAGCAAGCTGGGCCTGCGTCCGCATTTAGTTTGTAGCAAGGCAGGCCTGGGGTCTGCTTTTAGTTTGTAGCAAGGCAGGCCTGGGGTCCTCTTTTAGTTTGTGGCAAGACAAGCCTGGGGTCTGCTTTTAGTTTGTAGCAAGGCAGGCCTGGGGTCCTCTTTTAGTTTGTGGCAAGACAAGCCTGGGGTCCTCTTTTAGTTTGTGGCAAGACAAGCCTGGGGTCTGCTTTTAGTTTGTAGCAAGGCAGGCCTGGGGTCCTCTTTTAGTTTGTGGCAAGACAAGCCTGGGGTCCTCTTTTAGTTTGTGGCAAGACAAGCCTGGGGTCCTCTTTTAGTTTGTGGCAAGACAAGCCTGGGGTCTGCTTTTAGTTTGTAGCAAGGCAGGCCTGGGGTCTGCTTTTAGTTTGTAGCAAGGCAGGCCTGGGGTCTGCTTTTAGTTTGTAGCAAGGCAGGCCTGGGGTCTGCTTTTAGTTTGTAGCAAGGCAGGCCTGGGGTCTGCTTTTAGTTTGTAGCAAGGCAGGCCTGGGGTCTGCTTTTAGTTTGTAGCAAGACAGGCCTGGGGTCTGCTTTTAGTTTGTAGCAAGGCAGGCCTGGGGTCCTCTTTTAGTTTGTGGCAAGACAAGCCTGGGGTCTGCTTATAGTTTATAGCAAGACAGGCCTGGGGTCTGCTTTTAGTTTATAGCAAGACAGGCCTGGGGTCTGCTTTTAGTTTATAGCAAGACAGGCCTGGGGTCCGATTTTAGTTTGAAGCCAGGAAGGCTTCGGGTCTGCTTTTAGTTTGTAGCAAGCTGGGCCTGCGTCCGCATTTAGTTTGTAGCAAGGCATGCTTGGGGTCTTCTTTTAGTTTGCAGCAAGGCCGCGTAGCATTGCGGGCCTGGGGTCCTCCTTTAGGTTGTAGCATTGCGGGCCTGGGGTCCTCCTTTAGGTTGCAGCACAATGGCCCTGGGGTCCTCTTTTAGATTATAGCACTGAAAGCCTGGGGTCCTTTTTTAGTTTGCAGCACGGTGGGCCTGGGGTCCTCTTTTAGGTTGTAGCATGGTGGGCCTGGGGTCCTCTTTTAGGTTGTAGCATGGTGGGCCTGGGGTCCTCTTTTAGTTTGTGGCAAGACAAGCCTGGGGTCTGCTTATAGTTTATAGCAAGACAGGCCTGGGGTCTGCTTTTAGTTTATAGCAAGACAGGCCTGGGGTCTGCTTTTAGTTTATAGCAAGACAGGCCTGGGGTCCGATTTTAGTTTGAAGCCAGGAAGGCTTCGGGTCTGCTTTTAGTTTGTAGCAAGCTGGGCCTGCGTCCGCATTTAGTTTGTAGCAAGGCATGCTTGGGGTCTTCTTTTAGTTTGCAGCAAGGCCGCGTAGCATTGCGGGCCTGGGGTCCTCCTTTAGGTTGTAGCATTGCGGGCCTGGGGTCCTCCTTTAGGTTGCAGCACAATGGCCCTGGGGTCCTCTTTTAGATTATAGCACTGAAAGCCTGGGGTCCTTTTTTAGTTTGCAGCACGGTGGGCCTGGGGTCCTCTTTTAGGTTGTAGCATGGTGGGCCTGGGGTCCTCTTTTAGGTTGTAGCATGGCAGGCCTGGGGTCCTCTTTTAGGTTTTGCATGGCGGGCCTGGGGTCCTATATTAGGTTGTAGCATGGCGGGCCTGGGGTCCTCTTTTAGGTTGTAGCATGGCGGGCCTGGGGTTCTCTTTTAGGTTGTAGCACAGTGGGCCTGGGATCCGCCTTTAGGTTGTAGCATGGTGGGCCTGAGGTACTCTTTTAGGTTGTAGCATGGCGGGCCTGGGGTCCTCCTTTAGGTTGTAGCATGGCGGGCCTGGGGTCCTCCTTTAGGTTGTAGCATGGCGGGCCTGGGGTCCTCCTTTAGGTTGTAGCATGGCGGGCCTGGGGTCCTCCTTTAGGTTGTAGCATGGCGGGCCTGGGGTCCTCCTTTAGGTTGTAGCACAGCGGGCCTGGGATCCGCCTTTAGGTTGTAGCACAGTGGGCCTGGGATCCTCTATACATCATTACGTTACAGATGCACCATTGCGACCAATTACAGACCGCGCTCCCACACTCTAACTCCTTATGGGTGGAACGCTGTATAATGCTGAGTGCCCAAACTGCAACGCAAATCCCCACTTATTTATCGCAAATCAATTTAACTGATGATGGATTAATGGCTAGGGTGAGGGGTTTAGGTGAGCAGCTGGGGAGGTGGGCAGGTGCAGAAGGGAGCGATTAGGTTAGGGGTTTATTTGAGCAACTGGGGAGGTGAGCGGCTGGGGAGCTGCTAGGCGAGGGGTTTAGATCAGCAGCTGGGGAGGGGGGGCGGGACTAGGTGTGTGGCTGCAGAGGGTGGCTTGGGGGAGGGGTTTAGATCAGGCACCAGAAGAAGGTGAGTGAAACTGGCAATCGGGGGGGGGGTCCCAATTCGGGATGCCCCAAGGGGCACTACTCGGACGGCCCTGGACTCTTTTAAACTCCAGGACCTCTGATGTTCCACTTTAAGGGTTGATGTCACAGTGTACCAACTAACACCCCTCAATAAAAAAAAAAACCCTTTCATCAACGTTCCACACACAGCCTGATGCAAAAAAGGGGCGGAGACAGGTCCACCTATCGAATCTAAAACCAAGTGGTCGTGAATATATTTAACCAGGGTCTGGCTGCAACAGCCACAACTTTATTTAGCAGGGTTACTGGATAATACTAGCAAAGTCTTCTCTACGTCTGCCAGTCATCTTATCTGTCCACCGGCGGCCGCACTGGGTTTTGAACCACTTTAAGTGTTGATGTCACAGTGCACCCACTTACACCCCTCAATCAAGATAGGGGGAAAAAAAAACCTTGAATTTGTCACACAGTCTGATGCCAAAGGGGGTGGAGACAGGACCACCTATCGAAGTGGTCGTGAATACGTTAAACCAGGGTCTGGTTGCAGGAGAGAGGCAACAACCGCAACTTTATTTATCAGGATAACTGGTAAACAGCGATTTCTCTTTACACTTGAACCAGCAGTCCCCTGATAAAGGTTCCTCCAACAACCGACTCACATTACATATTAAATACTAGCAAAGTCTTCTCCACGTCTGCCGTTCATCTTATCTAGCGGCCGTGCTGGGTTTTGGTCCGCTTTAAGGGTTGATGTCACAGTGTACCCATTTACACCCCTCAATCGAGATAGGGAAAAAAAATCCTTTCATCCACATTTTTCACACACTCATAGTCTGATGCAAGAGGGGGCGGAGACTGGACCACCTATCGAAGCTAAAACGAAGTGGTCTTGAATACGTTAAACCAGGGTCTGGTTGCAAGAGGGAGACAACATCCACACACCGTTTTTGGTCCACTTTAAGGGTTGATGTCACAGTGTAGCCACTTACACCCCTCAATCGAGACTTTGCTGGATAATACTAGCAAAGTCTTCTCTACGTCTGCCATTCATCTTATCTGACCACCGGCGGCTGCACTGGGTTTTGGACCACTTTATGGGTTGATGTCACAATGTACCCACTTACACCCCTCAATTGAGATAGCAAAAAAACCCTTTCATCCACGTTTGTCACACACACACAGTCTAATGCAAGAGGGGCAGAGACGGGACCAACTATCGAAGCTAAAACGAAGTGGTCATGAATACGTTAAACCAGGGTATGGCTGCAGGAGAGAGGCAACAACCGCAACTTTATTTATCAGGATAACTGGTAAACAGCGATTTCTCTTTACACTTGAACCGGCAGTCCCCTGACGAAAGTTCCTACAACAACCGACTCACATTGGATAATCCTAGCAAAGTGTTCTCTACGTCTGCCGTTCATCTTATCTGACCACTGGCGGCCGTGCTGGGTTTTGGTCCACTTTAAGGGTTGATGTCACAGTGTACCCACTTACACCCCTCAATCGAGATAGGGGGAAAAAAACTTTCATCCACGTTTTTCACAAACAGTCTGATTCAAGAGGAGCGGAGGCTGGACCACCTATCGAGGCTAAAACCAAGTGGTCGTAAATACGTTAAACCAGGGTCTGGTTGCAGGAGAGAAGCAACAACCACAACTTTATTTATCAGGATAACTGGTAAACAGCAATTTCTCTTTACACTTGAACTGGCAGTCCCCTGATGAAAGTTCCTCCAACAACCGACTTGCGTTGGATAATAAATACTAGCAAAGCCTTCTCTACGTCTGCCGTTCATCTTATCTGACCACCGGCGGCCGCCGGTGGTCAGATAAGATGAATGGCAGACTTAGAGAAGGCTTTGCCTGTTTATAACAAATCTAAACGTGTCCGTCCACTTCTGACCGGACGACAGCTTTAAGGCTCTTCAAAGATTGAAGAGCGGTTGGGTCTGGAGTCCTCCCTTAAGCTGTACAAACCCCTTCCTTCTGTTGTCACCGGGGAATCGGACGCACTGATTGGATTTCTGACAGCTAACATGCGGCACTGGGGGGGGGGGGAGGATGAAATGCGTCCCGCTATGGACCTGTCACCGCGGCCGGCGGTCAGCTGCCAGGGGAAGTAATTGCATGTCCTGATCTCTTCCTCAGGATCCCGGGGAGGCTCAATGACAGACGGACGCCGCTCGGGGAACTGAACTGGATCTTCACCGCCATTACGGACACAATCGCCTGGAACGTCCTGCCCAGAGGTAGTGAGACACACAAAGCTCGGAGGCTGAGGTTAATAGGCAGGGACGGCACTGGCCGAATTTAACCCCGTATCCTGCATAGTGAAGATGAGAGGTTTAATGGCCACTGATGGTGTAGCTTCAGTCTAGGTTTGGGATCGCTGTAGCGTTAGTCTAGGTTTGGGATCGCTGTAGCGTTAGTCTAGGTTTGGGATCGCTGTAGCTTCAGTCTAGGTGTTTGGGATTGCTGTAGCTTCAGTCTAGGTGTTTGGGATCGCTGTAGCGTTAGTCTAGGTTTGGGATCGCTGTAGCGTTAGTCTAGGTTTGGGATCGCTGTAGCGTTAGTCTAGGTTTGGGATCGCTGTAGCGTTAGTCTAGGTTTGGGATCGCTGTAGCTTCAGTCTAGGTGTTTGGGATCGATGTAGCTTCAGTCTAGGTTTGGGATTGCTGTAGCTTCAGTCTAGGTTTGAGATTGCTGTAGATTCAGTCTAGGCTTGGAATCAGTCTAGGTTTGAGATCGTTGCAGCTTCAGTCTAGGCTTGGAATCAGTCTAGGTTTGGGATCGCTGTAGCACCAGTCTAGGTTTGGAATCGCTGTAGCCTCAGTCTAGGTTTAAGTTCGCTATGGGTTCAGTCTAGGGTTGGGATCAGTCTAGGTTTGGGGCCACTGTAGCATCAGTCTAGGTTTGGGATCGCTGTAGCTTCAGTCTAGGTTTGGGATCGCTGTGGCTTCAGTCTAGGCTTGGAATCAGTCTAGGTTTGGGATCGCTGTAGCTTCAGTCTAGGTTTGGGATCAGTCTAGGTTTGGGATCGCTGTAGCTTCAGTCTAGGTTTGGGATCAGTCTAGGTTTGGGATCGCTGTAGCTTCAGTCTAGGTTTGGGATCAGTCTAGGTTTGGGATCGCTGTAGCTTCAGTCTAGGTTTGGGATCAGTCTAGGTTTGGGATCGCTGTAGCTTCAGTCTAGGTTTGGGATCAGTCTAGGTTTGGGATCGCTGTAGCTTCAGTCTAGGTTTGGGGCCACTGTGGCATCAGTCTAGGTTTGGGATTGCTGTAGCTTCAGTCTAGGTTTGGGATCGCTGTAGCTTCAGTCTAGGTTTGGGATCGCTGTAGCTTCAGTCTAGGTTTGGGATCGCTGTAGCTTCAGTCTAGGTTTGGGATCAGTCTAGGTTTGGGATCGCTGTAGCTTCAGTCTAGGTTTGGGATCACTGTAGCTTCAGTCTAGGTTTGGGATCGCTGTAGCATTAGTCTAGGGTTGGGATTGCTGTAGCTTCAGTCTAGGTTTGGGATCAGTCTAGGTTTGGGATCAGTCTAGGTTTGGGATCAGTCTAGGGTTGGGATCAGTCTAGGGTTGGGATCAGTCTAGGGTTGGGATTAGTCTAGGGTTGGGATCGCTGTAGCTTCAGTCTAGGTTTGGGATCAGTCTAGGGTTGGGATCAGTCTAGGGTTGGGATCAGTCTAGGGTTGGGATCAGTCTAGGTTTGGGATCGCTGTAGCTTCAGTCTAGGTTTGGGATCAGTCTAGGTTTGGGATCGCTGTAGCATCAGTCTAGGTTTGGGATCGCTGTAGCATCAGTCTAGGTTTGGGATCGCTGTAGCATCAGTCTAGGTTTGGGATCGCTGTAGCATCAGTCTAGGTTTGGGATCGCTGTAGCATCAGTCTAGGTTTGGGATCGCTGTAGCGTCAGTCTGTTTGGGATCAGTCTAGGTTTGGGATCGCTGTAGCTTCAGTCTAGGTTTTGGATCAGTCTAGGTTTGGGATCGCTGTAGCTTCAGTCTATGTTTGGGATCAGTCTAGGTTTGGGATCGCTGTAGCTACAGTCTATGTTTGGGATCAGTCTAGGTTTGGGGCCACTGTGGCATCAGTCTAGGTTTGGGATTGCTGTAGCTTCAGTCTAGGTTTGGGATCGCTGTAGCTTCAGTCTAGGTTTGGGATTGCTGTAGCTTCAGTCTAGGTTTGGGATTGCTGTAGCTTCAGTCTAGGTTTGGGATTGCTGTAGCTTCAGTCTAGGTTTGGGATCGCAGTAGCTTCAGTCTAGGTTTGGGATCGCAGTAGCTTCAGTCTAGGTTTGGGATCGCAGTAGCTTCAGTGTAGGTTTGGGATCGCAGTAGCTTCAGTCTAGGTGTTTGGGATTGCTGTAGCTTCAGTCTAGGTGTTTGGGATCGCTGTAGCGTTAGTCTAGGTTTGGGATCGCTGTAGCGTTAGTCTAGGTTTGGGATCGCTGTAGCGTTAGTCTAGGTTTGGGATCGCTGTAGCGTTAGTCTAGGTTTGGGATCGCTGTAGCTTCAGTCTAGGTGTTTGGGATCGATGTAGCTTCAGTCTAGGTTTGGGATTGCTGTAGCTTCAGTCTAGGTTTGAGATTGCTGTAGATTCAGTCTAGGCTTGGAATCAGTCTAGGTTTGAGATCGTTGCAGCTTCAGTCTAGGCTTGGAATCAGTCTAGGTTTGGGATCGCTGTAGCGCCAGTCTAGGTTTGGAATCGCTGTAGCCTCAGTCTAGGTTTAAGTTCGCTATGGGTTCAGTCTAGGGTTGGGATCAGTCTAGGTTTGGGGCCACTGTAGCATCAGTCTAGGTTTGGGATCGCTGTAGCTTCAGTCTAGGTTTGGGATCGCTGTGGCTTCAGTCTAGGCTTGGAATCAGTCTAGGTTTGGGATCGCTGTAGCTTCAGTCTAGGTTTGGGATCAGTCTAGGTTTGGGATCGCTGTAGCTTCAGTCTAGGTTTGGGATCGCTGTGGCTTCAGTCTAGGCTTGGAATCAGTCTAGGTTTGGGATCGCTGTAGCCTCAGTCTAGGTTTGGGATCGCTGTAGCTTCAGTCTAGGTTTGGGATCAGTCTAGGTTTGGGATCGCTGTAGCTTCAGTCTAGGTTTGGGATCACTGTAGCTTCAGTCTAGGTTTGGGATCGCTGTAGCATTAGTCTAGGGTTGGGATTGCTGTAGCTTCAGTCTAGGTTTGGGATCAGTCTAGGGTTGGGATCAGTCTAGGGTTGGGATCAGTCTAGGGTTGGGATCAGTCTAGGGTTGGGATTAGTCTAGGGTTGGGATCGCTGTAGCTTCAGTCTAGGTTTGGGATCAGTCTAGGGTTGGGATCAGTCTAGGGTTGGGATCAGTCTAGGGTTGGGATCAGTCTAGGTTTGGGATCAGTCTAGGTTTGGGATCGCTGTAGCTTCAGTCTAGGTTTGGGATCAGTCTAGGTTTGGGATCGTTGTAGCTTCAGTCTAGGTTTGGGATCGCTGTAGCATCAGTCTAGGTTTGGGATCGCTGTAGCATCAGTCTAGGTTTGGGATCGCTGTAGCATCAGTCTAGGTTTGGGATCGCTGTAGCATCAGTCTAGGTTTGGGATCGCTGTAGCGTCAGTCTGTTTGGGATCAGTCTAGGTTTGGGATCGCTGTAGCTTCAGTCTAGGTTTTGGATCAGTCTAGGTTTGGGATCGCTGTAGCTTCAGTCTATGTTTGGGATCAGTCTAGGTTTGGGATCGCTGTAGCTACAGTCTATGTTTGGGATCAGTCTAGGTTTGGGGCCACTGTGGCATCAGTCTAGGTTTGGGATTGCTGTAGCTTCAGTCTAGGTTTGGGATCGCTGTAGCTTCAGTCTAGGTTTGGGATTGCTGTAGCTTCAGTCTAGGTTTGGGATTGCTGTAGCTTCAGTCTAGGTTTGGGATTGCTGTAGCTTCAGTCTAGGTTTGGGATCGCAGTAGCTTCAGTCTAGGTTTGGGATCGCAGTAGCTTCAGTCTAGGTTTGGGATCGCAGTAGCTTCAGTGTAGGTTTGGGATCGCAGTAGCTTCAGTCTAGGTTTGGGATCGCAGTAGCTTCAGTCTAGGTTTGGGATCGCAGTAGCTTCAGTCTAAGTTTGGGAT
The DNA here is from genome assembly GCA_027917425.1 of Gastrophryne carolinensis. NCBI lineage: Eukaryota > Metazoa > Chordata > Amphibia > Anura > Microhylidae > Gastrophryne > Gastrophryne carolinensis. The sequence continues at coordinate 193,636,274 of CM051243.1, forward strand.
CGCTGTAGCTTCAGTCTAGGTTTGGGATCGCTGTAGCTTCGTCTAGGTTTGGGATCGCTGTAGCCTTATTCTAGGTTTGGGATCGCTGTAGCTTCAGTCTAGGTTTGGGATCGCTGTAGCCTTATTCTAGGTTTGGGATCGCTGTAGCTTCAGTCTAGGTTTGGGATCGCTGTAGCCTTATTCTAGGTTTGGGATTGCTGTAGCCTTATTCTAGGTTTGGGATCGCTGTAGCTTCAGTCTAGGTTTGGGATCGCTTTAGCTTCAGTCTAGGTTTGGGATCGCTGTAGCTTCAGTCTAGGTTTGGGATCGCTGTAGCTTTTGGCTGCTGACTTTCCTTTTTTTTCTCCCAGATCTGTTCCAGAAACTCTTCCGCCAGGACTTACTGGTCGCCAGCCTTTTCCGCAACTTCCTGTTGGCCGAGCGGATAATGAGGTCCTATAACTGTACTCCGGTCAGCAGTCCCCGCCTGCCCCCGACGTACATGCACGCCATGTGGTGAGTATTTAAGGGGGTTCCTGGGTAATCTGTTGTAAGGAAGGTTTATTTGGTTTAAAGTGGACCAAAACCAAGGATTTTGACTATCCTGGGTTTTGGTCCACTACCCTGGGGCACCCCGATCAGGGGAGCCCCACTTAGTGCTGCCTTAAAGCCCCTGAGGTGAGCAATACGCAGTGATGTGAGGTTTGTGGCTGGTGACACCTGCTGGTCGGGATCAGTGTCGCATCCAGACGCGGCCTTAATGATTTTTTTTTTATCATTTTTCTTAGAAGTCTTTAAAGGAGATTTACCTTTAATCTTGGTGAGTGCCGGCCGATCCGCTGTCACTCGCCCCCGCCAATGTCACCTTGAGAGGAGGAAGTACAGCGACCCATTTAGAGCCGCTTATCACGGGGTCTGACTGTCATCCTGTGAGGCAGAGGAGAGGGGTCCTGGTAGGCTTCGGGTATGACCAAGCCTGGCTTACCTAAAGGAGAACTTCGGTGTGTCTCATCCACCTCACCGTTAGGCAGAGTAGGGGGGTTTATTACAGGGTTCACATCGACTTCCTCCCAGAGACCCCTGAGGTTGTCAGGGGAGGTGGGGATGTCATAAACAAATAAAAGGAAGGGGAGATTCCACTATTGCATAGCCTGTGCACTGCCTCCAGTATTATGGGCGTCCCACAAACCGCAATCAATACCTAATAACAAACACTAAGAAAACAAGGTTTAGCGTGGGACTGGCACAAAATTGCTGAAAAGTCAATGACTTTATATGTAAAAAACATATAAAGTGAATGATATACAAAAGCTTTAATGGTTATCATAAAGTGAATGATATACAAAAGCTTTAATGGTTATCAAAATGCACAAACACATTATACCAACAGTTGAGTAAAAAACATATAAAGTGATTTAAAACACGGGGGCCCCCCCCATCCATGCAGCCACAGCCACACAGTCACGCCACCGCCACTCCACACCTCACAGCTCACTGGCCTAGTTTGCAGAGATCCCGAAAGTAAGACACCCCGTCCGGGGACTATAATGGTCTCTATAGGCGCTGTTTGCCGGTATCTGGCCAGTTAGGGTGAATAAAAGGGGAAACAGGATCCAAATATGGCTTCCAAGTGGGTTCCAGGGTGTGCGCCTCAAGTCCACAGTGATAATAAGTACTCGCTAGGGAATCCAAAGATTATGTCACAAATGGTTCTGTGGACCGGTCCGAGTGTTCAGCACAAACTCCCGCCCAAAAATGGAAGACGGTACTTAGCTTGATTCTGGCGCCGCAGCGCATCCACGTTTCACCACCGCAGGGTACAAAGAGATACAGGCCGCCTGTCACAGACCTCACGCCAACCTAACAGTCCACCGCTGGCATAGGACACACTGAACACAGCACGTGCAGGCACCGAGCATTGGAGGCTGGGGAGCGGGGAGCGCGGGTTGGCCGTCCGTCCGCCGACACGTGTTTCGCTCCGCCCACCGGAGCTTCGTCAGGGTGGGGATGTCCATAGAGCTCTGATTAAGCAGACTGGGGACCATAAAGCAGGGCGCACAGCCACTTCCTCCCAGATACCCCTGAAGTTGTCGGGGTGGGTCCATATAGCTCTTCATAATTAAACAGACCGAGGACCATAAAGCAGGACGCACAGCCACTTCCTCCCGGGAACCTCCATCCACAATTGTTACTTGTTTAATCATGGGGCTCTTTTTTCTTACCCCTCACAGGCAAGCGTGGGACCTGGCGGTTGACATTTGCCTCTCTCAGTTGCCAACCATCATTGAGGAGGGCACAGCATTCCGGGTAAGTAGAACCCTAATTTACCCTAATGTACCATAAAGCCTACCTACCCCTCTGTGCTGGTTATGTGCGTTGCGCCTGCTCTGTACCTAATGGACGTTGCGTCTTCTCTTTCCAGCACAGCCCGTTCTTTGCCGAGCAGCTGACTGCGTTTCAGGTCTGGCTGACCATGGGGGTGGAGAACAGGAACCCTCCGGAACAACTGCCAATCGTCCTGCAGGTAAGTGGCCTGAATCCTCTCCTGCATCCTTGTGTTTATCCGGTCCATAAGGGGTTATTAAAGTGGATCCAAATCCTCGGCCATCGGCCCAGAAAATTCCAGGGCTAGATTCTCTGCCCCTCGGGGATGCCCCTCTGTGTGAAACTTCCCAGGGTCGCCTGAAAGCTCAACACAAGCAAAGAAAAAGGGAACCCCACTGTTCCCAAACCGTTTATCCTCAGAAAAGGCACCACTACTCTAGTAAATAGTTGATAATGATTAATTTTATTTATCAAAAATATTTACTGTATATACACATAAAGACACACACATTAAAAACCTTCTTTTAAAAAACATATACACATAATCCTAGGAGGAAAGAACAAAAGGGGAGGAAGGGGAGAAGGGGGGGGGGGAGCACTACAAAAACCCCCCTATAAAGGAGGTGGTGGGCGTTATATTGCGGGTGTATTGCAGGTGTTCCCATTTGTCCTGGAGAAGTGACGTGTCGTCGTCACGCAACGCGTCGACAACACACATGTGCGGGTAAGGGGGGTGAGTTGATGGCCATTATGGTGATGTGAGTGACCTGTTTATTATTGTTGTCTGTTTTTGGTTTCCTGGCTGTCTTCTTTCAATGTATTTTTCACTATAAGCACTAAGCACTTTAAAAGAATTATTGGCACAAGGAATATTTAAGATATTGATGAGTTTAACACTATTAATTATCATGTCAGCAGGACCAGCATGCATTTATTATCGATCATTAATTTATAATTGCAATATAACGCCCACCACCTCCTTTTTAGGGGGGTTTTTGCGGTGCTCCTCCCCCCCCCCCCCCTTCTCCCCTTTTGTTCTTTCCTCCTAGGATTATGTGTATATGTTTTTTAAAAGAAGGTTTTTAAAATGTGTGTCTTTATGTGTATATACAGTAAATATTTTTGATTAAATAAAATTAATCATTATCAACTATTTACTAGAGTAGTGGTGCCTTTTTCTGAGGATAAAATGTTTGGGAACAGTGGGGTTCCCTTTTTCTTTGCTTATATTAGCAGGGTGCATTGGCACACCCATCCTCTATTGAGCACACATAGATTATTTTGTAGCTGGTGCAGGTTTTCCTTCTTTGGTTATGAAATCTCAACACCTTTTCCGGTCAAGCGGCCGCATCCCCGCTATCCCTCTAGTAGTGCGCGTGGCCAAACCAGGCCGTGAATGGCCGACGCGGTCACGCTCCGTTAGAGGGAAGCGGAGGATGCTGCCGCCGGCTTGCTTGGAGCTGCTGGCCTTAGACGAAGGCTTAGACGACTTGACATCAGCGGCTCTGAACGTGCTGATTGGGCGAGAGGCCGCACATGCGCCATAGGACCGGGAAGAGGTGAGTTGGCATCGGCGAACTGGGGGGTTTCACGCAGCGGGGCATTTTGGATGTCCCTGGGGGAGGGAATCGATTGGCCCGGGAATCTTATAGACCGGGAATCTATAGGGTTCTATCGACCGATCGATAGAACCTTATAGATTCCCGGACCAATCGCGCTGGGTTTTGGTCCAACGCTCCGGTGTTTGTCACTTGTCGCGGTGCACTCGCTTCTATCGTTCTATGATTTGTTCCCTCACCCTCCAGCTGCTGCGGCCTCATAAATTATTGGCTTCTCCATGCTCAGGAATTGGGAGGAGGCCGCTGTATGTCTCCGTAATGAAGATCCGGACGCACTCTCTCTATTCCCCCGCTCATTTCCTATGGCGGCCTCCCGTGAGATGCGCGGTATTACGGTTAATCCGCAGCTCTCCCAGGCGGTCGCCCTCTTATAACGGATAAGGGTTTTTTGTGCGGCAGAAAAGTCTGCGCGCAACTTGTGATGTACGGCTTCGTATTCGCGTTTTCCATTCGACGTTCCCTGTGGAGGATTCCGGATGAGAGGCTTCGGCAGCCACGCCTCCGCCCGGCTTTCCATCCGTTATCACGTGCAGCAGGTTCTGTCCTGACCCAAAGTCGTGGCGTCCTCGGAGGACGTCGGAAGCATGCTCGTAGCCGCTCCCCTACGGGTTCTGCGCCGCGCGGAGCTTGGGTACTGAGAAAAGGAGCTTCTTTCTGGGAGGCGCGTGGGGCAATCTGTACATTGTGGCCTCAACTGATGTCACCGAGAACTCTCGGTACGTTTCCTTAAAGTGGACCAAAACCCTCAGTGATCTATAAGATTCCAGGGCCGCTTGATTCCCTCCCCCCCGGAGCATCCAAAATCGGGATGCCCCGCTGTGTGAACCCCCCCAGGTCCTCCAGAAACTCGCCTTCTTTCCCCGTGCCGCGGCCGCATATCCGCTATCCCTCTAGCAGGAAGCGTGCCAGGCATTTGTGAATGGCCGGCGCGGTTTTGCTTCCTGTTAGAGGGTAACGGGGGATGCGGCTTCCAGCACGCTCGGATCTGCTCGCCTTAGAAGGTGCGGGAGAGGATCAGAGCGCGCTGATTGGACCACCGGCCACCCATGCGCCGTAGGACCAGGAAGAGGTGAGTTTGTTCGGGCGGCCTGGGTGGTTTCACACATTGTGGCATCACCGATCGGGGTGCCCCAGGGGCAAGGACCAAAACCCAGGATAGTCAAAATCCTGGGTTTTGGTCCACTTTAAAGCGGAGCGGATAAAAACCCATCTGGAAATCTTAAACGATTCCAGGGCCGGCCGCTTGCCTCTCCTTGTGGCCACTGGCCTGCACCTTTGTGAAACCCCCCAGGGGTGCTGCAGCACTTACCTCTTCCTGGTGTTCCCTCATCGATGTAAACCAGGGCGACTGCATTACCTCCTCCTAGGGGCATCCAAATTCAGAATGCCCCGCTGTCTAAAAACCCCTCAGGTCGCCCAGTAAACTCACCTTCCCCCCCTGATCCAACGGCGCATGTGCAAGCCGCATCCCTGCTATCTCTCTAGCAGGGCGCGTGTCCGCACCAGGCATTTGTGAATGGCCGCTGCAGGCAGGGAAGCAGGGGATGCGGCTGCCAGCGAGCTCGGATCCGCTGGCCTTAGACGAAGGGGTGGGAGCGGATCCGAGCGCGTTGATTGGACTAGCGGCCGCGCATGTGCCGTAGGACCGGGAAGAGGTGATGCACAACAATGCATCTGAACACATTAAAGGAAAAAGGATCTTAAAAAAGATAAATAATTAAATAACCACACAATAGCTTCTAACATGTGTATAAATAATGTGGCGATAGAAAAAGGAAAAAATATCTGCCTTTCTTTTAAATTGTATAATGACAATGGCTCAGTCCATTTGCTGAATAGGGGGATCTGCTGGGTTGTATTTAGTGAGCTGCTTCATTTAGCCCACTGGTCTCCTAGCAACACTTTACCTCAGAGGCTGACACTGTAATCAGTGGTAACGGCTGTGTGTGTGTGAGGTGAGACCAGGTGACTCAAATGTGTAAAATCTATACAAAATAAACTAAACTGACTGAAAATTACTGAAATTCTTCTTTGAATAACTGTGCAGGAAAATCTAAAGGTATTAAAGTGGAACAAAACCCTGAGTGGCCGACCCTGAAGTCTATAAGACCCGGCCATTGACCTTCCCCCTTGGGGATTCTAAATCAGGATGCCCCACTGTGTGAAACGACCCCTGGATAACCACAGATCCCCCCATTTTTCTGGCGCGCTCACGCAGATAGTCATTTAGACAGGTCGGGCGGCCAGGAAGGTTACTGCTCAGGCTCCCCACCTGCGTGCAAACAGAGCCAGCCAAGCAAACAGAGCTGATTGGATGAGAGCCCGCGCATGCGCTGTGGGACAGGGAAAGGTACGTTTTCACAGGCGAATTTGGGGATTTCACATGTCAGGGCATCCCAAGTCGGGATGCCCCTAGGGGCACAAAACAAAACTCCAGATAGTGAAAATCCTGGGTTCGACTTTGCTCAAAACACACAAAGCTGAAAGAAAGATCATATGGAAAAATGAAAAATAAGAATATGAAAGAGAAAATGGTAAACTGAAAGATTCTGCAGCAGAGCCAACATGAAGGGAAAACTGTCAAAATCAGCTAAATGACTTCTAGAGCTTTTCTCTCTGTTTTAGATATATGAGTTCTGGCCAGGCAATGTTGCAATGTTGTTATCTTATGCTGGACGGCTGCCAGCACTGAACAGCTGATACTCTGATACATTGTTTCACCCCTCTCCTCAGCGTGGAACAGGCCAGAGTGTTGGGACCCGACACTGACAAGACATAAACATGAGCTATTAGTCTCCAGCTGCACAACACACACATCATTTTTTTCTAAATTTGTAATTCTTACTCCTAACACCTACCTACATTCAAAGTACCATTTAAATATAAGTCACCAAGAAAAATTCGCGATACTGCTCCTTTAAAGCTGAAATAAACCCCATCCTGGAATCTAAAAGATTCGAGGACCGGCCGCTGGCTTCCCTCTCGGGATGCCCCACTGTGTTAAAACGTCCCAGGAACGCTGCTGTTTACTCACCTTCCCCCTCGTTCCTGCAGCTCACGCACAGACTCTCACACAGTGACGCCCATCTGCCGGGACTATGCCGTTTGGCTCCCGTTGTTCTCAATGGGGAGCACGCCATGCTGTTTCCCCTGCATCCCCCGTGGCATAAAGAGAAAAAAATGCACTGTGATTTATGAGTATGCAGTAGGGGGCATCCCACGCCCCTATACAGTCAGCAAAAACAGTTCAAGGGTCAGCACTCCTTAAAATCAATGTTTATTAAGTCAAAAACAGCCATAAAAACACATCACCAGACCCCGATCCTACATAATGCAATTCTTACGCGTTTCGGACACCGCCTGGTCCTTAGTCATAGAATCCCCAGTAGCATGCGCACACTCCGGCCCCAGTCATTCCGATAGGCAGATTCCAGGGCCACCTGATTCCCATCCAGATTCAGAATGCCCCGCTGTCTAAAAACCCCTCAGGTCGCCAAGTAAACTCACCTTCTCTCCTGATCCAAGGGCGCACGCCTCCGCCGCCTCTACCTTTAGCAGGACGTACTCCCATGCCAGGCATTTGTGAATGGCCGGCGTGGGCACACTCCCTGTTACAGGGTAGGGTGGGATGCGGTTGACTGGAGTCGAGTCTTGGAAGAGTCTTAGGCGAATGACCGGGAGCAGATTCAAGCTCACTGATTGGATGAGAGGCCGCACATGCGCCATAGGATCGGGGAAAGGTGAGTTAGCCTGGGCGACCTGGGGGGGTTTCACACAGCAGGGCATCCCGATCGGGTGCTCAGAGGGCACGGACTAATCTGCCCCCCTCACAATATCGTGCTGGGAGCATTTACAGCCTATTGATACTACTGCTAGAATGAAGATAAGGGCAAAAACAAGTTAACTATCTCCCAATGTTTCCTTTGAAGCCATCACAGCCATCACTGTGAGTAAATTTATCCAACTCATTACCAAGGGGAGTGGATACATGTTTTTTGATTAAGGACCTATTGTCCGAAACGCGTTGGCGTTAGGGCCCATCTTTTTTCTATTCTGTGACCTGTTGGATTAATGATTTTAATGGAAGAAAATTAAAGCAGAAGATTTTACAACATTTACAGGCTGGCTCAATATTTCTTACTTTTTTTTTAAGATTGGTCGACTTTAAAGTGGACCAAACCCCTGGATTTATTTTTTCCCCAGGTTTCGCTCGGGTTTGGGATGCCTCACTGTGTGAAACGCAGAGCTCACTCACCTCTCCCCGAGCCCACGGCAATCAGTTTCTCTCACTGCGCATATTACTATGTGGCTAGAGAAGCTGAATGGAATCCTAGTTGTACTTGTGCACGGCATCACTCGGCTGTGCGCGGCCATGCACAGCCATTAAGTTGTGGCGGGTGGGGAAAGTGACAAGCCGAGACAAGTGATGCCGGCACCGTGAGCTTGGGTGGGGAAAGGTAAGGTTATCGGGTGCCCTGGGGAGGGGTTTACACAGCGGGGCATCCCAAACTGGAGTAAGCCCATCCCGGAGTATCATAGACGCCAGCGTGGGTTTAGGTCCACCTAAAGCTGCCTTACAGGCAGAGTGTTATCACGGCATTGTAGGTGGCTTTATTGAGGGGTGAGCGGACAGATTTTCAGTTGTGGTTTCTCTCTCGTTCAGGTGTTGCTGAGCCAGGTTCATCGACTCCGAGCCCTGGACCTGCTGGGAAGGTTCCTAGACCTGGGGCCCTGGGCGGTCAGCCTGGTAAGTGTCTCCATTCAATATTAGTGGACGATTCAGAGCCAGGTGAGTATTCTCGCTCCTTTTTTAGGAGAGGAAACTGCCATTGACTTTCATTGTCTATTGGATGTAAATCGACCCCAGTGAAAGTCAATGGCGGTTTTCTCTCCTGTAAAAGGGAGCGAGAATTATCATTCCTTGTATAGGAGTAGAAACTGCCATTGACTTTTATTGCCTACCTTGGGGCTGATTCAGAGCCCTGCATTGTGTTGCCTTCCCCTGTCCTGCCTTGTGTTGCCTTCCCTTGTCCTGCCTTGTGTTGCCTTCCCTTGTCCTGCCTTGTGTTGCCTTCCCCTGTCCTGCCTTGTGTTGCCTTCCCCTGTCCTGCCTTGTGTTGCCTTCCCTTGTCCTGCCTTGTGTTGCCTTCCCCTGTCCTGCCTTGTGTTGCCTTCCCCTGTCTTGCCTTATGTGGCCTTCCCCTGTCCTGCCTTGTGTTGCCTTCTCTTGTCCCACCTTGTGTTGCCTTCCCTTATCCCGCCTTGTGTTGCCTTCCCTTGTCCTGCCTTGTGTTGCCTTCCCTTGTCCTGCCTTGTGTTGCCTTCCCTTGTCCTGCCTTGTGTTGCCTTCCCTTGTCCTGCCTTGTGTTGCCTTCCCTTGTCCTGCCTTGTGTTGCCCTCCCTTATGTTGCCTTCCCTTGCCTTCCCTTGTCCTGCCTTCCCTTGTCCTGCCTTGTGTTGCCTTCCCTTGTCCTGCCTTGTGTTGCCTTCCCTTGTCCTGCCTTGTGTTGCCTTCCCTTGTCCTGCCTTGTGTTGCCTTCCTTTGTCCTGCCTTGTGTTGCCTTCCCTTGTCCTGCCTTGTGTTGCCTTCCCTTGTCCTGCCTTGTGTTGCCTTCCCTTGTCCTGCCTTGTGTTGCCTTCCCTTGTCCTGCCTTGTGTTGCCTTCCCTTGTCCTGCCTTGTGTTGCCTTCCCTTGTCCTGCCTTGTGTTGCCTTCCCTTGTCCTGCCTTGTGTTGCCTTCCCTTGTCCTGCCTTGTGTTGCCTTCCCTTGTCCTGCCTTCCCTTGTCCTGCCTTGTGTTGCCTTCCCTTGTCCTGCCTTGTGTTGCCTTCCCTTGTCCTGCCTTGTGTTGCCTTCCCTTGTCCTGCCTTGTGTTGCCTTCCCTTGTCCTGCCTTGTGTTGCCTTCCCTTGTCCTGCCTTGTGTTGCCTTTCCTTGTCCTGCCTTGCGTTCCCTTTCCTTGTCCTGCCTTATGTTGCCTTCCCTTGTCCTGCCTTGTGTTGTCTTCCTTTGTCCTGCCTTGTGTTGCCTTCCCTTGTCCTGCCTTGTGTTGCCTTCCCTTGTCCTGCCTTGTGTTGCCTTCCCTGGTCCTGCCTTGTCTTGCCTTCCCCCGTCCTGCCTTGTCTTGCCTTCCCCTGTCCTGCCTTGTCTTGCCTTCCCCTGCCTTGTCTTGCCTTCCCCTGCCTTGTCTTGCCCTCCCCTGCCTTGTCTTGCCTTCCCCTGCCTTGTCTTGCCTTCCCCTGCCTTGTCTTGCCTTCCCCTGCCTTGTCTTGCCTTCCCCTGCCTTGTCTTGCCTTTCCTTGTCCTGCCTTGCGTTGCCTTCCCTTGTCCTGCCTTGCGTTGCCTTTCCTTGTCCTGCCTTGCGTTGCCTTCCCTTGTCCTGCCTTGCGTTGCCTTCCCTTGTCCTGCCTTGCGTTGCCTTCCCTTGTCCTGCCTTGCGTTGCCTTTCCTAGTCCTGCCTTGCGTTGCCTTACCTTGTCCTGCCTTGCGTTGCCTTACCTTGTCCTGCCTTGTGTTGCCTTCCCTTGTCCTGCCTTGTGTTGCCTTTCCTTGTCCTGCCTTGTGTTGCCTTTCCTTGTCCTGCCTTGTGTTGCCTTTCCTTGTCCTGCCTTGTGTTGCCTTTCCTTGTCCTGCCTTGTGTTGCCTTCCCCTGTCCTGCCTTGTGTTGTCTTTCTTTGTTCTGTTTTTCCTTGCCCTGCTTTGTGTTGCCTTCCCCTGTCCTGTCTGGAATTTACTTGCCTTGTATTTTTTCTTTCTTTGCTTTAGTTTGTCTATCCTTTCCTTTACTTGTCTTGTGTTGTCTTCCCTTCTCCTGTATTGCTTTGCCTTCCCTTCTCCTGTATTGTGCTGCCTTTTCCTTGTCTTTTTTTCATTGCCTTGTATTTTCATTTCTTTACTTTGGTTTGTCTATCATTTCCTTTTCATGTCTTGTGTTGCCTCCCCTTCTCCTGTATCGCTTTGCCTTCCCTTGACTTGTTTAGTGTTGCGTTGCCTTGTCTGATCGTACTTTGCCTTGTTTTTTTATTTCTTAGGCTCTGTCAGTGGGAATCTTCCCCTATGTCCTGAAGCTGCTGCAGAGCTCGGCGCGGGAGTTGCGGACGCTGCTGGTGTTTATTTGGGCCAAAATCCTGGCTGTGGACAGTGTAAGTGGCACTCTCTGGCCCTTTGTTCTCTTTATGGCCGAGATCCCCCAAATCATTATTATACTATAATATAACATAAATAACACAAATATAGTATATATTAATAAATATAGTATAGTATTAATATATAGTAATAGTATAACATAACATAAATAACACAAATAATATAGTATATATTAATATATATAGTATAGTATTAATATATAGTACTAGTATAACATAAATAACACAAATAATATAGTATATATTAATTTATATATAGTATTATTATATAGTAATAGTATAATATAATATTTATATATATATAATATATTTTATTAATATATAGTACTAGTATAACATAAATAACACAAATAATATAGTATATATTAATATATAAAATATTGTATTAATATATAGTAATAGTATAACATAACATAAATAACACAAATATAGTATATATCATATAGTATTAATTTATAGTATAGTATTATAGTATTAATTATATAGTATTAATATAGTATTATATAGTAATAGTATAACATAATGTAAATAACACAAATATAGTATATATTAATATATATAGCATAGTATTAATATATAGTAATAGTATAACATAACATAAATAACACAAATGTGGTATATATATATATATATATATCATATTATATTATAGTATTAATATATAGTAATAGTATAACATAAATAACACAGATAATATGGTATATATTAATATATATAGTATAGTATTAATATATAGTAATAGTATAACATAAATAACACAGATAATATGGTATATATTAATATATATAGTATAGTATTAATATATAGTAATAGTATAACATAAATAACACAGATAATATGGTATATATTAATATATATATTATATATAGTATAGTATTAATATATAGTAATAGTATAACATAACATAAATAACACAGATAATATGGTATATATTAATATATATAGTATAGTATTAATATATAGTAATAGTATAACATAACATAAATAACACAAATAATATAGTATATATTAATATATATAGTATAGTATTAATATATAGTAATAGTATAACATAACATAACATAAATAACACAAATAATATAACATAAATAATAAAAGATAACATAAATAACACAAATAATATAACATAAATAATAAAATATAACATAAATAACACAAATAATATAACATAAATAATAAAATATAACATAAATAACACAAATAATATAATATAACATAATAACGCAGCTGTTTTTTTCGGTTCGGTCCGGGCTGTCCCAGTTATCCATATACGAGTGGGTAGTCCGCCACAAGGTGGCGCCAGTCACTGCAAGATACAAAGCCGTAACTCCTCCCGGCCTCCCATAAAAGGGATCAGTCTCCATAGAAACCCCAGATTTGTTTTGCAGTAGCTGCTGCGAAGATCGTCTGGAAACTCTCTCTGGATCATGGCAGTGAGCGGGGCATTTTTAAGCCTGTTGGCCGCTGCCTCCCTATTGCCTCTGTTCCTGTGACCCAGTTTGCCTCCCAGCCTCGGCTGACGGGAACGGATGAAGGTAGGGAGAACGCCGGGGTCGGGCGTTCACAGAGCTAGGCTCTGGGCCGCATACCCTCCATAAAGGGTAGCCGGCCATAGGCGATGGTGAGCCTATGGGGTGGAGGAACCACCTGTATTGCCCGGGGTTATACCCTTATCTGTGCCCACATGCTTTATTGTAATGTGTTGTGCTTTTTACTTCACTTTTACTTGCTGTTTACCTCAGACTTTGTTGTTGCTGACAGCTGTGTGGATTCTGACCTTTCCTCGTTCCCTCACCTCTTCCTCTTCCCCTCCATCTTGAGGCTGTGAGGGGGGGGCGGGAGTGGCGTTTGAGGCGAAGCCTCGGCATGTGTTGCGGGGCTCCGTGTCCCTTCCTGCGCTCTCGGCGCCATTTTAGGTGCTGCGTGGCGCCCCTGTTCGCACCTGCATTGGGGGGCGGGACCGCACGGAGACGCGTTTTGCGCCATTGCTGCATGGCCCGCCTCTCGAATTTCGTCTTGCTGCATTCGGGCGCCATTTTCCGTGCTGCTCTTTTTGTCAATTGCGGACCCTGCCGAGGGTCCCCACGGGCTGACGGGCATCAGTTTCACCACTCACTGCCTGCGTTTTTTTCTGGTGCCTGCCTTCCGGACTCCCCGCTACCTCGCCGGTCAGGTCCGTGAGTCCCTCTTTCACCTGTGTAATTTTTGTATGTGCATGTGCTGTGGAATGCGCATGAATCCTTCCGCTTGTGTCTTCTAGGTGGGCTCCCCCCCTCCCATTGCCAGTTGAGGGTTGTGGTTCCTCCCGGTCTCCTACACCCCCCTCTCTCCGCACCCTCTCCCCTTAAAGAGGGATTACTAAAAAGAGGGACAAAATTGGGGGTCACTTAGGTTTGGGCCGTTAGTGCCTTGTAACCTGTATTTTTATCACCATAATCTCCATAATGGAGGCTTCTGGGGATAATGAGCTAGGAGCCCCATTTGGGCGGGTTAAGCTCTGCCCCATGTGCGGTACCAGCCCTCTGGGCGGACTCAGCACGGTTTGTGTCACTTGCGCTGGGAGCGTAATTTTGGAACATGTTAGGGCGGGCGTCCCTGCCCCTAGCCCTCTTTTACCTGCGGCCTCGCCAACACCCCCACTGCTGCATTTGGCCCTCCGCGAGGGGGAAACTAGCAAGGGGTCCCAAGCCGATTTGACACACCGGGTGGCCAGCCTGGAGAGACAGTTATCTCGCATGGCTACTGGGAAGGCCACGAGTAAGAAGCGGCACATCGAGACGGGTTATTTGGATTTTGCTGATGATCCTTTTGGAGGTCGGGACTCCGTGGAGGAGGTAGAGTTGAAGGACTCCGCTTCCTCGGGGGATCGGTCAGTCAGCTATGACAAGCCTGGTTCCTCCTCTGACGAGGATATGTGGCTCCCTGACGACACGGAAAAGTTGCTGTCTTCTGTGTTTGAGACTTTGCATATTGTCCCTCCTACAGCGGCTAAGAGGATCCAGGGTGATTTATTTCGGCCTGAGAGACAGAGGCTAGTCTTCTGGAGCAGGCCCACTTTTCCAATATGGTGTTTAAGAAATGGAAAGACCTAACAATTTGCCATCGGTGCCTAAGGACCTGGACAGGCGGTATCCCTTCCCTGAGAAGCTGATCTACCTCTGGTCCCGTCCCCCTGATGTGGATGCCCCTGTTTCGGGGTTACAGTACGGTTCTGCCGTCACTGCTTCCTTGCGCGACCTGCTGACAGGTGCATGGATCAGCTGGCTTGTCATGCGCTAACCCTTGTGGGTGCTGGGCTTCGCCCTGTCTGTGCCGCGGCCATTGTCTCTTTGACCATCAGGAAGAAGGTGAGACGCCTTGTTGATTTTGCCAAGTCTCACAAGCGGGCGGAAGAGTAAAAAGACCTCAAAGCCTGTGTAGATTTTATTGCTTTTGTAGTCTTGGCCATGGACGATAGTGTCCGGCTTGGTGCCAGGGCTTCGGCCCTGCTTGTTGCGCTTTGTCGCTCACTAGAATCCCCTTCCTGGGGCTCAGGTTATTCGGCTTCATTTTCTGGTGGCCGCAGATATTCCTGGGGACGAGGTAGGTCTTGCGGCCGACCCAATCCACCCTGGGGAGCTAAATCCATACCCCCTGCCAAGCCCTCTCAGGCATGAGGGGACGCCCTCACCCACCTGGGTGGGGGGACGGCTCCTGCTTTTTGCTCACATCTGGAGACAGCATGTCTCGGAGCGGTGGATTCAGAAGGTGGTTTCCTCCTGGTACAAAATAGAGCTGGCACGCCTTCTGCTATCAGGTGTGATTTGTCCCGTGCCTCGCCAGGAATGGGGTCACGGTGCCCAAGAAGGACAGAGAACTGAGACCTATCCTGGATCTGAAGGGTCTCAACAAGTTTGTCAGAGTCAGACATTTCCGCATGGAGACCTTATGGTCCGCGGTGAGCTCGCTTCGGCCGGGCGACTTCATGACCACGGTGGACATCAAGGATGCTTATCTGCACATCCCGATTTTTCAGGGACATCAGAAGTTCCTGAGGTTTGCGCTGGAGGATCAGCATTACCAGTTTGTTGCACTGCCGTTCGGGATAGCCTCAGCCCCCCGTGTGTTGACCAAGGTGCTGGCAGGCATCATGGCTATCCTGAGGAACCAGGGCAATCGTGTGCTGCCTTATCTGGACGATTTGCTGATTGCAGCTCAGTCCCTTCAGCAGGCCGAGAGCGACACCCGGACGGTGTTATCCACTCTCGAGGATTTCGGATGGGTAATCATTTACCCCAGGTCTTCTATCACTCCCTCAATGGTGAGGTCCTTTCTGGGCATGACGTTGGACACCTCTCAGGTCAAGGTATTCCTGCCCCAGCAGAAGGTGGCGGGCCTCCAGATGCAGGTGCAGGCCTTGTCAGCGGCCATCAATCCGTCTGGGGATGAAACTGGTGGGCCTAATGGTGCCATGCTTCGAGGCAGTGCCCTTCCCTCAGTTCCTCATGAGACCTCTTCAATTGAATCTGTTGACCGGTTGGGACCGGATGCTGGAGTCCCTGGAACAGGACCGTCTTGTGGTGGTTGGACCCCAGAAATCTGTCGGTGGGCAGGTCCTTTCTGACTCATTGTTGGGAGATTGTCACCACGGATGCCAGTCTGACTGGCTGGGAAAGTTTTTGGCAAACGCTGAAGTTCCAGGGCCAGTGGGGGCCACAGGAGGCCCACTTGCCCATCAATCTCCTGGAGCTGAGAGCGATCCGGTTTGTGCTTCTTCACTTGACTCCCCATCTCAGGGGTCGCACGATCCAGATCCGCTTGGACAATCAGACGGGGGTTGCCTACGTCGATCACCAGGGCGGGACTTGGAGCAAGCGAGCCCTCCAGGAGGTGACCCAGATCCTGACTTGGACAGAGGAGAATGTTCCCTGCATCTCGGAGGTTTACATCCCCGGGGTAGAGAACCAGGAGACAGACTCCCTGAACAGGGGGGCCTCTCGTCTGGGGGAATGGTCTCTCAGCAACAAGAGCTTTCACGCTCTGTGTCTCCGCTGGGGTCTACCGGATGTGGACCTGTTTGCATCCAGACACAATCACAAGCTCCCAGGGCTTCTCACACAGGGGTTGCTGCTGCACCCCAATTTACAGACGCTGGCTTTGACGGCCTGGCTATTGAAACCTCAATTCTATGGAGAAGGGGTTGTCTGCTAAGGTTGTTCAGACCATGATTCAGGCGCGGAACAAGATTTCTTCCATGATTTATTACAGAGTTTGGCATGCCTACATTGCTTGGTGTGAATCCAAGAGTTTCCCTTGTCACACATTCTCTTTTTTAGGATTTTGGAATTTTTACAACATGGCTTAGCCTTGGGTCTACAGCTGAGCACCCTCAATGGCCAGTTGTCTGCCTTGGCCATCTTTTTCCAAAGATCCTTTGCCAATCATAGACTGCTTTGATCTTTTTTCCAAGGAGTTACCCATGTACGTCCACCGCGTAAGCATGTATTACCGGTGTGGGATTTGATTTTGGTGCGTTCTGCTCTCCAGGGTCCTCCCTTTGAACCTTTGTGCGACGCTGCTTTGTCTATCTTGACCCTAAACGTGGTCTTTTTGGTAGCCATCACCTCGGTACGCCGGGTGTCAGAACCGGCTGCACTTTGTATGAAGCCTCCTTACTTTGAGCAGCATAAGGATAAGGTGGTTTTTTGCTTTAAACCTGATTTTTTACCTAGGGCCGTGTCTCCTTTTCATCTTAATGAGGAGGTTATTTTACCTTCTCTGTGTCCGGATCCGTCTAACTCTAAGGAAAGGGCCCTTCGTTCCTTGGATGTGGTCAGAGCCATTAATTACTACCTGGTTGCGACTGAATCCTTCAGGAAGTCGGATTCTCTTTTTGTCCTCTCTGAAGGTGTTAGGAAGGGTTTGTCTCCGGCTAAGTCCACTCTTAGTAGGTGGATTAGACAGGCGGTGGTGCAAGCCTACTCAGCCAAGGGGAAGGATCCCCCTTTTCATGTTACCGCTCACTCTACTAGAGCTATTGGTGCTTCCTGGGCTTTTCAGCACCAGGCCTCTGTTAAACAAGTTTGTAAGGCCGCTACCTGGTCTTTGGTTCAAACCTTTTCTAAGTTTTACAAGGTTGTTGTTTTGGCATCGGCTTTTGGCCGAAAGGTGCTTCAGACGGTAGTGAAATGAACTACATGCTTTTCCGCTCTGGGGATCCCGCCCTATTTTGGACACTGCTTTTGGATGTCCCACTCGTATATGGATAACTGGGACAGCCCGGACCGAACACAGGGAAAAATACAATTCTGTGAGTACTCACCTGTAGAATTGATTTTGCCGGTGTTCGGTCCGGGCTGTCCCACCCCGCTCTTGGTTCATTTCCTCTTTTGCCTTTTATGGTGATTATTGTCGTTTGTATTGGACCTTTGTCCTTATCTTTTTTGGAGAGAGTTCATACTGTAGCATGTTAGTTAACAGGTTTTTTCTTGGCCTCCCGGCCTGTCTCATTTACTGCTTTTTAACTTTCTGGGGTTTCTATGGAGACTGATCCCTTTTATAGGAGGCCGGGAGGAGTTACGGCTTTGTATCTTGCAGTGACTGGTGCCACCTTGTGGCGGACTACCCACTCGTATATGGATAACTGGGACAGCCCGGACCGAACACCGGCAAAATCAATTCTACAGGTGAGTACTCACAGAATTGTATTTTTTCTCCCCTCCCTCCGGCGTCAGTCGTGCCAGGCGGACCTGGTGAAGGATAATGGGCACAAGTACTTCCTCTCCGTTCTGGCCGATCCCTACATGCCGGTAAGTTTTTTTCCATCAGATTTATAAATCCCGCTTACAGTGTTCGAACAGTGAATAAATAAATAAAGGTTACGGCCTAGTGGTAAAGAAATGATCTTGTGACCGGAAGGTTGCAGGATTGATTCCCGGCTGGGAACCGCTCCCTGTGTGCCATGCTTTTGGGCAACCCAACGTTTCGGGCACTGCACGGAAGGGTTAAAGCAGAACATAATCCAGGATTTGGAATATTCCTCTGTGTTGTTAGTTTCCCTTACTGGGACTGAAGTGCTCTTGAGCAGGTCCTGCAACAGCCCAACGTTTCAGGCATGTGTACACTGCACGGATGGGTAAGAGCAGAACAAAACCCAGGGTCTGGACTATCCTGGGTGCTGTTCCTTTGCCTGTGGGCGGAGTATGACAAGGGGACGTGTAAGCCCCAACGTTTCGGGCATGTGTTGGTCAATGTGTGGGCGAAGCATGACAAGGGGACGCGTGAGCCCCAACGTTTCGGGCATGTGTGGGTCACTGTGTGGGTCAATGTGAGGCGGAGCATGACAAGGGGAAGCGTGAACCCCAACGTTTCGGGCATGTGTGGGGTGTAGCATGGCAAGGGGACGCGCAAACCCCGTTTCGGGCATGTGTGGGTCAATGTGGGGCGGAGCATGGCAAGGGGACGCGTAAACCCCAACGTTTCGGGCTTGTGTGGGTCAATGTGGGGCAGAGCATGGCAAGGGGACGCGTGAACCCCAACGTTTCGGGCGTGTGTGGGTCAATGTGGGGCAGAGCATGGCAAGGGGACGCGTGAACCCCAAAGTTTCGGGCATGTGTGGGTCAATGTGGGGCAGAACATGGCAAGGGGACACATGAACCCCAAAGTTTCGGGCATGTGTGGGTCAATGTGGGGCAGAGCATGGCAAGGGGACACATGAACCCCAACGTTTCGGGCATGTGTGGGTCAATGTGGGGCAGAGCATGGCAAGGGGACGCATGAACCCCAAAGTTTCGGGCATGTGTGGGTCACTGTGTGGGTCAATGTGGGGCAGAGCATGGCAAGGGGACGCGTGAACCCCAAAGTTTCGGGCATGTGTGGGTCAATGTGGGGCAGAACATGGCAAGGGGATACATGAACCCCAAAGTTTCGGGCATGTGTGGGTCAATGTGGGGCAGAGCATGGCAAGGGGACACATGAACCCCAACGTTTCGGGCATGTGTGGGTCAATGGGCAGAGCATGGCAAGGGGACGCGTGAACCCCAACGTTTCGGGCGTGTGTGGGTCAATATGGGGCGGAGCATGGCAAAGGGACACGTGAACCCCAACGTTTCGGGCGTGTGTGGGTCAATGTGGGGCAGAGCATGGCAAGGGAACGCGTGAACCCCAAAGTTTCGGGCATGTGTGGGTCAATGTGGGGCAGAACATGGCAGGGTGACACATGAACCCCAAAGTTTCGGGCATTTGTGGGTCAATGTGGGGCAGAACATGGCAGGGTGACACATGAACCCCAACGTTTCGGGCATGTGTGGGTCAATGTGGGACGGAGCATGGCAAGGGGACGCGTGAACCCCAACGTTTCGGGCGTGTGTGGGTCAATATGGGGCGGAGCATGGCAAGGGGACGCGTGAACCCCAACGTTTCGGGCGTGTGTGGGTCAATATGGGGCGGAGCATGGCAAAGGGACGCGTGAACCCCAACGTTTCGGGCGTGTGTGGGTCAATATGGGGCGGAGCATGGCAAGGGGGCGCGTGAACCCCAACGTTTCGGGCGTGTGTGGGTCAATGTGGGGCAGAACATGGCAGGGTGACACATGAACCCCAAAGTTTCGGGCATTTGTGGGTCAATGTGGGGCAGAGCATGGCAAGGGGACGCATGAACCCCAAAGTTTCGGGCATGTGTGGGTCAATGGGCAGAGCATGGCAAGGGGACGCGTGAACCCCAACGTTTCAGGCGTGTGTGGGTCAATGTGGGGCGGAGCATGGCAAGGGGACGCATGAACCCCAACTTTTCGGGTACTTGGCCATATCCTGAATTTTCAGCATTGTTTCCCCATCCCCCGCTTTGTGTTTTTGATCTTTTTTGATTCTTTTTGTTTTTCAGGCTGAGCACCGAACCATGACGGCGTTCATTCTGGCCGTAATTGTGAATAATTACAACACCGGCCAGGTAGGTTCTCCCCATGCCCACAACCTATCTGCTTTCTTCCTCCTGTACAGAAAATCTTTCCTGGATACTCAACCTACCCCTGGTGTAGGGGCAGCCTATGGGCTGGTAAGAGGGGGTGGGGCTATGTGCTGTGTAGAGGGGATGGGGCTGTGTGGAGGGGCGGGGCTATGTGCTGTGTAGAAGGGTGGGGTTCTGTGCTGTCTAGAGTGGGTGGGGCTGTGTAGGGGGCAGGGCTATGTGCTTTATAGAGGGGTGGAGCTATGTGCTGTGTGGAGGGATGGGGCTATGTGCTGTGCTGTGTAGGGGGCGGGGTTAGTTAATAGTGACCAATGAGTATGGCTAATGATAAAGCAGCCCCTCCCCCTCTCTCTCTCTCTGGCAGGAAGCCTGTCTGCAGGGAAACCTGATCGCCATCTGCCTGGAGCAGCTGAATGACCCTCACCCCCTCCTCCGCCACTGGGTGGCGATCTGCCTGGGCCGCATCTGGCAGAACTTCGATGCCGCTCGCTGGTGCGGGGTGCGGGACAGCGCCCACGAGAAGCTCTACAGCCTCCTGTCTGACCCCATCCCCGAGGTAAGTACCTGCCCCTGCCCGGGCGGCCAGCGGGTGCACGGCGACTACTAACCCTCCTCTCCGCCCACCTCCGCAGGTGCGCGCCTCCGCCGTTTTCGCCTTAGGAACCTTTGTGGGGAATTCGGGAGAGAGGACGGATCACTCCACCACCATCGACCACAACGTGGCCATGATGCTGGCCCAGCTCATCAACGACGGCAGCGCCATGGTGCGCAAGGTAAGTACTACCCACCAACCTAGCCCCTCAACCTACCCCCTCACCCGCTGAGCCCCTCAACCTACCCCCTCACCCGCTGAGCCCCTCACCCGCTGAGCCACTCACCCATTGAGCCCCTCAACGTACCCCCTCACCCGCTGAGCCCCTCAACGTACCCCCTCACCCGCTGAGCCCCTCACCATACCCCCTCACCCGCTGAGCCCCTCACCCACTGAGCCCCTCAACGTACCCCCTCACCCACTGAGCCCCTCACCCACTGAGCCCCTCACCCACTGAGCCCCTCACCCACTGAGCCCCTCACCCGCTGAGCCCCTCACCCGCTGAGCCCCTCAACGTCCCCCCTCACCCGCTGAGCCCCTCAACGTACCCCCTCACCCGCTGAGCCCCTCAACGTACCCCCTCACCCGCTGAGCCCCTCAACGTACCCCCTCACCCGCTGAGCCCCTCAACGTACCCCCTCACCCGCTGAGCCCCTCAACGTACCCCCTCACCCCTCACCATACCCCCTCACCCGCTGAGCCCCTCACCCACTGAGCCCCTCAACGTACCCCCTCACCCACTGAGCCCCTCACCCGCTGAGCCCCTCACCCACTGAGCCCCTCACCCGCTGAGCCCCTCACCCGCTGAGCCCCTCACCCACTGAGCCCCTCACCCGCTGAGCCACTCACCCACTGAGCCCCTCAACGTCCCCCCTCACCCACTGAGCCCCTCAACGTCCCCCCTCACCCACTGAGCCCCTCAACGTCCCCCCTCACCCACTGAGCCCCTCACCCACTGAGCCCCTCAACGTCCCCCCTCACCCACTGAGCCCCTCAACGTCCCCCCTCACCCACTGAGCCCCTCAACGTCCCCCCTCACCCACTGAGCCCCTCAACGTCCCCCCTCACCCACTGAGCCCCTCAACGTCCCCCCTCACCCACTGAGCCCCTCAACGTCCCCCCTCACCCACTGAGCCCCTCAACGTCCCCCTCACCCACTGAGCCCCTCAACGTCCCCCTCACCCACTGAGCCCCTCACCCACTGAGCCCCTCAACGTACCCCCTCACCCACTGAGCCCCTCAGTGTCCCCCCTCAACTGGATGGGCTGGCCCTGGGGGTGAGGTAAGTAATGGCGTCTCGCTGTGTAAGTAGTGTGGGTGTGCACCCGCTTTGTGTCCCCCGCAGGAGCTGGTGGTGGCCCTCAGTCACCTGGTGGTGCAGTACGAGAGTAACTTCTGTACAGTGGCTCTTCAGTTCATGGAGGAAGAGAAGAACTACCACCTGCCGTCCCCGGCATCCACAGGTGAGTAATGTGCCCAGCAGGAGCGCGCCTCCCGCCCCGTCCCCCGTATCCCTGCCATTAACTCACCCGCTGCCGTTTCAGAGGCCGGAAACCTGACGCCTGTGCGGGACGCCCCCAGCACCCCGCGCCTGCGCTCCGTCAGCTCGTACGGGAACATCCGGGCGGTGAGCACACCCCGACACCTCAACAAGTCCCTGCAGAACCTCAGCCTGACCGAGGAAGGTGAGCCCCTGATCTCTATATGTGGGCGTGGTCTAGGCTATAAATCGGCCCATGTGATTGGTGTGATTTTGACTATCCTGGGTTTTGGTCCTTGCCTCAGGGGGAAGTCCAGCGGCCGGTCCTGAAATCTTTTAGATTCCAGGGTTGACTCGGGTTTTATTCCGCTTTAAAGTGGACCCAAACCCATGATTCTGTCTATCCTGGGTTTTGATCCCTGATCTGGGATGCCCCGTTGTGTGAAACCCCCCAGATCACCGAGCTCAACTCACCTCTTCCTGATCCTACAGCGCATGCACAGCCGCTGGTCCAATCAGTGCGCTCGGAGCCACTGACATCACGTTGTTTCAGAGCGCGCTGGTGGTCACATCCCCCGCTTCCCTCTAACAGGGGGGCCATTCACAAATGCCTGGCCCTGCTAGAGGGATAGCGGGGATGCAACCGCTCGCACATGCTCCGTTGGACCGGGAAGGAAGGTAAATGTATGGGGCGACCTGAGGGGTATCCCACAGCGGGGCATCCTGATTTATTATTATTCAGATTTATTATTATTCCGAAAAATTATCATTAATTTATTTATTATTAATTTGTTATTATTCCAATTTATTATTATTCCGATTAATTTATTTATTATTCTGATTTATAATTATTCGCATTTATTATTATTATTCCGATCAATTAATTTATTTATTCTGATTTATAATTATTCGCATTTATTATTATTATTCCGATTAATTATTAATTTATTTATTTATTATTTGTTATTAATTATCATTGATAATTATTAATTATTATTCTGATTTATTATTATTCCGATTAATTTATTTATTATTCTGATTTATTATTATTCCCATTTATTATTATTATTCCGATTAATTATTCATGTATTTATTATTATTTGTTATTAATTATTATCATTGATAATTATTATTCTGATTTATTATTATTCCGATTAATTATTCATGTATTTATTATTATTTGTTATTAATTATTATCATTGATAATTATTATTCTGATTTATTATTATTCCGATTAATTTATTTATTCTGATTTATAATTATTCACATTTATTATTATTATTCCGATCAATTAATGTATTATTCTGATTTATTATTATTCCCATTTATTATTATTCCGATTAATTATTCATTTATTTATTATTATTTGTTATTAATTATTATCATTGATAATTATTAATTATTATTCTGATTTATTATTATTCCGATTTATTATTATTATTCCAATTGATTTTGGATGCCCCGGGGGGGGAAGGGAATCGATCGGCCCGAGAACCTTATAGATTCCCGGGCCGATCGCGCTGGGTTTTGTTCTGCTTTAAAAGGGAGAGAGAAAAATATGTCCTTGTGTTTCCTTTTCCATCCAGGTGGTGGCGCTGTGGCCTTCTCTCCGGGTAACCTCAGCACCAGCAGCAGCGCCAGCAGCACCCTGGGCAGCCCCGACAACGAGGAGTACATCCTGTCCTTTGAAACCATCGACAAGATGAGGCGGGTCAGCTCCTACTCCTCCCTCAACTCCCTCATAGGTAAGTAATGCGCCAAACCTCGGGATGCCCCCCAACCTACCTACCTACCTGATGGTTCAGGTATATATCGCCCTCCTATGCCGCGGGCGGGTCAGCTCAGCTCCTACTCATCCCTCAACTCCCTCATAGGTAAGTAACGCGCCAAACCTCGGGATGCCTCCTGACCCACCTACCTGATAGTTCGGGTATATATTCTAAGTATGTCACACACCCCGCTTCAAGAAATTCATAACGTGTGGGTAATACTGACCTGTAGAGGGCGATATGCAGAGATGACAGAAGAAAGAAAGCCCCCCCCCCCGGTCCATAAATACCTGGGACCTCCCACTCATTACCCAGTCTTCATCTCTGCAGACGGCGAGCAAGTCAGAAGATGATGTCTCCTCCTTGCACAGGGGGATTTCAGGTAGCGGGATGACTCCCGGCCCTTTAGTTATCTATTTTCGTCTGGATCTTTTTTTTCTGTTACCTCATGCCTCCCAGCCTAGGCTGCCGGTCCGGGTGAGGGTAGAAAAGCACCCTTGGTGCTTAAGAGCAAATGCTCTCCCGTGAGACCCTATATAAGAGGGTAGGCGGTCATCCGGGACGGTGATCCCGGTTTGGGATGCCCCGTCCCTTGGCCTTACACTTTGGGTGGTCCCCCCCTTTGGGTAATGCCCCTCTCTCAAGCGGGATAGCGGAGGGTAGGAGCAGGGCCCCTTATTCGGTGTTAGGTCCAAATTTTGTAATCATTAATTCTTAATAATGTTTTAATGTATTAATTTATTAAATTATCCTCCCAATAGTTATTAACTTATTTATTACTTCATAACAGCGTGTATTTCTCTGTCAAAACGGTGCTGTGGCCGCCATTTTTATGCAGGCTTTCTCCCTGAGGTAAAAGGGGCGGGGCCGGGCATCAGGGTCAAAGCCACGGCCCGCTCCCCTCCTTCTGTCTCTTCTGAGACCAGCGCTGCGGCCGCACATGGCTGCGGTGCCGGCCTTTTTGCATTGTCATGGCGGAGGGGAGCTTCTCCCCTCACGCTTTCACTCTTGGGGGCGGGGCCGGGCTTTCCAGCGCTGAGGCCCGCCCCTGTGTCACAGGCACCGCTGAGATGCTTTTCTCTGTGCCTGTTTCCTCAGAAGGAGCTGGCCACGCCCCCCTTCTCTCCTCAGAGCTGCTCTTTACCTCACGGAGAGAGGAAGCTGTCTTCAGGACCACAGTGAGTGGCCCGGTGGGCCCCCCTTCTGTCCCATCACCTATAATTATATATTTCTATGTCATATATATATATATATATATTTTATACTCCGCTTTTCTTATTAGCCTTTTTTATTATGTCTTTCAGATATAACCTACAGTGGTGTTAGGGGGTTTCTCCCGGTCCTAGGGTCCCTGGGTTCTTAATTGGCTTATTGCAAATCCTCCCACTTGGGACATTAAAGGGGCATCCCGGGTTGCTTGTATGCGTAATTCCCTCGGTCATTGCGACCACCTATAAGTTCACCTTATGGAGGCATCCCCGGATACTGGGCTCGGGCTCCCCTCGGGGCAATCCCGGAAGTGTATGGGGTGTGGGGCATTCCTTACTGCCGATGATGTATATCTGTGTATACCATGCGCACAGCAGACTATTACGCGGCAGTCCGGACCCCAGGCGTCTGGTTCAGCGCCGCTGGTCTCTCCCCCCCCCCCCCCTCCCAGTTTGATCCGTGCCCAGTCTGACGTTGTCATGGGGAGCGGGCAGTTGCAATCGGAGATGTGTGCCCGATTGGCCAATCTTGAAAAATTATTCTCCAGCACGGTCACCAGAAAGGCTCCGGCTAAGAGAAAGCACTTGTCGGCGTCTTCACCGGCGGCCGACTTGGATGATCTTGATAATCTGGACTGGTCTGATTATTCCCAACTTGAGGAAGGGGAGGTATACAAAGAATCAGATAATTCAGATGATCAGCAGTTTGTGGGTGCTGATACCGAGCGGGGCCTGGGGAGGTCTTCGGATACTCCTAATGTTCTGGCTCAGATGTTTGAGGTTTTGGCTATTTCTCCTCCTGAGGTGGTTCCACAGCAAAAGGGGGAATTTTTTGAAGAATCCAGGCCGCGCTTGAAATTTCCTAACCAAAAGCATTTTGATGGGATTATTGCTAAGGAATGGGAGAGGCCTGCCCGGCTCCCAGGTGTCCCTCAGGGTTGGGACAAAAAATATCCCTTTCCCTTGGATACGGTTAAGCGTTGGGCGTCCCCTCCCGAGGTGGATGCACAGATTCTGGGTTTATCCAACACTACTGTTTTAAATTCTCCTGATTGCTCCACGCTTAGATGGTGAGGATAAACGCATTGACCAAATGGCTTGTCATGGTTTTGCCAGTGTTGGGTCAGCCATGAGGCCGGTTTGTGCTTCATCGCTGCTGGTGGTGGCTACCAGGTCGGTGGTCAGGGACCTGTTGACTTCTTCCAGGTTAGATCCGGATAGTGACGAGTTCCTTGGCCTTAAAAGGTGTGAATTGTTTTTGTCATTTGTACTAGCCACCTTGGATGACACACTGATGATGTGTGGCAGAACGTCTGCTCTATTGGTGACTATTCGCGTTCGGTTTAGTTGCGCCAGTGGGCGGCTGATTTTGTGTCTAAAAAGTCGCTGACCGCTCGTCCCTTTGTGGGATTACAGCTCTTTGGTGAGAAGTTGGATTCAGTTGCCAAGGGTGGTAAGTTACCTCAATGCAAAAAAACAGCGTCGTCCCTTTCGGGTGGCGGGTTCCTTTGTTCCTTCCTTTCGTGGGGCTAGAGCTGGCAGAGGAATCGTTTTCCCCGCAGCCAGAGGAGATTCCTGGAACAGGGGCAGAGGACGTGCCCGCCCAGGATACAGCTGGGGCTCTAAGCCCAAACCCGCTGCCAAGCCAGCTCAGCAATGAGGGGGCGCCCTCACCCATGTGGGTGAGGGGACGGCTACAACACTTCTCCCAGGTCTGGGACCGGGAGGTCTCAGACAGATGGGTCCGGGAAGTGGTGACTTCTGGCTACAAGCTGGAGTTCGAGCTCCGGCCCCCTCCCAGATTCCTCAGGTCTCGGGTGCCTTCGGACCTTCTGGCCGCGCAGGAGCTCCAGGCGGCAGTAAAGAGTCTGTTGGATATGGCAGTTATTTGCCCAGTGCCCCCCTCAGACAGGGGTCGGGGCTTTTATTCCAATCTGTTCACGGTGCCCAAGGAGGACGGCTCGGTTCGACCCATTCTGGATCTAAAGATCCTCAACAGGTTCGTCCGTCTGCGGAAATTTCGCATGGAAACGTAGACATCAAGGACGCCTATCTGCATGTGCCGATTTTTCCAGCGCACCAGAGATTTCTCAGGTTTGTGGTGGAGGATCGGCATTTTCAGTTTGGGGCACTTCCTTTCGGTCTTACCTCGGCTCCAAGGGTTTTCACCAAGGTGCTGGCCGGGGTGATGGCTCTCCTCAGAGCCCAGGGTATTCGCATTGTCCCTTATCTGGACAACCTTCTCATTATGGCATCTTCCTTCAGCCAAGCGGTATTGGACACCAGAACTGTGGTGTCCACTCTGGAGAGATTCGGGTGGGTGATCAGCTACCCCAAGTCCTCCCTTTCTCCGTCCAGGTTAGTGTCTTTTCTGGGAATGTACCTGGATACTTCCCAGGCCAGGGTGTTTCTTCCTCAGTCCAAGGTTCTCTTGATTCAGGAGTTGGTTCGACTCCTCCTGTCTATCCCTTGTCCGGCCATCAGACTGGGGATGAGGCTGGTGGGATTGATGGTAGCCTCCTTCGAAGCGGTTCCCTTTGCTCAGTTCCACACAAGGACACTCCAGCTCCATCTGTTGGCGGCCTGGGACGGGTCGCCACTGTCGTTGGATCAGTCCTTCCTGATGACCCCCCGAGTTCGGTGCTCCCTTCAGTGGTGGCTGGATCCAATCAATCTGTCGAGGGGCAGATCCTTTCTGGCCCCTTGTTGGGAGACGGTCACCACGGATGCCAGTCTATCAGGATGGGGGGGGTTCTGGAAGGATCGTCAGTTTCAGGGACTGTGGGGGCCTCAGGAGGCTCACGAGTCCATCAATGTTCTGGAATTGAGGGCCATCAGGATGGTTCTGTTTCGCTTGACTCATCAGTTGCAAGGATTGCCGGTTCAAGTCCGGTCGGACAATCGGACGGCGGTCGCCTACATCAATCACCAGGGAGGGACTCGCAGCAGGAGTGCCCTCAAGGAAGTGTCTTTGATTCTGGCGGGGGGCGGAGACCCACGTCCCGTGCATTTCAGCAGTTTACATTCCAGGAGCGGAGAACACGGAGGCGGACTCGTGCGGTTGGGGCGTCCTGGGCTTTTCAGCACCAGGCCTCTGTTGAGCAAGTTTGTAAGGCCGCTACTTGGTCCTCTGTTCACACTTTTTCCAAGTTTTACAAGGTTGATGTTCGGGCCTCAGTGGATGCTGTGTTTGGCCGCAAAGTTCTGCAAGCTGCAGTGGTTTAAGTTGTGCCTTGTTGCCTTGTTTTGGATCCCCGCCCTTTATGGACACTGCTGTTGGACATCCCACACGTTATGAATTTCTTGAAGCGGGGTGTGTGACATACTTAGAATAATACCATTTTGTGAAATACTCACCTGTAAAATGGGTATTATAAGTATGTCACACACCCCGCTTCACCCGCCCTTTTGTATTCTGGATCCTTCATATTGTGAACTTTGCGTTATGATTTGTGTTGGGCTCTTCCTGGTCCCTTACCTTACTGCTATCTTTATACTGGGTAATGAGTGGGAGGTCCCAGGTATTTATGGACCGGGAGGGGCTTTCTTTTTTCCTTACATCTCTGCAATGTCGCCCTCTACAGGTCAGTATTACCCACACGTTATGAATTTCTTGAAGCGGGGTGTGTGACATACATATAATACCCATTTTACAGGTGAGTATTCACAAAATGGTATTATCGCCCTCCTATGCCGCAGAGCTTTATATACTGACCGAAAAGCTCACAATACTCCTCCCTCAACTCCCTCATAGGTAAGTAATGCGCCAAACCTGGGGATGCCCCCCGACTCACCTACCTACCTGGTGGTTCAGGTGTATATCGCCCTCCTATGCCGCAGGCTGGTCAGCTCCTACTCATCCCTCAACTCCCTCATAGGTAAGTAACGCGCCAAACCTCGGGATGCCCCCCCGACCTACCTACCTACCTGATAGTTCGGGTATATATCGCCCTCCTATGCCGCAGAGCTTCATATACATACCGAAAAGCTCACAATACTCCTCCCTTAACTCCCTCATAGGTAAGTAATGCGCCAAACCCCGGGATGCCCCCCGACCCACCTACCTACCTACCTGAACCTTAACTGGGTGATCTGGGGAGTTTCACACAGCGGGGCATCCCGATTGGGTGAGCCCTGCAATCTCCTCAGTGGTGCCCCAAACATGTGGGCACCGCCCCTTCCTAGAACAGGAAGTGAGGTTATGTTGGGTGGAGCAACGCCCCCGTTAACCCTTTTCTCTCTCTCTGCAGGGGTGTCCTTCAACAGCGTCTACACCCAGATCTGGAGGGTGCTGCTGCACCTCGCTGCCGACCCTTATCCGGAGGCCTCCGACCTCGCCATGAAGGTGCTCAACAGCATCGCATATAAGGTAAGTACTGCCGGCCCCTGGGCGGGGCTTCAGCTCCTCCCACCATGTGCCTGAATCTGGGCGGGGCTTCACCTGCTCCCAGCATGTGCCTGCATACCGCCAGCACTACTGATCCCGCCCCCCAGGGTTACCGCCAGCACTACTGATCCCACCCCCGGGATTACCGCCAGCACTACTGATCCCTACGGATCAGTAGTGCTGGCGGTAACCCCGGGGGGCGGGATCAGTAGTGCCAGCGGTAACCCTGGGGGGGCGGGATCAGTAGTGCTGGCGGTAACCCTGGGGGGGCGGGATCAGTAGTGTCAGCGGTAACCCTGGGGGGGCGGGATCAGTAGTGCTGGCGGTAACCCTGGGGGGGCGGGATCAGTAGTGTCAGCGGTAACCCTGGGGGGGCGGGATCAGTAGTGCCGGCGGTAGCCCTGGGGGGCCCAGGGCTACCGCCGGCACTACTGATCCCGCCCCCCCAGGGTTACCGCTGACACTACTGATCCCGCCCCCCCAGGGTTACCGCCAGCACTACTGATCCCGCCCCCCCAGGGTTACCGCTGACACTACTGATCCCGCCCCCCCAGGGTTACCGCCAGCACTACTGATCCCGCCCCCCCAGGGTTACCGCTGGCACTACTGATCCCGCCCCCCGGGGTTACCGCCAGCACTACTGATCCCGCCCCCAGGGTTACCGCCAGCACTACTGATCCCGCCCCTCAGGCTTACCGCCAGCACTACTGATCCCGCCCCTCGGGATTACTGCCAGCACTACTGATCCCGCCCCCCGGGATTACCGCCGGCACTACTGATCCCGCCCCCCCAGGGCTACCGCCGGCACTACTGATCCCGCCCCCCCAGGGTTACCGCTGACACTACTGATCCCGCCCCCCAGGGTTACCGCCAGCACTACTGATCCCGCCCCCCCAGGGTTACCGCTGACACTACTGATCCCGCCCCCCCAGGGTTACCACCAGCACTACTGATCCCGCCCCCCCAGGGTTACCGCTGGCACTACTGATCCCGCCCCCCGGGGTTACCGCCAGCACTACTGATCCCGCCCCCAGGGTTACCGCCAGCACTACTGATCCCGCCCCTCAGGCTTACCGCCAGCACTACTGATCCCGCCCCCCAGGGTTACCGCTGGCACTACTGATCCCGCCCTCCAGGGTTACCGCCGGCACTACTGATCCCGCCCCCCAGGGTTACCGCTGGCACTACTGATCCCGCCCCCCGGGGTTACCGCTGGCACTACTGATCCCGCCCCCCAGGGTTACCGCTGGCACTACTGATCCCGCCCCCCAGGGTTACCGCCAGCACTACTGATCCCGCCCCCCCAGGGTTACCGCCGGCGCTACTGGTCCTGCCCCCCAGGGTTACCGCCGGCACTACTGATCCTGCCCCCCAGGGTTACCGCTGGCACTACTGATCCCGCCCCCCGGGGTTACCGCTGGCACTACTGATCCCGCCCCCCAGGGTTACCACTGGCACCACTGATCCCGCCCCCCAGGGTTACCGCTGGCACTACTGATCCCGCCCCCCAGGGTTACCGCCAGCACTACTGATCCCCCCCCCCAGGGTTACCGCTGGCACTACTGATCCCGCCCCCCCGGGTTACCGCCGGCACAACTGATCACGCCCCCCCGGGGTTACCGCTGGCACTACTGATCCCGCCCCCCGGGGTTACCGCCGGCATTACTGATCCCGCCCCCCCGGGGTTACCGCCGGCACTACTGATCCCGCCCCCCCGGGGTTACCGCCGGCACTACTGATCCCGCCCCCCGGGGTTACCGCTGGCACTACTGATCCCGCCCCCCAGGGTTACCACTGGCACCACTGATCCCGCCCCCCAGGGTTACCGCTGGCACTACTGATCCCGCCCCCCAGGGTTACCGCCAGCACTACTGATCCCCCCCCCCCAGGGTTACCGCTGGCACTACTGATCCCGCCCCCCCGGGTTACCGCCGGCACAACTGATCACGCCCCCCCGGGGTTACCGCTGGCACTACTGATCCCGCCCCCCCGGGGTTACCGCTGGCACTACTGATCCCCCCCCCCCCCGGGGTTACCACCAACCAATCTTGTTTCCTCTTTCCTTCGCAGGCCACCATAAGCACCCGCCCACAGCGCATCCTGGACGCCACGGCGCTCACCCAGTCTGCTCCGGCGAGTCCCACCAACAAGGGCATGCACATCCACCAAGTGGGGTGAGTATCCTTCTGCACAAGCTCCACCCATTGTGCTTCCTATTAAAGGGACGCTCCAACAGGGGCGTGCACATCCACCAAGTGGGGTGAGTATCCTTCTACACAAGCTCCGCCCATTGTGCTTCCTATTAAAGGGACGCTCCAACAGGGGCGTGCACATCCACCAAGTGGGGTGAGTATCCTTCTGCACAAGCTCCGCCCATTGTGCTTCCTTTTAAAGGGACGCTCCAACAGGGGCGTGCACATTCACCAAGTGGGGATGTGCGGGCTCTCGTCCAATCGGCGCTTTATGCCGTGCATATTAATGAGGCGGCCGCATCCTCCATTTCCCTGCGGAGTGTGCGCTCTCCCGCGGCCGGCCTATCTAAATAGAGTGTTAAATAAGCCCAAAGCAGCTGATTGGAGCAGAGCCGCGCCTCTGCCGTGGGATTGCTGATGAGGTATGTATGGTTTTGTTCCTCTTTAAAGTTTTCCAAAACCCAGGATTTTTTTACCATCCCCCGGGCAACCAGCAAGATTTCACACAGCAGGACATCCCGATTTGGAATGCCCCGCTGTGTGAAATCCTGCTGGTTGCCCAGGGGGATGGGTGAGAATCCTGGGTTCTGGAAAACTTTAAAGAGGAACAAAACCCTATATCTGTCCCAAGGGATGCACACAGTGGGGCATCCCAAATCTGGAGACAAACCAACACTAGGGAGAATTTTGGGTTTTCCTTCTCTGTAAAGTGGACCACAACCCACGGCGATTGGCTCGGAAATCTATAACATTCCCTGGCCGATTGATTCCCCCCCCTCCCTGGGGCATCCAAAACCGGGATGCCCCACTGTGTGATACCCTCCAGACCGCCTATGCCAACTCGTCCCTTCCCGGTCCTACAGCGCATGTGCGGCTGCTCGTCCAATCAGTGCTCTCGGAGCCGCTGACTTCACGTCGTCTAAGGCCAGCAGCTCTGAGCGCACTGGTGGCCGCATCCCTCCACCCGCGCTGACCATTCACATATGCCTGGCGCAGGTATGCGTCCTGCTAGAGA
Organism: Gastrophryne carolinensis; assembly: GCA_027917425.1. Classification (NCBI taxonomy): domain Eukaryota; kingdom Metazoa; phylum Chordata; class Amphibia; order Anura; family Microhylidae; genus Gastrophryne; species Gastrophryne carolinensis. Next base: position 193,668,926 of record CM051243.1, read on the forward strand.
GGTAGTGGGGATGCGGGGTCGAACAGGCACCGTTGCACCGGGAGAGAAGGTAAGTGTATGGGGAGACCTGGAGGGTTTCTTATAGATTCCTGGGCCAATCATTCTGGGTTTTGGTCCACTTTAAGATAGGCCTGGTGTGGGAGCGCGCCGCACACAGCAGGAAACCGGGGATGCCGCTGGGAATAGCGCTTTTATGTTGCACTTTATTATACATCATTGCTGTATAGGGTCCCCACACACCCCAAGATTTGTACCAAGACAGATGATAAAGAAATAGGGCACTACCCTCTTAGTAAGTATAAAAATATATAAATTTATTGTATTTGAAATATAAAACAATTATCTAACAGACACATTAAAAAACATATGACACTTCTACAACAAACACACTAGGGGGCGCCAGGGTATCACATTGAATATCATAGTAACAATGTTCCAATAAATATCTCTGCTAGGCTGGAAACATATATATAAACAAGTGAAATATCTACTAAATTCAAAATCATCAATGTGAGAAATATATACATATGCAAATAATTCAAGCAACAATAACAATAGCAGAACAAAGTGCCTGTGCAATATGGGCTGTGCAGCGCAATCATTACAAATCAAACTAATCCATATCCAAATAGAGGCCAGCCAGGGTGGTTGAAAAAGTCATGGAACAATCATTATAGTATAGATAAGTGTACCAACTGGACCTACCCCCACTATAAATCCGCCAACGCGTGTCGCAGCGGCCACACGCTGCTTCCTCAGGGCGATCCTGTTTAAATTGCTTTATTATACATGACACAAAGCGTTGACTGGATGAGATCCTGCACATGCACCCTGAGAACTGTGGAAAGGTGAGTTATGGGGGCAATATGGGATTCACACAGCAGGGCATCCTAAATCAGGATACACGTCATATCAGCATAGTGAAAATTCCGGGTTTTGGTACACTTTAGAGACGTGGGCGTTGAGGTGCCTGTACTGGGCTATTCGCAGTTCGAGATGCTCCGATCGATCATTCCGATCATTTCAGATCAGCATAGAAATCTATTGTTCCTCTTTTCCTAGTGCATGGCACGGCCTGCTTCACAAAGTCATAACATCTGGGATTCCGCCACAAGGTGGCGCAGTGGCACTGCAGAAGTTGTGGCTCCGCCCTCTACCGTATAAAAACGGAATCACCATAGACTTATCCAGTTGTTCTCTGTGTGTGTTTTTAGCCTGTTTTTAGCCTGTACTGTTTTTAGACTGTTTTTGTATGCTTTTGCCGCCGCTTTGCACTGCACTCTGCGGCTCTATATTTGTGAGACATTTTTTCACTGTGGGGATGACGTCGACGACATCACGTGAGCATCGTTTTCGCGCTCTTCGGGGGGCGGGGCCGTCGGCCACCTCAAGGTTCCTCTGTCGGCGCCATCTTGCTTCTGCTGCGCGTCTGGGGCCCTCTTCAATCCCTGGGCTGCGGCTGTGATTTCTGCCTGCGTCGCTTCCTCCGGTGGTCTGGCGGCTGGCGATCCTTGTCCTGCTTGGTCCGTGGGTCCCCTCTGGGGTTTTTGGTTATCCTTGGGGTATGGGCTGCGGGATACTTATGTATGTTTGCTTATGTCTTTCAGGCGGGACACCCGTGGGTTGTGCTTTCTCCCGGTCCTGCTCCTTACTCCCCCCCCCCCCCTTCATCTCCCCTTATCCCCTTACTGATTCTGGGGGCATCCCTCGGGGGGGGCATCCCAGGTGGCTTTTATTAGCCTTTACCCTGTGCTGGCCTATTGCGCCTGTATTAATCACCATATGGAGGCTTCTGGGGATAACGTGCTCGGGGGTCCTTCGGGACAATCCCGGTTGTGTTTCATGTGTGGGGTATCCCCTATCAGTAATGACATCACGGTGTGTGGGCCGTGCACCCAGGCTGTCCTTTTGATTCAGTCTGGGCTGCCTGCTTCTTTACCAAGCTCTGCGCCCCCTTCAGCACCGCCTACCCCGCCGCGCCTGCATTTAGCCCTCAGTGAGGGGGATACTAGCAGTGGGTCACAATCTGATTTGGCACTTCGTGAGGCCAGCATTGAAAGGCAGCTTGCCAGGCCTGTTCAGCGTAAGGCCTCTAGCAAGAAGCGACACCCACGCCTGCACTGTTTACTAAGGAGCAGGAGGAAATTGATCATTTTGATGAACGTTATTCCCTGGAGGAGGGGTGAGCTTTTCTCTGACTTTGACTCCTCTGGGGACCAGCAGGTGGGCCGCGACAATGACCCTGGGTCTGAGTCTGAGGATTCCTGGTTTCCTGAGGACACTGCTAATCTGTTGTCTCACATTTTTGAGGTTTTACACATTGCCCCCCCCCCTGAGGTGGCTAAGAGGAAGCAGGGTGAGCTTTTTCGTGCCATTAAGCAGCGTCTGGAGTTGCCTGAGCAGAGTCATTTCACTAATATGGTGCTCATGGAGTGGGAATGTCCTAGTAGATTGCCCGCGGTACCTAAAGGTTTGGATAAGAAGTATCCCTTTCCTGCTGATTTGGTTAAGCGGTGGTCGGGTCCCCCCGAGGTAGACGCGCCTGTTCTTGGATTGTCCAACACTTCTGTTATGCCTTCCCCTGACACTACTACACTGCGGGACAGCGAGGACCGGCGTATATCAGCTGGCCTGCCATGCCTTTGCATTTGTGGGGTCCTGTGCCACTGCCATAACTGCTATTGCTCTTAAGAGACTGATCAATCGTCTCCTTGCTGGCACTACAGCTGGAAGGGATGAGTATAGGACCTTTTGCTGTGCTCTGATTTTGTTGCCTTTATTCTTACTGCCATGGATGATGCGGTACGGCTGAGTGGTAGGGCCTCTGCCCTCTTGGTGGCTATGCGCCGCTCTGTTTGGTTGCATCAGTGGGCAACTGGACTCCCCTTTGTGGGGCTGCGGCTCTTTGGTGAGCATCCTGGATGTTTTAGCCAAGGATGGTAGGCTGCCTCAGCGTAGGAGGCCTTGGCCTTTTCGGGGGCCATCTGCTTCAGTCTCCTCCTTTCGTACCCCCAGAGGAGGTCGAGGGTCCATCTTTTCAGGTGCCCGCAGGGGGTCTTGGGGCCGTGGCAGATCCCGTGGTCGTCCCGGTCTCTCATGGGACCCCAAGCCCCCTCAGGCATGAGGAGGCGCCCTCACCCATTCGGGTGGGGGGACGGCTTCGGCTCTTTGCTCACGTCTGGAGGCTACGTGTCTCAGACCGGTGGATTCAGGAGGTGGTGTCCTCCGGTTACAAGATAGAGTTTGCAGCCTGGCCGCCCCCCAGATTCCTCAGATCCCGGATGCCTCACAACCCTCTGTCAGCTCAGGGGTTGCGCCTTGCGGTTCAACGTCTGCTGGACTCAGGAGTCATTTGCCCGGTGCCTTCCCAGGAACAGGGTCAGGGTTTCTACTCCAATTTGTTCACGGTCCCCAAAAAGGACGGGTCCCTGAGGCCCATCCTGGACTTAAAGGGCCTCAACAAGTTTGTCAGGTTCAAGCACTTTCTCATGGAGACTCTTTGTTCGGCTGCCAGTTCCCTTCGCCCAGGCGACTTCATGATCTCCGTGGACATCAAGGATGCTTATCTCCACGTGCCAATTTTCCCAGGTCATCAGAGATTTCTCAGGTTTGCTCTGGAGGATCAGCATTACCAGTTTGTGGCCTTACCGTTCGGTATCACCTCGGCGCCTCGGGTGTTCACCAAGGTGCTGGCGGGCGTGATGGCTTTGCTGCGGAATCAGGGTATTCGCATCCTTCCTTACCTGGACGACATTCTGATTGCGGCTCAGTGTCTTCGGCAGGCCGAGAGGGATACTCAGGTGGTGACCTCCTCTCTCGAGTCCTTCGGCTGGGTAATCAACTATCCCAAATCTTCACTATCTCCGTCTTTGGTGAGGTCCTTTCTGGGCATGACTCTGGATACCTCTCAGGTCAAGGTTTTCCTGCCCCAGCAGAAAGTGGAGGGCCTTCAGAAGGCTCGGGCTCTGCTCTTGTGTCCCCATCCCTCCATCCGGCAGGGGATGCAGTTAGTGGGTCTGATGGTGTCCTGCTTTGAGGCGGTCCCCTTTGCTCAGTTTCACATGAGGCCTCTTCAGTTGCACCTTCTGTCTGTTTGGAATCGGGACCCTGTGTCCCTGGATCAGGAGTTTGCTCTGTCCCACCTGGCCAGACAGTCCCTCTTGTGGTGGCTGGACTCACGGAACCTTCTAGTGGGCAGGACTTTTTTGCCCCAGCTTTGGGAGACTGTTACCACAGATGCCAGTCTGACAGGTTGGGGGGGCTTTTGGAAGTCTCTGCAGTTCCAGGGTCAATGGGGCCCCCAGGAGGTCCATGCTCCCATCAATGTTCTGGAACTGAGGGCGATCAGGTTGATTCTTGCTCAGCTGACCTCACACCTTCAGGGTCGGGCTGTTCAGATCCGCTCGGACAACCAGACGGCAGTTGCCTACATCAATCATCAGGGAGGGACTCGGAGCAAGCGAGCCCTCAAGGAAGTGTCCCTGATACTGTCTTGGGCGGAAGAGAATGTGCCTTGCATCTCGGCAGTTTACATTCCGGGGGTGGAGAACCAGGAGGCAGACTCCCTGAGCAGGGGGACGTCTCGGCTGGGGGAATGGTCTCTCAGCAACAAGGTATTTCACTCCCTGTGTCACCGGTGGGGTCTTCCGGATGTGGACCTGTTTGCGTCCCGCCACAATCACAGGCTTCCCATGTTTGTCTCCCTGTCACAGGACCCTCTCGCCGTCGCCACGGATGCGCTAGCAATGCCTTGGACAGAGTTTCGGCTCCTCTATGTGTTCCCTCCCCTTCCTCTGCTGGGCAGGGTGCTGCGCAAGATAGCCCAGGAAGGGGTACCAGCCATTCTGGTGGCCCCCTGTTGGCCAAGGAGGGTGTGGTTCACAGACGTCGTGCAGTTGGCAGTGGATCAGTATTTTCTGCCCAAGGATCCAGATCTTATCACTCAGGGACGGCTGTGCCATCCCAATTTACAAACTCTGGCTTTAACGGCTTGGCTGCTGAAACCTCCATCTTGATGGATAAGGGGTTGCCGGCCTCTGTTGTTGATACCATGATTAGGGCTAGGAAGAAGTCCTCGTCCTTTATCTACTATAGGATTTGGCATGCTTACATTGCCTGGTGTGAGTCTAGGTCTCTGCCTTGTAGGGTGTTTTCTATTCCCCGGATTCTGGATTTCTTGCAACATGTCCTGGAGTCGGGCCTTCAACTTAGTACCCTCAAGGGACAGGTGTCAGCCCTGGCAATTTTCTTCCAAAGGTCTTTTGCCAATCACCAGCTGGTCAAGACTTTTTCAGGGAGTTTCTCATGTGCGTCCACCACGTAAACCTATGCTACCGGTTTGGGATCTAAATTTGGTGTTGTCTGCTCTGCAGGGTCCTCCTTTTGAGCCTATTCGTGGGGCTGCCTTGTCCATTATGACTCTTAAGGTGGCCATACCTGGTGGCCATTACCTCGGTTAGGCGAGTCTCTGAGCTGGCTGCTCTTTCCATCAAACCTCCTTATTTTGAGCGGCATCAGGATAAGGTGGTGTTTCGGCTTAAGCCGGATTTCTTGCCTAAGGTTGTGTCTGCTTTTCATCTCAATCAGGACATTGTCTTGCCTTCTGTGTCCTAACCCTGCTAATTCCAAGGAGCAGACCCTTCACTCTTTGGATGTTATCAGGACCCTGAAGTTTTATTTGGTTGCTACTGATGTTGCCTCTCTTTTTGTTCTTCCTGCTGGACCTAGGAAGGGTTTGCCTCCGGCTAAATCCACTATCAGCAAGTGAATCCGTCAGGAGGGGGGAGCAGCCTATTCTGCCAGGGGGAAGGTTCTACTGCTCATTCCACTCGTGCTATTGGTGCCTCTTGGGCGTTTCAGCACCAGGCTTCTGTTGAACAAGTTTGTAAGGCCGCAACTTGGTCTTCTCTTCATACTTTTTCTAAGTTTACAAAGTTAATGTTAAGGCCTCAGCTGATGCTGCTTTTGGCCGCAAGGTACTCCAGGCGGTGGTGGTCTAAACCGTCTGTTGTTACTTTCTTTTTGGGGATCCCACCCTACTTTATGGGCACTGCTTTTGGATGTCCCAGATGTTATGACTTTGTGAAGCAGGCCGTGCCATGCACTAGGAAGAAGACAATTCTGTGAGTACTCAGCTGTGGAATTGCTTTTGTTCTTGCATGGCACGGCCTGCTTCACCCCTCCCTTGTTACGTTGTTCTTGATTGCCTCTTTATGGTGATTGTTCCAATTTAGTTGGGGTTGTTATCTTTATTTGTTCCCGGTTCTTGTATCACTGCTTGTCAACTACTGGATAAGTCTATGGTGATTCCGTTTCTATATGGTACCGGGCGGAGCCACAACTCTTCTACAGTGCCACTGCGCCACCTTGTGGCGGAATCCCAGATGTTATGACTTTGTGAAGCAGGCCGTGCCATGTATAGTAAAAGCAATTCTACAGGTGAGTACTCACAGAATTGTCTTTTCAGGGGGTCTCCGCCCACTCCCAGCGCCAGCAGCTCCAGCCTGACCAATGACGTGAGCAAACCTCCGGCCAACCGCGAGCTTCCATCCAACAGGCCCGCCAATGTGGGCGGCAAACGTCGCCCTCCAGTACACGCCCCCACTCCCACCAGTTCCCACGCACCCGCAAGATGTTTGACAAAGGCCCCGACCAGGTAGGTGCCGGCCCCTGGGCGGGTGGTGGGAGGGGTGTGTTTTACTGAGATTATTAAAAAAAAAAATAATAATAATAATAATTGGAATAATAATAATGTTAATAACAACAATAATAATGTTATTAACAACAATACTAATAATGTTATTAACAACAACAACAATAATGTTAACAACAACAATAATAATAATGTTAACAACAATAATAATGTTATTAACTATAATAATAATAATAATAATGTTATTAATAATAATAATAATGTTATTAACAATAATAATAATGTTATTAACAACTAAAATAATAATGTTATTAAAAACAATAATACAAATGTTATTAAAAACAACAGTAATAAAAATGTTATTAACAACAACAACAAGACAACAATAATAATAATGTTATTAACAATAATAATAATGTTATTAACAATAATAATAATGTTATTAACAATAATAATAATAATAATAATAGTTATTAACAACAATAATAATGTTACTAACAACAATAATAATAATATAATAATAATAATAATGCTACTAACAATAATAATAATAATAATGTTAGTAACAATAATAATAATGTTACTAACAATAATAATAATAATAATTATGTTACTAACAATAATAATAATAAGGTTACTAATAACAATAATAATAATAATGTTATTAACAACAACAATAATGTTACTAACAATAATAATAATGTTACTAACAATAATAATAATAATAATTATGTTACTAACAATAATAATAATAATAATGTTACTAACAACAATAATAATAATGTTACTAACAATAATAATAATAATAATAAGGTTACTAACAACAATCATTATAATAAGGTTACTAACAACAATAATAATAATAAGGTTACTAACAACAATCATTATAATAAGGTTACTAACAATGATAATAATAATAATGTTACTAGCAACAATAATAATAATAATAATGTTACTTACAACAATAATAATGTTACTAATAATAATAATAATAATAATAATGATGATGTTATTAACAACAACAATAATAACAATCTAATAATAAAGTCAAATCCCAATGTGTGAGCTGGGAGAATAATTCTCTGTTGGAGTAAGGTCTGGACTCTTGGCTGCGGTCACATGATGCGACGCCATGGCGATTTGTGATGCGCCGCACCACTGCTGTGATTTGGAATCCCTGGTCCACATCCGTGTGCGACCCTTTAAAGTCGACCAAAACCCAGGATTTTTACTCCCCTGGGTTGTGGACCTCGCCCCCGATCGGGGATGCCCCGCTGTGTGAAACCCCCCAGGTCGCCTGAACAAACTCACCTCTTCCTGGTTCTATGACGCATGCACGGCCTCTCGTCCAATCAGCTCGCTTGGATCCGTTCCCGCCCCTTCGCCCAGGAGCTCATCTAATGTGAGAGGATCCGAGCGCGCTGACGGCCGCATCCCCCGCTTCCCTCTAACAGGGAGCGTGCCCGCGCCGGCCATTCACAAATGCCTGGTGTGGGAACTGTTAGAGGGAGAGCGGGGATGCGGCTCGCACATGCGCCATTGGACCGGGAGGCAAGGTAAGTGTATGGGTCGACCTGGGGGGTGTCACACAGCGGGACATCCCGATTTTGGATGCCCGGGGGGGGGGGATCGGTCTTTAAGATTCCTGGGCCGATCTCCGTGGGTTTTGGTCCACTTTAATGCCGCAGGAGCACAGTGCGTTTCTTAAAGTGGATCTAAAGGTTAAAGAAATATATTCTAAAGAACCCGAAAGCGGACATAAAGCTTTGTATGAGGGGACAGGCAACAGCTGCACACTGCAGTCATGCAAGGCTCCTACATACGTGAGGAAAAGGTGAGTCTCTAATGCTGGGCTCACTGATGGTGTGAGGGGGGAGGTGCAGTAGTTTCCTGTCCCCCATCAGATGCACCTCTGCTAGGAAAAGGTGAGTATCTCTCTAATGCAGCGTCACTGATGGTGTGAGGGGGGAGGTGCAGTAGTTTCCTGTCCCCCATCAGATGGAGCTCTGCTAGGAAAAGGTGAGTATCTCTCTAATGCAGGGTCACTGATGGTGTGAGGGGGGAGGTGCAGTAGTTTCCTGTCCCCCATCAGATGGAGCTCTGCTAGGAAAGGTGAGTATCTCTCTAATGCAGGGTCACTGATGGTGTGAGGGGGGAGGTGCAGTAGTTTCCTGTCCCCCATCAGATGCAGCTCTGCTAGGAAAGGTGAGTATCTCTCTAATGCAGCGTCACTGATGGTGTGAGGGGGGAGGTGCAGTAGTTTCCTGTCCCCCATCAGATGGAGCTCTGCTAGGAAAAGGTGAGTATCTCTCTAATGCAGGGTCACTGATGGTGTGAGGGGGGAGGTGCAGTAGTTTCCTGTCCCCCATCAGATGGAGCTCTGCTAGGAAAAGGTGAGTATCTCTCTAATGCAGGGTCACTGATGGTGTGAGGGGGGAGGTGCAGTAGTTTCCTGTCCCCCATCAGATGGAGCTCTGCTAGGAAAAGGTGAGTATCTCTCTAATGCAGGGTCACTGATGGTGTGAGGGGGGAGGTGCAGTAGTTTCCTGTCCCCCATCAGATGGAGCTCTGCTAGGAAAAGGTGAGTATCTCTCTAATGCAGGGTCACTGATGGTGTGAGGGGGAGGTGCAGTAGTTTCCTGTCCCCCATCAGATGGAGCTCTGCTAGGAAAAGGTGAGTATCTCTCTAATGCAGGGTCACTGATGATGACGCCTCTCGTTAAAGGGCCGGGCCCCCTGAGCGTCTCCCGTTTTCTCTCCACAGACCGGCGAGGACGGGGAAGACGTCATCATACACAAAGGCTTCATTTCGGGTTCGCTGCAGACAGGCTTCTGCGACTGGAGCGCCAAGTACTTCGCCCAGCCCGTGATGAAGGTGGGCGGAGCCTCTGACGGACATTGTTCACGATCGATAAAGTTGCGCAGCTGCTAGTTAGAATAGTAAAGACCAGATTTTGGCCTCTTAAAGAAGAATTGCAAGCAAAATACTCACCTTTTCTCTTTTGCTGTTCCCATCAGCCACTTCTCACTCTCCATACTGGCTAGAGCTCCCCCTATTGGCCAAAACCAGGCCACGGCTTACCGACTCCAGGGCCGGCCGTTCAGGTCCCGCCTGGAGAACCCGATTAGGGATGCCCTGCTCTGTAAACCACCCGATTGCGGCAGAGTGCACTTACCTTTCCAGGGCTCCCAGTGCACTTAGATAGGCCGGGGGCGGGAGCGTGCCACACACAGCATGGAAACCGGGGATGCCCTGTGTCTGTGCATGCGCCTTATGGGACCAGGGTAAGGTGAGTCTTTGGGGCATTTTTACACAGCGTGGATCAAGGTGAGTAACCAGCTGATCTCTGGGGATTAAACACACATACACAGGGGGCATCCCAAACCACCGATATGAACCAAAAACCCGGGTGAAAGCATGGATCAAGGTGAGTAAACAGCTGATTTCGGGGGTTTAACACACACACACACAGGGGGCATCCCAAACCTCGGGCAAGGACCAAAACCTGGGTGGAAGCCTGGATCAAGGTGAGTAAACAGATGATTTTTGCTTGCTCCTCCCCCTATGGGATCGATCGCTGATCCCGGGGGGCTTGCTCCTCCCCCTATGGGATCGATAGCTGATCCCTGGGGGGTTCAGAGGGGCATCCCAAATAATGCCCCAACCCCCCCCCCCCCCCCCCCCCCCCCCCCCCCAATAAAGTGGACCAAAATCTGGGAGCATAAATATCCGCTCCAACACCCAGGAATTACACCTCCACTGGGGGCATCCCCTGCACTGTAACACAATTCGAGCCCTCTGATTGGCCACGTAGTCCTCAGGTGCTCCCTGGGTGTGTGGCCTCGGCGACCACATAATCTAGAGGGATAGCGGGGATGCAGCTTGCGCATGTGCTGTTGGACCAGGAAACAAGGTAAGTGTATGGGGTGACCTGGGGGTTGTCACACAGCGGGGCATCCCCATTTTGGATGCCCCGGAGGGAAACGATCAGATTCCCGGGCTGATCGGCATGGGTTGTGGTCCACTTTAATAATCGCTTTCATTAAGTTTTCGTCCACAAGTGGCCACTAGGGGGAGCTCTAAGCAAAATAAACTGGTTGGAAGAGGAACGACACATTGGACTATTGAGCCTTTGTAAATGTGGGGTTTCCACATGTGTCACTGGGATCACTGTCTTGGGCGCCCCCTCCAGGTCACCTGAGGCATCCAATGAGACTCTGCTTCCATTTGTGTGCCTGCAAGGTCACATGACAGAAGGCGTATCGTTACGGTTTTTTCGGAGAGTCCCTTTACAAGGTCTCCCTGTTGTCTCCCCAGATGCCCGAGGAGCACGACATGGAGAGCCAGGTCCGCAAGGAGCGAGAGTGGCGCTTCCTGCGCAACGCCAAGGTCCGCAAACAAGCACAAAACCTCATAAAGAAAGGTGAGGGCTACGCAAACATGGCTGCCTGTTGGGACACTCCCATGATGCAACGCGAGGTCGGCATAAAGGGCTGGATAGGGCGCAAGCACTAACTCTATGGTGAGGCAGATAGTGAGTTTATAAAACATCCTCTTAATTAGGTCACATGACCTCCTCCGTTCATAGATTGCCCCAGAGTTGGCTTCCATGATGCTCTGAAGCTGTTCCTTCTGCTTTGACTTGATGCTTGGGGTCATTGTTCCTCAAGTTCTGTCTTTGGCTTGATGCTTGGGGTCATTGTCCCTCAAGGTTTAGCTTTGGCTTGATGCTTGGGGTCATTGTTCCTCAGTTCTGTCTTTGGCTTGATATTTGGGGTCATTGTCCCTCAAGGTTTAGCTTTGGTTTGATGCTTGGGGTCATTGTTCCTCAAGTTCTGTCTTTGGCTTGATATTTGGGGTCATTGTCCCTCAAGGTTTAGCTTTGGTTTGATGCTTGGGGTCATTGTCCCTCAAGGTTTAGCTTTGGCTTGATGCTTGGGGTCATTGTTCCTCAAGTTCTGTCTTTGGCTTGATGCTTGGGGTCATTGTCCCTCAAGGTTTAGCTTTGGCTTGATGCTTGGGGTCATTGTTCCTCAAGTTCTGTCTTTGGCTTGATGCTTGGGGTCATTGTCCCTCAAGGTTTAGCTTTGGCTTGATGCTTGGGGTCATTGTTCCTCAAGTTCTGTCTTTGGCTTGATGCTTGGGGTCATTGTCCCTCAAGGTTTAGCTTTGGCTTGATGCTTGGGGTCATTGTTCCTCAAGTTCTGTCTTTGTCTTGATGCTTTGGGTCATTGTCCCTCAAGGTTTAGCTTTGGCTTGATGCTTGGGGTCATTGTTCCTCAAGTTCTGTCTTTGGCTTGATGCTTGGGGTCATTGTCCCTCAAGGTTTAGCTTTGGCTTGATGCTTGGGGTCATTGTTCCTCAAGTTCTGTCTTTGTCTTGATGCTTTGGGTCATTGTCCCTCAAGGTTTAGCTTTGGCTTGATGCTTGAGGTCACAAGTGGTAGAGCTTGAGTTGAGCTGCATGTGCCATTTGAAGGTTATAGGAGTTGCTTAAGCCAGGTTATATGTCTGAAGAATTGAGTTTTGAGGGCACTTTTAAATGCTTAGAGTGACGGATTGAGCAGGGGAGTGCATTCCAGAGAAGTGGGGAGGCTCGGGAGAAGTCTTGAAGGCGGCAGTGCGAGTAGGTAACTGAGGACGACAACAGGAGAATGTCAGAGGCAGAGCGGAGGTTGCGCTTGGGTTGGTAACACTGGATCAGAGATGAAATGTAGGGAGGGGCCTGACTGCAGAGAGCTTTTTAGGTTAGTGTTGGAAGTTTGAACTGGACTCTCTGTCAAACCCTCCACAGGTTACCTGTCTCTCAGAGGGGGGGGGGGGGGGGTGGCAGTGCTGGAGAAGCGAGAGGAGAGGTGGATGAGGCAAGCAGCAGAGTACAGAATAGATTGAAGGGGAGCCAGTCTGTTGGCAAACCCATGAGGAGGGTGTTGCAGTAGTCCATTTGAGATATGACCAGGGCGTGCACTAGCATTTTCCTATTGCATGGCACGGCCTGCTTCCAGAAGTCCTTACGTATGGGATATTCCGCCACAAGGTGGCGCAGTGCACTGCAGAAGAGTTGTGGCTCCTCCCGGCCCCATATAAAAACAGGAATCACCAATAGACCTCCAGTGTTTCCTCTGCAGTGATTCTGCGAAGATAGAAGATGGCTCTTTATATTGCGCAGGTGAGCGGGGCAACCAAGCCTGCGGCCCTGCAAGTCTATTTCCACCCGCTTCCGGACCCTCTGTGCCTCCCAGCCTCGGCTGACGGATCGGGTGAGGGTAGAGGAGCACTAGGGTCAGGTGATCGGGGAGCGCTGCTCGAAGCCGCAGACCCTGTACCACAAAGGGGAGCCGGCCATAGGCTTTATGGTGAGCCTACTAGGGATGCGGAGTTCCTGTCCTGGCTTCTGAGGGGGTGAGGGTTTTGGGGACTGTGTGCCTTGTTTCTCTCCTGTCCCTGGCCTGGCTCTCGCCGCTGCCTGCTCGCTCTCCTCCCCCCCTCTCCCCGACGTGTGTTGGGGGGGGCGGGTGGTAGCGGGCGAGTGCTTTTAATTGTGTTTTTAACTGCGTCTTTCGCCGCCGTTGCCGCTTTGTACTCCGCTCGCGTCGCGGCGGGCGGCGATATAACTTGCGTGCGTTTGTTGCATTGTGATGGCGCCGGCGCGGTCACGTGAGCGGCACTTTCGCGCTCTTCGGGGCGGGGCCAGGGGATGACGCGTATCGCGGCGTCCCCCCGCGGCCCGCCCCTCAAGGTTCTTCTGCCGGCGCCATCTTGAGTCTGCTGCGCGTCCGGGGCCCCTCTTCCTCCCTGGGCTGCGGCGGTGATCTCCCTGTGTCGCTTCCTCCTGTGGTCTGGCGGCTTGGTGATCCTTCGGTCTACTTGGTCCGTGAGTCCCCTTTGGGGGTTTTGTTTCCTTGGGGCATGTGCTGCGGGATGCTTATGTGTATATTACTTATGTCTTATGGCGGGACAAATGTGGGTTGTGGTTTCTCCCAGTTCTGCTCCTTACCCCCCCCCCCCTATCTCGCTCTTACTGGCTCTGGGGGCATCCCGGGTGGCTTTTTCTTAGCCCTTACCCTGTGCTGGCCTATTGCGCCTGTGTTAATCACCATATGGAGGCTTCTGGGGATAGCGTGCTCGGGGGTCCTTCGGGGCAATCCAGGCTGTGTGCCATGTGCGGGGCATCCCCTTTGAGTAACAGTGCCGCGGTGTGCGTGCCGTGCGCCTAAGGTATCATTGCGGCCCAGGCTGGGCTGCCCACTTCTCTTCCCAGTTCTGCACCCCCTTCGGCACTGCCCACCCCCCCCGCGCCTGCATTTAGCCCCCAGTGAGGGGGATACTAGCAGGGGGTCACAGTCTGATCTGGCACTTCGTGTGGCCAGCATTGAAAGGCAGCTTGCCAGGCCTGTTCCACATAAGGCCTCTGGCAAGAAGCAGCACCTGGCTTCCAAGCCTTCCCTCTTTGCTGAGGAGGATGAGGGATTTGATGCCTTTGGTCGCCGTTACTCCCTAGAGGAGGGGGAGCTTTTCCAGGAATCTGACTCCTCTGGGGACCAGCAGGAGGGGTACGACAGTGACCCTCGGTCTGCATCCGGGGAGGACTCATGGTTCCCTGATGACACTGATAGACTGTTTGATATTTTTGAAATTTTGCACATTGTCCCCCCTGAGGTGGCTAAGAGGAAGCAGGGTGAGCTCTTTCGTCCTGATAAACAACGTCTGGAGTTACCTAAGTGTTGGATAAAAGGTATCACTTCCCTGCTGACCTGGTCAAGTGATGGTCGTGTCTGCCTGTGGTAGACTCTCCCGTTCTAGGGCTGCCTTCCCCTGACACTACTACACTGCGGGACAGCAAGGACCGGCGTATGGATCAGCTGGCCTGCCATGCTTTTACATTTGTGGGGGCTGGGCTGCGTCCGGTCTGTGCCGCTGCCATTACAGCTATTGCCCTTAAGAAAAAGCTCAAGCGTCTCACTGATGGCGCTATATCTGGTAGGAGGAGGGAGGATTATAGGGCCCTCTTGCTTTTCTCTGACTTTGTTGCCTTTGTCCTTACTGCCATGGATGATGCTGTGAGGCTGGGTGGTAGGGACTCTGCCCTCTTGGTGGCTATACGCCACTCTGTTTCGTTGTGTCAGTGGGCAGCTGACGCTGCTGCTAAGAAGGCTCTCACTGGGCTCCCCTTTGCGGGGCCCTTTGGTGAGCTTCTGGATGTTCTAGCCAAGGATGGTAGGCTACCTCAGCGTAGGAAGCAGCCTCGGCCCTTTTGGGGGCCCTCCGCTTCCCTCCCCTCCTTTCGTGTTCCCAGAGGAGGTTGTGGCTTCCTTTTCTTGGGTAGCCGCAGGGATTCTTGGGGCCTTGGCAGATCCCGTGGTCGTCCCGGTCTCTCATGGGGTCCAAGCCCAAACCCCCTCCCAAGCCCCCTCAGGCATGACGTGGTGCCCTCACCCATCCGGGTGGGGGGATGGCTTCGGCTCTTTGCTCACGCCTGGAGGCTACTCGTCTCAGACCGGTGGATTCAGGAGGTGGTGTCCTCCGGTTACAAGATAGAGTTTGCAGCCTGGCCGCCCCCAAGATTCCTCAGATTCCAGATGCCTCAAAACCTCTTGTCAGCTCAGGGTTTGCGCCTTGCAATTAAACATCTGTTGGAGTCAGGAGTCATTTGCCTGGTGCCTTCCCAGGAACGGGGTCAGGGGTTCTACTCCAATCTTTTCACGGTTCCCAAAAAGGACGGGTCTTTGAGGCCCATCCTGGACGTCAAGGGTCTCAACAAGTTTGTCAGGTTCAAGCACTTTCGCATGGAGATTCTACGCTCGGCTGTCAGTCCCCTTCGCCCGGGCAACTTCATGCCAATCTTCGTGCCAATCTTTCCAGGTCATCAGAGATTCCTGAGGTTCGCTCTAGAGGATCAGCATTACCAGTTTGTGGCTTTACCATTCGGTATCACCTCGGCGCCTCGGGTGTTCACCAAGATGCTGGCGGGCGTGATGGCTCTGCTGCGGAATCAGGGCATTCGCATCCTCCCTTACCTGGACGACATTCTGATTGTGGCTCAGTCTCTTCATCAGGCCGAGAGGGATACTCAGGTGGTGACCTCCACTCTCGAGTCCTTCAGCTGGGTGATCAACTTTCCCAAGTCTTCACTATCTCCGTCTTTGGTGAGGTCCTTTCTGGGCATGACACTGGATACCTCTCAGGTCAAGGTGTTCCTGCCTCAGCAGAAAGTGGAGGGCCTTCAGAAGCAGGCACGGGCTCTGCTCTTGTGTCCCCATCCCTCCATCCGGCAAGAGATGCAGTTAGTGGGCCTGATGGTGTCCTGCTTCGAGGCGGTCCCCTTTGCTCAGTTTCACATGAGACCTCTTCAGTTGCACCTCTTGTCAGTTTGGGATCGGGACCCTGTGTCCCTGGATCAGAAATTTGCTCTGTCCCCCCTGGTCAGACGGTCCCTCTCGTGGTGGCTGGACTCAAGGAACCTTCTAGTGGGCAGGACCTTTCTGCCTCTGTGCTGGGAGACTGTCACCACAGATGCCAGTCTGACTGGTTGGGGGGGCTTTTGGAAGTCTCTGAAGTTCCAGGGTCGGTGGGGCCCCCAGGAGGCCCATGCTCCTATCAATGTCCTGGAACTGAGGGCGATCAGGTTGGTTCTTCCTCAGCTGACCATGCACCTTCGGGTCGGGCTGTTCAGATCCGCTCGGACAACCAGACGGCGGTTGCCTACATCAATCATCAGGGAGGGACTCGGAGCAAGTAAGCTCTCAAGGAAGTGTCCCTGATGCTGTCTTGGGCGGAAGAGAATGTCCCTTGCATCTCGGCGGTCTACATTCCGGGGGTGGAGAACCAGGAGGCAGACTCCCTGAGCAGGGGGGCTGGGGGAATGGTCCCTCAGCAACGAGGTATTTCACTCCCTGTGTCACCGCTGGGGTCAGCCGGATGTGGACCTGTTTGCGTCCCTTCACAATCACAAGCTTCCCAGATTTGTCTCCCTGTCGCAGGATACTCTGGCCTTCGCCACGGATGCGCTAGCAATGCCTTGGACGGAGTTTCGGCTCCTCTATGTGTTTCCTCCATTTCCTCTGCTGGGCAGGGTGCTGCGCAAGATAGCCCAGGAAGGGGTACCAGCCATTCTGGTGGCCCCCTGTTGGCCAAGGAGGGTGTGGTTCGCAGACGTCGTGAAGTTGGCAGTAGATCGGTACGTCTTGCCCAAGGATTCAGATCTTCTTTCTCAGGGACAGCTGCACCATCACAATTTACAAACGCTGGCTTTAACGGCTTGGCTGCTGAAACCTCCATCTTGATGTATAAGGGGTTGCCTGCCTCTGTTGTTACTATGATTCGGGCTAGGAAGAAGTCCTCGTCCTTTATCTACTACAGGATCTGGCATGCTTACATTGCCTGGTGTGAGTCCAAGTCTCTTCCTTGTCGGGTGTTTTCTATTCCCAGGATTCTGGAATTTTTGCAAAATGGTTTGGATTCGGACCTTCAACTTAGTACCCTCAAGGGACAGGTGTCAGCTCTGGCAATTTTTTTCCAGAGATCCTTTGCCAATCACCGGTTGGTTAAGACTTTTTTCCAGGGAGTTACTCATGTGCGTCCGTCACGTAAGCCTATGCTGCCAGTTTGGAACCTGAATCTGGTGTTGTCTGCTCTGCAGGGTCCTCCCTTTGAGCCTATCCGTGGGGCTGCTTTTCCCATTCTGACTCTTAAGGTGGCCTTTTTGGAGGCTATTACTTCGGTCAGGCGAGTTTCTGAGCTGGCGGCGCTTTCCATCAAACCTCTTTATTTTGAGAGGCATCAGGATAAGGTGGTGTTTCGGCTTAAGCCGGATTTCTTGCCTAAGGTTGTGTCTGCTTTTCATCTCAATCAGGACATTGTCTTGCCTTCATTGTGTCCTAATCCTGCTAATTCCAAGGAGCGGACCCTTCATTCTCTGGATGTTGTCAGGGCTCTGAAGTTTTTATTTGGTTGCTACTGAGTCTTTCAGGAAATCTGATGCTCTTTTTCTTCTTCCTACTGAACCTAGGAAGGGTTTACCTCCGGCTAAATCTACTATTAGTAAGTGGATCCGTCAGGCGGTGGAGCAGCCTATTCTGCTAGGGGGAAGGTTCCTCCTTTTAGGATTACTGCTCATTCCACTCGTGCTATTGGTGCTTCTTGGGCTTTTCAGAACCAAGCTTCTGTTGAACAAGTTTGTAAGGCCGCTACTTGGTCTTCTGTTCATACCTTTTCTAAGTTTTACAAGGTTGATGTTAAGGCCTCGACTGATGCTGCTTTTGGCCGCAAGGTGCTTCAGGCGGTAGTGGTTTGAACTGCCTGCTGCTACTTTTTTGGGGATCTCACCCTACCTTACGGACACTGCTGTTGGACATCCCATACGTAAGGACTTCTTGAAGCAGGCCGTGCCATGCAGTAGGAAAAATACAATTCTGTGAGTACTCACCTGTAGAATTGCTTTTACTATGCATGGCACGGCCTGCTTCACCCCACCCTTGTTATCGTTATTCTTGGCTGCCCCTTTATGGTGATCCAAGTTAGTTGGGGTTTGTTACCTTTTTTACCTTTATTATCTCCCGGCTTTTTGAATAACTGCTTGTCAACCCTGGGTAGGTCTATTGGTGATCTTGTTTTAATATGGTACCGGGAGGAGCCACAACCCTTCTGCAGTACACTGCGCCACCTTGTGGCGGAATATCCCATACGTTAGGACTTCTTGAAGCAGGCCGTGCCATGCATAGTAAAAGTAATCCTACAGGTGAGTACTCACAGAATTGTCTTTTTTAGTGGTATCGGGTGAGAGGAAGTGACGGATGCGGGAGACGTTTTTAAAGTGGACCAACACCCAGGAGGGATCAGCCCGGGAATCTATAAGATTCCCGGGCCGATCAGATCCCTCCCCGCGGGGCATCCGAAATTTGGGATGCCCCGCTGTGTGAAACCCCACAGGACGCCCAGAAACCTTACTTTATCCCCGTTCTAACGGTGCATGCGCGAGCCGCGGCCACATCTCGCGCTTCTCTCTAGCAGGGCGCGCACCAGCCGTTTGTGAATGGCCAGCGCGGGCGCGCTTCCCTCTAACAGGGAGCGCGCCCGCGCTGGCCTCCAGCGTGCTCAGAGCCGCTGTGGTTTCCGTCGCTTGTCCGTACATACCACAGCGGCTCTGAGCACTCTCATTGGACAAGCGCTCTCGTAGGAGCGGGTTAAGGTGAGTTTTTTAGGGCGATCTGGGGGGTTTCACGCAGCGGGGTGCCCCGTGGAAGTGGACCAAAACCCAGGATAGTGAAAATCCTGGGTGTTGGTCCTCTTTAAGTTGGAGATCTAGGAGGGGAGAAGGTTAATGGTGGATGTGGTCCAATAAAAACAGATACACGGTTAGCGAACCCAAAACCATATCTAGTAGCTTGGACCATTACATTCTATTATTCTTAGTATGTCACACACCCCGCTTCAAGAATCCATAACATGTGGGTAATATCGTCCTGAAGAGGGCGTTCCTGCAGAGATGATAGCAAAAGAAAGCCCCTCCCTGATCCATAAATACCTGGGACCTCCCACTCACTACCCAGTTTTCCATCTCTGCAGACGGCGAGCAAGTCAGAAGATGATGGCTCCTCCTTGCACAGGGGGATTTCAGGTAGCCGGGGTAACTCCCGGCCTCTTATTTTGTCTATTTCCGCTCGGACCCCTGTTTGTCCCAAAATTTACCTCAGATTACATGCCTCCACAGTCTTGGCTGCTGGCCCGAGCGAGGGTACATTGGCACCTCTGGTGCTGAGGAGCAGAGCTCCACCGTGTGACCCTAAAAGAGAGGGTAGGCGGTCATACCGGGTAGGTGATTCCGGTTTGGGATGCCCCGTCCCTTGACTTTTCCCCTGGGGGGGGGGGGGGCCCTTCCCTTTACCAACTATGGGGGCTGGGGGTTCCTCTCATAGGGGTTAGCTTTATTCTCTTTCTCTTTATTCACTTTCTCTTGTTGATGTGGAGCGTCTGGAAGTAATCCCTCAATGAATTGGTTGCACTGTTGTTACTATGTTGCAGCACCGCGGCTGTCATTGCAGCCGGGTGCCGGGGTTTTTCAGTCTGTGAGGTAAATTTTTTACCTCACACGCTTTGGGGGGGCGGGGCTGGCACTCGGCGCTCTGCCGCGGCCAGCCCCCGTTCTCTCATTCATTCCTCGCCGCAGCGAGCGGGGCGGGTGCTCCGCTAGTGATAGCGGGAGCACCCGCTGTCATGGCAGCCGGCGCCGCGGTTGTCGGCGGCGCCGGTCTCTGGGCTGGTGCGTGAGGGACTTCTTCCCTCACGCTTCATTCACACTGGAAGGGGGGGCGGAGCCGGGCTTTCGGCGCGTCGCCGCGGCTCCGCCCTCCTCTGTACTGGCGCCGCTGCGGAGCTGAGCTCCCTGTTACTAGGCAGCTCCCTGTTACTAGGCAGCTTAAGGGGCACAGATCAGCTTTGCGCGGGCTGCGCAGACCACGCCCCTGACAAGGCAGTTCTTCTTCTCTTCACTTCACCTCAGAAATCGCCATTGTTCTGAGGCGGATCGTTCACCGCAGCGTTTGTGAGTGGCCCTGTGGGCCTCATTTATTTCTTCTTTTCTTTATCTGTTAAGTCTTATTGTAGGGACTTATGGGTCTCTCTCTGTCTTTTAGGTGAAGGTTATCCAGGAGGATCTTCTGTAGTATTGGAAGGTCTCTCCTGATCCTGGGTCCATTTTAGCATCACAAATCCTCCCACTCGGGACATTAAAGGGGCATCCCGGGTTGTCTAACTGGCGTAATTCCCTGGGTCATAGCGACCACTCAAAATTCACCTTATGGAGGCATCCCCGGATACTGGGACTGGGACCCCTTCGGGGCATCCCAAAAAGTGTATGTTGTGTGGGATTTCCATTACTGGGGATGATGTGTTACTGTGTATACCATGTGCACAGCAAACTATTACGCGGCAGTCCGAACCCCAAGCGGCGGGGTCAGCACAGCCGGCCACCTCAACTCCCCCTCCCGCCTTGACTCGTGCCCCGTGTGACGTGGTCATGGGCAGGGATCTGCAATCCGAGATGTGTGCCAGATTGGCTAGCCTTGAGAAAATGCTCTCTAGCTCGGTCGCCCGTAAGGCTCCGTCTAAGAGAAAGCATTTGTCGCCGGCTCCGCCGGTGGATGATCTTGATGACAGAGACAATCTGGATTGGTCTGATTATCCTCAGCTAGAGGAGGGGGAAGTTGATGAGGGTTCAGAATTGTCGGATGATGAGCAGTCTGCTGGCACTGATGCCGAGCTTTCTGATTTAGGGAGATCCTTGGACTCTCCTCACGCTCTGTCTCTCATGCTGGAAGTTCTGAATATTTCCCCTCCCGAGGAGGCGTCACAGCAGAAAGGTGAATTGTTTGAGGAATCCAGGCCGCGCCTGGAGTTTCCTACGCAACGCCGTTTTGATAGAATCATTGACAAGGAATGGGATAGGCCGGCTCGGCTCCCTGGCATCCCTCAGGGGTGGGATAGGAAATATCCCTTTCCTTCTGAGGCGGTCAAGCGCTGGGCATCTCCCCCCGAGGTGGATGCACCGGTTTTGGGGTTGTCTAACTCCTCGGTTTTAAACAGACCTGATTGTTCCACTCTCAAAGATGGAGAGGATAAACGTATTGATCAGATGGCTTCTCATGGCTTTACTAGCATTGGGTCGGCCATCCGGCCTGTGTGCGCTTCGGAGCTAATGGTGTTGGCTACCAGGTCTGTGGTCAGGGACCTGTTGACTTCTTCCGGGCTTCGCCCTGGTAGTAACGAGTTCCTTAGCCTTAAACGGTGTGAGTTGTTTCTATCCTTTGTGTTGACCGCCTTGGATGACACTTTGATGATGTGTGGTAGGTCGTCGGCTCTGCTTGTGGCTATTCGGCGGTCGGTGTGGCTGCGCCAGTGGGCGGCCGATTTTATGTCCAAAAAATCACTGACGGCTTTACCCTTTGTTGGTCTACGGCTCTTTGGAGAGACATTGGACTCTGTCACCAAGGGTGGTAGGTTACCTCAACGTAAGAAACAACGCCGCCCTTCTCGGGGGGCGCCTGCCTTTACCCCCTCCTTTCGGGGGGCCAGATCTGGTAGGGGTTCTGCATTTCCCTCTTCCAGAGGAGATTCCGGAAACAGGGGCAGAGGACGTGCCCGTTCTGGATACAGTTGGGGCTCTAAGCCCAAACCGGCTGCTAAGCCGGCTCAGCAATGAGGGGGCGCCCTCACCCATGCGGGTGGGGGGACGGCTGCAGCACTTCTCTCAGATCTGGGATCAAGAGGTCTCGGACAGATGGATCCGGGAAGTGGTGTCTTCCGGCTACAAGCTGGAGTTCGAGCTCCGCCCCCCTTCCAGATTTGTCAGGTCTCGGATGCCGTCGGAGCCTCTAGCGGCGCAGGGGCTCCTGGTGGCAGTGGAGAATCTTCTGGACATGGCTGTCATTTGCCCAGTGCCCCTTCAGATCGGGGCAGGGGCTTTTATTCCAATCTGTTCACGGTACCCAAGAAGGACGGGTTGGTCCGACCCATCTTGGATCTGAAGTTTCTCAACAGGTTCATCCGGCCGAGGAAATTCCGCATGGAAACGCTGCGTTCGGCCATTCACTCTCTTCGTCAGGGAGACTTTCTGACGTCCATAGACATCAAGGATGCTTATCTACACGTTCCGGTTTTTCCAGCACACCAGAGGTTTCTCAGGTTCGTGGTGGAGGATCGGCACTTTCAGTTTGTGGCACTTCCTTTCGGTCTCACCTCAGCTCCTCGGGTGTTCACCAAGGTGCTAGCGGGGGTGATGGCTCTGCTCAGAGGCCAGGGTATCCGCATCGTGCCCTATTTGGACGATCTACTGATCATGGCCTCTTCCTTCAACCAGAGCGGTGGTGTCCACTCTGGAAAGGTTCGGTTGGGTGATCAACCACCCCAAGTCTTCTCTTTCTCCGTCCAGAATTCTGACCTTTCTGGGAATGTCTCTGGACACTTCACAGGCCAGGGTGTTTCTACCCCAGGCCAAGATTCTTTTGATTCAGGAGTTAGTTCGGCTTCTCTTGTCTACCCCTCATCCGACCATCCGGTTAGGGATGAGGCTGGTGGGGTTAATGGTGGCCTCATTCGAGGCAGTTCCCTTTGCGCAGTTTCACACAACGATGCTTCAGCTTCATCTGTTGAAGGTTTGGGACAAGTCTCCTCTATCGTTGGATCAGTCCTTCCTGATGACTCCCCGAGTTCGTCGATCCCTGCAATGGTGGCTGGGGTCGGTCAATCTGTTGAAGGGCAGATCTTTTCTGGCTCCGTGTTGGGAAACAGTCACCACGGATGCCAGTCTGTCAGGTTGGGGGGGTGTTTGGAAGGACCTCCAGTTTCAGGGTTTGTGGGGCCCTCGGGAGGCTCACAAGCCCATCAATGTTCTGGAGTTGAGAGCCATCAGGTTGGTTCTGTTTCGCTTGACTCATCAGTTGAGAGGCCTGCCAGTTCAGGTCCGGTCGGACAACAGAACGGCGGTTGCTTACATCAATCACCAAGGAGGGACTCGCAGCAGGAGTGCCCTCAGGGAAGTGTCTTTGATTCTGGACTGGGCAGAGACCCACGTCCCGTGTATCTCAGCAGTCTACATTCCGGGAGTGGAGAACACGGAGGCGGACTTGCTGAGCAGGGCCTCCTCTCGTCAGGGGGAGTGGTCTCTCAGTCCCAAGGTGTTTCGTTCGATATGTCTCAGGTGGGGGGTCCCAGCGGTGGACCTCTTTGCTTCTCGTCACAATCACAAGCTTCCAGTCTTTGTGTCTCTCTCGCAGGATCCTCTGGCTCTGACAGTGGATGCCATGTCTCTAAACTGGAGGGATCTGGGGCTCCTTTACCTGTTTCCTCCATTCCCAATGCTAGCCAGAGTGCTGCGCAAACTGGCCTTGGATGGTGCGTCGGCAATTCTGGTGGCCCCAAGGTGGCCAAGGCGAGTTTGGTTCGCAGATCTTGTAAGACTGGCAGAGGATCAGTTCGCCCTGCCTCTGCTGCCGGACCTGCTCACCCAGGGTCGGCTGCGCTATCCCAATTTACCATCGCTGGCTTTGACGGCATGGCTGCTGAAACCGCCATCTTGAAGGAGGAAGGTCTTTCTGACGCAGTGATTCAGACTCTTATCTGTGCCAGGAAGCGCTCTTCCTCTTCTATTTACTACAGGACTTGGAGGGCCTATATTGATTGGTGTGAAAGTAGGTCTTTCTCTTGTCGAGAGTTCTCCATTCCTAGAATTTTAGAGTTTCTCCAACATGGTCTAGATCTGGGGCTCCAGCTTAGTACATTGAAAGGGCAGGTTTCTGCCCTGGCGGTGTTCTTCCAAAGGTCTTTTGCACTTCATCCCTTAGTCAAGACCTTTTTCCAAGGTGTTACACATGTTCGGCCTCCTAGGAAGCCTTTTGTTCCAGTTTGGGATTTGAACCTGGTTCTTTCTGCTCTCCAGGGCCCTCCGTTTGAGCCCTTGAATGAGATAGCTTTGTCTTCTCTTACCCAAAAGGTGGCCTTTTTGGTGGCTATCACTTCGGTTAGGCGTGTTTCTGAGTTGGCAGCTTTATCCATTACAGCTCCGTACTTCGAGAAACATCAGGACAAGGTTGTCTTTCGTTTCAAGCAGGATTTTCTTCCTAAAGTGGTCTCGGAGTTTCATCTGAATCAGGACATTGTTTTGCCCTCTCTATGCCCAAATCCCAGCGACGACAAGGAAAGGGCATTGCATTCCTTGGATGTAGTTCGTGTTGTGGAACATTATCTGGAGGTTACGTCTTCCTTTCGTAAGACTGATGCTTTCTTTGTGGTGCCCTGCGGGCCTAGGAAAGATTTGGCTCCTGCCAAATCTTCCATTAGTAAATGGATTCGTGAGGCCATCATTGGGGCCTATTCTGCCAAGGGGAGGAGTCCCCCTTTTCGTGTTACTGCTCATTCTACTCGTGCAGTTGGTGCGTCCTGGGCCTTTCAGCACCAGGCTTCTGTTGAACAAGTTTGTAAGGCCGCTACCTGGTCTTCGGTTCACACCTTTTCCAAGTTTTACAAGGTTGATGTTCGGGCTTCAGCGGATGCTGTTTTTGGCCGCAAAGTTTTGCAAGCTGTTGTGGTTTAAGGTTGTGCATTGTTGCCTAGTTTTGGATCCCCGCCCTTGTTATGGACACTGCTGTTGGATGTCCCACATGTTATGGATTCTTGAAGCGGGGTGTGTGACATACTAAGAATAATACCATTTTGTGAATACTCACCTTGTAAAATGGGTATTATGAGTATGTCACACACCCTGCTTCAACCCGCCCTTTTGTATTCAGGATCCTCTTTATTGCGAACTTTGCGTGGTTGTTGTTTATATTTGCCTCTTCCTGGTCCCTTACCTTACTGCTTTCTGTATACTGGGTGGTGAGTGGGAGGTCCCAGGTATTTATGGATCGGGGAGGGGCTTTCTTTTGCTATCATCTCTGCAGGAACGCCCTCTTCAGGATGATATTACCCACATGTTATGGATTCTTGAAGCGGGGTGTGTGACATACTCATAATACCCATTTTACAAGGTGAGTATTCACAAAATGGTATTATCGCCCTCTTCCAATGGAATTAGGGGAGGCTGTCATGTGAATAGCAGCCCATGGACGACATTATTTCTAGGAGGGGAGAGTGTTCCGGGTTGGAAGGTTAATGGTGAAAGTGGTCAAATAAGAACAGATACACTTTTCGAGAACTCAAACTCCTAACCAATAGCTTGAATCATTGCATTCTATTCTCTCCCCCTTCCTCTGGTTATTAGGGGAGGTGATCACGTGAATAGCAGCCCATGGACGACAGGAGGGGAGAGTGTGCCAGGATTAGAGGGTTAATGGTGAAAGGGGTCTAATAAAAACAAATACACTGTTCGAGAACTTAAGCTCCTACCCAATAGGTTGAATTCTTTTTCCCAGTGTCCTGTTTAGGTTGCTCCATTTCTGATAAGTGGGGTAATCCGCCACAAGGTGGCACAGTGACTGCAAGATGAAATTCGTGGCTCCTCCCGGCTCCAAATAAGGCAGCTGTTTCCCAAAAATCCCTGAATTCTTCTTGCAGTCTCACTGCGAAGATCGTGTTTTTACTCTCTCTGGATATCGCAGGTGAGCGGGGCATCCCAAGCCTGTCGGCCACTGCATCGCTATTCCCACCTTCTTCCGGGGACCCATCCTGCCTCCGAGCCTTGGCTACGGAACAGATGATGGTAGGGGACCGCTGAGGGTCAGGCGTTCGGCAGAGCTATGCTCTGGGCCGCAGACTGTCTCCCGAAGGGTAGCCGGCCATAGGCTAATGGTGAGCCTATATGAGAGGGGGAGGAACCACCTAGGGACCCTTTCACTCCCTCATGTCACCCACAAGCTTTATTGATGTGTGTGTATTTTACTGTTTTATTTACTGTCAGGCGTTGTGAGGGAGGGGGGGCCCCGACCCCAGCGGGAGCAGACGGGCAGCCGCTCTGTGCGGGCGCCTGCCTTGCTGTGCTAGTAATGGCCCTGATCGGCGCCACTCTCGATGCGGCCTGCGTATGCTAAGCATAGCGCGCTGGTCTCAATCCCTGCTGCGCATCTGGAGGTTATCCCTCGATATTGGCTGCACTGCTCTTCCTGGGTCAGGCGCTTCACACGACTCCTCTGTCCCTGCTGTGGTCCGTGAGTCTTGGTTTTCCTTTGTCTCTTCCCTGCATGTGCTGTGGGATGCTCATGTTTTCTTTTTTGTGTCTTCCAGACGGGTCCCTTATTGCCGCTCAGAATTGTGGTTCCTCCCGGTTTCCAACCACCCCCTCCTCTCTCCCCTCCCCACAGTCTCTATTTTTAAAGGGATCATTAAGAGGGATTAAATTGGGGATTGTCTGGGTTTTGGGCCGTAAGTGCCTTGTGACCCGAATTATTTTGCTATAATCACCATAGGGGGTAGCGAGCTAGGGGCCCCCTCAGGGCGGGTTAAGCTCTGTCTCATGTGTGGTACATGCCCTCTGAGCGGTCTCAGCGCAGTTTGTGTACCTTGCGCCAAAAGCGTTCTTCTGGAACAGGATAGGGCGGGCGCTTCTGTCCCCAGCCCTATTCTACCTGCGGCCTCGCCAACACCCCTGCGCCTGCATTTAGCTCCCAGTGAGGGGGAAGCCAGCAGGGGGTCTCAAACGGATTTGCCCCCCCCCCCCCCCCCCCCGGTGGCCAGCCTAGAGAGACAATCATCGCGCTCGGCTGCCGGCAAGGCCGTGAGTAAGAAGCGGCATATTGAGCCGGGTTATTTGCTGATGATGATTATGAGGTTTTTGGTGGTCGGGACTCCATGGAGGAGGGTGAGTTTCATGACTCCCGACTCCTCAGGGGACCGACCGGGTGGCTATGATAGTGACCATGGGTCTTCCTCGGACGAGGATTTGTGTCTCCCTGATGACACAAAAAAGTCTGCGGTTTTTGATACCTTGCACATTGTACCCCCGAAGGCGGCCAAAAAGAAGCAGGGGGATTTATTTCGGCCTGAGAGACAGCGTCTTGTTTTTCCTGAACAGGGCCACTTCTCCAAATTGGTTTTTAAGGAATGGGAAAGGCCTAATAAATTGCCGTCATTGCCTAAGGGGCTGGACAGACGGTATCCTTTTTCTGAGGAGTTTATTCGCTTTTGGTCCCGTCCCCCAGAGGTGGATGCTCTTGTTTTGGGGCTCTCCAATACCACGGTTATGCCGTCACCCGATACAGCTTCCTAGCGCGACCCTGCTGACAGGCGCATGGATCAGCTGGCTTGTCACGCCTTCACCTTTGTGGGTGCTGGCCTTCGTCCGGTTTGTGCCGCGGCCATTGTCTCCCTAGCCATCAAGAAGAAGGTGAGATGTCTTGTTGATATCACCAGATCTCGCAAGCGGGCAGAGGAGTATAAGGACCTCCTAGCCTGCGCAGACTTTATTGCCTTTGTAATCTCGGCCATGGATGATAGCGTCCGGCTTGGCGGCAGGGCTTCGGCCCTGCTGGTTGCGCTCCGTAGCTCTATCTGGCTGCGGCAGTGGGCAGCCGACTCCGCTGCCAAGAAATCGCTCACTGGTATCCCCTTTTTGGGGCTCCGGTTGTTTGGGGAGCGTCTGGATCTCCGGGCGAAGGATGGGAGGCTCCCTCAGCGACGGAAGCCTGTGCGGCCCTTTCGGGGCTCGTCTGCCTTTCGCTCCTTTCGAGGGGGAAGAGTCTGGAGACTGCACGTCTCGGATCGGTGGATTCAGGAGGTGGTGTCCTCCGGTTACAAAATAGAGCTGGCAGCTTGGCCGCCCCCAAGATTTCTTCAGTCACGGATATCCCAGAACCCATTGACGGCGCAGGGTCTAAGAATGGCTGTTCAACGCCTTATGCTGTCCGGGGTGATTTGTCCGGTGCCGCAACCAGAGCGAGGTCGAGGGTTCTATTCCAATATTTTCCCGGTGCCCAAGAAGGACGGTACTCTGAGGCCTATCCTGGACCTGAAGGGTTTCAACAAGTTTGTCAGATTCAGACATTTTTGCATGGAGACTTTATGGTTCGCGGTGAGTTCGCTTCGGCCCAGCGACTTCATGACCACGGTGGACATCAGGGACGCTTACCTGCACATTCCGATATTCCAGGGACATCAGAAGTTCCTGAGGTTCGCGCTGGAGGATCAGCACTACCAGTTTGTGGCGCTGCCGTTTGGGATTTCCTCAGCCCCCCGGGTGTTCACCAAGGTGCTGGCGGGTGTTATGGCCCTTCTGAGGAGCCAGGGCATTTGTGTTCTTCCTTATCTGGACGACTTGCTGATTGCTGCTCAATCTCTTCAGCAGGCCGAGAGCGACACCCAGACGGTGTTGACCACTCTCGAGGATTTCGGCTGGGTGATCAATTACCCCAAGTCTTCGATCACTCCCTCATTGGTGAGGTCCTTCCTGGGCATGACGTTGGACACCTCTCAGGTCAAGGTTTTCCTCCCCCAGCAGAAGGTGGAGGGCCTTCAGACGCTGACGCGGGCCTTACTATCATGCCAGCGACCATTCATCCGTCTGGGGATGAAGCTGGTGGGTCTCATGGTGTCATTTTTTCGAGGCTGTGCCCTTCGCTCAGTTCCACATGAGGCCTCTTCAATTTAATCTTTTGACTGTTTGGGACTAAACACAGGAGTCCCTGGAGCCGGAATTCTGACTGTCTCTTTTGGCCAGGCGGTCCCTCTCGTGGTGGTTGGACTCCAGAAATCTTCTAGTGGGCAGTTCCTTTCTGACTCCTCGCTGGGAGATTGTCACCACAGACACCAGTCTGACCGGCTGGGGAGGTTTTTGGCAATCGCTGAAGTTCCAGGGCCAGTGGGGTCCACAGGAGGCACATTTGCCTATCAATCTCCTGGAGCTGAGAGCGATCCGGTTGGTCCTGTGTCATTTGACTCCCCATCTACGGGTCGTGCGGTCCAGGTCCGCTCAGACAATCAGACGACTGTCGCCTACATCAATCACCAGGGCGGGACTCGGAGCAAGCGAGCCCTCAAGGAGGTGACCCAGATCCTGACTTGAACGGAGGAGAATGTTCCCTGCATCTTGGCGGTTTACATCCCCCGGGGGGGGAAACCAGGAGGCAGACTCCCTGAGCAGGGGGGCCTCTCATCTGGGAGAATGGTCTCTCAGCAGCAAGATCTTTCACGCTCTGTGTTGCCGCTGGGGTCAGCCGGACGTGGACCTGTTTGCGTCCCGACACAATTACAAGCTTCCATGGTTTGTCTCCCTATCAAGAGATTCTGTGGCCTTCGCAAAGGATGCTCTGGCAATTCCTTGGACGGAGTTCCGACTCCTTTACGCCTTTCCTCCTTTTCCACTCCTGGTTCAAGTGCTGCGCAAGATTGCCCAGGAGGAGGTGCCAACCATTCTGGTGGCTCCTCGTTGGCCGAGGCGGTGTTGGTTCGCGGACATAGTTCAGATGTCGGTGGATCGCTACGTCATACCCGCGATCCAGGGCTTCTCACTCAGGGGTGGCCGGCGCCACCCCAATTTACAAACGCTGGCTTTGACGGCTTGTCTGCTAAGACCTCCATCTTGATGGAGAAGGGGCTGTCTGCCTCGGTCGTGCGTACCATGATTCGGGCTCGGAAGAAATCCTCCGCCATGATTTATTACAGGGCCTGGCACGCTTACATTGCCTGGAGTCCAAGAGTCTCCCCTGTCGCACATTCTCCATTTCAAGGATTTTGGAGTTCTTACAACATGGATTGGACTCGGGTCTCCAGCTGAGCACCCTCAAGGGACAGGTTTCGGCCTTGGCTATTTTTTTCCAAAGATCCTTCGCCAATCATAGACTTATCAAGACTTATTTCCAAGGAGTTACTCATGTACGTCCGCCGCGTAAGCCTATGTTACCGGTGTGGGATTTGAACTTGGTGCTTTCTGCTATCCAGGATCCTCCCTTTGAGCCCTTGTGCGATGCTGCCTTATCCATTCTGACTCTAAAGGTGGTCTTTTTGGTGGCTATCACTTCGGTGCGTCACGTTTCAAAGCTGGCGGTGCTTTGTATGAAGCCTCCTTACTTTGAGCGGCATCAGGATAAGGTGGTTTTTCGCCTTAAACTGGATTTTTTACCTATGGTTGTTTCTTCCTTTCATCTCAATGAGGACATTGTTTTGCCTTCCTTGTGTCCCACGCCTTCTAATTCTAAGGAGAGGACCCTCCATGCCTTGAATGTGGTCAGAGCCCTTAAGTACTACCTAGTTTCTACGGAATCCTTCAGGAAATTGGATTCTCTTTTTGTCCTCATTGACGGGCCTAGGAAGGGTCTGCCTCCAGCCAAATCCACTCTCAGCAAGTGGATCAGACAGGCGGTGGTGCAAGCGTACTCTGCCAAGGGGAAGGAACCCCCTTTTCAGAGCACAGCTCATTCTACTAGAGCTATTGTTGCCTCTTGGGCTTTTCAGCACCAGGCATCGGTTGAACAGGTTTGTATGGCCGCTACTTGGTCTCCAGTTCATACTTTTACAAAGTTATACAAGGTTGATGTTAGGGTCTCAGCTGACGCTGTTTTTGGCCGTAAGGTGCTTCAGGCGGTAGTGTCATGAACTACATGCTGTTGCTATCTGGGGATCCCACCCTTCTTTTGGACACTGCTTTTGGATGTCCCACATGTCAGAAATGGAGCGACCTGAACAGTACACCGTCAAAAACAATTCTACAGGTGAGTACTCACAGAATTGTATTTTTCCATTCTATTCTTGCCCCCTCTCTCTGATAATTAGGGGAGGAGATCACGTGAGTAGTAGCCCATGGACGACATTGTTTTCAGGAGAGGAGAGTGTGCCAGGATTGGAGGGTAAATAGTAAACGTGGCCGATAAATAGACCCGGCGTGTGTTCTTTTTTCCCAGGCATCACAAAATTGGATGACCAGATCTTCATTAACCGGAACCCCGGCGTCCCCGCAGTCGTGAAGTTTCATCCGTTCACCTCCTCCATCGCAGTCGCCGACAAAGACAGTATCTGGTGAGAGGTGGTGGTGAATGTGTGGGTGTCTAATGATGTCACAGTATGTCTGCCTCACTAACTGCTCTCTGCAGTTAATATTCGGTCAGAGGAAAGGGCTTTTAACTGTGGGCCAGTGTTTGCTGAACCGGGTAGCCTGTGTGTCTGTGCCGTACGCTCCACCGCTGCTTTACAGTAAAGCTTGACCGCTCTACTTCCGGCAGTTTCTGGGACTGGGAGAAGGGCGAGAAGCTGGATTACTTCCACAACGGGAACCCCCGATACACCCGTATCACCGCCATGGAGTATCTGAATGGCCAGGACTGCTCCCTGCTGCTCACTGCTACAGGTAGGTTGTGCCGTGATGGGAGGTTAGCGCCCCCTGTATGGTCATTTTTCAATGACTCTGCCTCCTGGATTCTGCCCTAGCTCCATCATCATGTGAGGGTCAACCACCCCCTCCCATATTCACAATTAATGTGAATGAGTGCACAGCATTTCCCCTCCCATATTTACAGAGTGCACAGCATTCCCTCCCATATTCACAATTAGAGTGCACAGCATTTCCCTCCCATATTTATAATTAGAGTGCACAGCATTTTCCCTCCCATATTCACAATTAGAGTGCACAGCATTTCCCTCCCATATTTACAATTAGAGTGCACAGCATTTCCCTCCCATATTTATAATTAGAGTGCACAGCATTTTCCCTCCCATATTCACAATTAGAGTGCACAGCATTTTCCCTCCCATATTCACAATTAATAGAGTGCACAGCATTATCCCTCCCATATTTACAATTAGAGTGCACAGCATTTCCCTCCCATATTTACAATTAGAGTGCACAGCATTTCCCTCCCATATTCACAATTAGAGCGCACAGCATTCCCCCTCCCATATTTACAATTAGAGCGCACAGCATTTTTCCTCCCATATTTACAGAGCGCACAGCATTTCCCCTCCCATATTCACAATTAGAGTGCACAGCATTTCCCCTCCCATATTTACAGTTAGAGTGCACAGCATTTCCCCTCCCATATTCACAATTGGAGTGCACAGCATTTCCCCTCCCATATTTACAATTAGAGTGCACAGCATTTCCCCTCCCATGTTCACAATTAGAGTGCACAGCATTTCCCCTCCCATATTTACAATTGGAGTGCACAGCATTTCCCCTCCCATATTTACAATTAGAGTGCACAGCATTTCCCCTCCCATATTTACAATTGGAGTGCACAGCATTTCCCCTCCCATATTTACAGAGTGCACAGCATTTCCCCTCCCATATTTACAATTGGAGTGCACAGCATTTCCCCTCCCATATTCACTATTCACAATTAATAGGTAGATTGCACAGCATTTCCCTCCCATATTCACAATTAGAGTGCACAGCATTTCCCCTCCCATATTTACAATTAGAGTGCACAGCATTTCCCTCCCATATTCACAATTAGAGTGCACAGCATTCCCCCTCCCATATTCACAATTAGAGTGCACAGCATATTCTAAGTATGTCACACACCCCGCTTCAAGATAATCATTACATGTGGGTAGTATGGTCTGAAGAGGGCGATTTGCAGAGATGATTGGAGGAAAGAAAGCCCCTCCCAGTCCATAAATACCTGGGACCTCCCACTCATTACCCAGTCTTCATCTCTGCAGGCGGCGAGCAAGTCAGAAGATGATGTCTCCTCCTTGCACAGGGGGATTTCAGGTAGCCGGGTTTATTCCCGGCCCGCTTTTCTCTCTATTTCCACCCGGTTATGTTTTTTATAAGTCCCAATACACATGCCTCCCAGTCTAGGCTGTATCCCGGGTGAGGGTAGAATGGCACTTTTAGTGCTCTGGAGCCATGCTCCACCGCGAGACCCTGTACCAGAGGGTAGGCGGTTATCCGGGCTGGTGACCCCGGTTTGGGATGCCCTGTCCCTTGACCCCCCTTTCCTGATGCCCTTCTCCTGTGGTGGTGGGGATAAAATGTCGGGGGCCACCTTTTTTACCTCAGAGTTAGGATTTATTTATTGAGCATTGTTTCACTTTAACAGCGGCGCTTGCTGCTACTGGCGCCAGAGCTGAGGAGAACTTTTCTCCTCAGAAGTTGTAGTTGGGGGGTGGGGCCGGCTGTTGGCGCTGGCTTGTCCCCCTGGCTTTACTGTTTTTTGTTGCGGTGACTACCGCAATGGCCGCGGCGCGGTTATTTGCGCTGGCGGTTCCCTTAATCTTGTGACGGGAGATCTCCCCTCACGCGCCGGCCACAGTGGGCGGGGCCGGGCGATTGCGCGTCGCCGTGGCCCGCACCCATTACATCCCTGGGGTCTTTGTGGTTACCGGCGCCGCGGCTGCTGTTCTTGCCATGGCGCCGGTATATGTGTGCGCTATAGTGTTTTTCTGAGGTAATTTACCTCACACATTTTGCCATTAGGGGCGGGGCCGGGCTGTTGAGCGGGACGCCACGGCCCGCCCCTGTTAGGCAGACCCACTGCGGAGCCCGCTTTCCGCTCTGTAAGGGGGCGGAGCTACGCATATCGCGCGCTCCGCGCTAGCCACGCCCACAGGATCCTCTCTGCCTCTGTGAGCTGCGTGTGTGGTGGACGCCATTTACCTCACGCAGGAAGGCACAGTGAGTGGCCCTATGGGCCCCCTATGTAACCCTTTATATCCGGCAGTCTTTCAGGTAGAACGCCTTAGGTTTTAAGGGGTCTTCTTCCGGTCCTTGGGTCCCTGGGTTAAATTCCATGTTAAAATCCTCACACTTGGGACAATTACAAGGGCATCCCGGGTTGCTTACTAGCGTAATTCCCTCTGTCATTGCGACTACATATAAGTTCACCGTATGGAGGCATCCCCAGATACCGGGCTCCCCTCGGGGCAATCCCGGAAGTGCATGGGCTGTGGGGTATCCCTAACAGGGGATGACGTATTTCTATGTATACCATGTGCACAGCAGACTATTACACGGCAGTCAGAACCCCAGGCGTCTGGGTCAGCACCGCCAGCGTCATCCCCTTCCCACCCAGTCTTGGCCCGTGTCCCGTGTGACGTTGTCACGGGTGGGCAGTCGCAATCTGATGTGTGTGCTAGATTGACTAATATTGAAAAATGTATTTCTTCTGCGGTTGCCAAGAAGGCTCCAGCTAAGAGAAAGCATTTGTCACCGGTCCCACCGACATTTGAATATGACGATGAGGATCACCTGGATTGGTCAGATTACTCCCCTCTGGAGGAAGGGGAGCTATTTGACGAATCGGATTATTCGGACGACCAGCTATTTGTTGGCGCGGACTCTGAGAAGGGGTCAGGGAGTTCTTTGGATACTCCTAACGTCCTTGCTCAGATGTTTGAGGTTCTGGCTATTTCTCCTCCAGAGGTTGCTCCTCATCAACAAGGGGAGTTTTATGAGGAATCCAAGCCGCGCTTGGAATTCCCTAATCAAAGGCATTTTGATAAGATTATTTCTAAGGAATGGGAGAGGCCGGCTCGGCTCCCAGGCATTCCTCAGAGTTGGGATAATAGATATCCTTTCCCTTCGGACACGGTTAAGCGCTGGACGTCTCCCCCTGAGGTGGATGCACCAATTCTGGGGTTATCCAATTCAGCCTTTTTTGAATAACCCCGATTGCTCTTCTCTTAAAGATGGAGGGGATAAACGAATTGACCAGATGGCTTGTCATGGTTTCGCCAGTATTGGGGCAGCCATACGGCCCTTTTTGCGCTTCGTCTCTGCTGGTGGTGGCTACCAGGTTGGTGGTCAGAGACTTGTTGTCATCTTCCGGTTTGCACCCGGACAGTGACGAATTTCTGGGACTTAAACGTTGTGAGTTATTCTTCTCTTTCATGTTAGCCGCCTTGGAGAGCTTCTGCTCTGATGGTGACTATAAGGCGTTCAGTTTGGTTGCGCCAGTGGGCGGTCGACTTTGGGCCAAAAAAAAAAAAAAGTTGCTGACGTCTCTCCCATTCGTGGGGCTACGGCTTTTTGGAGAAAAATTGGATTCAGTAGCTAAGGGGGGTAAGTTACCTCAACGCAAGAAGCAACGACGTCCCTTTCGCGGGGCGGCTTCTTTCAATCATTCCTTTCGCGGATCCAGAGCAGGAAGAGGTTTCGCCTTCCCTTCCACTAGAGCAGATTCCTGGAATAGGGGCAGAGGACGTGCCCGCTCAGGATACAACTGGGGTTCAAAACCCAAAACCTGCGAACAAGCCTGCTCAGCAATAAGGGGGCGCCCTCACCCGTGCGGGTGGGGGGACGGCTGCGACACTTCTCTCTGATCTGGATTCGGAGGGTTCGGACAAACGGATCCGGGAAGTCGTGTCTTCCGGCTACAAGTTGGAGTTCGAGTCCCGTCCTCCTCCGTTTTTCTTCAGGTCTAGGGTGCCCCCGGACGCACCTGGCGCACAGGGGCTTCGGGAGGCGTTTTTCAAGTCTTCTGGAGATATAGGTCATCTCGCCAGTGCCCCTATCAGATCAGGGTCGGGGATTTTACTCAAATCTGTTCACGGTCCCCAAAAAGGATGGCTCTATCCGGCCCATCCTGGATCTGAAGATCCTCAACAGGTTTATCAGGCTGCGAAAATTTCGCATAGAATCGCTTCGTTCAGCTATCCGCGCTCTCCGTCAGGGGGACTTCGTGACGTCCATAGACATCAAGGACGCTTTCCTCCATGTTCCGATTTTTTCCCGCGCACCAGAGATTCCTCAGGTTTGTGGTGGAAGATCGGCACTTTCAGTTTGTAGCTCTTCCTTTTGGTCTCACCACAGCTCCAAGGGTTTTTCACCAAGGTGCTCGCTGGGGTGATGGCTCTTCTTACAGCGCAGGGAATTCGCATGGTGCCATATCTGGACGATCTCCTCATCATGGCATCATCATTCAGCCAAGCGGAATTGGACACCAGGACGGTAATATCCACTCTGGAGAGGTTCTGCTGGGTGATCAACTACCCCAAGTCCTCCCTCTACCCGTCCAGGATAGTATCCTTTCTGGGAATGTCTCTGGATACAGATCAGGCCAGAGTGTTCCTTCTTCAATCCAAGGTTCTTTTGATTCAGGAATGGATTTGGTCGCTCATGTCCATTCCTCGTCCGACCATTCGACTAGGAATGAGACTGGTGGGGTTGATGGTGGCCTCCTTCGAGGCAGTCCCCTTTGCCCAGTTTCACACGAGGACGCTACAACTCCATCTATTGTCTGTCTGGGACAGGTCTCCTCTGTCGCTGGATCAATTCTTTCTGATGTCTCCCCGGGTTCGCCGACCACTCAGGTGGTGGCTGAACTCAACCAATCTGTTGAAGGGCAGGTCTTTTCAGACTCCACGTTGGGAGGTGGTCACCACGGATGCCAGCCTCTCAGGATGGGGGGCTTCTGGAATGATCTGCAATTTCAGGGGTTGTGGGGACCCCTGGAAGCCCACGAGCCTATCAACATTCTGGAATTGAGAGCCATCAGAATGGTTCTTTTTCGTTTAACTCATCTCCAGCAGGGCTTGCCGGTCCAGGTTCGGTCGGACAATCGGACGGCGGTTGCCTACATCAATCACCAGGGAGGGACTCGCAGCAGGAGTGCCCTCAGGGAAGTGTCGTTGATTCTGGACTGGGCGGAGAGCCACGTCCCGTGCATCTCGGCAGTTCACATTCCGGGAGTAGAGAACTCGGAGGCGGACTCTCTGAGTAGGTGGTCAGCCCGCAAGGGGGAGTGGCCTCTCAGTCCCAAGGTGTTTCGTTCGATTTGTCTCAGGTGGGGTTCACCGGTGGTGGACCTCTTTGCCTCCCGTCACAATCACAAACTTCCGGCATCTGTGTCTCTGGCGAAGGATCCGCTAGCCTTCGCGACGGACGCCGTGTCCCTGAACTGGAGGGATCTGGGGTTTCTGTATCTGTTCCCTCCGTTTCCCATGGTAGCCAGAGTAGTGCGCAAGCTGGCTCTGGAAGGAGCGTCAGCAATTCTGGTGGCTCCAAGGTGGCCAAGACAGGTTTGGTTCCCAGACGTGGTAAGGTTAGCAGAAGATCAGTTCGTTCTGCCCCTGCTGCCGGATCTGCACACACAGGGTCATCTACGTTGCCCCAATTTACCAATGCTGGCTTTGACGGCGTGGCTGCGGAAACCTCCATCTTGAAGGAGGAAGGTCTTTCTGATGCGGTTATTCAGACTCTTATTAGCGCTAGGAAGAGGTCTTCTTCTTCCGTTTACTATAGGACTTGGAGGTCTTATATTGATTGGTGTGAGACTAGAGCTTTCCCTTGCAGGGAATTCTCTATTTCTAGAATCCTGGAGTTCCTGCAACATGGTTTGGATCTAGGGCTCCAACTTAATACTCTGAAGGGGCAGGTGTCTGCCCTGATGGTGTTTTTCCAAAGATCTTTTGCGCTTCATCCGCTGGTTAAGACCTTTTTCCAGGGGGTTACGCACGTGCGCCCCCCTAGGAAGGCTCTGATTCCGGTTTGGGATTTGAATTTGGTTCTTTCTGCTCTTCAGGGTCCTCCCTTTGAGCCCTTGCATGATATTGCCTTGTCTTCCCTTACTCAGAAGGTGGCCTTTTTGGTAGCTATCACTTCTGTTCGGCGTGTTTCTGAGTTGGCGGCTCTGTCCCTTCAGGTCCTGTATTTTGAAAGACATCAGGACAAGGTGGTTTTCCGTTTTAACCCGGATTTCCTTCCTAAGGTGTTTTCTGCCTTTTCACTTAAATCAAGACATTGTATTCTAAGTATGTCACACACCCCGCTTCAGATATCCATAACACATGGGTAATACCACCTTAAGAGGCGTTCCTGCAGAGATGATGCAAAGAAAAAAGCCCCTCCCTGATCCATAAATACCTGGGACCTCCCACTCATTACCCAGTTTTCCATCTCTGCAAGACGGCGAGCAAGTCAGAAGATGATGTCTCCTCCTCGCTCAGGGGGAGTTAAGGTAGCCGGGGTTGCCCCCGGCCCATTTGTTTTCTATTTCCGCTCGGCTGTTTGTTTCCCTTGGGATCCCAGTTTTCTCTTGTGTATGCCTCCTCAGCTTAGGCTGCGGGCCGAGCGAGGGTATAGAAGCACCCACGGTGCTGAGGAGCTGCGCTCCCCCCCCCGTGAGACCCTATTGGAGAGGGTAGGCGGCGGTCCGGGTTGGTGATCCCGGTTTGGGATGCCCCGTCCCTGAACATTATCCCGGGGGGGGGGGTCCCTGGGGGTCCCTCCTTAATTCCCTTAGGGGTTGGGGTTGTTTCTGGCCCTCCCTCCCCTTTTCCCTGTGTGTGTGTGTGTGTTTCAGTGTGCTTGTGCAACTTCACTTACTGGCGCAGCGCGGTGCACCTGCCTTGGCTTCAGGCGTGAGGTGAGTTACCTCACGCCTGTGCCTGACTGGGGGGGGCGGGGCCGAGCGGCGGCGCGTTGCCGCGGCCCGACTGCCCATTGTCCCGGGGTTGCTCCCAGGGGGTGCCCCGCGTGGCGGGGGCACCCGCCTGGTGTTGCTTTCGGGCGCCGCGGCGGCGGCGCCGGCTTTTCATGCTGGGAGCTCTGCTTCCTTGCCTTCCTCTCATGGCGGGGGGGGGGGGGCGGAGCCTACTCGCGGCGCGTCATCGCCGCGGCCCCGCCCCTCTCCTATCCAGCAGCGCTGTCGCGCTTTCCTGCATGTGTGATGAGCGGGGGGGGGGGCGCGAGCTGTTTCTGGCGCGGGCGCGGTTCGCGCCCTTTTGCTCTGGCCACTCCTGCGCTCCCTCCTCCTCTCTGCTGCTCCTCTGAGGTTCCTTCCCGCACTTTCCGGCTGGCTGCTCCTGGCTCCTAACTGTGAGTGGCCCAGTGGGCCCTGCTTGGTTACTTTATTTATATTTAAAGGTGACATATTTCATGTGGGTCACTTATGTTTTTCAGGGCCGTCTGGGAAATCCTCTGCATCCGGGATTAGAGGGTCCTTCCCTGTCCTAAATTCCTGGGGTCCATTTTTATATCCTCCCACTCGGGACAATAAAAGGGGCATCCCGGGTTGCCTACTGGCGTAATTCCCTGGGTCTTAGCGACCACACAAAATCACCATTATGGAGGCATCCCCTGATACGGGGGCGGGCACCCCTTCGGGGCATCCCAAGAAGTGCATATTGTGCGGTGTGTCCATCTCGGGGGACGATGTACTGCTATGTATTCCCTGTTCACAGCTTACTATTACCCGGCAGTCCGGATCCCAGGCCTCGGGATCAGCACCGCCGGCCGAGTCATCTCCACCTCCCACCCTGACGCGGGCTACGTGCGTCGCGGTCGAGGGCAGGGATTTGCAGGCTGATATGTGCGCCAGATTGGCAGCCCTGGAAAAGATTGTGTCCTCGTCGGCCGCCCGCAAGGCCCCGGCCAAGAGGAAACATTTGTCCCCGGCCCCGCCGGGGGATGACGGAGATGATAGTAATAATCTTGAGCGGGTCTGATTTTTCTGTCCCGGAGGACGGAGAGGTGTCCGATGGGTCAGAGGTTACTGACGATGAGTATTCTGCAGGTGCCGATGCCGAGCTTAGTGAGCTGGGAAGATCGGCGGACTCCCTTCAAGCTCTTGCCTTGATGTTGGAGGTTCTGAACATCTCTCCCCCTGCAACGGCATCGCAGCAGGATGGTGAGCTGTTTGAGGAATCCAGGCCGCGTCTGGAATTTCCTACGCAGCGGCATTTTGACAAAATCATTGACAAGGAATGGGACAGGCCGGCCCGGCTCCCGGGCATCCCTCAAGGGTGGGATAGGAAATATCCCTTCCCTGCTGAGGTGGTCAAGCGCTGGGCATCCCCGCCCGGGGTCGACGCCCCGGTTTTGGGGTTGTCAAACTCCTCGGTCCTAAGTAGGCCTGATTGTTCCACCCTCAAGGACGGGGAGGATAAGCGTATTGATCAGATGGCTTGCCATGGTTTTATTAGCGTCGGGTCGGCCATGCGGCCCGTCTGTGCCTCTGAGCTTATGGTGTTGGCGGCCAGATCCTTGGTTAGGGAACTGCTGACGTCTTCCGGACTTCGTCCGGGGAGTAATGAGTTCCTTAGTCTCAAACGCTGTGAGCTGTTTTTATCCTTTGTATTGACAGCCCTGGATGACACCTTAATGATGTGTGGTAGAACGTCGGCCTTACCGGTGACTATTCGGCGGTCAGTATGGCTGCGCCAGTGGGCGGCAGATTTTATGTCCAAGAAGTCTCTGACGGCTCTACCCTTCGTGGGGTTGAGGCTCCTTGGTGAGACTTTGGACTCAGTCACCCAGGGTGGTAGGCTACCGCAGCGCAAGAAGCAGCGTCGCTCCTTTCGGGGGGCGACCTCTACTGCCCCTTCCTTTCGTGGGGCCAGATCTGGGAGAGGATCTACATTTCGTTCCTCCAGAAGTGACTCGGGGAGCAGGGGCAGAGGACGTGCCCGCTCTGGATACAATTGGGGCTCCAAGCCCAAGCCGGCTATCAAGCCAGCTCAGCAATGAGGGGGCGCCCTCACCCTTGCGGGTGGGGGGACGGCTCAAGCACTTCTCCCAGGTTTTGGGATCAAGAAGCCTCGGACAGGTGGATTCGGGAAGTTGTGTCTTCCGGTTACAAGCTAGAGTTCGAGCTCCGCTCCCCCCCTCCAGATTCCTAAGGTCTCGGATGCCTTCAGAGCCCCTGGCGGCTCAGGGACTCATGGGGGCAGTACAGAGTCTTTTGGACATGGATG
This sequence comes from Gastrophryne carolinensis, assembly GCA_027917425.1. Lineage (NCBI taxonomy): Eukaryota > Metazoa > Chordata > Amphibia > Anura > Microhylidae > Gastrophryne > Gastrophryne carolinensis. The sequence continues at coordinate 193,709,631 of CM051243.1, forward strand.
TCTTTCGTCCCGGGCTTCCCTCGGAGCAGGGCAAGGGCTTCTATTCCAATCTGTTCCCGGTTCCCAAGAAGGACGGGTCGATCCGTCCTATCCTGGACCTCAAGCTCCTCAACAAGTTTGTCAGGCCGCGCAAATTCCGCATGGAGACCTTGCGCTCGGCCATTTAATTTCTCCGTCAGGGAGATTTTCTGACGTCCATAGATATCAAGGATGCTTATCTACACATTCCGATTTTTCCTGCGCACCAGAGGTTCCTCAGGTTTGCAGTGGAGGTTCGTCACTTTCAGTTTGTGGCTCTTCCTTTCGGCCTCACCTCGGCACCTCGGGTGTTCACCAAGGTGCTGGGGGGGGGTGATGGCACTGCTGAGAGTCCAGGGCATTCGCTTTGTACCACTACCTGGACGATCTGCTGATCATGGCGGAGTCCTTCGGTCAGGCGACGTTGGACACCGGTGTGGTGGGGGCCACTCTGGAGAGGTTCGGTTGGGTGATCATTCACCCCAAGTCTTCCCTTTGTCCATCCAGGATTGTGACGTTTCTGGGGATGTCTCTGGACACCTCGCAGGCCAGGGTCTTTCTGCCCCAGGCCAAGATAATTTTGATCCAGGAGTTAGTGCGGCTACTCTTGTCAGCTCCTCACCCGTCCATCCGGGTAGGGATGAGGCTGGTGGGATTAATGGTGGCCTCATTCGAGGCAGTTCCCTTTGCACAATTCCATACGGGGACGCTTCAACTTCATCTGCTGAAGGTTTGGGACAAGTCGCCACTGTCGTTGGACCGGTCCTTCCGGTTGACCCCTCAAGTTCGTCGATCCCTACAATGGTGGATGGGGTCTGTCAATCTGTTGAAGGGCAAATCCTTCCTGGCCCCGTGCTGGGAAACGGTCACCACGGATGCCAGTCTATCGGGCTGGGGGGGTGTTTGGAAGGATTGCCAGTTTCAGGGGCTATGAAGTCCGCAGGAGGCTCACGAGCCCATCAACATTCTGGAATTGAGAGCCATCAGGTTGGTTCTGTTTCGCTTGACTCATCAGTTGCGGGGCCGGCCGGTTCAGGTCCGGTCGGACAACAGGACGGCGGTTGCTTACATCAATCACCGAGGGGGGACTCGCAGCAGGAGTGCCCTCAGGGAGGTGTCTTTGATTCTGGACTGGGCGGAGACCCACGTCCCGTGTATCTCAGCAGTCTACTTTCCGGGAGTGGAAAATACGGAGGCGGACTTGCTGAGCAGGGCCTTCTCTCGTCAGGGGGAGTGGTCCCTCAGTCCCAAGGTTTTTCGTCTGATTTGTCTCAGGTGGGGGTCCCCAGTGGTGGACCTCTTGCCTCTCGCCACAATCACAAGCTTCCAGTCTTTGTGTCGCTCTCGCAGGATCCTCTGGCTCTGGCAGTGGATGCCATGTCTCTGAACTGGGGGGATTTGGGCCTATTTTACCTGTTCCCTCCGTTCCCGCTGCTGGCCAGGGTGGTGCGCAAACTGGCGTTGGAAGGTGCATCTGTGATCCTGGTGGCCCCGAGGTGGCCAAGGCGCGTTTGGTTCGCGGATCTAGTAAGGCTGGCAAAAGACCAGTTGGTGTTGCCGCTAAGTCCGGACCTGCTCACTCATGGTTGGCTGCGTCATCCCATTTTACAATCGCTGGCTTTGACGGCGTGGCTGCTGAGTCCACAATCTTGAAAGAGGAAGGTCTTTCTGATGCTGTTATTCAGACGCTTATCAGTGCTAGGAAGCGGTCTTCCTCAACTATTTATTATAGGGCATGAAAGTCCTATATTGACTGGTGTGAGGGTAGGTCCTTTTCTTGCCGGGAGTTCTCTGTTCCCAGGCTCTTGGAGTTTCTTCAACATGGTTTGGATCTGGGGTTCCAGATTAGTACCTTAAAGGGGCAGGTTTCTGCCCTGGCGGTTTTCCTTCAAAAGTCCTTTGCGCTTCATCCCTTGGTCAAGACATTCTTCCAGGGAGTTATGCATGTACGGCCTCCTAGGAAGCCTTTTGTTCCGGTATGGGATTTGAATTTGGTTCTTTCGGCTCTTCAGGGGTCTCCGTTTTGAGCCCATGCATGAGGCTGCCTTGTCGTCCCTTACTCAGAAGGTGGCTTTTTTGGTGGCCATTACTTCTGTGAGACGTGTTTCTGAGTTGGCTGCTTTATCCATTAAAGCTCCGTGTTTTGAAAGGCATCGGGATAAGGTTGTTTTTCGTTTCAAGCCGGATTTCCTTCCTAAGGTTGTTTCGGCCTTCCATTTGGATCAGGACATTGTTCTGCCCTCTCTTTGTCCCAATCCTGGGAATGAGAAGGAGAGGGCGTTGCATTCTTTGGACGTTGTCCGCGCTGTGAAATGTTACCTGGTGGCTACGTCTTCCTTTCGTAAGGCGGATGATTTCTTTGTGGTGCCCTCCGGGCCTAGGAAGGGTTTGGCTCCTGCCAAGTCTTCTATCAGTAAATGGATTCGTCAGGCCATTTTCGGGGCCTATTCTGCCAAGGGGAAGAGTCCCCCTTTTCGTGTTACTGCTCATTCTACTCGTGCTCTTGGAGCGTCCTGGGCTTTCCAGCACCAGGCCTCTGTTGAGCAGGTTTGCAAGGCCGCTACTTGGTCTTCTGTTCATACTTTTTCCAAGTTTTACAAGGTTGATGTTCGGGCCTCAGCGGATGCTGGTTTTGGCCGTCTGGTTTTACAAACTGTTGTGGCATAGGTTGTGCCTTGTTACCTTGTTTTTTGGATTCCCGCCCTTTTTATGGACACTGCTGTTGGATGTCCCATGTGTTATGGATATCTGAAGCGGGGTGTGTGACATACTTAGAATAATACCATTTTGTGAAATACTCACCTGTAAAATGGGTATTATAAGTATGTCACACACCCCGCTTCACCCGCCCTTGTTTGGTACTCTGGATACTCTATATAGGGCATTTTGCGTGGTTCTTGGTTTATTGTTGCCTCTTCCTGGTCCCTTACTTACTGCTTCTGTATACTGGGTAATGAGTGGGAGGTCCCAGGTATTTATGGATCAGGGAGGGGCTTTTTTCTTTGCATCATCTCTGCAGGAACGCCTCTTAAGGTGGTATTACCCATGTGTTATGGATATCTGAAGCGGGGTGTGTGACATACTTATAATACCCATTTTACAGGTGAGTATTTCACAAAATGGTATTTTTGCCCTCTCTGTGTCCTAATCCCAGTAACGACAAGGAGAGGGTCCTGCATTCTCTGGATGTGGTTCGAGTTGTGAAGTACTATTTGGTGGTAACGTCTGCCTTTCGTAAGACTGATGCCTTCTTTGTGGTGCCATCTGGGCCCAAGAAAGGTTTTGGCGCCCGCTAAGTCTTCCATCAGTAAGTGGATTTGTCAGGCCATTGTCGGGGCCTTTTCTGCTAAGGGGAGAAATCCTCCCCTTCGTGTTACAGCTCATTCTACTCGTGCGGTTGGGGCTTCCTGGGCTTTTCAGCACCAGGCCTCAGTTGAGCAAGTTTGCAAGGCCGCTACCTGGTCTTCTGTTCACACTTTTTCCAAGTTTTTACAAGGGTGATGTTTGGGCCTCAGCGGATGCTGTTTTTGGCCGCAAAGTTCTGCAGGCTGCAGTAGTTTAAGTTGTGCTTTATGCCTTGTTTTGGATCCCCACCCTTTTGGATGTCCCACATGTAATGATTATCTTGAAGTGGGGTGTGTGACATACTTAGAATAATACCATTTTGTGAATACTCACCTTGTAAAATGGGTATTATAAGTATGTCACACACCCCGCTTCACCCGCCCTTTTGTATTCTGGATCCATCGTTTTGTGAACCTTGTGTTGTTATGACTAATATTTGGCTCTTCCTGGTCCTTTACCTTACTGCTTTCTTTATACTGGGTAATGAGTGGGAGGTCCCAGGTATTTATGGACTGGGAGGGGCTTTCTTTCCTCCAATCATCTCTGCAGATCGCCCTCTTCAGACCATAATACCCACATGTAATGATTATCTTGAAGCGGGGTGTGTGACATACTTATAATACCCATTTTACAAGGTGAGTATTCACAAAATGGTATTTTCCCCTCCCATATTTACAATTAGAGTGCACAGCATTTCCCCTCCCATATTCACAATTAGAGTGCACAGCATTTCCCCTCCCATATTCACTATTCACAATTAATAGGTAGATTGCACAGCATTTCCCCTCCCATATTTACAATTGGAGTGCACAGCATTTCCCTCCCATATTCACAACTAGAGTGCACAGCATTCCCCCTCCCATATTTACAATTGGAGTGCACAGCATTTCCCTCCCATATTCACAACTAGAGTGCACAGCATTCCCCCTCCCATATTTACAATTAGAGTGCACAGCATTTCCCCTCCCATATTTACAATTAGAGCGCACAGCATTTCCCTCCCATATTTACAATTAGAGTGCACAGCATTTCCCTCCCATATTCACAATTAGAGTGCACAGCATTTCCCTCCCATATTCACAATTAGAGTGCACAGCATTTCCCCTCCCATATTCACTATTCACAATTAATAGGTAGATTGCACAGCATTAATATGCAGAATGTTCTGCGCTGTGACTATGGGGCAGCCACCCGATTCACACTTAACAGGCAGAGTGCCAACCCCGCCTCCCAGATTTAATAGGTAAAGTGCAGAGCCCCCTCCTAGACTGCAGCGTGCGCATCTTTTCCCTCCTGTAGTTGCTATTGTGTGTGTGTGCGCGCAACACCCCCCTAACAGATTCACAATTAAAGCAGACCAAAACCATCAGTTGTCGGCCCTGGAGTCTTAAAATGAATAACTCCAGGGCCAGCCTATTCCCTTTGCCTAGGCCATACTTAACATGTGTAAAATCCCCCAATTCATGAACAGACGAGGGGGCATAACACTCCCCGCCCAGATTTGCTATGGGCGGAGCATTCACCACACACCCTCTGAAAACAAGCCACATGCAGTGCGGCGCCACCCACGGGGTCACAGGCAGGGCGTGGTCACGCCTGAGCTTTGTACTTTGCCTCCGCAGATGATGGCGCCATACGAGTGTGGAAGAACTTCGCCGACCTGGAGAAGAACCCGGAGATGGTGACGGCCTGGCAGGGCCTCTCCGACATGCTGCCGTCCACGCGGGGTGGGTGCAATGTAGGGGGCGTGGCCATGGGGGCGGCGGCGGCTTCGCTAGCTCGTCTGCAGAGCTCACACTCTATATATACAGATACTGAAGTGATTGGTGGATTTTTTTTTTCCTCCTAAGGTCTGACACGGCGCGTTTCTATTTACCTGGATAAGAGCAAACAAGGGGGTAAGTCCTGGCCCTTTAAATTGAGTAAATGCCCGTGGCAGGGGTGTGGTTTAGGGGCGGGGCTAGTCACTGAATATTTATTTTAATCACTATGAGGATATTTGTTGGGGCCCAGCCTATGAAGTCACCCGGATTCTCACTATACTGGCTCCTTGTCCCTGGGGCGTCCCGAGTTGGGGTGACCCCTGTGTGACACACAAAGACTCACCTTTGCGGCTGTCCTAAGTCTCTTTTTTCAGGACCGGCCCTCTTGGGTTTTGTTCCTGGTTTAATGCAGTAGTGAGAGTCCCAGTGTCTCTCCCTTGGGTGCCACCAGATCTGGGTACAGGGTGAGCATCAGCATGGGTGTGCAGGATACTTACTGGTCACAGGTCCTGCGTGCAGCTCCCCGACCTCGGCATCATGGAGGAATGTGACACGAGGGACCCTCCCCGGGAATGGGGGCTGTCTCTGGGAATGGGGGCGGTCTCTGGGAATGGGGGCGGTCTCTGGGAATCGGGACCCTCCCCGGGAATCGGGACAGTCTCTGGGAATGGGGGCGGTCTCCAGGAATCGGGACAGCCTCTGGGAATCGGGACCCTCCCCGGGAATCGGGACAGTCTCTGGGAATCGGGACCCTCCCCGGGAATCGGGACAGTCTCTGGGAATCGGGACCCTCCCCGGGAATCGGGACAGTCTCTGGGAATCGGGACCCTCCCCGGGAATCGGGACAGCCTCTGGGAATCAGGACCCTCCCCGGGAATCGGGACAGTCTCTGGGAATGGGGGCCGTCTCCGGGAATCAGGACCGTCTCTCTCTGGGAATCAGGACCCTCCCCGGGAATCGGGACAGTCTCTGGGAATCGGGACCCTCCTCGGTAATCGGGACAGTCTCTGGGAATCGGGACCCTCCCCGGGAATGGGGGCGGTCTCTGGGAATCGGGACCCTCCCCGGGAATGGGGGCGGTCTCTGGTAATCGGGACCCTCGACGGGAATGGGGGCGGTCTCTGGGAATCAGGACCCTCGACGGGAATGGGGGCGGTCTCTGGGAATCGGGACCCTCCCCGGGAATGGGGGCGTTCTCTGGTAATCGGGACCCTCCCCGGGAATGGGGGCAGTCTCTGGGAATCGTGACCCTCCCCGGGAATGGGGGCGGTCTCTGGTAATCGGGACCCTCCCCGGGAATGGGGGCGTTCTCTGGTAATCGGGACCCTCCCCGGGAATGGGGGCGTTCTCTGGTAATCGGGACCCTCCCCGGGAATGGGGGCGTTCTCTGGTAATCGGGACCCTCCCCGGGAATGGGGGCGGTCTCTGGTAATCGGGACCCTCCCCGGGAATGGGGGCGTTCTCTGGTAATCGGGACCCTCCCCGGGAATGGGGGCGGTCTCTGGTAATCGGGACCCTCCCCGGGAATGGGGCGGTCTCTGGTAATCGGGACCCTCCCCGGGAATGGGGGCGGTCTCTGGTAATCGGGACCCTCCCCGGGAATGGGGGCGGTCTCTGGTAATCGGGACCCTCCCCGGGAATGAGGGCAGTCTCCGGGAATCGGGATCGTCTCTCTCTGGGAATCGGGACCGCCCCCGAAAATTGGGACCATCCCCAGGAATGTCTCTGGGAATCTGGGACCAGTCTCTGGGAATCTGGGACCAGTCTCTGGGAATCTGGGACCAGTCTCTGGGAATCTGGGACCAGTCTCTGGGAATCTGGGACCAGTCTCTGGGAATCTGGGACCAGTCTCTGGGAATCGGGGACCAGTCTCTGGGAATCGGGGACCAGTCTCTGGGACTCGGGGTTTCCAGTTAAATGTCCAGCTTGAAAAGGGTTAACACTTAGCTTTTACTTCATAGCTTAAAATGAGTCAGAAAGTGATCCACTCCACCATCAGGACCAGGTAACTCGTTTCAGGCTGTCACCAGCCCTTAATCATACTGGGACTCGGGGACCAGTCTCTGGGACTCGGGGACCAGTCTTTGGGAGTTGGGACCGCCCCGCCTGCGGTTGTCATGACAGCCGGTCAATGTCCGCCATCTTGTTAAGGGCCCGAACTGACGATGTCCTTTCCCGAAGGAGCAGGGATGGTGGTGGACTGGGAGCAGGACACTGGGCTTCTCTACACATCCGGCGACGTCCGAATCATCCGCCTGTGGGACACCGAGAGGGAGATGAAAGTACAGGTGAGGCCCCTCCAAGTTCCCCTTTCAAAACCCAATTAATTTGCATATAAGCGCTCCTCCCACCTTATCTGCATATTATTTGCATTCTTCCCACCTTTAGGATATCCCCACCGGAGCAGAGAGCTGCGTCACCAGCCTGTCATGTGACTCCCATCGCTCCCTTATAGTGGCCGGCCTCGGGGACGGCACCGTTCGGGTTTTTGATCGAAGAATGGCGCAGAATGACTGGTAAGGGCTTTTTTTTCTCTCCGGGGTTAAAGAGGACCTACTTCCATTGTGGACTGTCGGCTCAGGCTTCCCCTCTGCAGCTGAAATCTGGATCAGCCGCCCCCTGCTGCATACCATGCGGGCTTGCATATATATTAGAGGACGTATCGCAATAGGGCGAAACTTACGCAGCATGTCATTGTCTCATAATGAGCCAGAATCTGCTGTGGGGGCGCCACAGGCCTGGGCCCTCCGCTCTTGTCTTATGTACCTTCAGGTCTGCTTTAAAGAGGAATTAAAAGTAAAAAGTACTTTCAACTGCCAAAGCTTGGCTGTGCCGCACCCCCACATGTAGGCGCGCACACACATACTGCATGTCCAGGACTGGGTATCCTCATAATTGCCACTTCCATATATCACCAGGGGCAGGCTGCCGAATCTGCTGCAGGCCCTGGAGTCCTTTAGGCCCCTTAGCCGTGTTACATGGGTTTTGGTCCTCTGTAAACTGCCCTTAAAGAGGAAGTGAAGTCACACATAACTTCCTCTGCAGCATGGAGCGGCATCACTACCTCCACATTCCCCAGGTACGGCCGCCATTCAGTGACTGCAGGCACCTGATCCAAGGGTCAACCAATCAGATTCAGGATCTGCCCCCTACTAACCAATCAGGTTCAGGATCCGCCCCCTAATAACCAATCAGGTTCAGGATCCGCCCCCTAATAACCAATCAGGTTCAGGATCCGCCCCCCCCTACTAACCAATCCAGTTCAGGATCCGCCCCCCACTAACCAATCCGGTTCAGGATCCGCCCCCCCACTAACCAATCCGGTTCAGGATCCGCCCCCTACTAACCATTCTGGTTCAGGATCCGCCCTCCTAACCAATCCGGTTCAGGATCCGCCCCCTACTAACCATTCTGGTTCAGGATCCGCCCTCCTAACCAATCCGGTTCAGGATCCGCCCCCTACTAACCATTCTGGTTCAGGATCCGCCCTCCTAATCAGTCCGGTTCAGGATCCGCCCCCCCTACTAACCAATCCAATTCAGGATCCGCCCCCTACTATCCAATCAGGTTCAGGATCGGCCCCTCCTACTAACCATTCCGGCTCAGGATCCGCCCTCCTAATCAATCCGGTTCAGGATCCCCCCCCTACTAACCAATCCAATTCAGGATCCGCCCCCCTATTATCCAATCAGGTTCAGGATCCGCCCCCCTACTAACCAATTCAATTCAGGATCCGCCCCCTACTAACCAATCCAATTCAGGATCCACCCCCCTACTAACCAATCCAATTCAGGATCGGCCCCCTACTAACCAATCCAATTCAGGATTGGCCCCCTACTAACCAATCCAATTCAGGTTCCGCCCCCTACTAAATCCAAATCAGGATCCGTCCCCTACTAATCATATTTTAATGGCTGGTGGTGGGTGCGCGCCATGCCACGTCCAAGCAGGGATAGAGTTTAGGTATTGGGATAACTTCCACACACAGGGGCAACCCCAGAGGGTGCCTGGCGTGTCATGTGACCTAAGAGTGCTCTCTTTCCTTCTTACAGCCGCGTCATGACCTACCGGGAGCACACGGCCTGGGTGGTGAAGACTCACCTGCAGAAACAGGCGGACGGCCACATCATGAGCGTCAGGTAAGCACGTCGGGCTCGTCGTCCCATTGCGGGCCGGGCGCCAGACGGGGCCCTAAATCTTTTTTGTCCTCTTCTCGCAGTGTTAACGGGGATGTGCGATACTTCGATCCCAGAATGCCCGAGTCGCTGAATACGCTGCAGATGGTGAAGGGCCTGACCACGCTGGACTACCACCCCCAGGCCAACCTCTTTGCATGGTGAGTAATCCGCACCCCCGCTGTAAATATCTGCGGTTAGGAGCTTAGTCTGGTCGGTGAGGGGTTAAATCGGAGCCGCTTTGTTCTGTTCGATTCCTCGGCGCGGTTTCGGACTTGAGCGCTCTCTGATGATGTCTGAATGGGGGTAAAACATACGTGCAGCAGTTCTGTCCAATGGATTAACATTTATGATTAGAGCGTAAACCATATATTTGTTCTCCTTTAAAGATTTTGACTATCCTGAGTTTTAATCCTTGCCCCCGGGAGAACCCCAATTGGGGATGCCCTGCTGTGTGAAACCCCCCAGATCGCCCGATCTGACTTGCCCTTCCCTGTTTCTATGGCGCATGCGTGGCCTCTTGTCCAATCAGCACACTCGGATTCGCTGACTTTTTTAATTATTAATTTTTAATTATTTTCATTATTAATTAGGAATAGATCCTGCTGCAAAAATAAAAAAAATCTGATGACGTCTGAATGGGGGCGAAAAGTACGTGCAGCAGTTCTGTTTGGCTGATTAACATTTATGATTAGAACATACACTAAATGTGTTCTTAAAACATTTTGACTATCCTGGGTTTTTGTCCTTTCCCCCGGGGGAACCCCGATTTGGGATGCCCAGCTGTGTGGCACCCCCCAGCTTTCCTGATCTGACTTACCCTTCCCTGGTCCTATGGTGAACGTGTGGACTCTCGTCCAATCAGAAACATTTGCCTTGCCTATGTCATTCGGCAAACTGCTCTCATGTTCTGCAATGGGAAGCAAGTGCAACCACATCCCCAGCAGCTTGCGCTCCTATCTGAATGGCTGGGGCGGGAGCTTGTGCACAGCCAATAGATGCAGGGGGTATGGCCGCACAATGCTCCCCATTGCAGAACATCAGAGCTGTTTGCAAAATGACATAGGCAAGGCAAACGGTTCTGATTGGACGAGAGCCCATTTGACCAGGGAAAGGTAAGCGGTTACCGATGATCTGGAGGGCAGGCTCGGACTGGCCCACAGGGTTACAGTGAAAAAACCCAGTGGGTCCCCAGGGGCCCATTTGAGGGCCTCCATCACCAAACCTAAAATATGTATAACTTCTCTTCCAATCAGAGCCCTCTGCATAAGGCTCTGTTTGTGGCAATCGGAAGCGAGAGCAGGCACATGCTCAGCGGCGGGTGCGCCCCTGTCCCCCATCCTATCTGAATGGCTGAGTGGTGGTATGTAATAAGTTGGTTCCTTGTTTTTAACTTTACAAGGACTATTGGGCCATCCAGATATAATCTCAGCTATGATAATTCAAGGAACAAGTATTGGGCCGAAACCAAAAATCGATGAGTGGATTTAATTAAAATAAAGCCAGTTACATTACGGAAAAAGTAATACCCTGTTTCCCCGAAAGTATGACACCCCCGATTGTAAGACGTATCGGGAGTTTCAGAGGGGTCGGCTAATATAAGCCGTACCCCGAAAGTAAGACATATGTCTTACTTTCGGGGAAACACGGGGGTATTGCCGCCTCCCTCTCATCTAGCTGCGCGCCGCCTCCTGCCCACGTCCGCACCGTCCCCCTCTCCATACGTCGCCGCGTCTGCCATTTCCCTCTGATCTTAATGAGCGCCGCCTCCTGCCCACGCCTGAGCCGTCCCCCTCTCCATACGTCACCGCGCCGTCTCCTGCACTTGTCACTGCCGCCTCCTGCTTAAAATACGGTAATGCACGCACAAGGCAAGGTCAACGAGTGAGCGAAGCTCGGATACACCCACTTGCCCTCAACAATGATGGCGGCCGGGGGCTCTCGATCACGTGACTCGCTGCGTCGCCCTCGTCTGGGGAGCTCGCGACAGCCGGCGTTGCGCTTTACGGCTGTGTTTGCCGGAGCTCGTTTCGTTGCAGCTGAGAGTCTGGCTCCGAGGTGAGCGCTGCTGCGGGGGGCAGATAATATAAGACATACCACGAAAGTAAGACATAGTGGGGCTTTTGGGGATAAAAAGAAAGTAAGACACTGTCTTACTTTCGGGGAAACATGGTAATATGAACGATGTAAATATAATGTAAGCAATGTCCATACAAAAGGCAGCAATCTCTCTCAAACTAATTCAACCAGGGCCTTTTGTCCTTTGCCCGGCCCCCACCATACTGCCTGCGTGGCAGCTCTTCATGTCTCCTCCATGCTGTAGGAGGAAAAACCGAGAGAAGAGCCCCTTCCCTCACGTTCCCACTTCAAATATGGTTTCTCTGGTCCCTTAAATTCTTTCTCACATTTCCAGCCCTCATTCTTCCTATTACAAGGAAGCCGTCATGAAATACTAGGCCTACATGTAATACAATCCCTCTGCCTAAACAGATGATTTCAATTAAATAGTTGAAGACCATATATCAAGTAATTCCTGGGAGGAAAACCCAGACATAACATTACTTGAGTCTGCATATGTATATAATGAATATTGATGCAATTCACCTGTCACGCTAGGGGGTAATTCCAGACCTCTATGAGCTCGCAACCCCCAATCTCCACAGCCAGCTTCACCTATAGGAGCCCCCGCTTGCCGGGACGCAAGTATGCCTACCCGGGATCGGTTGCCCCCAGGACTTATTGGCTCAAAGGATGCAAGCTTATATAGAGAGATCTGGAGAACCAATGACTGGAGCGTGAGTAACGGAAGTCCAGAGACAGGCAATAGGTCGATAACAGGAAGGCAGAGATCGGAGTGGCACCAAGGATCAGGCAAGACGTAGTCGGGGTACAGGCTGAGGTCGGCAACAGGGGTTCAGGATCTGGAGGCGTCAGTACAGGCAAGGTCAGCAACAAGGGTTCAGGATCTGGAGGCGTCAGTACAGGCAAGGTCGGCAACAAGGGTTCAGGATCAAGAGGCGTCAATACAGGCAGAGGTCGGCAACAAGGATTCAGGATCGAGAATGTTTAGTACAATCAAGTCTGCAACAGGTTAAACTTCACAGGAAAAGTACACAAGGTTCTGAGCGCTATCACAGGCAACAAACAAGTGAGGGGGAAACACCTTTATAGGGACAGACACCAAGGGAAGGTGTAATGATTGGTGCAACTATGATCCTGACACAGATTGGACACCAGAGAAGGGCAAAGCCCGCACATTCCTTAGGGCTCATTGGCCCTGTCCCTGCAGGGCACTCCCACCACCCCACCTGGCCTTTTAATTAACTTTCCCCCGGCGGCCGCGCTGAGAGCAGCGCCGCCGGAGGATATAACCAGAACGTGCTCGCGCGCGTGCACGAGCACGTGTAAGGGAGCCGGGGCCGCTGGCCGGAACACCAGGGGGCGCGCGGCCGCCGAGCAGACACAGCCGCCACACCCGTCCGCCCACGACCAGCGCTGGAACGGGGCCCAGGCAAGTGACGATTTCTGACATCACCAAAGTGAACCTTATATTATATTTATATGTGTATGATTCCCTTGAATCAGCCAGGCCCGGATCAGAATCATAGTAAACGGCAGGTAAACATCCACAGATTCCACATTCATCCAAGTTACCTATATACATCAATAATATTAGTGATTTAATAATCATTAATAATTGAGATCATAAACATTTTATTCCTCTGGAACCTTCTTACATGGTAACGCACAACAGCCCAAATGTGCGAGGTTACATCTCAGATGGTGCCAGGATAGCCATTTTTGCTGGGATTTGGGGGGTGGGTTCCACACACGTGGCATCTCGGTTTTGGATGCCCCAGAGGGTAGGACACCGGCAGATTCCAGGGTCAGCCCTCTTGGGTTTTGTGCCAAACGTATACCTCTGTCCTCCATTGCTGCCGCCCCCCCACACAGGCCCCTTTTAATGCGCTTGTTTGCTTGCGGCATTCACGCTGCCATTATTCTTAGTATACAGTACGTCCTGCTCCAAATCTAATACTTACACTTGGGATATACTCCACCAGATGGCACTGGACTGCAGAGACATCGAAAATAGGCTCCTCCCGGCCCCTCAAATACCCAGGGACCTCCCACAAATCCACAGAATTTCTCAGCAGTCTGGCTGTGAAGGACGAGAAATGGCTCTCTACTCGCAGGTGAGTGGGGCTATTAGCCCGCGGCCCTGTAGGACTATTCCCACCCGTTCCACTAGTAATATGCCTCCCAGCCTTGGCTGCGCTGGTCGGGTGAAGGTAGGCAGAACCGCTGTTAGGTGCTTAGGAGCGCTGCTCCACCGCAATCCCCCACCAAAGGGTAGGCGGTTCAGGCTTATGGTGAGCCTCTATGGGATGCCCCTCCTGCACTATCGCCCCTTGCCCCTGTCTATCGGTGGGCCCTATTTAAGTGGCCGCCGTCCTGCCTCATCCTCCTTGTAGCCTTCGGGGGAAAAGAGGGGGGGGGTGTAAATATGTATGCTATGCATTCTGTGTTTTACACTGTTTTTCCATACTGTTTAGTCTTGTGTCAGCCGCCGCACTGACTTGTCTTTACTGTCTTTTTAAAATTGCCGCCGCCGCGCGCTGACTTGGTTCCGCGCTTGGGGGCGTCATTACCTCAGGCGCTTGTGCGCCATCATTGGCTGCTTGCACGTTCTGGCTTCGCGCTCTTTGGGGGGGCGGGGCACGTCTATGGCGCGCTCCGCGTCATAGCTGGTACCGGCCCGCCCCTCAAGGTATACCGACGCCATCTTTATCCTGCTTGGTTGGCCCATGCGTGACGGACCCCTACCTACCGCGGTCCGTAAGTGCCCTCGTGGGCGGCTTTATATCTTTCACTTTTGTGAGCTTTGGAATCTTTGTGGCTACACACCGTCTGGTGAAGGGGAGCTCTTTTCTGATTCAGGCTCATCTGATGAGAGACCAAGGGGTCATGACGATTCTGGCTCTGATCCCTGGGCCCCGGATGACACTGACAGATTATTGACCCAGATTTTTGAGGTTCTGTCTCTCTCCCTGTTGAGGCTCCCAGGCAAAGAGGGGAGCTTTTCCATACAGCAAAATCATGTTTGGAATTTCCAGAGCAGGCACATTTCCATAACCTTGTGCTCAAGGAATGGGAGCGCCCCAGTAAACCTCCCGGTGTTCCAAAGAGTTGGGATAGGAAGTATCCCTTTCCTGCTAAGGTGGTTAAATGTTGGTCATTCCCCCCCGAGGTGGATGCCCCGATCCTAGGGCTATCTAACACCTCTGTCATGCATTGCCCTGACTCTACTACCCTGCGGGATGCTGAGGACCGGCGCATTGACCAGCTGGCATCCCACGCCTTTGCATGTGCGGGGACGGCGCTGCGCCCGTCTGTGCCTCGGCCATTACTGCTGTGGCCACTAGAACCCTTATCAGAAATATACTTGATAGTGCCCCTAATGATTTGCCTTGTGAGGTGTTCAATGCACTCTCCAGTTGTGATGTTTTTGTAAATTTTGTCCTCTCAGCATTGGATGACACCATCAGAATGTGTGCCAGAACTTCTGCCCTTGTGGTGGCTATACGCCGCTCGGTTTGGCTGCGCCAGTGGGCTGCTGACAACGCTGCCAAGAAGGCCCTCACTGGGTTTCCCTTTAAAGGACTGCGCCTGTTTGGGGACAGCCTGGACCTTTTTGCTAAGGGAGGCAGGTTACCCCAGCGCAGGCGGCAATCTCGGCCCTTTCGGGGTCAGGGTTCCTTCTCCTCCCCTTACCGTGGTGCAAGACAGGGAAGGGGGGTTTCCTTTCCTGGGGCCCGGGGAGATTTCTGGGGTAGAGGCAGAGGACGTGGACATCCTGGCTCCTCCTGGGGTCCCAAAGCTTAATCCTCTCCCAAGCCCCCTCAGGCATGATGGGGCGCCCTCACCAATCCGGATGGGGGGACGGCTGCAGCACTTCGCTCACGTCTGGAGGCTTCATGTCTCAGACCGGTGGATTCAGGAGGTAGTGTCCTCCGGTTACAAGTTGGAGTTTGCTGCCGATCCCCCTCCAAGATTAATCAGATCCTGGATTCCTAGGGGACCCTGTGTCAGCTCAGGAGCTAGTGCAAGGCCTCCTGGAGCTGGGGGTCATCTGCCAGATCCCCTTAAGAGAAAAAGGCAAGGGCTTTTATTCCAACCTATTCACAGTACCCAAAAAGGATGGTTCTGTCAGGCCCATCCTGGACTTGAAGATCCTCAACAAGTTTGTCAGGGGCAGGCGCTTTCGCATGGAGACTCTGCGCTCTGCCATCAGTTCCCTGCGCCAAGGGGATTTCATGACTTCTGTGGACATCAAAGATGCTTACCTTCATATTCCTGTGTTCCCAGGTCATCAAAGGTTCCTCAGGTTCGCTCTGATGGATCAACACTACCAGTTTGTGGCCTTGCCCTTCGGCCTCACTTCAGCTCCCAGGGTGTTCACCAAGGTGCTGGCTGGCGTGATGTCTCTGTTCAGATGTCAGGGCGTCCGCGTGCTTCCCTATCTGGACGACATTCTCATCACTTCCCAGTCTCTACATCAGGCAGAGTTGGATACTCAGCTGGTGGTGTCCACTCTGGAGTCATTTGGATGGGTGATCAACCACCCCAAGTCCTCACTGTCCCCTTCCTTGGTAACTCCATTACTAGGAATGAATCTGGATACAGTTCAGGCAAGGATCTTCCTTCCTCAGCAGAAGGTGGACAGTCTGATTGCACAGGTTCAGTCCCTCCTAGCTTGTCCCCATCCCTCCATCAGGCAGGGGATGCAGCTGGTGGGCCTGATGGTGGCGTGCTTCGAAAGGGTCCCTTATGCTCAGTTCCACTTGAGGCCTCTGCAACTTCACCTATTGTCAGTATGGGACAAGGACAGGGTCCCTGGACAGGGTCTGTGTGCTCTCCCCCCTGGTCAGGAGGTCCCTCTCGTGGTGGATGGACTCAAGGAACCTTTTGGGGGGCAGATCCTTTCTGACCCCCTCCTGGGAGACGGTCACCATGGATGCCAGTCTGTCAGGTTGGGGGGGTTTCTGGAAGTCCCTGCGGTTCCAGGGGAGGTGGGGCCCTCGGGAGGCCCACACACCTATCAATGTCTTGGAGCTGTGGGCGATCAGGCTAGTTCTGGCTCACTTGACTACTCATCTTCAGGGCCTGCCTGTTCAGGTGCGCTTGGACAACCAGACGGCAGTTACCTACATCAATCATCAGGGAGGGACCCGGAGCAAGGGGGCCCTCCAGGAATCGTCTCTGATCCTGACTTGAGCGGAGGCCAATGTCCCCTGCATATCAGCTGTGTACATCCCGGGGGTGGAAAATCGCCTGGCGGACTCTCTGAGCAGGGGGACCTCTCGCCAGGGAGAATGGTCCCTCTGCCACAGGGTGTTCCAATCTCTGTGTCACCGTTGGGGCCAACCAGATGTGGATCTGTTTGCGTCCCGCCACAATCACAAGCTCCCAGCTTTTGTCTCTCTGTTACAGGATCCTCTGGCCTTGACCTCGGATGCGCTAGCAATGTCATGGCAGGAATTTAAGTTCCTGTATGTCTTCCCCCCAATTTCCCTGCTGGGCAGGGTTCTGCGCAAGATTGCTCTGGAAAGGGTGCCAGCAATCCTGGTGGACCCCAGGTGGCCAAGAAGAGTGTGGTTCGCAGACGTGGTGCAGCTGGCAGTAGATCAGTATGCTCTGCCCTTGGTGCCAGATCTGCTCACTCAGGGCCCCTTACGCCATCCCAATTTACAAACTCTGGCTTTGACGGCTTGGCTGCTGAAACCTCCATCTTGATGGAGAAGGGGCTGTCTTCTTTAGTTGTGGATACTTTGATTAAAGCTAGGAAGAAGTCTTCTTCTTCCATTTATTACAGGGTTTGGCATGCCTACATTGACTGGTGTGAGTCTAAGTCTCTTCCCTGTCGTGTGTTCTCTATTCCCAGGATTCTGGAGTTCCTGCAGCATGGGTTGGAGATGGGGCTCCAACTTGGTACTCTGAAGGGTCAGGTTTCTGCCCTGGTTTATTTTCTTCCAGAAGTCCTTTGCTCAGCATTCTCTGATCAGGACCTTTTTCCAGGGGGTTACTCATGTGCGTCCCCCACGTAAGCCTATGTTGCCTGTTTGGGATTTGAACTTGGTCTTATCAGCCTTGCAGGGTGATCCCTTTGTACCTGTGCAGGATACTGCCTTGGCCATTCTTACGCTCAAGGTTGTGTTTCTGGTGGCTATCACTTCTGTCAGGCATGTGTCTGAGTTGGCGGCGCTTTCCATTCAGCCCCCCTACTATGAGAGACACCAGGACAAGGTGGTGTTTCGTTTCAAACCTGATTTTCTGCCTAAGGTAGTGTCTGCCTTTCATTTGAATCAGGATATTGTTCTTCCTTCTTTGTGCCCTAATCCTAGTAATGCTAAGGAGAGGGTTTTGCACTCTTTAAATGTGGTTAGGTGTCTGAAGTACTATCTGGTGGCTACTGCGTCCTTCAGGAAAACTGATGCTCTTTTTGTGATCCCTTCTGGTCCTAGGAAGGGTTTGGCTCCTGCCAAGTCTACTATCAGCAAGTGGATTCGTCAGGCTGTGATTCAGGCCTACTCTGCTAAGGGGAAGAATCCTCCCTTCCGCCTTACTGCTCATTCCACTCGTGCTATTGGTGCTTCTTGGGCTTTTCAGCACCAGGCTTCTGTTGAACAAGTTTGCAAGGCCGCTACTTGGTCTTCTGTTCTTACCTTTTCAAAGTTTTACAAGGTTGATGTTAGGGCCTCAGCTGATGCTGCTTTTGGCCGCAAGGTGCTTCAGGCGGCAGTGGTTTAAACTGTCTGCTGCTGATTTTTATTGGGGATCCCACCCCACTGCTATTGGATGTCCCAAGTGTAAGTATTAGATTTGGAGCAGGACGTACTGTATACTAAGAATAATACAATTCTGTGATTACTCACCTGTAGAATTGATATTATGAGTATACAGTACGTCCTGCTCCAACCCACCCTTGGTTTTGCATTTTCCTGGATCCCCTGTATGGTGATTGTTATAGTTGATAGTTTGGATTGTTTAATTCTCCCGGCTTCTCATTAACTGCTTTTCAATGCTGGAGATTTGTGGGAGGTCCCCGAGTATTTGAGGGGCCGGGAGGAGCCTATTTTCGATGTCTCTGCAGTCCAGCGCCATCTGGTGGAGTATATCCCAACTGTAAGTATTAGATTTGGAGCAGGACGTACTGTATACTCATAATACCAATTCTACAGGTGAGTAATCACAGAATTGTATTTTTGTCCCCCGTCCAGCGGTTCTATGAACCAGTTGATCGCCATACACAACGGGAGCGGAGAGCTGATCAGCAACATCAAGTACTACGACGGCTTCATGGGGCAGAGGATCGGCGCCATCAGCTGCCTGGCCTTCCACCCGCACTGGGTAAGTGTCCCCTCGCTGGCGGGTTTAGACTTATCCCGAGCACTCGTGTGGCTGGCCACATGGGCTTTGGGATGCCATGAGAACATCGGCTTTCCCAGCAGTGCATCAGTTACCCACAGGGATCATTATAAGAGTTACAGCGGGGGCGTGTGTAGGGGGTGGGGCTGTAGTAAATCTCACTTGTCTCCTCATTGGTTACAATTTCTAACCTTGTTGGATCCATGTGGAGATCCTCTCTGGCTATTCAATGGTGAAAGTCCACCAAGCAGCGGAGGGTTATTAACCCTGGCATCCTGTGTGGCTGCCATTGGCTGTGATAGCCTTGGGGGGCCCGGTTAGTATGTGAAATAGACACGATCCCATCTGGATGCTGCATGGGGCCGGGTCCTGGGCCCTGCTTCTCTTTATTCGTGCCAGTACATAAAATATATCTTAACCTGATGAAGGTGTGTGTTACCCCGTAAGCTGGTCGTTTTCTGTACCGGGAGAAATAAAGAAAATCGGGGCCCAGGACCCTACTCAATGTAGCATCCAGGCGGGATTGTGCCGTGTCTGGGTGGGCGCTGCCGGATGGCAGGGTGCTAATAGTGCAGCACCGCCATTACTTGGATTCTGGGGCCCGGTTAGTCCCCCTTGTCCCATTACTGGGGCCCTGCTATTACAGCTCCCACAATGTCACTGGTTAGTGCTGCGGGGCCCTAGAATTTGTACAACCGGGCTTTTCCTGTCTAATTTAGGGAGGACAGCACTTAAAGTGGATTAAAACCCAGGATTTTGACACTGCTGGGTTTTGTTCCTTGCCCCCGAGGGCACCCCGATCAGGGATGCCCCGCAGTGTAAACTCCCCCGCCCAGATCGCTGCAGCAACTCGCCTCTTCCTGATGCTACGGCGCATGCGTGGCCGCTCGTCCAATCAGCACGCTGGAACCGCTGACACGTCGTCTATGGCCATTCGCAAATGGCTGGCACGGGCACGCGCTCTGCTACAGGAATAGCGGGGATGCGGCTGCTGCTCGCGCATGCGCCGTTGGCCCGGGAAGCAAGGTAAGTGAACGGGGCGGGGCATCCCCAGTTTGGACCCCGGGGGGAGGGAATCGACCAAGCTGGGTTTTGGTCGCAATACACAAACCGTGTCCGCCACGGTGTTACCTGTCTGACAGCACTGGGTTATCTATGGTGCAATGGCGCACTTGCTCCAGGGGCCCTGGATATTGTGCTGCGTCGTAAGACCAGGGAAGAGTGGGAAACGAAGGAGATGGTGAAACAGGAGATGAAGAGATACAGAAAGAAATAAGACAGAAACAGGGCAGAGACATGAGAGAGAGAAATACAAGAAAGAGAGCGATAGGGGAGAGAGATGAGTGAAACAGAGACACAAAGGACGGGAGGACGATTTGTGAGACAGACATGAGGGAAAGAGAAACCGGAGAGAGACACACAGGAGAGAGCGAGACGCATGAGAGAGGCGAGATGGACATGAGGGGGAGAGACACCAGAGAAAAACAGGCACAAGTGAGAAGAAACGGTCGAGAGATGAGATAAAAAGGAGAGAGCGAGGCACAAACAGCAGGAGAGAAAGAAGAGAGAGAGGAAGCGAAGCAAGACTGACGTAAGGGAGAGAGACACCAGAGAAAGACGGGCACAAGTGAGAAGAAACTGGAGCGAGATGCATGAGAGAAACAAGAGAGCGAGGAAGAGAAGCGAGACGGACATGAGCGTGAGACAGACACAAAGAACAGAAGATAGCGAGACACATAAGAGAAAGAAGCAAGAGAGAGGAAGAGAAGCGAGATAGACATGAGGGAGAGAAGGAAGGTGAGAAAGACAGGCACAAGTGGAGAGAGATGAGAGAGACAGGAGAGCGAGAGAAGCAAGAGAGAGGAAGAGAAGCAAGACTGATGTAAGGGAGAGAGACACCAGAGAAAGACGGGCACAAGTGAGAAGAAACTGGAGCGAGATGCATGAGAGAAACAAGAGAGCGAGGAAGAGAAGCGAGACGGACATGAGCGTGAGACAGACACACAGAACAGAAGATAGCGAGACACATAAGAGAGAGAAGCAAGAGAGAGGAAGAGAAGCGAGATAGACATGAGGGAGAGAAGGAAGGTGAGAAAGACAGGCACAAGTGGAGAGAGATGAGAGAGACAGGAGAGCGAGAGAAGTAAGAGAGAGAGAAGAGAAGCGAGACAGACATGAGGGGGAGGGACACAGGAGAAAGACAGACACTAGAGAGGCGAATTTGGAGAGAGAGATTCAAAGGACAGGAGGGGAATCAGGAAATGGTGAGACACTTGAGTGAAAGAAACAGGAGAGAGAGAAGGGGAAAAGCACAGAAACAAAAGAGAGCAAGAGACAAAGAGGAAGAGGCGTGAGACAGACACGAGAAGAGTGGAAACGGGGAGAGAGAGACACACAAAAGACAGGAGAAATGGTAGAGCGAGACTCGGAGCAAGAAGCAAGGGAGAGAGACTGAGAAAAACAGATGAAACAACAAAAAGAGCAAGAGACAGAGGAAGAGGCGCAAGAGAGAAACCAGAGACAAAAGAGGGGGAGAAATGGAAGAGAGAGAGGCACGAGGGCAGATAGGAGAGAGACACGAAAGAGACAGACATAAGGGTGGATTCGGAAGCAGGTGAGAATTTACAACCGATAGACAATTAAAGTGAATGGCAGTTTTCTCTCCTTAAAAGAAATACAATTCTGTGAGTACTCACCTGTAGAATTGTTTTTGTAGTATACAGCACGTCCTGTTTCACCAATTCCTTACGTCTGGGTAATCCGCCACAAGGTGGCGCAGTGGACTGCAGAAAGACTTGTGGCGTCTCCCGGCCCTATAAAAAGCCAGGAACCTCCCACAAATTCTCAGTGTTACAAAGCAGTTAGACAAGAAGCCGGGAGAACAATAATGAAGGAAAACCCAAAACGAGCATTTGAACAAATCACCATACAGAGGTGACCAAGAATAATAACAACGAGGGGTGAAACGGGACGTGCTCTATACTACAAAAGCAATTCTACAGGTGAGTACTCACAGAATTGTATTTTTCCAAGAATACAGCACATCCTGTTTCACTAAACTCTTTACGCTTGGGACATCCAAAAGCAGTGTCCGTAAGGTAGGGTGGGATCCCAAAAAAGCAACGGCGGGCAATTCAAACCACTGCCGCCTGAAGAACCTTGCGGCCAAAAGCAGCATCAGCTGAGGCCTTAACATTAACCTTGTAAAACTTGGAAAAAGTATGAACAGAAGACCAAGTAGCGGCCTTACAAACTTGTTCAACGGAAGCCTGGTGCTGGAAGGCCCAAGAGGCACCAATAGCACGAGTGGAATGAGCAGCAAGGCGGAAGGGAGGCTCCAATCCCCTTAGCAGAATAGGCTTGCACCACCGCCTGACGGATCCACTTGCTGATAGTGGATTTAGTCGGAGACAAACCCTTCTTAGGTCCAGAAGGGAGAACAAAAAGAGCATCAGTCTTCCTGAAGGATTCAGTAGCAACCAAATAAAACTTCAGAGCCCTGACCACATCCAAAGAATGTAAAGTCCGCTCCTTAGGATTATTAGGATTAGGGCATAAAGAAGGCAAAACAATGTTCTGGTTGAAATGAAAGGCAGACACAACCTTAGGCAAGAAATCCGGCTTAAACCGAAACACCACTTTATCCTGGTGTCGCTCAAAATAAGGAGGTTTGATGGAAAGCGCCGCCAGCTCAGAAACTCGCCTGACAGAAGCGATAGCCACCAAAAAGGCTATCTTAAGAGTCAGAATGGGCAAGGCAGCCCCACGGATAGGCTCAAAGGGAGGACCCTGCAGAGCAGACAACACCAGATTCAGGTCCCAAACTGGCAACATAGGCTTACGCGCGGCACGTGAGTAACCCCCTGGAAAAAGGTCTTAGCCAGGTGATTGGCAAAGGATCTCTGGAAAAAATAATTGCCAGAGCTGAAACATGACCTTTGAGGGTACTAAGTTGAAGGCCGAGATCCAAACCATGTTGCAAGAATTCCAGAATCCTGGTAATACAAAACACCCTACAGGGAAGAGACTTGGACTCAAACCCGGCAATGTAAGCATGCCAGATCCTGTAGTAGATAAGGGACGAGGACTTCTTCCTAGCCCTAATCATGGTATCCACCACAGAAGCTGGCAACCCTTTATCCTTCAAGATGTAGGTTTCAGCCAAGCCGTCAAAGCCAGCGTTTGTAAATTGGGATGGCACAGCTGTCCCTGAGTGAACAGGTCTGGATCCTTGGGCAGGATATATTGGTCCACTGCCAACTGCACGATGTCTGCGAACCACACCCTCCTTGGCCAACAGGGGGCCACCAGAATGGCTGGAACCCCCTTCCTGGGCTATCTTGCGCAGCACCCTGCCCAGCAGAGGAAACGGAGGGAACACATAGAGGAGCCGAAACCCCGTCCAAGGCATTGCTAGCGCATCCGTGGCGAAAGCCAGAGGATCCTGTGACAGAGAGGCAAAGAATGGAAGCTTGTGATTGTGACGGGACGCAAACAGGTCCACATTCGGCAGACCCCAGCGGTGGCACAGGGAGCGAAATACCCTGTCGCTGAGGGACCATTCCCCCCAGCCGAGACATCCCCCTGCTCAAGGAGTCTGCCTCCAGGTTCTCCACCCCCCGGAAGTAAACTGCCGAGATGCAGGGGACATTCTCTTCCGCCCAGGACAGAATCAGGGACACTTCCTTGAGGGCTCGCTTGCTCCGAGACCCTCCCTGCTGATTGATGTAGGCAACCGCCGTCTGGTTGTCCGAGCGGATCTGAACAGCCCGACCCCGAAGGTGTGGGGTCAACTGGGAGAGAACCAACCTTATTGCCTGTAGTTCTAGAATGTTGATAGGAGTATGGGCCTCCTGTGGGCCCCAACAACCCTGGAACTTCAGAGACTTCCAAAAGCCCCCCCAACCGGTCAGACTGGCATCTGTGGTGACAGTCTCCCAGCACGGGGGCAGAAAGGTCCTGCCCACTAGAAGGTTCCTTGAGTCCAGCCACCACCAGAGGGACTGTCTGGCCAGTGGGGACAGAACAAATTCCTGATCCAGGGACACAGGGTCCCTATCCCACACTGATAAGAGGTGCAACTGAAGAGGTCTCATATGAAACTAAGCAAAGGGGACCGCCTCGAAGCAAGACACCATCAGACCCACTAACTGCATCCCCTGCCGAATGGAGGGATGAGGACAAGAAAGTAGAAACCATGCCTGTGCCTGCAGGCTCTCCACCTTCTGCTGAGGCAGGAACACCTTGACCTGAGATGTCTCCAGAGTCATGCCCAGAAAGGACCTCACCAAGGACGGAGACAGTGAAGACTTGGGATGGTTGATCACCCAGCCGAAGGACTCGAGGGTGGAAACCACCACCTGGGTATCTATCTCGGCCTGATGGAAGGACTGAGACACAATCAGAATGTCGTCCAGATAAGGCAGAATGCGTATGCCCTGAGATCTCAACAGAGCCATCACACCCGCCAGCACCTTGGTGAACACCCGAGGAGCCGAGGTGATACCTAACGGTAAGGCCACAAATTGGTAGTGCTGATCCTCCGGAGCGAACCTTAGAAATCTCTGATGACCTGGAAAGATTGGTACATGAAGGTAAGCATCCTTGATGTCCACCGAAGTCATGAAGTCGCCCGGGCGTAGGGTACTGACCACCGAGCGCAGTCTCCATGCGAAAATGCTTGAACCTGACAAACTTGTTGAGGCGTTTCAAATCCAGGATGGGCCTTAGGGACCCATCCTTTTTGGGGACCGTGAACAGAGTGGAGTAGAAGCCTTGACCCCTTTCCAGGAAAGGCACCGGGCAGATGACGCCCAACTCCAAGAGGTTCTAAACCGCCAGGCACAAGCCCTGAGCTGAGAGAGGGTTTTGAGAAATACGGGATCTGATGAATCTTGGGGGCGGCCAGGCTGCAAACTCTATCTTGTACCCGGAGGACACCACCTCCTGGATCCACCAGTCTAAGATGCGTAACCTCCAGACGTGAGCAAAGAGCCGAAGCCGCTCCCCCACCCATAAGGGTGAGGGCACCTCCTCATGCCTGAGGGGAAGATTTGAACTTGGGACCCCATGAGAGACCGGGACGGCCACGTCCTCTACCCCGGCCCCAGGAGTCTCTGCGTGCCCCCGCAAAAGGTGCACCCCGTCCAGCCCTGGGAGCACGAAAGGAAGTAAAGGAAAAACCAGCCCCCTGAAAGGGCTGTGGCAGCCTCCTACGTTGAGGCAGCCTATCATCCCTGGCAAATAGATCCAGGCGCTCACCGAAGAGCCGCAGCCCCGTAAAGGGGAGACAAGTGAGAGCCTTCTTAGCGGCATTATCAGCCACCCACTGACGCAGCCAAACAGAACGGCGTATAGCCACCAAAAGGGCAGAAGTCTTACCACACATCCTGACCGCATCATCCATAGCAGAGAGCATAAATGCAACAAAATCATTGTAAAGCAGGAGGGATCTATAATCCTCCCCCCTATTGGCATTCGAGGCATTATCCAGAAGGCACTTGAGCAGCCCTTTAATAGCAATAGCCGTAATGGCAGAAGCGCACACACGGCGCAGCGCAGTCCCCGCACAAGCAAATGCGTGACAGGCCAGCTGATCAACACGCCGGTCTTCACCATCCCTCAGGTTAGAAGTGTCAGGGGAATGCATGACCGAGGTATTGGACAACCCGAGCACGGGAGCGTCCACCTCAGGGCTTCACCACATCAGCAGGGAAGGGATACCTCCTGTCCCAACTCTTGGGCACCTTGGGCAATCTACTAGGGCGTTCCCACTCCTTAAGCACCAAATTATGAAAGTGGTTCTGCTCAGGGAACTCCAAGCGTTGTTTAACAGTGTGAAAAAGCTCACCCTGCTGTTTTTTAGCCACCACAGGAGGGGTAATACATAATACGTCAAAAATGTGAGCCAACAGCCTATCAGTGTCCTCGGGAGAACATGGATCTTCTCCAGAAGGAGACCCAGTACCGCCATAAACCTCCTGCTGGTCCCCAGAGGATTCAGAATCAGAGAAAAGTTCCCCCTCTTCTAGGGGGTAATGGCCAGAAAGAGAATAATGTCCCTCATCCTCCTCAGGAAAAAGGGAAACAGCGGGAGTTAGATGCCGCTTCTTGCCAGAAGCCTTACGGGGGGCAGTCCCAGTAATATGCCGTTCCAGGCTGGCCACCCGCATAGCCAAATCATAATGTGATTCCCCGCTAGCATGTCTCTCACTAGGGGTCAAATGCAGGCGCGGGGGGGGAGTAGTTGATGTAGAAGGGGGAGCAGAGCTGGGCAGCGTAGCAGGCAACCCAGACTGCAGCGCAAGTACCTTCTGGGCGCAGGGCACACATACCCGACACCATCACTCACAGGGGATACGCCACACGCGGCACACAGCTGGGCTTGTCCCGAAGGAACCCCAAGCACATTATCCCCGGAAGCCTCCATATGGTGACTGATATAGGCGCAATCGGCCAGTACAGGGTCAAGGCTAACCAGAGCCAACCCGGGATGCTCCCCCCAGGGATGCCCAGACGCCCGCTAGGGAAGGTGGGAGAGAACTAGGGCAGGGCGAGGAGAGCCACAGTCACGGTGTCCCTCCTGAAAGACACAATAAGGACACATAAATATCCCATGGCGCAGCAAAGTACTAATAAAAACAAAACCCCGCAGGGGACTCACGGACCAAGAGGGCTGATAGCACCAACCGCCAGACCACAAGACGCGCGCCGCAGCTCCGGAGAGACGAGGGCCCCAGAGCACCGAAGACTCAAAATGGCGCCGGAGCTTTCCTTGAGGGGCGGGCCCGGCGGTATGACGCGGAACTCTTCATCCGCGGGCCCCCCCCCCCCCCCCCCCCCCCAGACAGCGCGAATCGTGGTCACGTGACATGACAGATCAGGAAAAAAGGCACCTCAGAAAATAGCACCGCTGCACTGCGGAGCGCCGTACAAAGGGGGGTGGGGGGGGTGCCACTTAGCAAATAGGCTGATGGCTAGGACCCCGGCATCCCACAAAGGCTCACCATAAAGCCTGAACCGACTACCCTTGTGAAACAGGGTTTGCGGCTCGGAGCAACGCTCCTCAGGCACCTGACCTTGGCGCCGTCCTACCTTCACCCGAACCGTCAGCCGAGGCTGGGAGGCAGTGGGTCCAGAACGAGTGGAAATAGTCCTGCAGGGCCGCAGGCTGGTAAGCCCCACTCGCCTGCGCGAGAGCCATCTTCTATCTTCGCAGTCCGACTGCAGAAGGAAAACTGGGAATTTGTGGGAGGTTCCTGGCTTTTTATAGGGCCGAGAGACACCACAAGTCTTTCTGCAGTCCACTGCGCCACCTTGTGGCAGATTACCCAGACGTAAGGAATTAGTGAAACAGGACGTGCTGTATACTTGGAAAAAGGGGGGAATTCTCACCTGGCTCTGAATTGACCCCATACTGTATGAGATACAGTAAAAACAGACCAATGAGAAAGGGGAAAAGAGGCACAAAATAGAGCAGACAACCTAGAGGAAGAAGCGCGAGACAGAAAGGAGGGAGAGGAAAAAAAGTAGAGGAGGAGAAACAGAAGATCAAGAGAGCGATGGGAAATATACAAGAGAAATAGGATAGAAATGGGAGAAAATGCAGGGAAAGGCGACTTGTTGGTTGGGGGCCCTGAAAGCATTGCCCGTTGCCATGTTTACACTTAACCTGGCCCCTTAACACATAGATCTCCGTTGCACACATTTGCAAACGCACGTGGAAGCTTCTTACAACTTCCAAGTTGTCCCAGCTTGAGCGAGGTCCTACTTTAATCTGTATGAATTCCACACTGCGGAAATGCAAAGCCAACGATAAATCGGGGGGCAGGTCTACCTGAGGATGCCCCTAATATAAGAAAGAAAGGTTAGTGAAATCATTTCGGGCTGTCTTCCAACGTCAAGTAGATAAAGCTGATGAAAAGCAGCCCTGAAGGTGAGACCACCTCTCGCTGACCTTATCTACAGATGTGGTTCCTTTGGTTTCCAGATGGGGGCGCTGTGGGTGACCTGAGAATGTTTCAGTAGCATAATGAGGACTGACCTGCGTCTTTCTCTTCCTTTTCTCAGCCCCACTTGGCAGTCGGCAGCAACGATTACTACATGTCTATCTATTCGGTGGAGAAGCGAGTGAGATAGCCACGGGACGGGAGATTCCTCTTCCAGTCCTCCGGAGTGCAGACGCCAGAGGGCGATCTTGTGCGTTGGCATTTGATAGCTGCTTTTACGGAACTCGAAGAAACCTCTTGGAAACACTTTGCTTTAAAGGAGCAGCAACGTTGAAATCCCCAGGTCTCCTCGGCCCCCCTACGTCGTCATGGTGATCTCGGGGTTCTTTTATATGGGTGGCCAACTGGGATGGAGGGAGGGCCTGAAGATATTATATATATTACGTCTAAACAGCAAGTCAAAGTTTTAAGTAAATTATATAGTCATCTTGCTGCTATAATGGCCATCCTCCAGGAGGTTGGAGAGAGCTAAGGGCGTCCAAGATGGCCGAGTTGGGTTTGTACTTAAAGATCTGTGGACCAGAATCGTTTTATTCCCAAAGACTCCTCCCCTGCTATCTACACATAGAAGCCCTTCTTGCCGGTCTTTGACTTTTGGAAGAAGAGCATAGTTGTGGTCTCAAAATTTGTTCAGTTTGGATTCTAGTTGTGAGGAGATCATGAGAAGAACTGGAAGCCTAGTGGGAATGCTGACGTGGAACCAGCGGCTGTAGTGGAAGTAAGCGACGTTAAGAGAAAGGTCCCCAGTTCTGGTGGACAGTAGGCCAACAACCGGTCCATGTCACTGCGCTAGAACTGGTGGCCGTGGTGGAAATTAAGAGACGCTGGTGGACAGTAGGCCAAGAATCGCCCCATGTCACTGCACTAGAACTGGTGGTCGTGAATGGACTAGAGCAGTTCTTCAGCGGGGTCCTTCAGGTTTGAAACACTGTAGACAGGGAGACTTCGTTTTCGGTGGTCATCGCCGCTGTTTTGGTCTTCGTCAGAGATAAGGACCACAGTGAGACTAGAACTCGTGGTTCCAAGTTATCTCAAGAGATAGTCACAACAGAGTTTGGCGTTCATCGTACACAAGTGGGTGGCCATTCTGATTCACATTAGAACATTCTCTGGTTTCAGCAGATCTTGAGAACGTTGCTCCGGTGTCATCAACCAAAACCCAGGTCTTCCTGGCCTTGAACTGGTGGCCATTGCGATTCCCAGTAGAACGTTCTCTGGTTTCAGCAGATCTCTCGAACATTTATTCAGTGTGTCATCAACCAAAACTCTGACCCGTCTAAGCCTTGAACTGATGGCCATTCTTTTTCCAGTTAGAAAGTTGCATGGTTTCAACAGATCTCTGGAACATTTCTACAATTCAAGGCCAGGCAGATCAGAGACTTGGTTGATGTAACGATGAAGCAATGTTCTAGAGATCTGCTGAAACCATGTAATGTTCTAACCGGAATTATAATGGCCACCAGTTCAAGGCCAGACAGATCAGGGTTTTGGTTGCCGACAGATTTAAGAAATGTCTGAGAGGTCTGCTGAAACCAGAGAATGTTCTAATGGCAATGGCCACCAGATTAAGGCCAGGGAGACCAGAGTCTTGGTTGAGGACACACTGGTGCCCATTATGATTCCAGTTAGAAAGTTTTGTGGTTTCAGCAGAACTCTCAAACTGGAATCGTAATGGGCACCAGTGTCTCCTCAACCAAGTCTCTGGTCTGCCTGGCCTAGATTAGCACGTTCTCTGGTTCCAGCAGACCCCTCGAACATTTCTTCAGTGTGTTGCCTTGAACTGATGGCCATTACGATTCACTACGGTCCACTACGTTCTCTGGTTTCAGCAGACCTCAAACCTTTCTTCGGTGTGTTAACTAAAACCCTGGTCTGCATGGCCTTGAACAGGGTCGGTCATAATGATTCTGGTTAGGACGTTGTGGTGTTTCAGCAGATCTCTCGAACATATATTCAGTGTGTCATCAACCAAAACTCTGGCCCTGTCCAAACCTTGAACTGATGACCATTGTGATTCCAGTTAGAAAGTTGCATGGTTTCAGCAGATCTCTCGAACATTTCAATTCAAGTCCAGGCTCAGCAGATACTTGGTTGATGTTACAACGAAGCAATGTTCGAGAGATCTGCTGAAACCACGTAACATTCTAACCAGAATTATAATGGCCACCAGTTCAAGGCCAGACAGATCAGGGTTTTGGTTTACGACACACTGAGGGGATGTTTGAGAGGGCTGCTGAAACCAGAGAATGGTCTCCCTGGCCTTGATCTGGTGGCCATTACCATTAGAACAGAGTCTTGGTTGAGGACACACTGGTGTCCATTACAGTTAGAACATTTCTTTAGTGTGTCGTTAACCAAACCCCTGATCTGTTTGGCCTTGAACTGGTGGCCATTACAATTCAGGTTAGAAATTCAACCAAGACTCTGGTCGGCCTGGCCTTGAACTGACGGCCATTACGATTCCCATTAGAACGTTCTTTGGTTTCAGCAGATCTCTCGAACATTTATTCAGTGTGTCATCGGCCAAAACTCTGGCCCTGTCCAAACCTTGATCTGATGGTTATTGTGATTCCAGTTAGAAAGTTGCATAGTTTCAGCAGATCTCTCGAACATTTCTATTCAAGGCCAGGCAGACCAGAGACTTAGTTGATGTTACAATGTTCAAGAGATCTACTGAAACCACGTAACGTTCTAACCAGAATTATAATGGCCACCAGTTCAAGGCCAGGCAGATCAGGCTTTTGGTTCACGAAACACTTTAGGAAATGAGAGGTCTGCTGAAACCAGAGAATGTTCTAATGGTAATGGCCACCAGCTTAAGGCCAGGGAGACCAGCGTCTTGGTTGAGGACACACTGGTGTGTTGAGAACGTAATGTGGTTTCAGCACACCTCTCGAACATTTCTTTAGTGTGTCGTTAACCAAAAACCCTGATCTGCCTGGCCTTGATGAACTGGTGGCCATTACAATTCCGGTTACAAAGCTCTCCTGGTTTCAGCATATCTCTCGAACATTGCTCTGGTGTCATCAACCAAGACTCTGGTCTGCCTGGCCTTGTACTGACGGCCATTACAATTGCCATTAGAACGTTCTCTGGCTTCAGCAGATCTCTCGAACATTTATTCAGTGTGTCATCAACCAAAACTCTGGCCTGTCCAAGCCTTGAACTGATGGCTATTGTGATTCCAGTTAGAAAGTTGCGTGGTTTCAGCAGATCTCTCGAACGTTTCAATTCAAGGCCAGGAAGACCAGGGTCTTGGTTGAGGTTACGTTTCCAGTTAGAACATTCTGTGGTTTCAGCAGACCTCTCGAACATTTTTTTTACTGTGTCAGCCAAAACTCTGATCTCTGTGGCCTTGAACTGATGGCCATTATGATTCCGGTTAGAGCATAGCATTGTTCCAGCAGATCTCTCAAACACTGCTTCATTGTGCCACTAACGATTAATCCTAATATGCCTTGCCTTGAACTGGTGTCCACTATGATTCCGGTTAGAATGTTCTGGTTTCAGCAGACCTCTCAAATCTTTCTTCGGTGTGTTATCAATGAAAACCCTGGTCTGCGTGGCCTTGAACTAGTGGCCACGGTGGGACTGGAACAAGCTTCAGCTTATTTCACAATGAATGGAGCTCGCCACACGTTGCCCGTGTTTGGCCACTGCTAACCACAAGTGGCTATTCAGCCTCTGTTTATCTTTTGGGTGATTACGTAGCATGTCTTCTCTGTAACCAATCTCTGTGCCACTCGGAGGAGCCATGCCCACTTTTTTTTTTTTTAATCGAGACAGTATGATGGCTCCAATGAAGACAGACATTTCTATCGTGTGCTCCTAACGATCACATTTAATTCTCTAGAGCTTCTTGGGCCCCGAGGCCACGTTGGGAACGTTCCCGTCAGCAGGCGTCGTTTCTTCTGACCAAAACCCATCGTTTCACTTGACGTCTCTGCCTCTGTATGTGTTATATTAACACTGTAGATTGCTGACCGTGACCAGATATTAGTTCTAACCAGAATCCCTTAAAAAGGAAATGAATAAAACATGGCCGCCTCAGGTGATGGACCCGTCTAGTCACTTACATTGGGTCTGAGCCGACCTACGCCCCCTGCTGCATTTCATAGGACAGCTGCCCTGTTAGAGACCTTAAACCCCACCCCCAAGCTGCTCCTGGCCCACTATGACCTGACCTCATTATGTTGCAAGAGGCTGCTAAAAACATCCGTCTGGAGCAGACCCTCGACCTGACCTAATGAAACTGCTAATAACTGACCCTTAGTCCTCTTAGACCGGCAGTGGCTGGTGAGAGGGGAAGGTGAGCATTCGATTGCCGGCAGGGGAAGCTCGAACCACAGGCCCGTTATTTGCCTGCCTCCATTTCATCTGCCATATGTATCCCCCGCGTAACTGGCATCAGCGAATGGATTTTGTGGTGTGGACACAAAACACTTTGTCCCGCAACCTCCACTGGCTGCCAGCAGGGGACGTGTGGCTGCAAAGCTCCCTGGGAATGAGGAAGTAGGTAGGTAATGGGGTCTTCCCATTGGGTATTAAACCCCACCCCACTGCCAAGTTCTGAGAACCAAGTCATTCTTTAAAGTGTACCAAAACCCTGGAGTTTGAGACTCCAGGGCAGGCATACTTTCTCGCCCCAGGGCATCCAGAATCAGGATGCCCCACTGTGTGAATCCCCCCAGGTCACCCGAAAACGCACCTTCATTCCCAGTCCAACGGTGCATGCACGAGCCGTGGCCACATCCCCGCTATCCCTCTAGCAGAGCACGTGCCTGCGCCAGGTATTTGTGAATGGCCAGTGCGGGCACACACCCTGTTAGAGGGAAGCGGGGGATGATGGCCGTCTGCGCGCTCAGAGCCACTCGCCTTAGACTGTGACATCAGTAACTCGGAGCGTGCTGATTGGATAAGCGCCCACACATTCTCCGTAGGACCAGGAAGAGGTGAGTTACCATCGGCAATCTGGGGGGTTTCACACAACCCCCGATCGGGGGCCCTGGGAGTCAAAATCTTGGGTTTTGGTCTACTTTAAACCCAAAACATGAATCGGCTGCCCCACAATGGATGCAGGTCTGCATTGTGATAGGCTCAGGGTGACAGCACCTACCCTCCCCCACGCATATATCACCCCAACCCCTCGAAATACCTTCATCTTGATCCTTGCCCGAAATGCGATCCCACAATTGGCCGCTGTGGCCAGGGTCACTTTCTCTTTCCCGGCCCGTGTGACCGACGGGGGAATTTCGGCCAAGGATCAGGGTAAAGGTTAGGATTTCAGGGGATTGGGGGATCTGGACCCCCAATGTGGGTTTGGGACAGCTTTAAAGAGGAAGCTCAAACTCTTTGTAACCCCTCCCCTTGTGCTAGTGTGACCGATGGGCAAGGATCAGGGTAAAGGTTAGGATTTCAAGGGGTTGCGGGGGTTCGGCCCCCCAATGCGGGTTTGGGACAGCTTTAAAGAAGCCCAAACTTTTTGTAACCCCCTCCCCCTGTGCTAGGCTCGTTTTGGGCGTAAAAATAATAGAACTTACCTGATCATTGCAGCGCTCCCCTAATGCCGATGCGCACCTAGCCCAGTATTGGCTGGGGCTGTGATTGGTCCACTTTAATGGCAGGAGGCTGCTGCTTTCGGGTAAAGCTCTACTTTAAAGTGCAGGTTGATGTATACCAGCTACCTCTACCCAGCCAGTAGAGGGCCTCCTTAGCTACAGCACTTTAGTCCTGATGTCACAGTGGGGTGACCCAGCGGCTCCGGAGGTAGATCAGTTTTGCTGCCTCTTCGGGCAGTTGTATAGTTTGCTTATTCTAATACTTGAAGATGTTGCCAAAGTGGGCGTGGCTTGCTCCCCGCTGATCTGCATAATCTCCCACATCCAATGGCAACGAAGCCAATTCAAAGTGATTCTTCTAAAGCCACACCCACAAGTCAAAGCGACTCTTCTAAAGCCACACCCACAAGTCAAAGCGACTCTTCTAAAGCCACACCCACAATGGCTGGAGTGATGATCAAGGTATAGCTAATTCTTCTCTCTGCTTCCTTTCCCAACCTTAAGGCGGACCCATACACGGATGCCTAATTAATTCAAGTGGAACGTTTCTTTAAACTGCTTTATAAATGCCCGTCGGGCGACCTAGTCACCAGCGCGCTACTCCCGCGACTCCGCCCTCCAAGGCTGGGTTTTGATGTTTACAATATTTTAATGCAAACCTCAAGTTTTACCTGTTGGTGGGCGGTGGCCTGACCGGAGGGGGCGGGGTGACTCAGGTGACGACTCATTTCCGGTTCTCCGGCGGGAGCTCGGTCCTGAAAAGACAGATTTCCGCTTTCGTGATCACAAATAGAAGAGTAATATTTATAATATATATGTGTAGAAATGGAGGGGCAGGGCCACCTACAATGATGGGCGGAGCTACAGGGGGTCAATGTTGATTGAATATTAATAAAAATGAGAAACCCTGGCTCCGGTGTGCGTGTTTCTTTAAAGAGATAGTGAGCGAATAAAAGCGGGACAGTCCCGGAAATATGAGACGGAGGCCGGGAACAAATGGTGTTTCTTCATAAGCTTCTATCTCGTATGGATCCCATGACACCAGCAGATTCCAGGCCACACCCCCTCATTGAGGGATGGATGAAGCCACGCCCCCTCATTGAGGGATGGATAGGAGATACATTGTAACAGTTACAACAATAGAAACACTTTGAATAGGCAAATGAATTATTTATTGCTGCAGATCTGCATGTTACATATCATCCCTCTTTGAGGAGTAAAAGAAGCCACGCCTCCTTATTGAGGGATGGGTAAAGCCACGCCTCCTCATTCAGGGATGGATGAAGCCACGCCTCCTCATTGATTGATGGATAGGAGATACATTGTTACAGTTACAATAGAAACACTGAATATGCAAATTAATTTATTGCTGCAGATCTGCATGTTACACCTCAAACATGGATGATATGTAAATGAAGCCACACACCCTCATTGAGAAATGATGAAGCCACACCCCCTCATTGAGGGATGGATAGGAGATACATTGTAACATACAACAATAGAAACAATAGGCAAATTAATCACTTTAAAGTGGACCAAACCTTTAAAAAGTGCTGGACTGACTGCCTTCCACCGTGGCATCCTAAATTGGGATGCCCTTTAACGTGGACCAAAACCCATGCCCCTGGATATAGATTTCAGGGCACTAGATTCCCGTCTGAATCGGGATGCCCCGCTGTGTGAAACCCCCGCCTTGGAAACTCTTCTTTTCAGGTCTAACTGCCATTGCGCGAAAGGTGTTAGTTCGGGTGACCGGGTGAATTCACACAGTGGGCATCCCCAAGACCCAGAATAGTTAAAATCCTGGGTTTTGGTCCACTTTAACCCATGATTGGGGGGGGGTGTACAGTGGTATCCTTTATCAGGTGTTGGCCCAGTTTGTACAGTCCAAACTCCGGCCAAATATAGTGATATATAGATATTTCTCCTGATGAGGTAAGTATAGAAGTATATAAAGCTCACCAGCCAGGCATAGCGGATGGGCAGAGGAAAACACTGGTGGCTTCTGACATAGCAACAAATGCCCTCTACAGGACCATAGCACTGTGGGGGAGAGGGGCGAGTACTTCTCAGGCCAAATAAGGCCGGGTTGGAAGGACTCCCCCTCGTGGTCAGTAGGTTAGAAAGAGACTGTCTGTGATCATGCTTGATAGGCTGGAGAACATTGGCCCCGTCCCGTCATGCTTGATAGGCTGGAGAACGTTGGCCCCGTCCCGTCATGCTTGATAGGCTGGAGAACGTTGGCCCCGTCCCGTCATGCTTGATAGGCTGGAGAACGTTGGCCCCGTCCCGTCACGCTTGATAGGCTGGAGAACATTGGCCCCGTCCCGTCACGCTTGATAGGCTGGAGAACATTGGCCCCGTCCCGTCACGCTTGATAGGCTGGAGAACATTGGCCCCGTCCCGTCATGCTTGATAGGCTGGGGAACATTGGCCCCGTCACGCTTGATAGGCTGGAGAACATTGGCCCCGTCCCGTCACGCTTGATAGGCTGGAGAACATTGGCCCCGTCCCGTCACGCTTGATAGGCTGGAGAACATTGGCCCCGTCCCGTCACGCTTGATAGGCTGGAGAACATTGGCCCCGTCATGCTTGATAGGCTGGAGAACATTGGCCCCGTCCCGTCACGCTTGATAGGCTGGAGAACATTGGCCCCGTCCCGTCACGCTTGATAGGCTGGAGAACATTAGCCCCGTCCCGTCATGCTTCATAGGCTGGAGAACATTAGCCCCGCCCCGTCATGCTTGATAGGCTGGAGAACATTGGCCCCGTCCCGTCACGCTTGATAGGCTGGAGAACATTAGCCCCGTCCCGTCATGCTTCATAGGCTGGAGAACATTAGCCCCGCCCCGTCATGCTTGATAGGCTGGAGAACATTGGCCCGGTCCCGTCCCGTCATGCTTGATAGGCTGGAGAACATTGGCCCCGTCATGCTTGATAGGCTGGAGAACATTGGACCCGTCCCGTCATGCTTGATAGGCTGGAGAACACTGGCCCCGTCCCGTCATGCTTGATAGGCTGGAGAACACTGGCCCTGTCCCGTCATGCTTAATAGGCTGGAGAACACTGGCCCCGTCCCGTCATGCTTGATAGGCTGGAGAACATTAGCCCCGCCCCGTCATGCTTGATAGGCTGGAGAACATTGGCCCAGTCCCGTCCCGTCATGCTTGATAGGCTGGAGAACATTGGCCCCGTCATACTTGATAGGCTGGAGAACATTGGACCCGTCCCGTCATGCTTGATAGGCTGGAGAACACTGGCCCCGTCCCGTCATGCTTGATAGGCTGG
The DNA here is from genome assembly GCA_027917425.1 of Gastrophryne carolinensis. Classification (NCBI taxonomy): domain Eukaryota; kingdom Metazoa; phylum Chordata; class Amphibia; order Anura; family Microhylidae; genus Gastrophryne; species Gastrophryne carolinensis. The sequence continues at coordinate 193,746,215 of CM051243.1, forward strand.
AGAACACTGGCCCTGTCCCGTCATGCTTGATAGGCTGGAGAACATTGGCCCCGTCACGTCATGCTTGATAGGCTGGAGAACATTGGCCCCGTCCCGTCACGCTTGATAGGCTGGAGAACATTGGCCCCGTCCCGTCACGCTTGATAGGCTGGAGAACATTGGCCCCGTCCCGTCACGCTTGATAGGCTGGAGAACATTGGCCCCGTCCCGTCACGCTTGATAGGCTGGAGAACATTGGCCCCGTCCCGTCACGCTTGATAGGCTGGAGAACATTGGCCCCGTCCCGTCACGCTTGATAGGCTGGAGAACATTGGCCCGTCCCGTCATGCTTGATAGGCTGGAGAACATTGGCCCCGTCATGCTTGATAGGCTGGAGAACATTGGCCCCGTCCCGTCACGCTTGATAGGCTGGAGAACATTGGCCCCGTCCCGTCACGCTTGATAGGCTGGAGAACATTAGCCCCGTCCCGTCACGCTTCATAGGCTGGAGAACATTAGCCCCGCCCCGTCATGCTTGATAGGCTGGAGAACATTGGCCCCGTCCCGTCACGCTTGATAGGCTGGAGAACATTAGCCCCGTCCCGTCACGCTTCATAGGCTGGAGAACATTAGCCCCGCCCCGTCATGCTTGATAGGCTGGAGAACATTGGCCCGGTCCCGTCCCGTCATGCTTGATAGGCTGGAGAACATTGGCCCCGTCATGCTTGATAGGCTGGAGAACATTGGACCCGTCCCGTCATGCTTGATAGGCTGGAGAACACTGGCCCCGTCCCGTCATGCTTGATAGGCTGGAGAACACTGGCCCTGTCCCGTCATGCTTAATAGGCTGGAGAACATTAGCCCAGTCACGCTTGATAGGCTGGAGAACATTGGCCCCGTCACGCTTGATAGGCTGGAGAACATTGGCCCCGTCCCGTCACGCTTGATAGGCTGGAGAACATTGGCCCCGTCCCGTCATGCTTGATAGGCTGGAGAACATTGGCCCCGTCCCGTCATGTTTCATAGGATGGAGAACATTAGCCCCGTCTCATCATGCTCGATAGGCTGGAGAACATTGGCCCCGCCCCATCATGCTTGATATAATGGATAACATTAGCCCCGCCCCATCATGCTTGATAAAATGGATAACATTAGCCCCGCCCCATCATGCTTAATAGGCCCCGTCCCGTCATGCTTGATAGGCTGGAGAACACTGGCCCTGTCCCGTCATGCTTAATAGGCTGGAGAACACTGGCCCCGTCCCATCATGCTTGATAGGCTGGAGAACATTAGCCCCGCCCCGTCATGCTTGATAGGCTGGAGAACATTGGCCCGGTCCCGTCCCGTCATGCTTGATAGGCTGGAGAACATTGGCCCCGTCATGCTTGATAGGCTGGAGAACACTGGCCCCGTCCCGTCATGCTTGATAGGCTGGAGAACATTGGCCCCGTCATGCTTGATAGGCTGGAGAACACTGGCCCCGTCCCGTCATGCTTGATAGGCTGGAGAACACTGGCCCTGTCCCGTCATGCTTGATAGGCTGGAGAACACTGGCCCTGTCCCGTCATGCTTGATAGGCTGGAGAACATTGGACCCGTCACGTCATGCTTGATAGGCTGGAGAACACTGGCCCCGTCCCGTCATGCTTGATAGGCTGGAGAACACTGGCCCTGTCCCGTCATGCTTGATAGGCTGGAGAACACTGGCCCTGTCCCGTCATGCTTGATAGGCTGGAGAACATTGGCCCCGTCCCGTCATGCTTGATAGGCTGGAGAACATTGGCCCCGTCACGTCATGCTTGATAGGCTGGAGAACATTGGCCCCGTCCCGTCACGCTTGATAGGCTGGAGAACATTGGCCCCGTCCCGTCACGCTTGATAGGCTGGAGAACATTGGCCCCGTCCCGTCACGCTTGATAGGCTGGAGAACATTGGCCCCGTCCCGTCACGCTTGATAGGCTGGAGAACATTGGCCCCGTCCCGTCACGCTTGATAGGCTGGAGAACATTGGCCCCGTCCCGTCACGCTTGATAGGCTGGAGAACATTGGCCCCGTCCCGTCACGCTTGATAGGCTGGAGAACATTGGCCCCGTCCCGTCACGCTTGATAGGCTGGAGAACATTGGCCCCGTCCCGTCACGCTTGATAGGCTGGAGAACATTGGCCCCGTCCCGTCATGCTTGATAGGCTGGAGAACATTAGCCCCGTCACGCTTGATAGGCTGGAGAACATTGGCCCCGTCACGCTTGATAGGCTGGAGAACATTGGCCCCGTCACGCTTGATAGGCTGGAGAACATTGGCCCCGTCCCGTCATGCTTGATAGACTGGAGAACATTGGCCCCGTCCCGTCATGTTTCATAGGATGGAGAACATTAGCCCCGTCTCATCATGCTCGATAGGCTGGAGAACATTGGCCCCGCCCCATCATGCTTGATATAATGGATAACATTAGCCCCGCCCCATCATGCTTGATAAAATGGATAACATTAGCCCCGCCCCATCATGCTTGATAGGCTGGAGAACATTAGCCCCGCCCATCATGCTTGATAGGCTGGAGAACATTAGCCCCGTCCCATCATGTTTCATAGGATGGAGAACATTAGCCCCGCCCATCATGCTTGATAGGCTGGAGAACATTAGCCCCGTCCCATCATGTTTCATAGGATGGAGAACATTAGCCCCGTCCCATCATGCTTGATAGGCTGGAGAACATTAGCCCTGTCCCATCATACTTGATAGGCTGGAGAACATTAGCCCCGTCCCATCATGCTTCATAGGCTGGAGAACTTTAGCCCCGTCCCATCATGCTTGATAGGCTGGAGAACATTAGCCCCGCCCTGTCATGCTTCATAGGCTGGGCAACATTAGCCACACCCTGTGATGCTTGATAAGCTGGAGAACACTAGCCCCGCCCCACCATAATTCAAAGGCTGGAGAAAATTAGCCCCTCCCCATCATGCATTATAGGCTGGAGAACATTAGCCCTGTCCCATCATGGTTGACAGGCTGGGAAACAGCCCCCCCCCCCATTATGCTTGATAGGCTGGAGAACATTAGCCCTGTCCCATCATGGTTGAAAGGCTGGGAAACATTAGCCCCGCCCCATCATGTTTGATAGGCTGGAGATCATTAGCCCTGCCCTGTCATGCATGATAGGCTGGAGAACATTAGCCCCGCCCCATCATGCATGATAGGATGGAGAACATTAGCCCTGCACCATTATGCTTGATAGATTGGCAGCAGAAAATTAACCCCGCCCCTCCATGCTTGACAAACAGGCTGGAGAACATTACCCCACCCCTCTCTCATCCTTGATAGGCTGGAGAAAATGAATCCCTCCCCTACAGCCCTCATGCTTAAAAGATTGGCGTTTATTCTTCATAGGCTGGATAGAGAACATTAGCTCCACCCCTCCATCACCCTCATGTTTGATAGACAGACTGGAAAACATTAGCCCCGCTGGCTCCATCACCCTCATGTTTGATAGACAGGCTTGACAGATGGGAAAGAGAACATTAGCCCCGCCCCTCCAGCCCCCTCATGCTTGATAGATGGGAAAGAGAACATTAGCCCCGCACCTTCAGCCCCCTCATGCTTGATAGACAGGCTGGGGAATAGCCCCGCCCCTCCAGCCCCCTCATGCTTGATAGATGGGAAACAGAACATTAGCCCCGCCCCTCCATGCTTGATAGATGGAAAAGAGAACATTAGCCCCGCCCCTCTAGCCCCCTCATGCTTGATAGATTGCAGAGAACATTAGCCCCACCCCTCCAGCCCCCTCATGCTTGATTGAAAAGAACATTAGCCCCACCCCTCCAGCCCCCTCATGCTTGATAGATGGGTTAGAGAACATTAGCTCCACCCCTCCATTTTTGACAGGCTGGATAATGTTAGCTCCGCCCCTCCAGCCCCCTCATGCTTGACAGACTGGAGAATGTTAGCTCCGCCCCTCTATGCTTGATAGACGGGATAGAGAACATTAGCCCCGCCCTTGTAGGGTTGTAGTCCCACCCCCATGGATGATAGACATACTAGAGGGCATTAGAACCACCTATTCAGTCTCCTCATGCTTGATAGGCTAGAGAAAATTAGTCCCGCCCCCTAGCACCCCCCATGCTCAATAGACTGAATATTAACCCCACCCCTCCAGTGCCAATAGGGAAATAGGAGTGATCAATTGTATAAATGGGAGGGGCTTGGTGAGGTCAGGGGGTCACACACACAATGATCTGGATGTTTGATCGGAAGCTGAATGAATTCCGATCGCTCCGAGTGCATTATATGGACCCTGAACCTTTTCCTGATGACGCTCGTGTCAGCTTGTCCATAACTAATAAAGATTTCCTGAGATTGATGGGAATGTCACATCGCCGCTCACTTCCCAATCCACTTGGACCATTTATAGGATAGTCTGGCGCATGGCGGCAGGAAGCTGCGTTGTGTATGGATCGGGCGGCGGTGGAGCGCGCGCAGCAGGCGGGGGAGCCGCAGCAGGATGAGCCTTTAGTAAATCCGGCTCTGCTCGCTTAGCAATCACAGATTAGGCGGTGCACAGTTGCTGGCGCGTGGCGGGAGGAGAGTCCCAGGTGAGGGCACGGCGAGTACAAATCTGCATCCTGCCAGCGCCGCCACCATAAAGATGAGCTGCGCCTCCTCGCACTGCAAGCTAACTGATGTTAAAGGAGAAGCGGGCCTATACTGCAAGCCTTGTGTGTTTCTGGAGGACATTAGCCACGCCCCCTTATGCATACTACAGGTTAGAGAACATTAGCCCAGCCCCATCATGCTTGATAGGTTGGAGAACATTAGCCCTGTCCCATCATGCTTGATAGGTTGGAGAACATTAGCCCCGTCCCATCATGCTTGATAGGCTGGAGAACATTAGCCCCGTCCCATCATGCTTGATAGGCTGGAGAACATTAGCCCCGTCCCATCATGCTTGATAGGCTGGAGAACATTAGCCCCGTCCAGTCATGCTTGATAGGCTGGAGAACATTAGCCCCGTCCCATCATGTTTCATAGGCTGGAGAACATTATCCCTGCCCCTTCTATCCGCCCCCCATCACGCTTGATAGGCTGGAGAACATTAGCCTTGTCCCCTTATGCGTAATAGACAGGCTGGAGAACATTATCTCCGCCCCTTCTATTCCTCGCATCAAGCTTGATAGGCTGGAGAACATTAGCCATGCCCCATCATCCTTCATAGGCTGGAGAACATTAGCCCCGCCCCTTATACCCCCCCATCATGCTTGATAGTCTGTAGAACATTAGCCTCGTCCCCTTATGCGTAATAGACAGGCTGGAGAACATTATCTCCACTCCTTCTATCCCGTGCATCAAGCTTGATAGGCTGGAGAACATTAGCCCCGCCCCATCATGCTTGATAGGCTGGAGAACATTAGCCCCGTCCCATCATGCTCGATAGGCTGGAGACATTAGCCCCGTCCCGTCATGCTTGATAGGCTGGAGAACATTAGCCCCGCCCCATCATGCTTGATAGGCTGGAGAACATTAGCCCCGTCCCATCATGCTTGATAGGCTGGAGAACATTAGCCCCGCCCCATCATGCTTGATAGGCTGGAGAACATTAGCCCCGTCCCATCATGCTCGATAGGCTGGAGAACATTAGCCCCACCCCCTTATGCGTAATAGACAGGCTGGAGAACATTAGCCCCGTCCCATCATGCTTGATAGGCTGGAGAACATTAGCCCTGCCCCTTCTACCCCCCCCCCCATCACACTGGATAGACTGGAGAACATTAGCCTTGTCCCCTTATGCGTAATAGACAGGCTAGAGAACATTACCTCCACCCCTTCTATTCCTTGCATCAAGCTTGATAGGCTGGAGAACATTAGCCCCGCCACTTCTACCCCCCCCCCCCCCATCATGCTTGATAGTCTGTAGAACATTAGCCTCGTCTGGAGAACATTAGCCCCGCCCCATCATGCTTGATAGGCTGGAGAGCATTAGCCCCGTCCCATCATGCTTGATAGGCTGGAGAACATTAGCCCCACCCCCTTATGCGTAATAGACAGGCTGGAGAACATTAGCCCCACCCCTTCTATCCCTGGCATCATGCTTAATAGGCTGGAAACAGCCCCGCCCCTTATGCGTAATAGGCTGGAGAACATTAGCCCCGCCCCTTCTATTACCCACATCATGCCTGATAGGCTGGAGAACATTAGCCCCACCCCCTTATGCGTAATAGACAGGCTGGAGAACATTATCCCCGTCCCTTCTATCCCTGGCATGCTTGATAGGCTGGAGAACATTAGCCCCGCCCCTTATGCATCATAGACAGGCTGGAGAACATTAGCCCCGCCCCTTCTATGCCCCACATCATGCTTGATAGGCTGAACAACATTAGCTCCACCCCCTTATGCGTAATAGACAGGCTGAAGAACATTATCCCGTCCCTTCGATCCACCACATCATGCTTGATAGGCTGGAGTACATTAACCCCGCCTCCTTATGCATAATAGACAGGCTGGAGAACATTAGCTCCACCCCTTCTATCCCCCCAATCATGCTGGGGAACATTAGCCCCGCCCTCTATGCGTAATAGGCTGGAGAACATTATCTACGCCCTTTCTATCCCCGCATCATACTTGATAGGCTGGAGAACATTAGCCCCACCCTCTTATGCGTAACAGACAGGCTGGAGAACATTAGCCCCACCCTCTTATGCATAATAGACAGGCTGAAGAACATTATCCTGTCCCTTCGATCCACCACATCATGCTTGATAGGCTGGAGTACATTAACCCCGCCTCCTTATGCATAATAGACAGGCTGGAGAACATTAGCCCCACCCCTTCTATCCCCCCAATCATGCTGGGGAACATTAGCCCCACCCTCTTATGCGTAATAGACAGGCTGGAGAACATTATCCCCGTCCCTTCTATCCCTGGCATCATTGCTTGATAGGCTGGAGAACATTAGCCCCGCCCCCTTATGCATCATAGACAGGCTGGAGAACATTAGCCCCACCCCTTCTATCCCCCCAATCATGCTGGGGAACATTAGCCCCACCCTCTTATGCGTAATAGACAGGCTGGAGAACATTATCCCCGTCCCTTCTATCCCTGGCATGCTTGATAGGCTGGAGAACATTAGCCCCGCCCCCTTATGCATCATAGACAGGCTGGAGAACATTAGCCCTGCCCCTTCTATGCCCCACATCATGCTTGATAGGCTGGAGAACATAAGCTCCACCCCCTTATGCGTAATAGACAGGCTGAAGAACATTATCCCGTCCCTTCGATCCACCACATCATGCTTGATAGGCTGGAGTACATTAACCCCGCCTCCTTATGCATAATAGACAGGCTGGAGAACATTAGCCCCACCCCTTCTATCCCCCCAATCATGCTGGGGAACATTAGCCCCGCCCCCTATGCGTAATAGGCTGGAGAACATTATCTACGCCCTTTCTATCCCTGCATCATGCTTGATAGGCTGGAGAACATTAGCCCCACCCTCTTATGCGTAATAGACAGGCTGGAGAACATTAGCCCCACCCTCTTATGCGTAATAGACAGGCTGAAGAACATTATCCCGTCCCTTCGATCCACCACATCATGCTTGATAGGCTGGAGTACATTAACCCCGCCTTCTTATGCATAATAGACAGGCTGGAGAACATTAGCCCCACCCCTTCTATCCCCCCAATCATGCTGGGGAACATTAGCCCCGCCCCCTTATGCGTAATAGGCTGGAGAACATTATCTACGCCCTTTCTATCCCTGCATCATACTTGATAGGCTGGAGAACATTAGCCCCACCCTCTTATGCGTAACAGACAGGCTGGAGAACATTAGCCCCACCCTCTTATGCGTAACAGACAGGCTGGAGAACATTAGCCCCACCCCCTTATGCGTAATCTTGCTATCCCTCTAGCAGGGCACCAGGCCTTTGTGAATGGCTGGCGTGGGCGCACTCCCTGTTAGGGGGAAGCGGAGGATGCGACCGTCAGCGCACTTGGAGCCACTGGCCTTAGACGCCGTGATGTCAGCAGCTCTGAGTGAGCTGATTGGATGAGCAGCCGCGCATGCGCTGTAGGACCGGGAAGAGGTGAGTTGCCTTAGGTCATCTGGGGGGGGGGGGGGTTCACACAGCGGGGCATCGCCGATCGGGGAAAAGGACCAAAACCCAGGATAATCAAAATCCTGGATTTGGTCCACTTTAACTATTTCTGCTTCCATAAATATCTATATGTTAAATCAAATATTAGATCTAATGGTTCCTGATAAGCCTCTGTCGCCATCTAGTGCCAGCAACGGAGCACTGCACACACTGCACTGGAGAGAGCCAGGTGTTGTACTGTACATACGCTCGATGTACGATCAAAACTACGATCAAAAGAAGCATGATTAGCAACAAAAGGAACAATCACATTGATGGCCATAATACAATCTATCTATAGGATTAAAATGTTCGATTAGCAAATAAAAAGCACAATTACATTGTTGTTCATATTCTCAATCTGTATTCGGTCGCAATTCCAAAACAATAGAAGAAAAAAAATGTTTGATTTCTAACAAAGTAAACGATCACATAGAATCGGTCAATATTTGATCAAACGATCAAAGTCACTGGAAGCAAAAAAAAGGTATATTTAAGTCAATGAAAGGAAAACAATGTTTGATTGGCAGGAAAACGAATGATTGCATTGCTGTGCAATGCATATATTCAGTCTATATTAGATCAGAACTTGATTTCAATGGAAGAAACCATTTTGATTAGTAAGAAGATGAACGATCACATTGCTGACCATACACTCGATCTACATTAGATCTAATTTCTACGTCAATGAAAGGGAAAAAATACCATTTTGTGATTACTCACCTGTAAAATGGGTATTATAAGTATGTCACACACCCCGCTTCATTTACTAATTATTATTACACTTGGGGGGGGGGGGGGTAATCTCACCGCTAGGTGGCGCAGTTGCAGAGATCTCCAAAAAAGCAGCAAGCCCCTCCCGGTCTATACACACCTGGTACCTCCCATCAATTCCCCAGTGTTAAACAGCAGTAAGACAAGGTACCAGGAATAAACAAATGTAACCCTCAACTGTAAATAACAAAACTTCACCATATAAGGAACCAGGATACCAAAAGACGGCGGGTGAAGCGGGGTGTGTGACATACTTATAATACCCATTTTACAGGTGAGTATTCACAAAATGGTATTATTCTAAGTATGTCACACACCCCGCTTCATTTACTAATTATTATTACACTTGGGACATCCAACAGCAGTGTCCAAAAAGGGCGGGTATCCAAACCAGGCAATAACGCAGATAAAACTCAAACCACTGCAGCCTGCAAAACCTTACGGCCAAACACAGCATCCGCTGAGGCCCGCACATCAACCTTATAAAACTTGGAAAAAGTGTGAACCGAAGACCAGGTAGCGGCCTTACAAACTTGCTCAACCGAAGCCTGGAGCTGAAAAACCCAGGACGCACCAACCGCACAAGTAGAATGAGCGGTAACGCGAAAAGGGGGATCCTTCCCCTTGGCAGAATAGGCCCAACAACCGCCTGACGAATCCATTCGCTAATGGAAGACTTAGCCGGAGCCAAACCCTTACTGGGCCCACAGGGCACTACGAAAAGGGCATCAGTCTTACGAAAGGAAGACGTAGCACGCACAACGTCCAAGCAGTGCAACGCACTCTCCTTGTCATTCCTAGGCTTAGGACACAAGGAAGGAAGAACAATGTCCTGAATAAGATGAAAAGCAGATACCACCTAAGGGAGAAAATCTGACTTGAAACGAAAGACCACTTTGTCCTGATGCTTCTCAAAATAAGGAGCCTGAATAGACAAGGCTGCCAACTCCGAAACACGCCGAACCGAAGTGATGGCCACCAAAAAGACAACCTTCTGAGTAAGAGTGGACAGAGCAATATCCTGCAAAGGCTCAAAGGGAGGAGCCTGTAACGCAGAGAGCACCAAATTCAAATCCCAAACTGGGAGCAAAGGCTTCCTAGGAGGCCGCAGATGCGAAACCCCCTGGAAGAAAGTCTTGACCAAAGAATGGCTAGCAAAAGACCTCTGGAAAAAAATAGACAAGGCAGACACCTGCCCCTTCAAGGTACTCATCTGAAGACCGGAATCCAGCCCTGACTGAAGAAAATCCAAAATCCGAGAACTAGAAAAGACCCGGCAGGGCAAAGATCTAGCCTCACACCAATCAATATAAGATCACCAGACCCTATAATAGATGGAAGAGGAAGACCTCTTCCTAGCACTAACGAAAGTCTGAATGACCGAATCCGAAAGACCCTCCTCCCTCAAGATGGAGGGTTCAGCAGCCAAGCCGTCAAAGCCAGCGTTGGTAAACTGGGGTAACACAGTTGACCCTGGGTGAGCAGATCCGGCCGAAGAGACAGATCGAACTGATCCATTGCCAGACGAACGATGTCTGCAAAACCACACCCGCCTTGGCCACCCTGGAGCCACGAGAATGGCGGGAACTCCTTCCTGAACTAACTTTCGCAGCACCCTGCCTAGCATGGGAATCGGAGGGAACAGATACAGAAAACCCAGAACCCTCCAGCTCAAGGCCATGGCATCCACCGCCAGAGCCAGAGGGTCCCGAGACAGCGACACGAATGTCGGAAGCTTGTGATTGTGACGAGAGGCAAACAGATCCACCTCCGGCGTCCCCACCGAAGACACATGGACCGAAACACATGGGGATGGAGAGACCATTCCCCCCGGCGAGACGAGCACCGACTCAGGAAGTCCGCCTCCGTGTTCTCCACTCCTGGAATGTACACTGCCGAAATGCAAGGAACATACGTCTCCGCCCAAACCAGAATCAGAGACACTTCCCTGAGGGCACCCAGACTGCGAGTCCCTCCTTGGTGATTGATGTAAGCAACCGCCGTCTGATTGTCCGATCAAACCTGAACCGGCAGGCCCTGTCACATATGCGTCAAGTGAGACAGAACCAATCTGATGGCTCGCAACTCCAGAACATTGATGGGCAAGTGGGCCTCCTGAGGGTCCCACTGCCCCTGAAACTGAAGATCCTTCCAGAAACCTCCCCATCCTGACAAGCTGGCATCCGTGGTGACAGTTCCCCACAGCGGAGTCAGAAACGACCTGCCCTTCAAAAGATTGTCCGGAACCAACCACCACCGAAGAGACTGCCGAACTCGAGGGGACATCCGGAAGGACCGATCCAACGACCGCGGGCGCCTGTCCCAAGACGCCAAAAGATGAAGCTGCAGCGTCCTCGTGTGAAACTGCGCGAAGGGAACTGCCTCGAACGAGGCCACCATCAACCCCACCAGTCTCATCCCTAGCCGGATGGACGGGTGAGGAGTGGTAAGAAGAAGCTGAGCCAATTCCTGAATCAGAAGAACCTTGGCCTGAGGGAGAAACACACTGTGCTGGCAAGAGTCCAAGTACATCCCCAGAAAGGTCACCACCCTGGCCGGAACCAGAGAGGACTTGGGGTAATTGATCACCCAGCCGAACCTCTCTAACATAGACACCACCGTGCTGGTGTCCCCTTCCGCCTGACTGAAGGAAGGAGCCATGATGAGAAGATCGTCCAGGTAAGAAACAATGCGAATCCCCTGAGCTCTGAGCAGGGCCATCACTCCCGCCAACACCTTGGTGAACACTCTCGGAGCCGAGGTGAGACCGAATGGAAGAGCTACAAACTGAAAATGCCGATCCTCCACCACAAAGCGAAGAAACCGCTGATGTGCCGGAAAGATCGGAATGTGAAGATACGCGTCCTTGATGTCTATGGACGTCATAAAGTCCCCCTGCCGAAGCGAACCGATCGCCGACCGCAAGGTCTCCATGCGAAACTTCCGGGGACGAATAAACCTGTTGAGAAACTTCAAATCCAGAATCGGACGGAAGGACCCGTCCATTTTGGGTACAGTGAAGAGAAAGGAGTAATACCCGCTTCCCACCTCCGAAGGAGGGACCGGGCAAATGACTGCCAAATCCAGAAGATTCCTAACCGCCGCCAGGAGCCCCTGCGCGGCCACAGGGTCTGAAGGAACCCGGGACCTGAAAAACCTTGGAGGAGGGCGGGACTCGAACTCCAGCATGTAACCGGCCGACACCACCTCCCGGATCCACCTGTCCGAGACCTCCTGGTCCCATACCCGGGAGAAGAATCGTAACCGCCCCCCCACCCGTACGGGTGAGGGCGCCCCCTCATTGCTGAGCGGGCTTGGCAGCTGACTTGGGCTTGGCACCCCAGGCATGAACGGGACGGCCACGGCCTCTACCCTTGTTCCAACCCGCGCCTCTGGAAGCCGAGAAGCCCGCACCTCTGCCGGCTGTGGCTCCCCGAAAGGACGGATTGAAGGGGGCCGCCCCCCGAAAAGAACGGCGAACCTTTTGCGCTGAGGCAACCTGCCTCCCTTGGCAACAGAATCCAGTTTTTCACCAAAAAACCTCAAACCCAAAAAAAGGAAGAGCCGTGAGTGATCTTTAAGAATTAAGGTCAGCCGTCCACTGTCTCAACCACACCGAGCGACGAATAGCCACCAACAGCGCAGAAGCTCTGCCACACATCAACATGGCATCATCCTGAGCGGCCAAAACGAATGACAAGAAGGAGTCACAACGCTTAAGCGCAAGAAATTCATCACCAGAGGGATCAAGATCCACACATAAATCCCTGACCATAGACCTAACCGCCAAGGTCAAAAGAGCCGAAGCACAAACAGGCCTCAAAACCGAACCCGCACAGACAAAACCATGGCGAGCCAACTGATCAATCCGGCGATCTTCGCCATCCGTGAGATAAGTAGTGTCAGGAAGATGAACAGCCGCAGTATTAGACAGTCCCAAAACCGGAGCATCCACCTCGGGAGGGACAGACCAACGTTTCAGCCAAGTCCGCCGGAAAGGGATATTTCTTATCCCAGCTAGGCGGTACCCCGACAAGCCGTGTAGGTTGCTCCCATTGCTTAAGGACAACGTCCTCGAAATGCTGTTGGCTGGGAAATTCCAGGCGCTGCTTGGATCCCCCAAAGAGCTGGCCCCCCAGGCCGAGGAACCGCCTCGGGAGGGTCCAAATCCAAAACCTCAAACATCTGGGCCAAAATAGAAGGCGTGTCAGGAGCGGGACCATCCACCTGGTCCCCCTCAGCGCCCAGCACCTGCTGACCCACTGAATCCTCCAATTCCTCTACGAGCTCACCCTCTTCAAGGGGACGATCTGACCAAACCAGATCCTCGCCAACCTCCTCATCAGAGTCCGGCGGAGGCGGAGATAGGTGTTTACGCTTAGCCGTCACCTTCTGAGCGGACATATCAGAGAACCTTTTCTCGAGGCTGGCCAAGCGGGCACACACCTCAGATTGCGAATCCCCACCCGTGACCACGTCACACGGGGTCCGGAACAGGCGAGGCGGAGAGGGAGATGGCGCGGACGATGAAGTACCAGGCACCGGAGTGCTGGACTGGCGCTCAATGTTCCGCTGTGCACATGGAACACATACAATGACATCATCCCCCGGGAGCGGAGTCCCACAACCCCCACACAGCCTGGATTGTCCCGAAGGACCGTCTCCGGTATCCTTGGCAGCCTCCATATGGTGAATTTTATGGTATTCGCGGAACCCAGGGATTTATGCTGTAAGCGACCCGGGATGCCCCCACTGTTAAAAATCTATATATATATATATATATATATATATATATATATATATATATATATATCACCCAGGAGGGACTATAAGGCCAACCCCAACTAGCCAGGTATATGAGACCGGGAGAGCCCTGCAGGATGGAATCCCGGAATCTGAAAAAACAAAGACAAGGGACAACAGTCAGAACCAAGCACAACAAGGCCGGTAAACACATATAAAAGTAAAAACACTGAAAAACAGGGGCGGGTCAGACTGGCAGAGAAAAAGGGGGACAGGGGCCGAGAACACATAACCAACATATAATGATGGCTGTAAAATCTATATGTCAGCATAGACAAAACCAGCCAGCATGCCCAAGCCTGGCTTAACAACCCGCAAACGCCCCCGGTGGGAGGGGTGAGGGGAGAATGCAGAGCCCGCACTTAATAACAATGGCCGGTAATGGACCCACTACCCCTTATAATAATAACGCCACGGAGCAGGAACAGACACTGCACATGAACAATCCTACCCGGATCCTCGTCAGCTTAAGGACGCCACGCAATGGCGGCCAGCCAGGAAGAGAAGGAGAGGACGCGGGGCGGGCCCAGCAGAAACGCGGGATCCGCTGTGGCCCCGCCCTTCCTCATCCCGCGAGACGCGGCCCCGCCAACCACTGAGGCCAACGAGCAGCGTGCGCCACATGAATGGCGCCCGCAGAGGCCGTCAGGCGGACCGGCGGCACACATGCCGCCCGGTCCCGCCCGCCATAAGAGTACCGTCGGCCAAACCGATCTACGGGCCGGCGGCGCAGCGCGCCTCCCGGCCCCGCCCACAGACATGCCGTCCGCAGCAATCCGGATCCCGGACACAGTAAACGGGCGCCCTATATACCGACAAGCGGGCCGGCGGACCCGCCGCCCACCGTACCCACATAACAACACAGGGGCTCAGGGAGCCCCCCAAGCACAAAGGCGCCAGCAGAGACAAACGGCCAGCCACAGACCACTCATCCCTGCCCACTCATACACACAAAACATGAAGTAAAATAAAAAGACTAAACTACTGGGGAATAAGGGCTGGGGCATCCCACGTCCAGATCACCAACCGGAACACCGCTATGCCCCATAATATAGGGTCGAGCGGAGGAGCTAATCTCCTAGGCACTTTAAGTGCCATCTACCCTTGCCCGGCCGACAGCCTAAGCTGGGAGGCTGCCATCAATCAAGGGGGTAAATACAAAAAGAGCCGGGCAGAAATAGACCATGGGGGGGGGCCGGGGTGATACCCCGCTACCTGCAGGAGACTTCTTTCTTCTGTCTTGTCGCCATCTTGCAGAGAACAACACTGGGGAATAGATGGGAGGTACCAGGTATGTATAGACCGGGAGGGGCTTGCTGCTTTTTTGGAGATCTCTGCAACTACGCCACCTAGCGGTGAGTTTACCCAAGTGTAATAATAATTAGTAAATGAAGTGGGGTGTGTGACATACTTAGAATATGTTTGATTGCAAACAAAGTGAACGATCACGTTGCTGACCATACACTCGATCTACATTAGATCTAATGTTTACGTCAATGAAAGGGAAAATTGTTTGATTGGCAAGGAAATGAACAATCGCATTGCTCCATATATTCAATCCATATTAGATCAGAACTTGATTTCAATGGAAGAAACCATTTTGATTAGCAAAAGATGAACGATCACATTGCTGACCATACACTCGATCTACATTAGATCTAATCTCTACGTCAATGAAAGGGAAAATGTCTGATTGCAAACAAAGTGAACAATCACATTGCCATTCGTACACTCGATAATACATGAGATCAAACTTCCAAATCAATGAACGGGAAACAATGATTGATTGGCAAGAAAACAAACAATCGCATTCAATCAGAACTGATTACAATGGAAGAAACCATTTTGATTAGCAAGAAGATGAACGATCACATTGCTGGCCATACACTCGATCTACATTAGATCAAATTTCCACATCAATGAAAGGGAAAAATGTTTGATTGCAAACAAAGTGAACGATCACATTGCTGACCATACACTCGTTCTATAATCAAAATTCAACGTCAAAGACTAAAACGTTTGATTACCAACAAATCGAACAGTCGCATTGCTGTCTATATTTGATTACATTTTTTATGTCAATGGAGGAAAAAAAAAAGGAGATAAATGAACGATCAAATTTCCGACCATACACTCCATTTATATTTAATCAAAATTTGTTGTCCCTTAAAAAGAAAAGTATCTGATTGGCAACATATTAGACGATCACACTGTTGCCCATCTATGGCCCATTGAAAAATCTTTGTGAACGGAAGCAACGTTCGATTTGCAACAAAATGAACGATAATTTTGTCTGATCAATACTTAATGTAAATAGAAGAAAAACAATTAGATTAGCAGCCAACAAGCTGTCGCCAGTCAAGCGTTTCTTTCGCCTCGATTGTATAGAGATCAGATGTATGGGCGGCAATCTGATCGCTCGCTTTCTCGCTGATCGAAAATGCTAATTCTTCGATTCAAAATAGATCACATTGTGGACAGTGGGTTGATCGTTCGCTTTGTTGCTCATCAACCAAACTTTTCCCGACTGACCGCAATCACATCGCCATCCTCACCTTCCATCTAAACTCGATCAAATATTGGATGTCTACGGGGAAGAGAATCGATCAGCAACACGAGCGATCAAACTGCCATCTGTACATCTGACTTAAATTTGATCGGAATCAATGATAGGGGGAAATTTTTGCACTCCCCGGTAAATTTCCTTTCTCGTCCTCTTCCATTCCGGGGCTGCACCAGTAGCAACACGTGGGTTAATCGCAGTCGTAGATGCCAAATAGAAAAAAAACTAGCTCCTCCCCACCGTATAGGGCAGGCTGTGGCTCATCTCTTCCTATATAGTGCAGGCTGTGGTTCCTTCCCCCCTTTATTGGGCAGGCTGTGGCTCCTCCTCCCTATATAGGGCAGGCTGTGGCTCCTCCTCCCTATATAGGGCAGGCTGTGGCTCCTCCTCCCTATATAGGGCAGGCTGTGGCTCCTCCTCCCTATATAGGGCAGGCTGTGGCTCCTCCTCCCTATATAGGGCAGGCTGTGGTTCCTTCCCCCCTTTATTGGGCAGGCTGTGGCTCCTCCTCCCTATATAGGGCAGGCTGTGGCTCCTCCTCCCTATATAGGGCAGGCTGTGGTTCCTTCCCCCCTTTATTGGGCAGGCTGTGGCTCCTCCCCCCTATATAGTGCAGGCTGTGGCTCCTCCTCCCTATATAGTGCAGGCTGTGGCTCCTCCTCCCTATATAGTGCAGACTGTGGCTCATCCCGCTATATAGGCCAGGCTGTGGCTCCTCCTTCCTATATAGTGCAGACTGTGGCTCCTCCTCTCTATATAGTGCAGACGGTGGCTCCTCCTCCCTATATAGTGCAGGCTGTGGCTCCTCCTCCCTATATAGTGCAGACTGTGGCTCATCCCTCTATATAGGCCAGGCTGTGGCTCCTCCTCCCTATATAGGGCAGGCTGTGGCTCCTCCTCCCTATATAGGGCAGGCTGTGGCTCCTCCTCCCTATATAGGGCAGGCTGTGGCTCCTCCTCCCTATATAGGGCAGGCTGTGGCTCCTCCTCCCTATATAGGGCAGGCTGTGGTTCCTTCCCCCCTTTATTGGGCAGGCTGTGGCTCCTCCTCCCTATATAGGGCAGGCTGTGGCTCCTCCTCCCTATATAGGGCAGGCTGTGGTTCCTTCCCCCCTTTATTGGGCAGGCTGTGGCTCCTCCTCCCTATATAGGGCAGGCTGTGGCTCCTCCTCCCTATATAGGGCAGGCTGTGGCTCCTCCTCCCTATATAGGGCAGGCTGTGGTTCCTTCCCCCCTTTATTGGGCAGGCTGTGGCTCCTCCCCCCTATATAGTGCAGGCTGTGGCTCCTCCTCCCTATATAGTGCAGGCTGTGGCTCCTCCTCCCTATATAGTGCAGACTGTGGCTCATCCCGCTATATAGGCCAGGCTGTGGCTCCTCCTTCCTATATAGTGCAGACTGTGGCTCCTCCTCTCTATATAGTGCAGACGGTGGCTCCTCCTCCCTATATAGTGCAGGCTGTGGCTCCTCCTCCCTATATAGTGCAGACTGTGGCTCATCCCTCTATATAGGCCAGGCTGTGGCTCCTCCTCCCTATATAGTGCAGACTGTGGCTCCTCCTCCCTATATAGTGCAGACTGTGGCTCCTCCTCCCTATATAGTGCAGGCTGTGGCTCCTCCTCCCTATAGAGTGCAGACGGTGGCTCCTCCTCCCTATAGAGTGCAGGCTGTGGCTCCTCCTCCCTATAGAGTGCAGGCTGTGGCTCCTCCTCCCTATAGAGTGCAGGCTGTGGCTCCTCCTCCCTATAGAGTGCAGGCTGTGGCTCCTCCTCCCTATAGAGTGCAGGCTGTGGCTCATCCCTCTATATAGTGCAGGCTGTGGCTCCTCCTCCCTATAGAGTGCAGGCTGTGGCTCCTCCTCCCTATATAGTGCAGACTGTGGCTCCTCATCCCTATATAGTGCAGACTGTGGCTCCTCATCCCTATATAGTGCAGACTGTGGCTCCTCCTCCCTAGAGTGCAGGCTGTGGCTCCTCCTCCCTATATAGGGCAGGCTGTGGTGCCTCCACCTATATAAGCCACAGCCTGCACTATATAGAGAGGAGAAGCCACAGCCTGCCTTATATAGGGAGGAGGAACCAAAGTCTGCCCTATATGGGGGGGGGGCACATCCTGTCCTATATATAGGGGGAGGAGCCACAGCCTGCCCTATATAGGGGAGGAGCCACAGCCTCCCAGCTCCATCTGATGGGGGACAGGAAACTACTGCACCTCACACCATCAGTGACCCTGCATTAAGGAGATACTCACCTTTTCCTAGCAGAGCTCCATCTGATGGGAGACAGGAAACTACTGCACCTCCCCCCTCACACCATCAGTGACCCTGCATTAGAGAGATACTCACCTTTTCCTAGCAGAGCTCCATCTGATGGGGGACAGGAAACTGCACCTCCCCCCTCACACCATCAGTGTGGCTATTCTCCTTCCCGCGCTGAGCGGGATTGGTCTCTGATTGGTCAGTTTGCACCTCGCTTCACACACTTAGATCTAGCGCCACCACTCCCAGCATGCTCTGCGGCAACCTAACAAGACGAGCCCGGAGCTTCCCGCCCACAGCAGAGCGTGACGTCACCTGACAGGACGAGCCCGCCCACAGCGGCTGAGCGTCTGATTGGTCAGTTTGCACCTCGCGTCACACACTTAGATCTAAGTTCCTTTCCAACACTACCACACCCAGCATGCTCTGCGGCAACCTGACAGGACGCTTCCCGCCCACAGAGGTGCGTGACGTCACCGTCGCGCCGTGTCCCCTCCCGGCTGCCGTCAGAAAGGCGGAAGTGGCGGAGGTGGGATGAGGAGGCCGGGGGCCGGGAACCAGGATGGGAAACATATTCGGGCGTAAGAGACGGACGCGGGTCACCGAGCAGGACAAAGCCGTGCTGGTGAGAGCTCATTAATATTTATATTCCTCTCAGGGCGCTGGCCCCGCCCTTATTCTGCTGCCCCAAAACATTGCCCCAGCTCTGCTGCCCCTCCCACCGTATCTGCCCCACTTCTGCTGCCCCTCCCACCGTATCTGCCCCACCTCTGCTGTCCCTCCCACCGTATCTGCCCCACCTCTACTGCCCCTCCCACCGTATCTGCCCCAGCTCTGCTGCCCCTCCCACCGTATCTGCCCCAAGTCTGCTGCCCCTCCCACCGTATCTGCCCCAGCTCTGCTGCCCCTCCCACCGTATCTGCCCCAGCTCTGCTGCCCCTCCCACCGTATCTTTAGCCAAGTCTGCTGCCCCTCCCACCGTATCTGCCCCAGCTCAGCTGCCCCTCCCACCGTATCTGCCCCAGCTCAGCTGCCCCTCCCACTGTATCTGCCCCAAGTCTGCTGCCCCTCCCACTGTATCTGCCCCAAGTCTGCTGCCCCTCCCACCGTATCTGCCCCAGCTCTGCTGCCCCTCCCACCGTATCTGCCCCAGCTCTGCTGCCCCTCCCACCGTATCTGCCCCAGCTCAGCTGCCCCTCCCACCGTATCTGCCCCAGCTCAGCTGCCCCTCCCACCGTATCTGCCCCAGCTCTGCTTCCCCTCCCACTGTATCTGCCCCAAGTCTGCTGCCCCTCCCCCTGTCCCGCCCTTATTCTACTGCCCCAAAACATTGCCCTAGCTCTGCTGCCCCTCCCACCATATCTGCCCCAACTCTGCTGCCTTTCGCACCATGTGCCCCAGCTCTACTGCCCCTCCCCTGTCTGGCACTTTTTCTACTGCCACAAAACATTGCCCTAGCTCTGCTGCCCCTTCCACCATATCTGCCCCAACTCTGCTGCCCCTCCCCCCATTATCCGCCTGAGCTCTGCTGCCCCCTGTTCTGCCCCAACTCTGCTGCCCCTCCCACCATATCTGCCACTCCCACTATATCTGCCCCAGCTCTGCTGCCCCTCCCCGTGTATCTGCCCTATAACTCTGCTGCCTCTCCCCCCATTATCTGCCCAAGCTCTGCTGCCCCCCGCCATTCTGCCCCAGCTCTGCTGCCTCTCCCACCATATCCGCCCCAGCTTTGCTGCCTCTCCCACCATATCCGCCCCAGCTCTGCTTCCCCTCCCACGGTATCTGCCCCAGCTCTGCTTCCCCTCCCACGGTATCTGCCCCAGCTCTGCTTCCCCTCCCACGGTATCTGCCCCAGCTCTGCTTCCCCTCCCACGGTATCTGGCCCAGCTCTGCTTCCCCTCCCACGGTATCTGGCCCAGCTCTGCTTCCCCTCCCACGGTATCTGGCCCAGCTCTGCTTCCCCTCCCACGGTATCTGCCCCAGCTCTGCTTCCCCTCCCACGGTATCTGCCCCAGCTCTGCTTCCCCTCCCACGGTATCTGCCCCAGCTCTGCTTCCCCTCCCACGGTATCTGCCCCAGCTCTGCTTCCCCTCCCACGGTATCTGCCCCAGCTCTGCTTCCCCTCCCACGGTATCTGCCCCAGCTCTGCTTCCCCTCCCACGGTATCTGCCCCAGCTCTGCTGCTTCTCCCAGTGTATCTGCCCCAGCTCTGCTGCTTCTCCCAGTGTATTTGCCCCAGCTCTGCTGCTTCTCCCAGTGTATCTGCCCCAGCTCTGCTGCTTCTCCCAGTGTATCTGCCCCAGCTCTGCTGCTTCTCCCAGTGTATCTGCCCCAGCTCTGCTGCTTCTCCCAGTGTATCTGCCCCAGCTCTGCTGCTTCTCCCAGTGTATCTGCCCCAGCTCTGCTGCTTCTCCCAGTGTATCTGCCCCAGCTCTGCTGCTTCTCCCAGTGTATCTGCCCCAGCTCTGCTGCTTCTCCCAGTGTATCTGCCCCAGCTCTGCTGCTTCTCCCAGTGTATCTGCCCCAGCTCTGCTGCTTCTCCCAGTGTATCTGCCCCAGCTCTGCTGCTTCTCCCAGTGTATCTGCCCCAGCTCTGCTGCTTCTCCCAGTGTATCTGCCCCAGCTCTGCTGCTTCTCCCAGGGTATCTGCCCCAGCTCTGCTGCTTCTCCCAGGGTATCTGCCCCAGCTCTGCTGCTTCTCCCAGTGTATCTGCCCCAGCTCTGCTGCTTCTCCCAGTGTATCTGCCCCAGCTCTGCTGCTTCTCCCAGTGTATCTGCCCCAGCTCTGCTGCTTCTCCCAGTGTACCTGCCCCAGCTCTGCTGCTTCTCCCTCCTTATCTGCCCCAGCTCTGCTGCTTCTCCCTCCTTATCTGCCCCAACTCTGCTGATTCTCCCACTGTATCTGCCCCAGCTCTGCTGCTTCTCCCTCCTTATCTGCCCCAGCTCTGCTGCTTCTCCCTCCTTATCTGCCCCAGCTCTGCTGCTTCTCCCTCCTTATCTGCCCCAACTCTGCTGATTCTCCCACTGTATCTGCCCCAGCTCTGCTGCTTCTCCCTCCTTATCTGCCCCAACTCTGCTGATTCTCCCACTGTATCTGCCCCAGCTCTGCTGCTTCTCCCTCCTTATCTGCCCCAACTCTGCTGATTCTCCCACTGTATCTGCCCCAGCTCTGCTGCTTCTCCCTCCTTATCTGCCCCAGCTCTGCTGCTTCTCCCTCCTTATCTGCCCCAGCTCTGCTGCTTCTCCCTCCTTATCTGCCCCAACTCTGCTGATTCTCCCTCCGTATCTGCCCCAGCTCTGCTGCTTCTCCCTCCTTATCTGCCCCAGCTCTGCTGCTTCTCCCTCCTTATCTGCCCCAGCTCTGCTGCTTCTCCCTCCTTATCTGCCCCAGCTCTGCTGCTTCTACCTCCTTATCTGCCCCAACTCTGCTGATTCTCCCACTGTATCTGCCCCAGCTCTGCTGCTTCTCCCTCCTTATCTGCCCCAGCTCTGCTGCTTCTCCCTCCTTATCTGCCCCAACTCTGCTGCTTCTCCCTCCTTATCTGCCCCAGCTCTGCTTCCCCTTCCCTCTCCTTTATCTGCCCGCCCCTTCTCACCATGCCCCTCCACACCTAACTGCTCCCAGAGCCACCTGTCCTCACTGTACCTCCACCCCAACACATCTAACCTCAATCCCCCTGTCCTCTCATTGTACCCCCAAATTCTGCCCCACCCCACCTCACCATACCCCTCCTTATACCCCCAACGGGTACTTATAACCCACCTCCCAAGCCTTCGACGCACCATGCTCCTCCTCCTTCCTCCATTTATTGCCCCCAGTTCTTTGAGACCCCCATCTTTGGTGTTCTCATTGAACACACACACACACACACACACACACACACACACACACACACACACACACACACACACATATATACATACATACACACACATATACACACACATATATACATACATACACACACACACACACACACACACACACACACCAATGCACCTATAATGATATGGTGGGCGTGGTCACACACGGATTTCTAAGAATGTAGGTGACATCAACATCACTAAGGGAAGCATATCAGGCGACTGGTGGGCTAATCGGGATGCCCCGGTGAGAGGGAATCCAGGCAAACATGGGGACCACTTTAAAGCAGAACAAAACCCAAGAACTTGATTTTATGGGGTCTTTGTTCCGTGCCCCCGGGGGTCTGTGTAAAACCCCCTGGGACGCCAGTTATCACTCACCTTTCCCAAGTCCAGCGGCGCATGCGCGGGCTTTCGTCCAAGTCAGAGCCCTTTGCCGTGTTTACATCCTTCACCTGTGTGAAACCCTCCAGATTGCTGGCAAGTCTGATTGGACGAGAGCCTGCACATGCGCCGTTGGATTGGGGAAAGCTGAATGAATAACAGCGACCTAGGGGGGGCAACCACATTTCGGGGAAGACCCAAATCGGGATGCCCGGCTGTGTGGAAACCCCCCGCCAACACATAGGCAGCTGTAAAAACTCACCTTTCTACATTCCAACGGCCCATGTGTGGGCTCTCATCCAGCGAGAGCTGCCTGCCGTGACTACGTAATTCGTCAGATGGCTACCATCCATTGTTTTGAATGAGTAGAGTGCACTTCTGCATCCCTGCCATGATGCGCACACTCCTATCTGAGCCATTAGGATAGGCTGGGATGGGAGCGCACGCGAGGCGCGCGATGTGACTGCGCTCTCCCCATTAAAGTCCGCGAGAGCCTATTTGCCAAAAGAGTTAAACATGGCAAACGTCTCTCATTGGCTGAGCCCCTGTGCATGCGCCGTCGGGATGTGGAAGAGGTGAGTTGTTTGGGGCTTTCTGGGGGGTTTCACATATCTTATATCATGATGCCCCCGGGAAAGTCAAATTCCTACATTTTGTTCCATTTCAAAGATCAACACCACCACAGGAATGTCGCTCTACCGAGTGTTGTTCCTCTCGGGGATCGTCGCGGTTCACCGTAAAAACTGCTGATTGGCTGAGCGACTCGCTTAGCCAATCGGCGCGCTCAATTTACCTCGGCTCCGCTGGCCGCAAAGTGACTAAGCGGCCAAATGAAGAAGAGCGAAGCTGAGCGCATCATTGGCCACATCCCCGCTCACATTCTAGCTGTGAATGTGCCCACGCCACCCATTCGTGGGGGGCATCCCGATTAATTGGGATGCGCCGCTGTGTGAAACCACTCCATTTTTCTTCCACTAAAACTCACCTTTTCCCTCTCCAACAGCACATGCGCGGGCTCCCGTACAATCATTTTAACATCCTTTGGCAATGGGCTCTGATTGAATTCCATGGCGAGTGGCTGGGGTAGGATCTTGCGCACTCCCCATTGAAAACAATTAGAGCTCTTTGGCGAATGACGTGCTCTGTTCTTATGACAGCCCGCGCATGTGCTGTTGGAGCGGGAAAAGGTGAGTTTTAGTGGGAGAAACGGGCTTGGTTTCATACAAATCGGACGAGGATGCCCTCGGACAGAACCCAGTATCCCGGCACCCGGTTTCTTGCGTTGGTCCTTGCCCCCGATCGGAGATGCCCCACTGCGTGAAACTCCCCAGGTCCCACCGAACCTAACTCGCCTCTTCCCGGTCCTACGGCGCATGTGCGGCCGCTCGTCCAATCACTGCTCTCAGATCAGCTCCAGCCCCTTCATCTACCAGCCCGTCTAAGACAAGCGGATCCGAGCGCGCTGACAGCCGCATCCCCTGCTTTCCTGTAACGGGGAGCGTGTCTGAATCAGAAATGTCTGCCGCGGGCACGCACCCTGCTAGAGGGATAGTGGGGATGTGGCTCGCACATGCGCCATTGGACCAGGAAACAAGGTAAGTGTATGGGGCAACCCGATTCTGGAGGGAGGGAATGGATCATAGTTTCCCTGGCCGATCCAGCTGGGGTTTGGTCCACTTTAAAGGGATAGGACAGCAAGGAGCTTCCCCGAAGCCTGGCCCCGTGCACCTCCCTTCTCCATTTCTTGCTGCGCGCTGTAGGAGCTGTAGTATGTCTCCAAATTTAGCACTCTCCTTTCGATACCATTCTTCCAGCGTAAGTAATGCAACAGCTGAGGCTGGGGGAGGAGGGGCGTGACTATATTAGGAGGGGGTCGTGGAGGAATGACTTGGAAAGGAGGGGCAAGCCTGCTAGAGCTTCTACAGTGCGCTTGAAAGATAACTCGGTGCTTTGCTCTGTACGCAGAACAGCCCGCCGCCTGCAACAGGTCAGTCTGGGGTGAGAGGCTGGGTCCGGAGTGCTTCTTTAATATCTCTTGTGTGTGTTTTTTTTCCCAGCAACTGAAGCAGCAGCGGGACAAGCTGAAGCAATATCAGAAGAAGATCAACCTGCAGCTGCAGCGTGAGCGCGACTTCGCCAGACAGCTGCTCCACGATGGCAAGAAAGAGTAAGTGCCGAAGCCCCAGACTGAGGACAGGCTTAAAGCGGACTAAAACCCAGGATATTGACTATCCTGGGTTTTGGTCCTTTCCCCCCGGGGCACCTCGATTGGGGATACCCCCCCTGTGTGAAACCCCCCAGATCACCGAGCCCAACTCGCCTCTTCCCGGTCCTACGGCGCACGCATGGCCGCTCGTCCAATCAGCGCGCTCGTGGGACACTGACCTCACACCATCTAAGGCGAGCGGCTCCGAGCACGCTGGCGGCCGCATCCCCCGCTTCCCGGTCATTCATAAAATGCCTGGCGCGGGCACCCGCTCTGCTAGAGGGATAGTGGGGATGCAGCTTGCTCATGAGATGCCATTGTCCCGGGAAGCAAGGTAAGTGTATGGGGCGACCTGGGGGCATCCCGATTTTGGATGCCCCTGGGGGGATTCGGTCTACTTTATAGTGGACCAAAACCCACGCTGTAGTCTGAGACTTCAGGGCAGGCATACTCGCTCCCCCCCTTGGGCATCCGGATTCGGGATGTCCCGCTGTGTGAAACCCCTCAGGTCGCCCCATACACTTACCTTGCATCTCATGAGCGAGCCGCGGCTGCATCCCCACTATCCCTTTAGCAGGGATGCCTGGCGTGGGCACGCTCTCTGTTAGAGGGTAGCAGGGGATGCGGCTTCCTGCGCGCTCGGATCCGCTCGTCTTAGGCAAGCGGGAGCGGATCGAAGCTGATGATTGGACGAGAGGCTGTGCATGCGCCGTAGGACGCGGGAAGGGTGAGTGAGATCGGGCGGTCTGGGGGGTTTCACACGTCCCCGATCGGGGTGCCCCGGGGGAAAGGACCAAAACCCAGGATAGTCAAAATCCTGGATTTTGGTCCACTTAAGACCCGGCGTCACCCCATAAGGACCCAATATAAGTCCCGCCTTCCCAAACAGAGGGGTTTCTGGGCTGCACTGATTGCACTACCTGAAGTGATGCAGCGTGGGTAAGTGTGTATGCTTGCGCGGCGATGCATCGCTTCGTGTTTGCGTCAGCTTTGTCCCTTCTAACAGTGACATGAAAGCAGCGATTGTTTCGTGGGAGCACTTGTCGCATTGTCTCAGCGCGCTGCGCGGTAATAATGGCCCGGAGAAGCCTTTTATTACGGCGTTGCTTCCCCAAGGTCTCGCTGTTCCTGGCGGATCCTTCTCACTTTTGTTTTGTTTATTTTCCTGCAGAAAAGCAAAATTATTACTGAAGAAGAAGCGATACCAGGAGCAGCTGCTGGAGAAAACCGACAACCAGATCAGCAACCTGGAGAAAATGGTGCGCCCCCCCCCCCCCCCCCCCCGAGGGCCCCTGCGTCTGTCTGTCTGTCTGTGTGCGTCTGTCTGCCTGTGTGCGTCTGTCTGCCTGTGTGCGTCTGTCTGCCTGTGTGCGTCTGTCTGCCTGTGTGCGTCTGTCTGCCTGTGTGCGTCTGTCTGCCTGTGTGCGTCTGTCTGCCTGTGTGCGTCTGTCTGCCTGTGTGCGTCTGTCTGCCTGTGTGCGTCTGTCTGCCTGTGTGCGTCTGTCTGCCTGTGTGCGTCTGTCTGCCTGTGTGCGTCTGTCTGCCTGTGTGCGTCTGTCTGCCTGTGTGCGTCTGTCTGCCTGTGTGCGTCTGTCTGCCTGTGTGCGTCTGTCTGCCTGTGTGCGTCTGTCTGCCTGTGTGCGTCTGTCTGCCTGTGTGCGTCTGTCTGCCTGTGTGCGTCTGTCTGCCTGTGTGCGTCTGTCTGCCTGTGTGCGTCTGTCTGCCTGTGTGCGTCTGTCTGCCTGTGTGCGTCTGTCTGCCTGTGTGCGTCTGTCTGCCTGTGTGCGTCTGTCTGCCTGTGTGCGTCTGTCTGCCTGTGTGCGTCTGTCTGTCTGTGTGCGTCTGCGTCTGTCTGTGTGCGTCTGCGTCTGTCTGTCTGTGTGCGTCTGCGTCTGTCTGTCTGTGTGCGTCTGCGTCTGTCTGTCTGTCTGCGTCTGTCTGTCTGTCTGTCTGTGTCTGTGTGCGTCTGTCTGTCTGTGTGCGTCTGTCTGTCTGTGTGCGTCTGTCTGTCTGTGTGCGTCTGTCTGTCTGTGTGCGTCTGTCTGTCTGTGTGCGTCTGTCTGTCTGTGTGCGTCTGTCTGGCTGTGTGCGTCTGTCTGGCTGTGTGCCTCTGTCTGGCTGTGTGCCTCTGTCTGTCTGTGTGCCTCTGTCTGTCTGTGTGCCTCTGTCTGTCTGTGTGCCTCTGTGTCTGTCTGTGTGCGTCTGCGTCTGTCTGTGTGCGTCTGCGTCTGTCTGTGTGCGTCTGCGTCTGTCTGTGTGCGTCTGCGTCTGTCTGTGTGCGTCTGCGTCTGTCTGTCTGTCTGTGTGCGTCTGTCTGTCTGTGTGCGTCTGTCTGTCTGTGTGCGTCTGCGTCTGTCTGTGTGCGTCTGCGTCTGTCTGTGTGCGTCTGCGTCTGTCTGTCTGTCTGTGTGCGTCTGTCTGTCTGTCTGTGTGCGTCTGTCTGTCTGTGTGCGTCTGCGTCTGTCTGTGTGCGTCTGCGTCTGTCTGTGTGCGTCTGCGTCTGTCTGTCTGTCTGTGTGCGTCTGTCTGTCTGTCTGTGTGCGTCTGTCTGTCTGTGTGCGTCTGTCTGTCTGTGTGCCTCTGTCTGTCTGTGTGCCTCTGTCTGTCTGTGTGCCTCTGTCTGTCTGTGTGCCTCTGTCTGTCTGTGTGCCTCTGTCTGTCTGTGTGCCTCTGTCTGTCTGTGTGCGTCTGTCTGTCTGTGTGCGTCTGTCTGTCTGTGTGCGTCTGTCTGTCTGTGTGCGTCTGTCTGCCTGTGTGCGTCTGTCTGCCTGTGTGCGTCTGTCTGCCTGTGTGCGTCTGTCTGCCTGTGTGCGTCTGTCTGCCTGTGTGCGTCTGTCTGCCTGTGTGCGTCTGTCTGCCTGTGTGCGTCTGTCTGCCTGTGTGCGTCTGCGTCTGTCTGTGTGCGTCTGCGTCTGTCTGTCTGTCTGTCTGTGTGCGTCTGTCTGTCTGTGTGCGTCTGTCTGTCTGTCTGTGTGCGTCTGTCTGTCTGTCTGTGTGCGTCTGTCTGTGTGCGTCTGTCTGTCTGTGTGCCTCTGTCTGTGTGCGTCTGTCTGTCTGTGTGCCTCTGTCTGTCTGTGTGCCTCTGTCTGTCTGTGTGCCTCTGTCTGTCTGTGTGTGTCTGTCTGTCTGTGTGCGTCTGTCTGGCTGTGTGCGTCTGTCTGGCTGTGTGCGTCTGTCTGGCTGTGTGCGTCTGTCTGGCTGTGTGCGTCTGTCTGTCTGTGTGCGTCTGTCTGTCTGTGTGCGTCTGTCTGTCTGTGTGCCTCTGTCTGTCTGTGTGCGTCTGCGTCTGTCTGTGTGCCTCTGTCTGTCTGTGTGCGTCTGCGTCTGTCTGTGTGCGTCTGCGTCTGTCTGTGTGCGTCTGCGTCTGTCTGTGTGCGTCTGCGTCTGTCTGTGTGCGTCTGCGTCTGTCTGTCTGTCTGTGTGCGTCTGTCTGTCTGTGTGCGTCTGTCTGTCTGTGTGCGTCTGTCTGTCTGTGTGCGTCTGTCTGTCTGTGTGCGTCTGTCTGTCTGTGTGCGTCTGCGTCTGTCTGTCTGTCTGTGTGCGTCTGTCTGTCTGTCTGTGTGCGTCTGTCTGTCTGTGTGCGTCTGTCTGTCTGTGTGCGTCTGTCTGTGTGCCTCTGTGTGCCTCTGTCTGTCTGTGTGCCTCTGTCTGTCTGTGTGCCTCTGTCTGTCTGTGTGCGTCTGTCTGTCTGTGTGCGTCTGTCTGTCTGTGTGCCTCTGTCTGTCTGTGTGCCTCTGTCTGTCTGTGTGCGTCTGTCTGTCTGTGTGCGTCTGTCTGTCTGCGTCTGTCTGTCTGTGTGCGTCTGTCTGTCTGTGTGCGTCTGTCTGTGTGCGTCTGTCTGTCTGTGTGCGTCTGCGTCTGTCTGTGTGCGTCTGCGTCTGTCTGTGTGCGTCTGCGTCTGTCTGTCTGTCTGTGTGCGTCTGTCTGTCTGTCTGTGTGCGTCTGTCTGTCTGTGTGCGTCTGCGTCTGTCTGTGTGCGTCTGCGTCTGTCTGTGTGCGTCTGCGTCTGTCTGTCTGTCTGTGTGCGTCTGTCTGTCTGTCTGTCTGTGTGCGTCTGCGTCTGTCTGTGTGCGTCTGCGTCTGTCTGTGTGCGTCTGTCTGTCTGTGTGCGTCTGTCTGTCTGTGTGCGTCTGTCTGTCTGTGTGCGTCTGCGTCTGTCTGTGTGCGTCTGCGTCTGTCTGTGTGCGTCTGCGTCTGTCTGTGTGCGTCTGCGTCTGTCTGTCTGTCTGTGTGCGTCTGTCTGTCTGTCTGTGTGCGTCTGTCTGTCTGTGTGCGTCTGTCTGTCTGTGTGCGTCTGTCTGTCTGTGTGCGTCTGTCTGTCTGTGTGCGTCTGTCTGTCTGTGTGCGTCTGTCTGTCTGTGTGCGTCTGCGTCTGTCTGTCTGCGTCTGTCTGTGTGCGTCTGCGTCTGTCTGTCTGTCTGTGTGCGTCTGTCTGTCTGTGTGCGTCTGTCTGTCTGTGTGCCTCTGTCTGTCTGTGTGCCTCTGTCTGTCTGTGTGCCTCTGTCTGTCTGTCTGTGTGCGTCTGTCTGTCTGTGTGCGTCTGTCTGTCTGTGTGCGTCTGTCTGTCTGTGTGCGTCTGTCTGTCTGTGTGCGTCTGTCTGCCTGTGTGCGTCTGTCTGCCTGTGTGCGTCTGTCTGCCTGTGTGCGTCTGTCTGCCTGTGTGCGTCTGTCTGTCTGTGTCTGTGTGCGTGCGTCTGTCTGTGCGCGTGCGTCTGTCTGTGCGCGTGCGTCTGTCTGTGCGCGTGCGTTTGTCGGGATCCCCCACTGTGTCAAACCTAAAAGATTCCAGGGCTGGCTGCTGGCTTTCCCCCCAGGGCATCCCGAATTTGGATTCCTCACTGTGTCGAAATCCTGGGTTTTGTTCCTTTCAGCCAGAGGACTTGCTGGACAAGTCTCCATTTCAAAGACCTCCTGCTGGTTCCCATCAGACCTTCGCTAGAATTAATGGAACCTGCCAGAACACGTGGCTGGGAGGGGGACTGAAAGTGGTCTTTTCAGGCATTTACTGGGCCGCCATTCACCATAAAGCACTGATTGGACGAGACCACGCCCACCAGGTGATGGTGTCAGGTGTGAGGAAGGGGCGGAGCTGGGAGATGACAGGTGGCGGGGTTACAGTAATCAGGAGATGATCAGGGCAGCACTAGAATGTTAGTGGTGTCAGGTGTGAGGAAGGGGCGGAGCTGGGAGGTGACAGGTGGCGGGGTTGCATTAGTCTAGTTGGGAAATGATCAGGGCAGCACTAGAATGTTAGTGGTGTCAGGTGTGAGGAAGGGGCGGAGCTGGGAGATGACAGGAGGCGGGGTTACAGTAATCAGGAGATGATCAGGGCAGCACTAGAATGTTAGTGGTGTCAGGTGTGAGGAAGGGGCGGAGCTGGGAGGTGACAGGAGGCGGGGTTTGCTGTAGTCTGTGGTCAATAAGGTAATGTGAATGCAGAGAGACCTGTTAGACTGTCTATCAGCTGTTAGATTATACCGGACCTTCACCAGGATTTATTTAAATGCTCAAACCCTTAAAAAAACGATTCCCCAGCATCTAAAGTTAATATATTTTTAAGTTTTTAGTCACTTACTCATTATTCTTTCCCCCACTGGGCTGCAACTCTGTTCAGGACTCTAGGATATGGGCGCCGCCATCTTGACTCAGAAACATTACACTTACTGAGGAGAGGAGAGCGGGATAAAGTATAGGGGGCGGAGTTATAGCTGTGCTTTGCTCAGACAGAGCAGAGCTGGGGTCAGGAAAAGGTCACCTGTCCCAGAATGCAGAGCAGCACAGTTAGAAGACACTTCCTGTTTGCAAGCTGCCTGATGTTCCATGAGCCGCCATCTTGGATGTTTAAAGGCTTATAACATGGAGTAGATGCAGGTAGGATGATTTTTAATGATAGCAATCTGTATGTACAGGGTGTGGGAAACATATAAGATAGGCTCTTATTCAGGGTGAAGGTCTGGATTAATGTGAGCAATCTGTATGTACAGGAGGGGAAACATATAAGATAGGCTCTTATTCAGGGTGAAGGTCTGGATTAATGTGGGCAATCTGTATGTACAGGGTGTGGGAAACATATAAGATAGGCTCTTATTCAGGGTGAAGGTCTGGATTAATGTGAGCAATCTGTATGTACAGGAGGGGAAACATATAAGATAGGCTCTTATTCAGGGTGAAGGTCTGGATTAATGTGGGCAATCTGTATGTACAGGGGGGAAACATATAAGATAGGCTCTTATTCAGGGTGAAGGTCTGGATTAATGTGGGCAATCTGTATGTACAGGGGGGAAACATATAAGATAGGCTCTTATTCAGGGTGGGGGTCTGGATTAATGTGAGCAATCTGTATGTACAGGGGGAAACATATAAGATAGGCTCTTATTCAGGGTTAGGGTCCAGATAAATGTGGGCAATCTGTATGTACAGGGGGGAAACATATAAGATAGACTCTTATTCAGAGTGAAGGACTGCTTCAAATTAAAAAAAAAAAAAAGTAAGGGGGCCCAAGACGGAGCCTTGCGGTGTAATTCCTCTGCGGGCGGAGCCCAAACTAAATCTGGCTCCTCGTGAATTAATTTATCATCTATTTTGTTACACTTTCAGGTCGGGGACATCGAGTTCGCCCAGATCGAAATGAAAGTCATCGAAGGGTTAAAAATCGGCAACGAATGCCTGAAGAAGATGCACGAGGTGAGCGCAACGCGACGAGGAACTTTAAAGTGGATCAAAGCCGCTGATTCCCTCTCCACGGGGGAATCCCAAATTGGCACCTCTGGACGCTAGTCTCTAGCTGTGGGCGTGCCCGCGCTGTCCAATCAGAAAGGCCTGACGCGGGTATGCGCACAGCTGGAGGAGAGCGGGGATGCGTCCACGGATCAGGATTCAGGATGCCTGTTTTGCTGGTGGCCAAAACACACCCAAATGCCAGATATTTTACTAATTAATGCCCAGGGCAGGGCTACTAATATAAATGCAGGTTCTTTATATTGTTTTAAAGAGATCAGAGCATAACTAATAAAGAATATTGCTTTATTCTAAATAAGATATAAAGAATATAAATATACAATATACTTATGTACAGAAAGAAAGCTTAACAAAGGTAAAAATACATATAAATACAGGAAAACTTCACCACACAGTCATAAATAGCTTAAGACTTAGTGGGATACATATGACATCACCACAGAAACAACCATTGTCTGAGATTCATTAGCCAGGAGCAGGGGAGGCGACAGACAAGGGGTTTGTGGGAAAACAATACTATGTCCCTGACACAGGTAGTGCACCCTAATATCCACACACTAATACAGCATCACCATTCAGTAACATCACCTTTCCAATGGGAACTTGAATGGGAAATCAGCACCACTTCACCACGAAACAGAGGGGGCTTCTGTCGTCATCTGTCTTGAGCCGGAGGAATCTTCAGAGTAACGGCGGAAAGACAGGATATTATTCGTGGCAACCACACTGTGCTAAAACGTCTCAAAGCACAGGTTAATAATTCCTGTCTTACACCGCACTCCGGACCCCTTTTATGCGGCAAGTCAGCAGTTATTTGCTGACTAGACATAAATTCCCCCAAATCAAGCAGGGAATGGCCATTTCCCTTACTTGACCTTAGGGTCAATTTAGCTTGCAAACTCAGACTTCCGAAGACCAAATACTCCCCCAGCTTTGTAAGTCTTAAATTAAGATGTCAGCCTTCTAACAATGGATTGTGTGAAGTCAACAAACAATACTCAGGATATAGACAGTGGAGGGAAAAAGGTGTATAAACATCCATTTAAACAATGACATGTTTTAGGACAGACAGCTATATTTCCCAAATGTCTGAGTCAGCACAGTGACATCCAAATCAGCAATTAAAAGCTTCTACCATGTCATGTTTTCAATAAAATATATACATTACATCTAAAAATTCTGTTGCATAACAATGCCCCAAGCAGTGTTCCTCTTTAATTCTTTGAATAGGGTTTTGCTGTTGTTCTGTCGCCATAATAACTGTGTTCTCTGTTCTGTGCAGGTGATGTCCATAGATGAGGTGGAGAGGATCATGGACGAGACGCAGGAAGGGATCGAGTACCAGCGAGTAGGTCATGTGACGCCCACGGGCTGGGATGTGGCGCCACCGCTGCACCTCATACACACACATATATATATATATATATATATATATATATATATATATATATATATATATATATGTCTGGGGAGCAGTTGGGGGGTTAGGTGTCTGGGGAGCAGTTGGAGGGTTAGGTTCTGAGGAGCAGTTGGAGGGTTAGGTGTCTGGGGAGCAGTTGGGGGGTTAGGTGTCTAGGGAGCAGTTGGAGGGTTAGGTGTCTGGGGAGCAGTTGGGGGCAGTTAGGTGTCTGGGGAGCAGTTGGAGGGTTAGGTTCTGAGGAGCAGTTGGAGGGTTAGGTGTCTGGGGAGCAGTTGGGGGGTTAGGTGTCTGGGAAGCAGTTGGGGGGGTTAGGTGTCTGGGGAGCAGTTGGAGGCAGTTAGGTGTCTGGGGAGCAGTTGGGGGGTTAGGTGTCTGGGGAGCAGTTGGGGGGGTTAGGTGTCTGGGGAGCAGTTGGAGGGTTAGGTGTCTGGGGAGCAGTTGGGGGGGTTAGGTGTCTGGGGAGCAGTTGGGGGGTTAGGTGTCTGGGGAGCAGTTGGAGGGTTAGGTGTCTGGGGAGCAGTTGGAGGGTTAGGTGTCTGGGGAGCAGTTGGAGGGTTAGGTGTCTGGGGAGCAGTTGGAGGGTTAGGTGTCTGGGGAGCAGTTGGAGGGTTAGGTGTCTGGGGAGCAGTTGGAGGGTTAGGTGTCTGGGGAGCAGTTGGAGGGTTAGGTGTCTGGGGAGCAGTTGGAGGGTTAGGTGTCTGGGGAGCAGTTGGAGGGTTAGGTTCTGAGGAGCAGTTGGAGGGTTAGGTGTCTGGGGAGCAGTTGGGGGGTTAGGTGTCTAGGGAGCAGTTGGAGGGTTAGGTGTCTGGGGAGCAGTTGGGGGCAGTTAGGTGTCTGGGGAGCAGTTGGAGGGTTAGGTTCTGAGGAGCAGTTGGAGGGTTAGGTGTCTGGGGAGCAGTTGGGGGGTTAGGTGTCTGGGAAGCAGTTGGGGGGGTTAGGTGTCTGGGGAGCAGTTGGAGGCAGTTAGGTGTCTGGGGAGCAGTTGGGGGGTTAGGTGTCTGGGGAGCAGTTGGGGGGGTTAGGTGTCTGGGGAGCAGTTGGAGGGTTAGGTGTCTGGGGAGCAGTTGGGGGGGTTAGGTGTCTGGGGAGCAGTTGGGGGGTTAGGTGTCTGGGGAGCAGTTGGAGGGTTAGGTGTCTGGGGAGCAGTTGGTGGGTTAGGTGTTTGGGGAGCAGTTGGGGGGTTAGGTGTCTGGGGAGCAGTTGGGGGGTTAGGTGTCTGGGGAGCAGTTGGAGGGTTAGGTGTCTGGGGAGCAGTTGGAGGGTTAGGTGTCTGGGGAGCAGTTGGAGGGTTAGGTGTCTGGGGAGCAGTTGGAGGGTTAGGTGTCTGGGGAGCAGTTGGGGGGTTAGGTGTCTGGGGAGCAGTTGGAGGCAGTTAGGTGTCTGGGGAGCAGTTGGGGGGGTTAGGTGTCTGGGGAGCAGTTGGTGGGTTAGGTGTCTGGGGAGCAGTTGGGGGGTTAGGTGTCTGGGGAGCAGTTGGGGGGGTTAGGTGTCTGGGGAGCAGTTGGAGGGTTAGGTGTCTGGGGAGCAGTTGGAGGGTTAGGTGTCTGGGGAGCAGTTGGAGGGTTAGGTGTCTGGGGAGCAGTTGGAGGGTTAGGTGTCTGGGGAGCAGTTGGGGGGTTAGGTGTCTGGGGAGCAGTTGGAGGCAGTTAGGTGTCTGGGGAGCAGTTGGGGGGGTTAGGTGTCTGGGGAGCAGTTGGTGGGTTAGGTGTCTGGGGAGCAGTTGGGGGGTTAGGTGTCTGGGGAGCAGTTGGTGGGTTAGGTGTCTGGGGAGCAGTTGGTGGGTTAGGTGTCTGGGGAGCAGTTGGTGGGTTAGGTGTCTGGGGAGCAGTTGGTGGGTTAGGTGTCTGGGGAGCAGTTGGTGGGTTAGGTGTCTGGGGAGCAGTTGGTGGGTTAGGTGTCTGGGGAGCAGTTGGGGGGTTAGGTGTCTGGGGAGCAGTTGGAGGCAGTTAGGTGTCTGGGGAGCAGTTGGGGGGGGGTTAGGTGTCTGGGGAGCAGTTGGAGGCAGTTAGGTGTCTGGGGAGCAGTTGGGGGGTTAGGTGTCTGGGGAGCAGTTGGTGGGTTAGGTGTCTGGGGAGCAGTTGGTGGGTTAGGTGTCTGGGGAGCAGTTGGTGGGTTAGGTGTCTGGGGGGCAGTTGGAGGGTTAGGTGTCTGGGGAGCAGTTGGTGGGTTAGGTGTCTGGGGAGCAGTTGGTGGGTTAGGTGTCTGGGGAGCAGTTGGTGGGTTAGGTGTCTGGGGAGCAGTTGGGGGGTTAGGTGTCTGGGGGGCAGTTGGAGGGTTAGGTGTCTGGGGAGCAGTTGGAGGGTTAGGTGTCTGGGGAGCAGTTGGAGGGTTAGGTGTCTGGGGAGCAGTTGGAGGGTTAGGTGTCTGGGGAGCAGTTGGAGGGTTAGGTGTCTGGGGAGCAGTTGGGGGGTTAGGTGTCTGGGGAGCAGTTGGTGGGTTAGGTGTCTGGGGAGCAGTTGGGGGGTTAGGTGTCTGGGGGGCAGTTGGAGGGTTAGGTGTCTGGGGAGCAGTTGGAGGGTTAGGTGTCTGGGGAGCAGTTGGAGGGTTAGGTGTCTGGGGAGCAGTTGGAGGGTTAGGTGTCTGGGGAGCAGTTGGAGGGTTAGGTGTCTGGGGAGCAGTTGGGGGGTTAGGTGTCTGGGGAGCAGTTGGGGGGTTAGGTGTCTGGGGAGCAGTTGGGGGGTTAGGTGTCTGGGGTGCAGTTGGAGGGTTAGGTGTCTGGGGAGCAGTTGGAGGGTTAGGTGTCTGTGGAGCAGTTGGAGGGTTAGGTGTCTGGGGAGCAGTTGGAGGGTTAGGTGTCTGGGGAGCAGTTGAAGGGTTAGTTGTCTGGGGAGCAGTTGGAGGGTTAGGTGTCTGGGGAGCAGTTGGGGGGTTAGGTGTCTGGGGAGCAGTTGGGGGGTTAGGTGTCTGGGGAGCAGTTGGGGGGTTAGTTGTCTGGGGAGCAGTTGGAGGGTTAGGTGTCTGGGGAGCAGTTGGGGGGTTAGGTGTCTGGGGAGCAGTTGGAGGGTTAGGTGTCTGGGGAGCAGTTGGGGGGTTAGGTGTCTGGGGTGCAGTTGGAGGGTTAGGTGTCTGGGGAGCAGTTGGAGGGTTAGGTGTCTGGGGAGCAGTTGGAGGGTTAGGTGTCTGGGGAGCAGTTGGAGGGTTAGGTGTCTGGGGAGCAGTTGGAGGGTTAGGTGTCTGGGGAGCAGTTGGAGGGTTAGGTGTCTGGGGAGCAGTTGGAGGGTTAGGTGTCTGGGGAGCAGTTGGTGGGTTAGGTGTCTGGGGAGCAGTTGGTGGGTTAGGTGTCTGGGGAGCAGTTGGTGGGTTAGGTGTCTGGGGAGCAGTTGGTGGGTTAGGTGTCTGGGGAGCAGTTGGGGGGTTAGGTGTCTGGGGAGCAGTTGGGGGGTTAGGTGTCTGGGGAGCATTTGGGGGGTTAGGTGTCTGGGGAGCAGTTGGAGGGTTAGGTGTCTGGGGAGCAGTTGGAGGGTTAGGTGTCTGGGGAGCAGTTGGGGGGTTAGGTGTCTGGGGAGCAGTTGGAGGGTTAGGTGTCTGGGGAGCAGTTGGGGGGTTAGGTGTCTGGGGAGCATTTGGGGGGTTAGGTGTCTGGGGAGCAGTTGGAGGGTTAGTTGTCTGGGGAGCAGTTGGAGGGTTAGGTGTCTGGGGAGCAGTTGGTGGGTTAGGTGTCTGGGGAGCAGTTGGAGGGTTAGGTGTCTGGGGAGCAGTTGGGGGGTTAGGTGTCTGGGGAGCAGTTGGGGGGTTAGGTGTCTGGGGAGCAGTTGGGGGGTTAGGTGTCTGGGGAGCAGTTGGAGGGTTAGGTGTCTGGGGAGCAGTTGGAGGGTTAGGTGTCTGGGGAGCAGTTGGAGGGTTAGTTGTCTGGGGAGCAGTTGGAGGGTTAGTTGTCTGGGGAGCAGTTGGTGGGTTAGGTGTCTGGGGAGCAGTTGGAGGGTTAGGTGTCTGGGGAGCAGTTGGGGGGTTAGGTGTCTGGGGAGCAGTTGGAGGGTTAGGTGTCTGGGGAGCAGTTGGAGGGTTAGTTGTCTGGGGAGCAGTTGGAGGGTTAGGTGTCTGGGGAGCAGTTGGTGGGTTAGGTGTCTGGGGAGCAGTTGGAGGGTTAGGTGTCTGGGGAGCAGTTGGTGGGTTAGGTGTCTGGGGAGCAGTTGGAGGGTTAGGTGTCTGGGGAGCAGTTGGGGGGTTAGGTGTCTGGGGAGCAGTTGGAGGGTTAGGTGTCTGGGGAGCAGTTGGAGGGTTAGGTGTCTGGGGAGCAGTCGGGGGGTTAGGTGTCTGGGGAGCAGTTGGAGGGTTAGGTGTCTGGGGAGCAGTTGGAGGGTTAGGTGTCTGGGGAGCAGTTGGAGGGTTAGGTGTCTGGGGAGCAGTTGGAGGGTTAGGTGTCTGGGGAGCAGTTGGAGGCAGTTAGGTGTCTGGGGAGCAGTTGGGGGGTTAGGTGTCTGGGGAGCAGTTGGAGGGTTAGGTGTCTGGGGAGCAGTTGGAGGGTTAGGTGTCTGGGGAGCAGTTGGAGGGTTAGGTGTCTGGGGAGCAGTTGGAGGGTTAGGTGTCTGGGGAGCAGTTGGGGGGTTAGGTGTCTAGGGAGCAGTTGGAGGGTTAGGTGTCTGGGGAGCAGTTGGAGGGTTAGGTGTCTGGGGAGCAGTTGGAGGGTTAGGTGTCTGGGGAGCAGTTGGGGGGTTAGGTGTCTAGGGAGCAGTTGGAGGGTTAGGTGTCTGGGGAGCAGTTGGAGGGTTAGGTGTCTGGGGAGCAGTTGGAGGGTTAGGTGTGTGGGGAGCAGTTGGGGGGTTAGGTGTGTGGGGAGCAGTTGGGGGAGGGTTAGGTGTGTGGGGAGCAGTTGGGGGAGGGTTAGGTGTCTGGGGAGCAGTTGGAGGGTTAGGTGTCTGGGGAGCAGTTGGAGGGTTAGGTGTCTGGGGAGCAGTTGGAGGGTTAGGTGTCTGGGGAGCAGTTGGAGGGTTAGGTGTCTGGGGTCTAGTTGGAGGGTTAGGTGTCTGGGGTGCAGTTGGGGGGTTAGGTGTCTGGGGTGCAGTTGGGGAGTCAGGTGTCTGGGGGGCAGTTGGAGGGTTAGGTGTCTGGGGAGCAGTTGGAGGGTTAGGTGTCTGGGGAGCAGTTGGAGGGTTAGGTGTCTGGGGAGCAGTTGGGGGGTTAGGTGTCTGGGGAGCAGTTGGAGGGTTAGGTGTCTGGGGAGCAGTTGGGGGGTTAGGTGTCTGGGGAGCAGTTGGAGGGTTAGGTGTCTGGGGAGCAGTTGGGGGGGTTAGGTGTCTGGGGTGCAGTTGGAGGGTTAGGTGTCTGGGGTGCAGTTGGGGGGTTAGGTGTCTGGGGAGCAGTTGGGGGTTAGGTGTCTGGGGAACAGTTGGGGGGTTTGGTGTCTGGGGAGCAGTTGGGGGGTTAGGTGTCTGGGGAGCAGTTGGAGGGTTAGGTGTCTGGGGAGCAGTTGGGGGGTTAGGTGTCTGGGGAGCAGTTGGAGGGTTAGGTGTCTGGGGAGCAGTTGGGGGGGTTAGGTGTCTGGGGTGCAGTTGGAGGGTTAGGTGTCTGGGGTGCAGTTGGGGGGTTAGGTGTCTGGGGAGCAGTTGGAGGGTTAGGTGTCTGGGGAGCAGTTGGGGGGGTTAGGTGTCTGGGGAGCAGTTGGAGGGTTAGGTGTCTGGGGAGCAGTTGGAGGGTTAGGTGTCTGGGGAGCAGTTGGTGGGTTAGGTGTCTGGGGAGCAGTTGGAGGGTTAGGTGTCTGGGGAGCAGTTGGGGGGGTTAGGTGTCTGGGGAGCAGTTGGAGGGTTAGGTGTCTGGGGAGCAGTTGGAGGGTTAGGTGTCTGGGGAGCAGTTGGAGGGTTAGGTGTCTGGGGAGCAGTTGGGGGGGTTAGGTGTCTGGGGAGCAGTTGGAGGGTTAGGTGTCTGGGGAGCAGTTGGAGGGTTAGGTGTCTGGGGAGCAGTTGGGGGGTTAGGTGTCTGGGGAGCAGTTGGGGGGTTAGGTGTATGGGGAGCAGTTGGGGGGTTAGGTGTCTGGGGAGCAGTTGGAGGGTTAGGTGTCTGGGGAGCAGTTGGAGGGTTTGGTGTCTGGGGAGCAGTTGGAGGGTTAGGTGTCTGGGGAGCAGTTGGGGGGTTAGGTGTCTGGGGAGCAGTTGGTGGGTTAGGTGTCTGGGGAGCAGTTAGGTGTCTGGGGGGCAGTTGGGGGGTTAGGTGTCTGGGGAGCAGTTGGAGGGTTAGGTGTCTGGGGAGCAGTTGGAGGGTTAGGTGTCTGGGGAGCAGTTGGAGGGTTAGGTGTCTGGGGAGCAGTTGGAGGGTTAGGTGTCCGGGGAGCAGTTGGAGGGTTAGGTGTCTGGGGAGCAGTTGGAGGGTTAGTTGTCTGGGGAGCAGTTGGTGGGTTAGGTGTCTGGGGAGCAGTTGGGGGGTTAGGTGTCTGGGGAGCAGTTGGAGGGTTAGGTGTCTGGGGAGCAGTTGGGGGGTTAGGTGTCTGGGGAGCAGTTGGAGGGTTAGGTGTCTGGGGAGCAGTTGGGGGGTTAGGTGTCTGGGGAGCAGTTGGGGGGTTAGGTGTCTGGGGAGCAGTTGGGGGGTTAGGTGTCTGGGGAGCAGTTGGGGGGTTAGGTGTCTGGGGAGCAGTTGGGGGGTTAGGTGTCTGGGGAGCAGTTGGGGGGGTTAGGTGTCTGGGGAGCAGTTGGAGGGTTAGGTGTCTGGGGAGCAGTTGGAGGGTTAGGTGTCCGGGGAGCAGTTGGAGGGTTAGGTGTCTGGGGAGCAGTTGGAGGGTTAGGTGTCTGGGGAGCAGTTGGAGGGTTAGGTGTCTGGGGAGCAGTTGGAGGGTTAGGTGTCTGGGGAGCAGTTGGAGGGTTAGGTGTCTGGGGAGCAGTTGGAGGGTTAGGTGTCTGGGGAGCAGTTGGAGGCAGTTAGGTGTCTGGGGAGCAGTTGGGGAGGGTTAGGTGTCTGGGGAGCAGTTGGGGGGTTAGGTGTCTGGGGAGCAGTTGGGGGGTTAGGTGTCTGGGGAGCAGTTGGGGGGGTTAGGTGTCTGGGGAGCAGTTGGGGGGTTAGGTGTCTGGGGAGCAGTTGGGGGGTTAGGTGTCTGGGGAGCAGTTGGGGGGGTTAGGTGTCTGGGGTGCAGTTGGAGGGTTAGGTGTCTGGGGTGCAGTTGGGGGGTTAGGTGTCTGGGGAGCAGTTGGGGGTTAGGTGTCTGGGGAACAGTTGGGGGGTTTGGTGTCTGGGGAGCAGTTGGGGGGTTAGGTGTCTGGGGAGCAGTTGGAGGGTTAGGTGTCTGGGGAGCAGTTGGGGGGTTAGGTGTCTGGGGAGCAGTTGGAGGGTTAGGTGTCTGGGGAGCAGTTGGGGGGGTTAGGTGTCTGGGGTGCAGTTGGAGGGTTAGGTGTCTGGGGTGCAGTTGGGGGGTTAGGTGTCTGGGGAGCAGTTGGAGGGTTAGGTGTCTGGGGAGCAGTTGGGGGGGTTAGGTGTCTGGGGAGCAGTTGGAGGGTTAGGTGTCTGGGGAGCAGTTGGAGGGTTAGGTGTCTGGGGAGCAGTTGGTGGGTTAGGTGTCTGGGGAGCAGTTGGAGGGTTAGGTGTCTGGGGAGCAGTTGGGGGGGTTAGGTGTCTGGGGAGCAGTTGGAGGGTTAGGTGTCTGGGGAGCAGTTGGAGGGTTAGGTGTCTGGGGAGCAGTTGGAGGGTTAGGTGTCTGGGGAGCAGTTGGGGGGGTTAGGTGTCTGGGGAGCAGTTGGAGGGTTAGGTGTCTGGGGAGCAGTTGGAGGGTTAGGTGTCTGGGGAGCAGTTGGGGGGTTAGGTGTCTGGGGAGCAGTTGGGGGGTTAGGTGTATGGGGAGCAGTTGGGGGGTTAGGTGTCTGGGGAGCAGTTGGAGGGTTAGGTGTCTGGGGAGCAGTTGGAGGGTTAGGTGTCTGGGGAGCAGTTGGAGGGTTAGGTGTCTGGGGAGCAGTTGGAGGGTTTGGTGTCTGGGGAGCAGTTGGAGGGTTAGGTGTCTGGGGAGCAGTTGGGGGGTTAGGTGTCTGGGGAGCAGTTGGTGGGTTAGGTGTCTGGGGAGCAGTTAGGTGTCTGGGGGGCAGTTGGGGGGTTAGGTGTCTGGGGAGCAGTTGGAGGGTTAGGTGTCTGGGGAGCAGTTGGAGGGTTAGGTGTCTGGGGAGCAGTTGGAGGGTTAGGTGTCTGGGGAGCAGTTGGAGGGTTAGGTGTCCGGGGAGCAGTTGGAGGGTTAGGTGTCTGGGGAGCAGTTGGAGGGTTAGTTGTCTGGGGAGCAGTTGGTGGGTTAGGTGTCTGGGGAGCAGTTGGGGGGTTAGGTGTCTGGGGAGCAGTTGGAGGGTTAGGTGTCTGGGGAGCAGTTGGGGGGTTAGGTGTCTGGGGAGCAGTTGGAGGGTTAGGTGTCTGGGGAGCAGTTGGGGGGTTAGGTGTCTGGGGAGCAGTTGGGGGGTTAGGTGTCTGGGGAGCAGTTGGGGGGTTAGGTGTCTGGGGAGCAGTTGGGGGGTTAGGTGTCTGGGGAGCAGTTGGGGGGTTAGGTGTCTGGGGAGCAGTTGGGGGGGTTAGGTGTCTGGGGAGCAGTTGGAGGGTTAGGTGTCTGGGGAGCAGTTGGAGGGTTAGGTGTCCGGGGAGCAGTTGGAGGGTTAGGTGTCTGGGGAGCAGTTGGAGGGTTAGGTGTCTGGGGAGCAGTTGGAGGGTTAGGTGTCTGGGGAGCAGTTGGAGGGTTAGGTGTCTGGGGAGCAGTTGGAGGGTTAGGTGTCTGGGGAGCAGTTGGAGGGTTAGGTGTCTGGGGAGCAGTTGGAGGCAGTTAGGTGTCTGGGGAGCAGTTGGGGAGGGTTAGGTGTCTGGGGAGCAGTTGGGGGGTTAGGTGTCTGGGGAGCAGTTGGGGGGTTAGGTGTCTGGGGAGCAGTTGGAGGGTTTGGTGTCTGGGGAGCAGTTGGAGGGTTAGGTGTCTGGGGAGCAGTTGGAGGGTTAGGTGTCTGGGGAGCAGTTGGGGGCAGTTAGGTGTCTGGGGAGCAGTTGGAGGGTTAGGTGTCTGGGGAGCAGTTGGGGGGTTAGGTGTCTGGGGAGCAGTTGGGGGGTTAGGTGTCTGGGGAGCAGTTGGAGGGTTAGGTGTCTGGGGAGCAGTTGGAGGGTTAGGTGTCTGGGGAGCAGTTGGGGGGTTAGGTGTCTGGGGAGCAGTTGGAGGGTTAGGTGTCTGGGGAGCAGTTGGAGGGTTTGGTGTCTGGGGAGCAGTTGGAGGGTTAGGTGTCTGGGGAGCAGTTGGAGGGTTAGGTGTCTGGGGAGCAGTTGGAGGGTTAGGTGTCTGGGGAGCAGTTGGAGGGTTAGGTGTCTGGGGAGCAGTTGGAGGGTTAGGTGTCTGGGGAGCAGTCAGAGGCTAACCTTACCTGTCGTCTTTCTGCAGCAAATCGATGATCTCCTATCAGGAAGTCTGAGCAGCGAGGACGAGGAGGCCATTCTAGAAGAGCTGGAGGCCATCACTCAGGTGAGAGGAGAAAGGGGGCGGGGTCATCTGACCTCTCAGGTGAACTCATGGAGGATGTTGTGATGAAGGAAATGTATTGTTGTGAATTCCTTTTAGATGTATCTTGGGTTGTTTAAAGTGGCCTAACACCCATCTGGACTGTCTATAAAGTGCACCAACACCCAAGATTTTGACTATCCTGGGTTTTGGTCCGATCGGGGGTGCCCCGCTGTGTGAAACCCCCCAGAACGCCGGAAACACTCACCTCCCCACGCTCCTATGCGGGCGCTCGTCCAATCAGAGCGCTCAGAGCCGCTGTGGTATGCACGTACAAGCGGCGTCCAACCACAGCGGCTCTGAGCGCTGGAGGCCGCGTCTCGCGCTTCCCTCTAACATTCACAAACTGCCGGCGCGGGTGCGCGCCCTGCTAGAGGGAAGCGCGAGACGTGGCCCGCGCATGCGCCGTTGGAACGGGGTTAAGGTAAGGTTTCTGGGCTTCCTGCAGGGTTTCACACAGCGGGGCATCCCGATTTCGGATGCCCCGTGGGGAGGGATCTGATCGGCCCGGGAATCTTATAGATTCTTCCTGGTCCTACGGCGCATGAGCGTCCGCTCGTCCAATCAGCGCGGTCGGAGCTGCTGATGTCATGCAATCTAAGACGGCGTCTCGGCAGCACGAGAGCCTCGGTGGCAAAATGGCGCCCGGAGGCAGAAGGGGAGGAAGGCTCCCTCCCCCTCACACGGCCCCCGCCATTGGGTGCAGCGCGCCCATAGTGAAAAAGCGCCCGCAGGCGCAGCAGTGACGCCGCCTGCGGCCGGTCCCAGGTACCCCCCCGCAGAGGGGCACCCCGCTCCCATGAAGGAGAAGGGGGGGACCCCGCAACTAATGCAAAGAGGGATAACTTCCAGACGCTCCACATAAGCAAGTCCAAGGAAGTGAAGTGACAGTAACACAATCACAAGCACACCAATAAAGCATGTGGGATAAAAACAAAAACAAGTGGTTTCTCCCTTCCCCCATCCAGGCTCACCATTAGCCTGTGGCCGGCTACCCTTTGGTTACAGGGTCTGTGACCCGGAGCTAGGCTCCCTGAACACCCGACCCCAGGTGTTCCTCTACCGTCACCTGATCCGTCAGCCGGGGCTGGGAGGCAGAAGGGTCCGGAAACAGGTGGTAATAGGCTTGCAGGGCCGCGGGCTTGGGATGCCCCGCTCACCTGAGGATAACCGGAGAGAGAAAATCTTCTGTCTTCGCAATCCAGACTGCAGAAAAACTCTGGGTGTCTCTGGGTAATTCCTGCCCTTTATATGGGGCCGGGAGGAGCCACAAGTCTTTCTGCAGTCGACTGCGCCACCTTGTGGCGGATTACCCAATCGTTAAGAATTGAAATGAAGCAAGCCGTGCTGTATACAAGGAAAAGGTGAGTTATGTGCACTATCCCGGGGGCATCCCAAGTCGGTAAACAGAGTAGTTTACCAGGTGACCCCCGGCCAATCAGAATGGATTGTGTCTGATTGAATGGAGTGTTGGGCGCCTCCCTCCGGCTGATCCACAGCCAATCAG
The DNA here is from genome assembly GCA_027917425.1 of Gastrophryne carolinensis. Lineage (NCBI taxonomy): Eukaryota > Metazoa > Chordata > Amphibia > Anura > Microhylidae > Gastrophryne > Gastrophryne carolinensis. Next base: position 193,790,257 of record CM051243.1, read on the forward strand.
AAATGTGCATCAGCCCAGGGAAAGCCAGTGATGCTGCACATGCATCGGATCAGTAAGTACTAAATACCGACCTACCAAGGGGTTAGGTGTCCACGAGTTTCACGGAGGATCAGGAAGAAAAGGGTTTGGCTCCACTTTAATACTCAGCAGCATTTGTCTTGTATACAGTGTAAATATTACTGAGATGCATTTTCCCCAATTCTTTTTTACAGGAAGATCTGGAACTTCCGGAAATCCCGAAAGAGCCGCTGCCCGAAATTACTCCAGGTAATAAGGTGGACCTGAGGCTGTCTGTTTAGCTCCGCATTAACACAGGGGAGGAAGGGGGCTGCGATGCTTTCATAGCCGCTAATTAATATGCATGGCTCAAAAACCTGATTGGAGGAGAGCCCGAGCATGTGCAAGCTAATGAAGCCTATGGGGTGAGCGGGATGCCCTGGGATTCACCTGCATCTTCCCGCAGTCCTGCGGCACACGCGCCTGCTGATCAGCACTGATAGGGGCGTGCCCACATGCAGCGCTCTCCCGTCACTGAACCGCTGGCCGCTCATGCGCGCCTTGGCCTTGAGATTCCACGGATGCGCCAGAAAGGTGAGTTTTGGGGGCGATCCCGTGGTTTCACCCTGTTAAAGGACAGCTGTCCCACAAATTAACATTCGAATAGTATAAGTATAGTATAATAGTATAAGAAAACAGACCATGCCCCATGAATACAATCATACCTATCACACCTAGGCCAACCTATATTCACACCTAGGCCAACCTATATTCACACCTAGGCCAACCTATATTCACACCTAGGCCAACCTATATTCACACCTAGGCCAACCTATATTCACACCTAGGCCAACCTATATTCACACCTAGGCCAACCTATATTCACACCTAGGCCAACCTATATTCACTCCTAGCCGCCAACCTATATTCACACCTAGGCCAACCTATATTCACACCTAGGCCAACCTATATTCACACCTAGGCCAACCTATATTCACACCTAGGCCAACCTATATTCACACCTAGGCCAACCTATATTCACACCTAGGCCAACCTATATTCACACCTAGGCCAACCTATATTCACACCTAGGCCAACCTATATTCACACCTAGCCGCCAACCTATATTCACACCTAGCCGCCAACCTATACTCACACCTAGCCGCCAACCTATATTCACACCTAGCCGCCAACCTATATTCACACCTAGGCCAACCTATATTCACACCTAGGCCAACCTATACTCACACCTAGGCCAACCTATATTCACACCTAGCCGCCAACCTATATTCACACCTAGGCCAACCTATATTCACACCTAGGCCAACCTATATTCACACCTAGGCCAACCTATATTCACACCTAGGCCAACCTATATTCACACCTAGGCCAACCTATATTCACTCCTAGCCGCCAACCTATATTCACTCCTAGCCGCCAACCTATATTCACACCTAGCCGCCAACCTATATTCACACCTAGCTGCCAACCTATACTCACACCTAGGCCAACCTATACTCACACCTAGCTGCCAACCTATATTCACACCTAGCCGCCAACCTATATTCACACCTAGCCGCCAACCTATATTCACACCTAGCTGCCAACCTATACTCACACCTAGGCCAACCTATATTCACACCTAGCCGCCAACCTATATTCACACCTAGCTGCCAACCTATATTCACACCTAGCCGCCAACCTATATTCACACCTAGCCGCCAACCTATATTCACACCTAGCCGCCAACCTATACTCACACCTAGCTGCCAACCTATACTCACACCTAGCTGCCAACCTATATTCACACCTAGGCCAACCTATATACACACCTAGGCCAACCTATATTCACACCTAGCCGCCAACCTATACTCACACCTAGCCGCCAACCTATACTCACACCTAGCTGCCAACCTATACTCACACCTAGCTGCCAACCTATATTCACACCTAGGCCAACCTATATACACACCTAGGCCAACCTATACTCACACCTAGCTGCCAACCTATACTCACACCTAGCTGCCAACCTATACTCACACCTAGCTGCCAACCTATATTCACACCTAGGCCAACCTATATACACACCTAGGCCAACCTATATTCACACCTAGGCCAACCTATATACACACCTAGGCCAACCTATATTCACACCTAGGCCAACCTATGTTCACACCTAGGCCAACCTATATTCACACCTAGGCCAACCTATATTCACACCTAGGCCAACCTATATTCACACCTAGGCCAACCTATATACACACCTAGGCCAACCTATATTCACACCTAGCTGCCAACCTATACTCACACCTAGGCCAACCTATATTCACACCTAGGCCAACCTATATACACACCTAGGCCAACCTATATACACACCTAGGCCAACCTATATACACACCTAGGCCAACCTATATTCACACCTAGGCCAACCTATATTCACACCTAGGCCAACCTATATTCACTCCTAGCCGCCAACCTATATTCACTCCTAGCCGCCAACCTATATTCACTCCTAGCCGCCAACCTATACTCACACCTAGGCCAACCTATACTCACACCTAGGCCAACCTATATTCTAAGTATGTCACACACCCCACTTCATTTACTAATTATTATTACACTTGGGTTATCTCACCGCTAGGTGGTGCACTTGCAGAGATCTCCAAAAATTCAGCAAGCCCCTCCCGGTCTATAGACACCCAGTACCTCCCAACAATTCCCCAGTGTTGGTCTCTGCAAGATGGCGTCAAGACAGAAGAGAGAAGTCTCCTGCTTGCAGGTAGCCGGGGTATCACCCCGCCCCCCCCCCCCCCCCCCCCATGGTCTATTTCTGCCCAGCTCTTTTGTATTATCCCCCTGTTCCATGGCAGCCTCCCAGCTTAGGCTGTAGGCTGGGCAATGGGTAGATGGCACTGATGTGCCTAGGAGATTAGCTCCTCCGCTCGACCCTATATATTGGGGCATAGCGGTGTTCCGGTTTGGTGATCCGGACGTGGGATGCCCCAGCCCTTGTATCCCCATGGGTCCCCTTCTTCATGATTTTTACGTTTAGAGTCTGTCGCGGCCTGCGCCGTGTCTGGCGGGATGGGGAGGGGCGGGGCCGCGGTGGTTCCCGCGTTTTCGCTGGGTCCGCCCTGTGTCCTCTCCTTGTTCCCTGGCTGACGCCATTTCGGGGTCTGTAGTGCGGAGGATCCAGGTAGGATCGCTTTCTGTTCTCGTTGCTGAGGGGGTCCAGGTTGTTATGGGGGTGGGCATAGAGGCCGGTTGCTCAATGGGATATGTTTTTATCTGTATATACATATATATGTTTTCTGCCGGTTATTCTTGCGGCCCACTCACTGCTCCCCCCCCCCCCTCCCCCCCTCACTGGGGGAGTTGACGGGGTTTGTTCAGCCAGGCACTTGGGCTTGCCGGCTGGTCCTGCTTATGCTTATGCTGTGTATTCACAGCCTGGCCCTGCTAGCTTCTCGCCTCTGGCTTTTAGTTGTTTTGTGTTTGTCCTGTCAGTTGACGTTGGATGTGACTGCTTGTTTTTCAGATCCGGGATTCCTTCCTGCTGGGCTCTCCCGGTCTTGTATACCTGGCTAGTTGGGGTTTGGCCTTATAGTCCCTCCTGGGTTGCTGGCAAATTTATCCCCTGGTTCTGGGCTCTATAGATTTTGTGTATATATATATATATATATATATATATATATATCCATAAATTTTTAACATTGGGGGCATCCCGGGTCGCTTATAGCATAAATCCCTGGGTTCCGCGAATACCATAAATTCACCATATGGAGGCTGCCAAAAGATACCGGAGACGGTCCTTCGGGACAATCCAGGCTGTGTGGGGGTTGTGGGACTCCCGGGGGATGATGTCATTATATGTATTCCATGTGCACAGCGGAACATTGAGCGTCAGTCCAGCACTCTGGTGCCTGGTACTTAATTGTCCGCGTCATTCCCCTTCTCCGCCTAGCCTGTTCCGGACCCCGTGTGACGTGGTCACGGGTGGGGATTCGCAATCTGAGGTGTGCGCCCGCGTGGCCAGCCTCGAGAAAATGTTTTCCGATATGTCCGCTCAGAAGGTTACTGCTAAGCGTAAACACCTATCTCCGCCTCCGCCGGACTCTGATGGGTCAGATCGTCCCCTTGAAGAGGGGGCTTGTGGAGGTTTTGGGTGTTTCAGTGGGTTAGCAGGTGCTGGGCGCTGAGGGGGACCAGATTGATGGTCCCGCTCCTGACACGCCTTCTATTTTGTCCCAGATGTTTGAGGTTTTGGTTTTGGACTCTCCCGAGGCGGTTCCTCGGTCTAGGGGCCAGCTCTTTGGGGGGTCCAAGCAGCGCCTGGAGTTTCCCAGTCAACAGCATTTTGAGGACGTTGTCCTTAAGCAATGGGAGCAACCTACACGGCTTGTCGGGGTTCCGCCTAGCTGGGATAAGAAATATCCCTTTCCGGTGGACTTGCTGAAACGTTGGTCTGTCCCTCCCGAGGTGGATGCTCCGGTTTTGGGACTGTCTAATACTGCGGCTGTTCATCTTCCTGACACTACTTATCTCAAAGATGGCGAAGTTCGCCGGATTGATCAGTTGGCCCGACATGGTTTTGTCTGTGCGGGTTCGGTTTTGAGGCCTGTTTGTGCTTCGGCTCTTTTTACATTGGCGGTTAGGTCTATGGTCAGGGATTCATGTGTGGATCTTGATCCCTCTGGTGATGAGTTTCTTGCGCTTATGCGTTGGGACTCCTTCTTGTCATTTGTTCTGGCCGCTCAGGATGATGCCATGTTGATGTGTGGCAGAGCTTCTGCTCTGTTGGTGGCTATTCGTCGCTCTGTGTGGTTGAGACGGTGGACGGCTGACCTTAATTCTAAAGGATCACTCATGGTTCTTCCTTTTTTGGGTTTGAGGCTGTTGCCAAGGGAGGCAGGTTGCCTCAGCGCAAAAGGTTTCGCCTTTCTTTTCGGGGGGCGGCCCTCTTCAATCCGTCCTTTCGGGGAGCCAAAGCCGGCAGAGGTGCGGGCTTCTCGGCTTCCAGGGGCGCGGGTTGGAGCAGGGGTAGAGGCCGTGGCCGTCTCGTTCATGCCTGGGGTGCCAAGCCCAAGTCAGCTGCCAAGCCCGCTCAGCATTGAGGGGGCGCCCTCACCCGTACGGGTGGGGGGACGGTTACGATTCTTCTCCCGGGTATGGGACCAGGAGGTCTCGGACAGGTGGATCCAGGAGGTGGTGTCGGCCGGTTACATGCTGGAGTTCGAGTCTCGCCCCCCTCCAAGGTTTTTCAGGTCCCGGGTTCCTTCAGACCTTGTGGCCGCGCAGGGGCTCCTGGCGGCGGTAAGGAATCTTCTGGATTTGGCAGTCATCTGCCCGGTCCCTCCTTCGGAGGTGGGAAGCGGGTATTGCTCCATTCTCTTCACTGTACCCAGAAAGGACGGGTCCTTCCGTCCGATTCTGGATTTGAAGTTTCTCAACAGGTTTATTCGTCCCCGAAAGTTTCGCATGGAGACCTTGCGGTCGGCGATCGGCTCGCTTCGGCAGGGGGACTCTATGACGTCCATAGACATCAAGGACGCGTATCTTCACTTTCCGATCTTTCCGGCACATCAGCGGTTTCTTCGCTTTGTGGTGGAGGATCGGCACTTTCAGTTTGTAGCTCTTCCATTCGGTCTCACCTCAGCTCCGAGAGTGTTCACCAAGGTGTTGGCGGGGGTGATGGCCTTGCTCAGAGCTCAGGGGATTCGCATTGTTCCTTCCCTGGACGATCTTCTCATCATGGCTCCTTCCCTCAGTCAGGCGGAAGGGGACACCAGCACGGTGGTGTCTATGTTAGAGAGGTTCGGCTGGGTGATCAATTACCCCAAGTCTTCTCTGGTTCCGGCCAGGGTGGTGACCTTTCTGGGGATGTGCTTGGACTCTTGCCAGCTCAGTGTGTTTCTCCCTCAGGCCAAGGCTTTTCTGATTCAGGAATTGGCTCAGCTTCTTCTTACCACTCCTCTCCCGTCCATCCGGCTGGGATGAGACTGGTGGGGTTGATGGTGGCCTCGTTCGAGGCAGTTCCCTTCGTTCAGTTTCACACGAGGACGCTGCAGCTTCATCTTTTGGCGTCTTGGGTCGGCGCCCGCGGTCGTTGGATCGGTCCTTACGGAGGTCCCCTCGAGTTCCGCAGTCTCTTCGGTGGTGGTTGGTTCCGGACAGTCTTTTGAAGGGCGGGTCGTTTCTGACTCCGCTGTGGGGAACTGTCACCACGGATGCCAGCTTGTCAGGATGGGGAGGTTTCTGGAAGGATCTTCAGGGGCAGTGGGATCCTCAGGAGGCCCACTTGCCCATCAATGTTCTGGAGTTGCGAGCCATCGGATTGGTTCGGTCTCACTTGACGCATCATTTACAGGGTCTGCTGGTTCAGGTTCGTTCGGACAATTAGACGGCGGTTGCTTACATCAATCACCGAGGAGGGACTTGCAGTCTGGGTGCCCTCAGAGAAGTGTCTCTGATTCTGATTTGGGCAGAGATGTATGTCCCTTGCATTTCGGCAGTGTACATTCCAGGAGTGTAGAACACGGAGGCGGATTTTCTGAGCTGGTGCTCGTCCCGCCGGGGGGAATGGTCTCTCCATCCCCATGTGTTTCGGTCCATGTGTCTTCGGTGGGGGACGCCGGAGGTGGATCTGTTTGCCTTTCGTCACAATCACGAGTTTCCGACATTCGTGTCGCTGTCTCGGGACCCTCTGGCTCTGGCGGCGGATGCCATGGCCTTGAGCTGGAAGGATCTGGGGTTCCTGTATCTGTTCCATCCGATTCCCATGTTAGACAGGGGGTTGCGACAGCTAGTTTGGGAAGGAGTTCCCGCCATTCTCGTGGCTCCAAGGTGGCCAAGGCGGGTGTGGGTTGCAGACATCGTTCGTCTGGCAATGGATCAGTTCGATCTGCCTCTTCGGCCGGATCTGCTCGCCCAGGGTCAACTGTGTTACCCCAGTTTACCAGCGCTGGCTTTGACGGCTTGCCTGCTGAAACCTCCATCTTGAGGGAGGAGGGTCTTTCGGTTTCGGTCATTCAGACTTTCGTTAGTGCTAGGAAGAGGTCTTCCTCTTTCATCTATTATAGGGTCTGGTGATCTTATATTGATTGGTGTGAGGCTAGATCTTTGCCCTGCCGGGTCTTTTCTATTTCTCGGATTTTGGATTTTCTTCAGTCAGGGCTGGATTCTGGTCTTCAGATGAGTACCTTGAAGGGGCAGGTGTCTGCCTTGTCTATTTTTTTCCAGAGGTCTTTTGCTAGCCATTCTTTGGTCGAGACCTTCTTCCAGGGGGTTTCGCATCTGCGGCCTCCTAGGAAGCCTTTGCTCCCAGTTTGGGATTTGACTTTGGTGCTCCCTGCGTTACAGGCTCCTCCCTTTGAGCCTTTGCAGGATATTGCTCTGTTCACTCTTACTCAGAAGGTTGTCTTTTTGGTGGCCATCACTTCGGTTCGGCGTTTTTTCGGAGTTGGCAGCCTTGTTGATTCAGGCTCCTTATTTTGAGAAGCATCTGGACAAAGTGGTCTTTCGTTTCAAGTCAGATTTTCTCCCTACGGTGGTATCTGCTTTTCATCTTAATCAGGACATTGTTCTTCCTTCCTTGTGTCCTAAGCCTAGGAATGACAAGGAGAGTGCGTTGCACTGCTTGGACGTTGTGCGTTGTGTTAGGTACTATTTGCGTGCTACGTCTTCCTTTCGTAAGACTGATGCCCTTTTCGTAGTGCCCTGTGGGCCCAGGAAGGGTTTGGCTCCGGCTAAGTCTTCCATTAGCGAATGGATTCGTCAGGCGGTTGTTGGGGCCTGTTCTGCCAAGAGAAGGATCCCCCTTTTCGCGTTACCGCTCATTCTACTTGTGCGGTTGGTGCGTCCTGGGTTTTTCAGCACCAGGCTTCGGTTGAACAAGTTTGTAAGGCTGCTACCTGGTCTTCGGTTCACACTTTTTCCAAGTTTTATAGGGTTTATGTGCGGGCCTCAGCGGATGCTGTGTTTGGCCGTAAGGTTCTGCAGGCTGCAGTGGTTTGAGTTTTATCTGCGTTATTGCCTGGTTTGGATACCCGCCCTTTTTGGACACTGCTGTTGGATGTCCCAAGTGTAATAATAATTAGTAAATGAAGTGGGGTGTGTGACATACTTAGAATAATACCATTTTGTGATTACTCACCTGTAAAATGGATATTATAAGTATGTCACACACCCCACTTCACCCGCCCTCTTTTGGTATCCCGGTTCCTTTATCTGGTGAAGTTTTGTTATTTACAGTTGAGGGTTACAATCGTTTATTCCTGGTACCTTGTCTTACTGCTGGGGAATTGTTGGGAGGTACCGGGTGTCTATAGACCGGGAGGGGCTTGCTGAATTTTTGGAGATCTGCCCGAAATTACTCCAGGTAATAAGGTGGACCTGAGGCCGTGTGTTTAGCTCCGCATTAACACAGGGGAGGAAGGGGACTGCGATGCTTTCATAGCCGCTAATTAATATGCATGGCTCAAAAACCTGATTGGAGGAGAGCCCGAGCATGTGCAAGCTAATGAAGCCTATGGGGTGAGCGGGATGCCCTGGGATTCACCTGCATCTTGACCGCAGTCCTGCGGCACACGCGCCTGCTGATCAGCACTGATAGGGGCGTGCCCACATGCAGCGCTCTCCCGTCACTGAACCGCTGGGCGCTCATGCGCGCCTTGGCCTTGAGATTCCACGGATGCGCCAGAAAGGTGAGTTTTGGGGGCGATCCCGTGGTTTCACCCTGTTAAAGGACAGCTGTCCCACAAATTAACATTCGAATAGTATAAGTATAGTATAATAGTATAAGAAAACAGACCACGCCCCATGAATACAATCATACCTATCACACCTAGGCCAACCTATATTCACACCTAGGCCAACCTATATTCACACCTAGGCCAACCTATATTCACACCTAGGCCAACCTATACTCACACCTAGGCCAACCTATATTCACACCTAGGCCAACCTATATTCACACCTAGGCCAACCTATATTCACTCCTAGCCGCCAACCTATATTCACTCCTAGCCGCCAACCTATATTCACACCTAGCCGCCAACCTATATTCACACCTAGCTGCCAACCTATACTCACACCTAGGCCAACCTATACTCACACCTAGGCCAACCTATATTCACACCTAGCCGCCAACCTATATTCACACCTAGCCGCCAACCTATACTCACACCTAGCTGCCAACCTATACTCACACCTAGCTGCCAACCTATATTCACACCTAGCTGCCAACCTATATTCACACCTAGGCCAACCTATACTCACACCTAGCCGCCAACCTATACTCACACCTAGCCGCCAACCTATACTCACACCTAGGCCAACCTATATTCACACCTAGCCGCCAACCTATACTCACACCTAGCCGCCAACCTATACTCACAACTAGCCGCCAACCTATATTCACACCTAGCCGCCAACCTATATTCACACCTAGCCGCCAACCTATACTCACACCTAGCCGCCAACCTATACTCACACCTAGCTGCCAACCTATATTCACACCTAGCCGCCAACCTATACTCACACCTAGCCGCCAACCTATACTCACACCTAGCTGCCAACCTATACTCACACCTAGCTGCCAACCTATATTCACACCTAGGCCAACCTATATTCACACCTAGGCCAACCTATATTCACACCTAGGCCAACCTATATTCTAAGTATGTCACACACCCCACTTCAATCATTTATTACACTTGGGTAACTCCACCAGCAGGTGGCGACGTGCAGAGAAGTCATGAAAAACAAGCCCCTCCTGGTCTATACATACCTGGTACCTCTCACTCATTCCCCAGTTTTTCTTCTCTGCAAGATGGCGACAAGACAGAAGAAAGAAGTCTCCTGCTTGCAGGAAGCCGGGGTATCACCCCGCCCCCCCCCCCCCCCAGGGTCTATTTCTGCCCGGCTCTTTTTGTGTTTATCCCCTAGTTTGATGGCAGCCTCCCAGCTTAGGCTGTAGGCCGGGTAAGGGTAGATGGCACTTATGGTGCTAGGAGATTAGCTCCTCCGCTCGACCCTATATTATGGGGCATAGCGGTGTTCCGGTTGGTGATCCGGACGTGGGATGCCCCAGCCCTTATATCCCCAGTAGCTTTGTCTTTTAACTTTACTTCATGTTTGTGTGTTTTTTTTTGTGTGTATGTGTGGGCAGGGACGAGTGGTCTGTGGCTGTCTGTCTGTCTCTGCTGGTGCTTTAGTGCTTGGGGGGCTCCCTGAGCCCCTGTGTTTGCTACTATGGTTCGGGCGGCGGGTCCGCCGGCCTGCCTTTTGTTATTAGGACGGGCGCCATGTCGGGCGCCCGTCGTTTGACTGGGACCCCTTGCCTGCAGCCTGTCGGCTGGGCCGGGCGGCGCGCTGGGCCGGGCGGCGCGCTGCGCCGTCGGCCCGTAGGGCCGTCGATCGCTCTGGCGGTACTTTACTGCGGGCGGGACCGGGCGGCATGCGCGCCGCCGGTCCGCCCGACGGCCTCTGCGGGCGCCATTCCTTGTGGCGCCCGCGGCTGGCTGGGCCTCAGTGGTGGGTGGGGCCGCGTCTCGCGCGGCCCGCGCCGTGTCTGGCGGAGGGGCGGGGCCACAGCGGCTCCCGCGTTTCTGCTGAGCCCGCCTCGCGTCCTCTCCGTCTGTCCCTGGCTGGCCGCCATTTCTATACCTTCCTGAGCTGCGGGATCCAGGTTAGGTTTTCTTCACGTTTTCGGCCCCACGGCCGTTATTATAAGGGGTAGTGGGGGCGGTTAGGTCGGTTTTGGATTCCGGCTACTGTTTGTTATAGGGGCCGGGCTCCTGCGGCTGGCTTCTGCGCTCCCCCCCACCCCCCTCGCTGGGGGTGGTGGCAGGGTTATTCAGCCAGGCTATGGGCATGCTGGCTGAACTTTTTGTCTATTCTGTCATATAGAATTCGTGAAGTGCTTTAAAGCTATGTTTAATTAATTGATATATGTATTTGGCCCTGTCCCCCTTTTCTGTTGTCTGGGCCGCCCCTGGCATCTCAGTGTTTTTTACTATTGTGTGTTTGCCAGTGTTTTGTTGTGCTTGAATATGACTGTTGTCTCTTCTCCTTGTTTTTCAGATCCCGGGATCCCTTCCTGCAGGGCTCTCCCAGTCTTATGTACCTGGCTAGTTGGGGGGTGGTCTTATAGTCATTCCTAGGTTGTTTGCTAAATTCCCCTGGCCAGGACTAGAGATATATATATATATATATATATATATATATATATATATATATATATATATATATTTTTTTTTTTTTTTTTTTTTTTTGCTGAATTACTAGAGGGGCATCCCGGGTCGCTTACTGCGTAAATCCCTGGGTTCTGCGAATACCATAAATTTCACCATATGGAGGCTGCCAAAGATACCGGAAACTGTCCTTCGGGACAATCCAGGCTGTGTGGGGGGTGTGGGGCTACCGGGAGATGATGTCATTATTTGTATTCCATGTGCACAGTGGAACATTGAGCGCCAGTCCGGCACCCCGGTGCCTGGTACTTCATCGGCTGCGCCATCTCCCTTCCCTCCCTACCTGTTCCGGACCCCGTGTGACGTTGTCATTGGGGGTGATTCGCAATCTGAGGTGTGCGCCCGCCTGGCCAGCCTCGAGAAAATGTTTTCCGCCATGGCCGCTCAGAAGGTTACGGCTAAGCGAAAACATCTGTCTCCGCCTCCGCCGGACTCCGATGGGGAGGTTGTTGAGGATCTGGATTGGCCAGATCGTCCCCTTGAAGAGGGTGAACTTGTGGAGGAATTAGAGGATCTGGACCAGCAGTTGCTGGGCGGGACCAGGCTGAAGGTCCCGTTCCTGATACACCTTCCATTTTGGCCCAAATGTTTGAGGTTTTGGATTTGGATCCTCCTGAAGTTGCTACTCGGCCTAAGGGTCAGCCTTTTGGGGTGTCCAAGCAGCACTTGGAGTTTCCCAGTCAACAGCATTTCAAGGACGTTGTCCTTGAACAATGGGAGCAACCTACGCATCTCGTAGGGGTACCGCCCAGCTGGGATAGAAAATATCCTTTTTCGGCGGACTTGATTAAGCGTTGGGCTGTCTCTCCCGAAGTGGATGCTCCGGTCTTGGGACTGTCTAGTACGGCGGTTGTACATTCTCCTGACACGACTTCTCTCAAGGACGGCGAGGATCGCCGGATTGATCAGCTGGCCCTCCATGGCCTTGTCTGTGCGGGTTCAGTTTTGAGGCCGGTTTGTGCTTCGGCACTTTTGACGTTGGCGGTTAGGTCTATTGTCAGGGACTTATGTGTGGATCTTGAGCCTACCGGTGATGAGTTTCTTGCTCTTAAGCGTTGTGAATCCTTTTTGTCGTTTATTCTGGCCGCTCAGGATGATGCCATGTTGATGTGTGGCAGGGCTACTGCTCTGTTGGTGGCTATACGCCGTTCAGTGTGGTTGAGGCAGTGGACGGCTGATTTTAATTCTAAGCCGCTTCTCGGCTTCCAGGGGCGTCAGTTGGAATAGGGGTAGAGGCCGTGGACGTCCCGTTCACGCCTGGGGCGCCAAGCCCTAGTCAGCCGCCAAGCCCGTTCAGCAATGAGGGTGCGCCCTCACCCGTACGGGTGGGGGGACGGTTGCGAATCTTCTCCCGGGTATGGGACCAGGAGGTCTTGGACAGGTGGATCCGGGAGGTGGTGTCGGCCGGTTACAAGTTGGAGTTCGAGTCCCGCCCTCCGCCAAGGTTTTTTTTTTTTTTTTTTTTTCAGGTCTCTGGTACCTTCAGATCCTTTGGCCGCGCAGGGGCTCCTGGCGGCGGTAAGGAATCTTCTAGATTTGGCAGTCATCTGCCCGGTCCCGCCTTCGGAGGTGGGGTGCGGGTATTATTCCAATCTCTTCACTGTACCCAAAAAGGATGGGTCTTTCCATCCTATTCTGGATTTGAAGTTTCTCAACCGGTTTGTTCGTCCCCGGAAGTTTCGCATGGAAACCCTGCGGTCGGCGATCGGTTCGCTCAGGCAGGGGGACTTTATGACGTCCATAGACATCAAGGATGCATTCCTTCACATTCCAATTTTTCCGGCTCATCAGAGGTTTCTTCGCTTTGTGGTGGAGGATCAGCATTTTCAGTTTGTAGCTCTTCCTTTCGGGCCGAGAGTGTTCACCAAGGTGTTGGCAGGAGTAATGGCCCTGCTCAGGGCTCAAGGGATTCGCATTGTGCCTTACCTGGACGATCTTCTCATCATGGCGCCTTCCTTCAGTCAAGCGGAAGGGGACACCGGCATTGTGGTGTCTATACTGGAGAGGTTCGGCTGGGTGATCAACTACCCAAGTCCTCTCTGGTTCCGGCCAGGGTGGTGACTTTTCTGGGGATGTCCCTGGACTCTTGCCAGCACAGAGTTTTTCTCCCTCAGGCCAAGGTTCTGTTGATTCAGGATTTGGCTCAGCTTCTTCTTTCCAATCCTCGCCCGTCCATCTGGCTAGGGATGAGACTGGTGGGGTTGATGGTAGCCTCTTTCGAGGCAGTTTCACACGAGAACGCTTCAGCTTCATCTTTTGGCGTCTTGGGACCGGCGACCGCGGTCGTTGGATCGGTCCTTCCGGATGTCCCCTCGAGTTCGGCGGTCTCTTCTGTGGTGGATGGTCTCAGACAATCTTCTGAAGGGCAGGTCATTTTTGACACCGCTTTGGGAAACTGTCACCACGGACGCCAGTTTGTCCGGATGGGGAGGTTTCTGGAAGCCCATCAATGTTCTGGAGTTGAGAGCCATCAGGTTGGTTCTGTCTCACTTGACGCAGCATCTACAGGGCCTGCCGGTGCAGGTTCGGTTGGACAATCGGACGGCAGTTGCTTACATCAATCACCAAGGAGGGACTCGCAGTCTGGGTGCTCACAGAGAGGTGTCTCTGATTCTAGTTTGGGCAGAGACTCATGTCCCTTGCATCTCGGCAGTGTGCATTCCAGGAGTGGAAAACACGGAGGCGGACTTTCTGAGCCGGTGTTCGTCTCGCCGGGGGGAATGGTCTCTCCATCCCCGGGAGTTTTGGTCGCTTTGTCTCCGGTGGGGGACGCCGGAGGTGGATCTGTTTGCCTCTCGTCACAATCACAAGCTTCCGACATTCGTGTCACTGTCTCAGGATTCTCTGGCTCTGGCGGCGGATGCCATGACCCTGAGCTGGAGGGATCTGGGGTTTCTTTATCTGTTTCCTCCGATTCCCATGCTAGGCAGGGTGCTGCGAAAGTTGGTTCTGGAAGGAGTTCCCGCCATTCTCGTGGCCCCAAGGTGGCCAAGGCGGGTGTGGTTCGCAGACATCGTTCGTCTGGCGGTGGATCAGTTCGATCTGCCTCTTCGGCCGGATCGTCTCACTCAGGGCCAACTGTGTTACCCCAGTTTACCAACGCTGGGTTTGACGGCTTGGCTGCTGAGACCTCCATCTTAAAGGAGGAGGGTCTTTCGGATTCGGTCATTCGGACTCTTATTAGTGCCAGGAAGAGATCCTCTTCTTCCATCTATTATAGGTCTTGGAGATCTTATATTGATTGGTGTGAGGCTAGGTCTTTGCCTTGCCGGGTCTTTTCTATTTCTAGGATTTTGGAATTTCTTCAATCTGGGCTGGACTCTGGTCGTCAGCTGAGTACTTTGAAGGGGCAGGTTTCTGCTTTGTCTATTTTTTTTTTTTCAGAGGTCTTTTGCAAGCCATTCTTTGATCAAGACTTTTTTCCAGGGGGTTTCGCATCTGCGGCCTCCTAGGAAGCCGTTGCTCCCTGTTTGGGATTTGAATTTGGTTCTCTCTGCTCTTCAGGCTCCTCCTTTTGAGCCTTTGCGGGATATTGCTCTGTCCACTCTGACTCAGAAGGTTGCCTTTCTGGTGGCCATCACTTCGGTTCGGCGTGTTTCGGAGTTGGTAGCCTTGTCGATTCAGGCTCCTTATTTTGAGGAACATCAGGACAAAGTGGTTTTTCGCTTCAAGTCAGACTTTCTCCCTAAAGTGGTCTCTGCTTTTCATCTTAATCAGGACATTGTTCTTCCTTCTTTGTGTCCTAAGCCTAGGAATGTCAAGGAGAGTGCGTTGCACTGCTTGGATGTTGTACGTTGTGTCAAGTACTATCTACGTACTACGTCTTCTTTTCGTAAGACTGATGCCTTTTTCGTGGTGCCCTGTGGGCCTAGGAAGGGCTTGGCTCCGGCTAAGTCTTCCATTAGCAAATGGATTCGTCAGGCGATTGTTGGAGCCTATTCTGCCAAGGGGAAGGATCCCCTTTTCGTGTTACTGCTCATTCTACTCGTGCGGTTGGAGCGTCTTGGGCTTTTCAGCACCAGGCTTCTGTTGAACAAGTTTGTAAGGCTGCTACTTGGTCTTCGGTTCACACTTTTTCTAAGTTTTATAAGGTTGATGTGCGGGCTTCAGCGGATGCTGTTTTTGGCCGCAAGGTTCTGCAGGCTGCAGTGGTTTGGGTTTTGCATTATTGCCTGGTTGGATACCCGCCCTTTTCTGGACACTGCTGTTGGATGTCCCAAGTGAAATAAATGATTGAAGTGGGGTGTGTGACATACTTAGAATAGTACCATTTTGTGAATACTCACCTGTAAAATGGGTATTATAAGTATGTCACACACCCCACTTCACCCGCCCTTTTGGTATCCCGGATTCTTTATAGGGTGAAGTTTTCATTTACAGTTTGAGGGTTTTTTCCTGGTACCTTGTCTTTACTGCTGTTTGAATACTGGGGAATGAGTGAGAGGTACCAGGTATGTATAGACCAGGAGGGGCTTGTTTTTCATGACTTCTGTGCACGTCGCCACCTGCTGGTGGAGTTACCCAAGTGTAATAAATGATTGAAGTGGGGTGTGTGACATACTTATAATACCCATTTTACAGGTGAGTATTCACAAAATGGTATTATTCACACCTAGCTGCCAACCTATACTCACACCTAGCTGCCAACCTATACTCACACCTAGGCCAACCTATATTCACACCTAGGCCAACCTATATTCACACCTGGGCCAACCTATATTCACACCTAGGCCAACCTATACTCACACCTAGGCAAACCTATACTCACACCTAGGCCAACCTATATTCACACCTAGGCCAACCTATATACACACCTAGCTGCCAACCTATATACACACCTAGCTGCCAACCTATATACACACCTAGCTGCCAACCTATACTCACACCTAGCTGCCAACCTATACTCACACTTAGGCCAACCTATACTCACACCTAGCTGCCAACCTATACTCACACCTAGCTGCCAACCTATATTCACACCTAGGCCAACCTATATTCACACCTAGGCCAACCTATATTCACACCTAGGCCAACCTATATTCACACCTAGGCCAACCTATATTCACACTTAGGCCAACCTATACTCACACTTAGGCCAACCTATACTCACACCTAGCTGCCAACCTATACTCACACCTAGCTGCCAACCTATACTCACACCTAGGCCAACCTATATACACACCTAGGCCAACCTATATACACACCTAGGCCAACCTATATTCTAAGTATGTCACACACCCCACTTCAAACATTAATTATTACACTTGGGTTACTCCACCAGCAGGTGGCGACTTTGCAGAGAAGTCATGAAAAACAAGCCCCTCCTGGTCTATACATACCTGGTACCTCTCACTCATTCCCCAGTGTTCTTCTCTGCAAGGTGGCGACAAGACAGAAGAAAGAAGTCTCCTGCTTGCAGGTAGCCGGGGTAACACCCCGCCCCCCCCCCCCCCATGGTCTATTTCTGCCCGGCTCTTTTTTGTTTATTAGTCCCTTATTGAATGGTAGCCTCCCAGCTTAGGCTGTCGGCCAGGCAAAGTGTAGACGGCACTTAAGGTGCCTAGGAGATTAGCTCCTCCGCTCGACCCCATATTATGCGGCATAGTGGTTATCCGGCCTTGTGATCCGGATTTGGGATGCCCCGCCCTGATGTCCCGATTAGGTTTGCCCTTTCCCGCTTGGTCCCTTCTCCCTTTCCCGCTTGGTCCCTTCTCCCTGCGCTAGTTGGGGGGGGGGGGGGGTTGTATGTGTAACCTGGGTTGTGTTTTTTATACTGTTTGAGTGTCTTTACGTTTGTGGCAGGGACGGGTGGCTTGCGTGAGGCGCCGGCCCGTCCGCCTGCCTGGTTATTTATTGGTTGGGGGGCTCCCTGAGCCCCCTGGACTGCGTTTGTTAGTAGATGCAGGGGGCGGGTCGTGTGTGCCGCCGGCCCGCCGCTTTGTGCTTGCTCTGTTAGGGGTGGGCGCCATGTTCTGGCGCCCGCTGTTTTCTTGCAGCATCTCTGGGGTTTGGCTGTGGGCGGGGCCGGGCGGCGCGCTGTGCCGCCGGCCCGCCTGTCTGTGCGGGCGCCGGGGATCAGCTCTCGGCGTCCGCTGCTTGTCCCCTGGAGGCGGGGCCGGGCGGCATGTGTGCCGCCGGCCCGCCTGGCGGGTATGTGCGAGCGCCATTCTCTTATGGCGCCCGCTATATGGCGGCTTCTGGATGAGGAGGGGGGGGCGGGGCCCCGTCGTGCGCGGCCTGCGCTGTGTCCGGATTGGTGGAGAGGGGCGGGCCGCAGCGTCTCGCGTTTTGCTGGGCCCGCCTTTCTTCTCTATTCCTCCTCTCGCTGGTCTCCATCCCGCGCCGCGGTGTTTCAGGTAGGCTGGTTACCACTTTTGTTATAGTGGCCTATGGGCTGGGGGCTTCTAGTGTTTCTGTCCCCCTTGTGTGGGGGTGGTGTCAGGGTCCTTTTAGCCCTCTTTAGTGACGCGTGACTGGGTGTCTCGTTGGGCATCCCTGGCTTTCCACAGGTTTTTATTAAAATTTATTTTCATTACGCTGCTCTATGTGGGTTCTTGCCTGACCCGCCTTATGTCATAGCATTGTATATACTTGTGTATTCACGTGTTATGGTTAGTGTCTAGAGTGCCTGTTGTTCCTTGTTTCAGATCCTGGGATCCCACGCTGCAGGGCTCTCCCGGTCCTAGATACCTGGCTAGTTGGGTGGCCTTTACAATTCCCTTTATTGGTTAATTGCAATTTTCCCCATTTCAGGGCTATTGAAATATAATAAATAAATAATATTAAAGGGGCATCCCGGGTCGCTTATTGCGTAAATCCCTGGGTTCTGCGAATACCATAAATTCACCAGATGGAGGCTACCAAAGATTCCGGAAACGGTCCTTCGGGGCAGTCCAGGTTGTGTGGGGGGTGTGGGACTCCGCTCCCAGGGGATGATGTCATTATATGTATTCCTTGTGCACAGCGGAACATTGAGCGCCAGTCCGGTGCCGGTCCTTCCTCGGCCGCGCCATCTCCCTCCCCTCCTCGCCTGTTCCGGACCCCCTGTGACGTTGTCATTGGGGGTGATTCGCAATCTGAGGTTTGCGCCCGATTGGCCAGCCTCGAGAAAATGTTTTCCGCTGTGGTCGCTCAGAAGGCTCCGGCTAAGCGGAGACATTTGTCCCCGCCTCCGCCGGACTCAGATGATGAGGTTGTTGAGGCTCTGGACTGGTCAGATCGTCCCCTTGAAGAGGGTGAGCTTATTGAGGATCTAGATGATCCTAAGGTTCAGCAGCTGCTGGGTGCTGAGGATGACCAGGCCACGGGGTCGGTCCCCGACACGTCTTCCATTCTGGCTCAAATGTTGAGGTTTTGGATTTGGACCCTCCTGAATCCTGATGTTGCTCCTCGGCCAAAGGGTCAGCTTTTTGGGGTGTCCAAGCCGCACTTGGAGTTTCCCAGTCAACAGCATTTCGTGGTTGTTGTCCTTAAGGAATGGGAGCAACCTACGCGTCTCGTTGGGGTGCCGCCTAGCTGGGATAGAAAGTATCCTTTTCCGGCGGACTTGGTGAGGCGTTGGTCTGTCCCTCCCGAGGCTGATGCTCCGGTTTTGGGACTATTTAATACGGCGGTTGTACATTCTCCTGACACGACTTCTCTTAAGGACGGCGAGGTTCGCCGGAGTGATCAGCTGGCCCGCCATGGTTTTGTCTGTGCGGGTTCGGTCTTGAGGCCTGTTTGTGCTTCGGCACTTTTATTGTTGGCGGTTAGGTCTCTTGTCAGGGATTTATGTGTGGATCTTGATCCTACTTGTGATGAGTTTTCTTGCCCTTAAGCGTTGTGAATCCTTCGTTTCTTTTATTCTTGCCACTCAGGATGATGCCATGTTGATGTGTGGCAGGGCTACGGCTCTGTTGGTGGCTTCCGCCGCTCAGTGTGGCAGTGGACTGCTGATTTTAATTCTAAGAGATCGCTCACGGCTCTTCCCTTTCTGGGTTTGAGACTTTTCGGTGAGAAGCTTGATTCTGTTGCCAAGGGAGGTAAGTTACCTCAGCGCAAGAAATTTAGTCGCTCCTTTCGGGGGGCGGCCCCCTTCAATCCTTCCTTTCGGGGAGCCAGAGCCGGCAGGGGTGCGGGCTTCTCGGCTTCCAGGGGTGCCAGCTGGAACAGGGGTAAAGGCCGTGGCCGTCCCATTCACGTCTGGGGCGCCAAGCCCAAGCCAGCTGCCAAGCCCGCTCAGCAATGAGGGGGTGCCCTCACCCTTACGGGTGGGGGGACGGCTGCGACTCTTCTCCCGGGTATGGGACCAGGAGGTCTCGGACAGATGGATCCGGGAGGTGGTGTCGGCCGGTTACAAGCTGGAGTTCGAGTCCCGCCCTCCTCCAAGGTTTCTCAGGTCTCGTGTCCCTTCAGATCCTTTGGCCGGCTCCTGGCGGCGGTAAGGAATCTTCTGGAAATGGCAGTCATCTGCCCGGTCCCTCCTTCGGAGGTGGGGCGCGGGTATTATTCCAATCTCTTCACACAAAAAGGATGGGTCGTTTCCGTCCCATCCTGGATTTGAAGTTTCTCAACCTTTGTTGTTCGTCCCAGGAAGTTTCGCATGGAAACTCTGCGGTCTGCGATCAATTCGCTTCGGCAGGGGGACTTTATGACGTCCATAGACATCACGGATGCATACCTTCACATTCCGTTCTTTCCAGCTCATCAGAGGTTTCTTCGCTTTGTGGTGGAGGATCGGCATTTTCAGTTTGTGGCTCTTCCATTCGGCCTCACCTCGGCTCCGAGAGTGTTCACCAAGGTGTTGGCGGGCGTGTTGGTCCTGCTCAGAGCTCAGGGGATTCGCATTGTGCCTTATCTGGACGATCTTCTCATCATGGCTCCTTCCTTCAGTCAAGCGGATGGGGACACCAGCACGGTGGTGTCCACTCTGGAGAGGTTCGGCTGGGTGATCAATTACCCCAAGTCCTCTCTGGTTCCGGCCAGGGTGGTGACCTTTCTGGGGATGTCCTTGGACTCTTGCCAGCACAGAGTCTTTCTCCCTTAGGCCAAGGTTCTTTTGGTTCAGGAATTGGCTCAGCTTTTTCTTTCCAATCCATCCGTCTAGGGATGAGACTGGTGGGGCTGATGGTAGCTTTTTTCGAGGCAGTTCCCTTCGCGCAGTTTCACACGCGGACGCTTCAGCTTCATCTGTTGGCGTCTTGGGACCGGCGACCGCGGTCGTTGGATCGGTTCTTCCGGATGTCCCCCCCGGGTTCGGCAGTCTCTACTGTGGTGGTTGGTCTCGGACAATCTCTTGAAGGGCAGGTCATTTCTGACCCTGCTTTGGGAAACTGTCACCACGGACGCCAGTTTGTCAGGATGGGGAGGTTTCTGGAAGGATCTTCGGTTCCGGGGGCGGTGGGGTCCTCAGGAAGCCCACTTGCCCATCAATGTTTTGGAGTTGAGAGCCATCTGGTTGGTTCTGTCTCACTTGACGCAGCATTTACAGGGCCTGCCGGTTCAGGTTCAATCCGACGGCGGTTGCTTACATCAATCACCAAGGAGGGACTCGCAGTCTGGGTGCTCACAGAGAGGTGTCTCTGATCCTAGTTTGGGCAGAGACTCATGTCCCTTGCATCTCGGCAGTGTACATTCCAGGAGTGGAAAACACGGAGGCGGACTTTCTGAGCAGGTGCTCTTCCCGCCGGGGGGAATGGTCTCTCCACCCCCAGGTGTTTCGGTCGCTTTGTCTCTGGTGGGGGACGCCGGAGGTGGATCTGTTTGCCTCTCGTCACATTCACAAGCTTCCGACATTCGTGTCGCTTTCCCAGGATCCTCTGGCTCTGGCGGCGGATGCCATGGCCCTGAGCTGGGGGGACCTGGGGTTTCTTTATCTGTTTCCTCCGATTCCCATGCTAGGCAGGGTGCTGCGAGAGTTGGTTCTGGAAGGGGTTCCCGCCATTCTTGTGGCTCCAAGGTGGCCGAGGCGGGTGTGGTTCGCAGACATCGTTCGTCTGGCAGTGGATCAGTTTGATCTGCCTCTTTGGCCGGATCTTCTCACTCAGGGCCAACTGTGTTACCCCAGTTTACCAACGCTGGCTTTGACGGCTTGGCTGCTGAAACCTCCATCTTAAAGGAGGAGGGTCTTTCGGATTCGGCCATTCGGACTCTTATTAGTGCCAGGAAGAGATCTTCTTCTTCCATCTATTATAGGGTTTGGAGATCTTATATTGATTGGTGTGAGGCTAGATCTTTGCCCTGTCGGGTCTTTTCAGTTTCTAGGATTTTGGAATTTCTTCAATCTGGGCTGGACTCTGGTCTTCAGCTGAGTACTGCCTTGTCTATCTTTTTAGGTCATTTGCACTTCACCCTTTGGTCAGGACTTTTTTCCAGGGGGTTCGCATCTGCGGCTTCCTAGGAAGCCTTTGCTCCCTGTTTGGGATTTGAATTTGGTTCTCTCTGCTCTTCAGGCTTCTTCTTGAGCCTTTGCAGGTTATTGTTCTTCCTACTCTGACTCAGAAGATTGCCTTGTTGGTGGCCATCACTTCTGTTCTGCGTGTCTCGGAGTTGGCAGCCTTGTTGGTTCAGGCTCTTCACTTTGAGAGACGTCAGGTCAAGGTGGTTGTCCGCTTCAAACTGGACTTTCTTCCTAAGGTGGTCTCTGCTTTTCATCTTAACCAGGACATTGTTCTTCCTTCCTTGTGTCCTAAGCCTAGGAATGACAAGGAGAGGGTTTGCACTGTTTGGATGTGGTACGCTGGGTGAAGTACTGTTTGTTTACTACTTCTCTTTTTCGTAAGACTGTTGTCTTTTCGTGATGCCCTGTTGGTCCTAGTAAGGGTTTGGCTTCCACTAAGTCTTACATTAGTAAATGGATTCATCAGGCTGTTGTTGGGGCCTATTCTGCCAAGGGGAAGGTTTCCCCTTTTTCGTATCACTGCTCATTCTATTCGTGCTGTTGGAGTGTCCTGGGCTTTTCAGCACCAGGCCTATGTTGAACAAGTTTGTAAGGCTGCTACTTGGTCTTCTGTTCACACTTTTTCCAAGTTTTACGAGGTTATGTGCGGGCTTCAGCGAATGCTGTTTTTGGCCGCAGGGTTCTGCAGGCTGCAGTGGTTTGAGTTTTGCATTATGGCTTTGTTGGATACCCGCCCTTTTCTGGACACTGCTTTTGGATGTCCCAAGTGTAATAATTAATGTTTGAAGTGGGGTGTGTGACATACTTAGAATAATACCATTTTGTGAATACTCACCTGTAAAATGGGTATTATAAGTATGTCACACACCCCACTTCACCTGCCCTTTTTGGTATCTTGGACTCTTTATAGGGTGAAGTTTTGTTTACAGTTTGAGGGTTACCAATGGGTTTTTCCTGGTACCTTGTCTTTACTGCTGTTTGAATACTGGGGAATGAGTGGGAGGTACCAGGTATGTATAGACCAGGAGGGGCTCGTTTTTCATGACTTCTCTGCAACGTCGCCACCTGCTGGTGGAGTTACCCAAGTGTAATAATTAATGTTTGAAGTGGGGTGTGTGACATACCTATAATACCCAGGTGAGTATTCACAAAATGGTATTATTCACACCTAGGCCAACCTATACTCACACCTAGGCCAACCTATACTCACACCTAGGCCAACCTATACTCACACCTAGGCCAACCTATACTCACACCTAGGCCAACCTATACTCACACCTAGGCCAACCTATACTCACACCTAGGCCAACCTATACTCACACCTAGGCCAACCTATACTCACACCTAGGCCAACCTATACTCACACTTAGGCCAACCTATACTCACACCTAGGCCAACCTATATACACACCTAGGCCAACCTATATATACACCTAGGCCAACCTATATTACACACCTAGGCCAACCTATATTACACACCTAGGCCAACCTATATTCACACCTAGGCCAACCTATATACACACCTAGGCCAACCTATATACACACCTAGGCCAACCTATATTCACACCTAGGCCAACCTATACTCACACCTAGGCCAACCTATACTCACACCTAGGCCAACCTATACTCACACCTAGGCCAACCTATACTCACACCTAGGCCAACCTATACTCACACCTAGGCCAACCTATACTCACACCTAGGCCAACCTATACTCACACTTAGGCCAACCTATACTCACACCTAGGCCAACCTATATACACACCTAGGCCAACCTATATATACACCTAGGCCAACCTATATACACACCTAGGCCAACCTATATTACACACCTAGGCCAACCTATATTCACACCTAGGCCAACCTATATACACACCTAGGCCAACCTATATACACACCTAGGCCAACCTATATACACACCTAGGCCAACCTATATACACACCTAGGCCAACCTATATTCACACCTAGGCCAACCTATACTCACACCTAGGCCAACCTATACTCACACCTAGGCCAACCTATACTCACACCTAGGCCAACCTATACACACACCTAGGCCAACCTATACACACACCTAGGCCAACCTATACACACACCTAGGCCAACCTATATACACACCTAGGCCAACCTATATACACACCTAGGCCAACCTATATACACACCTAGGCCAACCTATATACACACCTAGGCCAACCTATATACACACCTAGGCCAACCTATATACACACCTAGGCCAACCTATATACACACCTAGGCCAACCTATATACACACCTAGGCCAACCTATATACACACCTAGGCCAACCTATATACACACCTAGGCCAACCTATATACACACCTAGGCCAACCTATATACACACCTAGGCCAACCTATATACACACCTAGGCCAACCTATATACACACCTAGGCCAACCTATATACACACCTAGGCCAACCTATATACACACCTAGGCCAACCTATATACACACCTAGGCCAACCTATATACACACCTAGGCCAACCTATATACACACCTAGGCCAACCTATATACACACCTAGGCCAACCTATACACACACCTAGGCCAACCTATACTCACACCTAGGCCAACCTATACTCACACCTAGGCCAACCTATACTCACACCTAGGCCAACCTATACACACACCTAGGCCAACCTATACACACACCTAGGCCAACCTATACACACACCTAGGCCAACCTATACACACACCTAGGCCAACCTATACACACACCTAGGCCAACCTATACACACACCTAGGCCAACCTATACACACACCTAGGCCAACCTATACACACACCTAGGCCAACCTATACACACACCTAGGCCAACCTATACACACACCTAGGCCAACCTATATACACACCTAGGCCAACCTATATACACACCTAGGCCAACCTATATACACACCTAGGCCAACCTATATACACACCTAGGCCAACCTATATTCACACCTAGGCCAACCTATATTCACACCTAGGCCAACCTATATACACACCTAGGCCAACCTATATACACACCTAGGCCAACCTATATACACACCTAGGCCAACCTATATACACACCTAGGCCAACCTATATACACACCTAGGCCAACCTATATACACACTTAGGCCAACCTATACTCACACTTAGGCCAACCTATACACACACTTAGGCCAACCTATACACACACCTAGGCCAACCTATACACACACCTAGGCCAACCTATACACACACTTAGGCCAACCTATATTCACACCTAGGCCAACCTATATACACACCTAGGCCAACCTATATACACACCTAGGCCAACCTATATACACACCTAGGCCAACCTATATACACACCTAGGCCAACCTATATACACACCTAGGCCAACCTATATACACACTTAGGCCAACCTATACTCACACTTAGGCCAACCTATACACACACTTAGGCCAACCTATACACACACCTAGGCCAACCTATACACACACCTAGGCCAACCTATACACACACTTAGGCCAACCTATATACACACCTAGGCCAACCTATATACACACCTAGGCCAACCTATATACACACCTAGGCCAACCTATACTCACACTTAGGCCAACCTATACACACACTTAGGCCAACCTATACACACACTTAGGCCAACCTATATTCACACCTAGCTGCCAACCTATATTCACACCTAGCCGCCAACCTATACTCACACCTAGGCCAAGCTGCGGGTAATTTTTGAAAAGGAATCCTTGAATTCCAAATTAGGTCCCCAGACATTTCAATACATGTTGGACACATGGGCATTAGATGGTATTTCTGGGAAGCATTGTAACTCTTGAGATATGAGCGTTATGACTACAGGATAATAGGACCTTTCATTTGATATCAAACATGGTCTACATATATTGTCCAGAACGTGATAATCCTCATAGTATCAGACTCTGAATGATATGTATTTGGTGTTTGGGTTCATTTAACTAAGAAATTAATGGGGATCATGAATTTATTGGTTACAATGTGATAACCTGTATATTGTGGGAGTTATACCCTTTATGAAATATATATCTGATCTCATAGAGGCCGGATGTGGCCCGACCTTGGCAGACACTCCCACGGGGCGGGGAATGCTGGCCACACCCCCTAGTGTTCAATAGATTAGGAATCTGCATGATTAGCCAGAGACACCATGGATGGGGCCCTTACCTCAGGATGAAGCAACCATAAGTATCGAAGTATCTTTCTTTATCTCTCTCTCTATCCATTATAACATTTATTGTGTGTGTGTGTATATATATATATATATATTCTTCTTAGGACATTTCACTGGATGTATAAGGAGCCTCAGCGACCATTAGTTTATATCGAATTAGTGGCCTCTGGGCTGATATGATTATTAGTATTTGTGATATTTATAATATTATAAGTAGAAATATTGGAGGTTAATGTGCAGCGAATATTAATAGAAATCCCCTTCGTCACACCCCCTCCCTAATTTGGGATGCCCCCACGCAAGAGGGTTTTGCTCCGCTTTAATCTCACAAACCATCTTTTTTTTGTCTCTTTCAACAGAGAGAGAAGCCGCCAAGATCAAACCCGAGCCGCAGCTGGTGGCCGCCTCCTAACCCCGAACCTCGGAACGGCTTATTCTTTTTTTTTTTTCGGTGATCGGCGCGCCCCCTGCAGGCCGTCGTGAGAATAGACGCTCCAGACACCGATTTGTTGGGAAGGTGTCCTCCAATGACTGACTAGGGTGCCGCGGGTCAACCAACCCCCCTCCGCAGCCAAACGGTTGACATTAATACCGCCAAACGCAGCGGTTTCCGTTACTCACGGGGGGTGGCCCGCCACAGAGCCGAGAGAACTCCTCCTTTTCTTTTTGTACCAATAAGAGTGTTAGCAGGGCCGCTGTTATGACGTAGCCGGGCGGGGGAGTGGCCGCTGTACTGTGCAGATAATGTTTAGTAAATGAGGCCCCTTTTTTTTTTTTAGGAATGGTTTATGTTCAGTAAAGGGGAACTCCGCTCAGAAATGTTAAACACTCCCCCCCGTGTGCCGTTAAAGTGGTCCGCAACCCAGGATTTTGACCCGATCGGTGTCGGACGCCTGGAGAAACTCACCTCTTCCCGGTCCTACGGCGCATGTGCGGCCTCTCGTCCAATCGGTGAGCTCGGAGGTGCTGATGTCACATCATCTAAGCTTTTGTCTAAGGGAGTGAGCCCGCGCGGCCATTCACAAATGCCTGGAGTGGTCACGCGCCCTACTAGAGGGATAGCGGGGATGCGGCTGGACCGGGAGAAGGTAAGTGTATGGGGCGACCTGGGGGGGGATGTCACACAGCGGGGCATCCCGATTTTGGATGCCCTGGGGGGGGGGGGGCGGAATTGATTGCCCCGGGAATCTTATAGATTCCAGGGCCATTCCCCATGGGTTTTGGTCCACTTTAACGTCAGTAATAATTCTGTGCGTCCGGTTGGTCAGTTCGTTTGTCGGCAGCCGGCGACCACCATCGCAGACGGTGACGTGGGCCCTTCTAAAGCGGAACAAAACCCTGCCCCGGATTCTAAGAGATCCCATCCCAGTCGTCTGGGGGGGGGGGGGGGGGTTTCACAAAGCATTGGGATGCCGCTAAGGCAAGAACCAAAATCCGGGATAGTGAAAAGCCTGGGTTTGGGTCCACTTTAGGAAACACTAAGCTGAGTGATTGAACGTATATATACCTTAAAGCGGGTAAGTAGGTTCTTTCACTGATTTGGGATGCCCCTGTGTGTGGCTCCCCCGCCCAGGATCGCCCCCGAAAAGCTTACCTTGCGTCACGATGACGCCGCACATGCGCGGGTTTCCGACCAATCGGAATAGACGGCCATGGCTATTTACAGTGGACCAAAACCCATATATAATCTATAAGATGGATTCCCATCCAGGATTGGGATGCCCCGCTGTGTGACACCCCCCAGGTCGCCACATAGACTTACCTTGCTTGCTGGTCCAACGGCGCCTGAGCGAGCCGCATCCCCGCTATCCCTCCAGCAGGGTCAGGCATTTGTGATTGGCCGATGCGGGCGCGCTCCCTGTTAGAGGGAAGCGGGGGATGTGACCGATAGCGCTCTGATCCACTCGCGTTACATAAGCTCCTGGACGAAGGGGCGGGAGAGCTGATTGGACGAGAGGCCGCGCATGCGCCGTAGAACCGGGAAGAGGTGAGTGAGGTCAGGGTGCCCCCGGGGGACTGCACCAAAACCCAGGATGGTCCACTTTAAAGAGGAACAAAACCCCCAAAAGTCAAGCCTCCAGGGTGGGTTTTGATCCTCTTTAATGGTTGGCAAACTGGTGTCTGTTTACAGCGATCGAGAGCGGGCGCATACTCGCTCCCCCCCCCCCCCCCGGGGAAGACCGATTGGGGATGCCCCGCTGTGACACCTTCGTCCCCGGGCCAATGGCGCACGCCCGAGCAGCAGCCGCATCCCCGCTATCCCTCTAGCAGCTTGTGAATGGCCGGCGCGGGCGCGCGCTCTGTTAGAGGGAAGCGGGGGATGTGCGCCAGAGCGCTCGGAGCCACTGGCCTTAGACTAAGTGATGTCAGCAGCCCCGAGCGCACTGATTGGACGAGAGGCCGCGCATGCCTCCTAGGACCGGGATGAGGTGAATAAGTTTGGGCGACATGTTGGTTTTCACGCAGCAGGGCATCCCCCCGATCAGAGAGGACCAAAAGTCCAAATCCTGAGTTTTGCTCCACTTTAATAGCCGGCAATTTATTCCGAATGGACAGGCGGCCATCGAGCCTCCCTCCGGCTGTGGGGAGCGCACACGCCGGGCACGCGCTGGGTGATTAGCGGTAAGTCTTTGCAGTGATTCTGGGGGATTTCCCACAGCAGGGGCATCCCAAATCAGTATGGGGGGGGGGGAGGAGAGGTAACGAGCCGGCCCTGGAATCTTTCAGACCTATACGGATTCTAGTGACCGAAAGACTCCCGAGCCTATTCCAGCTTCACCATCCACCCCCCATTCGGGATGCTTTGGGGTGAGGTAACGAGCCGGCCCTGGAATCTTTCAGACCTATACGGACTCTAGTGACCGAAAGACTCCCGAGCCTATTCCAGCTTCACCATCCACCCCCCATTCGGGATGCTCTGGGGAGAGGTAACGAGCCGGCCCTGGAATCTTTCAGACCTATACGGACTCCCAAGCCCTATTACAGTTTCACCCTCCCCATTTGGGATGCCCTGCTATGTGAAACCCCACAATAGGGAGATTCCAGGGCTGGTTGGTTCACTGTCAGCAGACACCTGGAGCAGCCCCCCCCCCCCCCCCCCCCCCCGAGGAGCATCCATATCCGGGCAGCAGAACCGGCCCCACCAATCACAGAGCGGGGTGCCCGGCGGGGGAGCGCCGCACTATAACTGGTTTGTAAATAAAGACAAGTGACTAATAAAGATAATTAATGTTGACGTCTCTTCTGTTTATTACTTGTGTCTGACACTTATGATGCTCCTGATGAGTGGGCGGAGCTTCTGCTTATACCGGAACCTTCACCAGGATTTAATGAAAAGCCCAAACCCTTATAAAACCATTCCCCAGCATCTAACATTAATATATTTTAAGTGTTTAGTCACTTATTGTTCTTTCCCCCACTGGGCTGCAACTCTGTTCAGGACTCTAGGATACGGGCGCCGCCATCTTGACTCAGAAGCATCACATACTGAGGAAAGGAGAGTGGGATAACGTGCAGGGGGCGGGGTTATAGCTGTGCTTTGCTCAGACAGAGCTGAGGTCAAGGAAAGGTCAGCAGTCCCAGAATGCAGAGCGACACAGAAGACACTTCCTGTTCGCAGGCTATCTGATGCTCTGTGAGCCGCCATCTTGGATGTTTAAAGGCTCATAACATGCAGTAGGTGCAGGTAGGATGATTTTTACTGTGAGCAATCTGTATGTACAGGGTGTGGGAAACATATAAGATAGGCTCTTATTCAGGGTGAGGGTCCGGATTAATGTGGGCAATCTGTATGTACAGGGTGTGGGAAACATATAAGATAGGCTCTTATTCAGGGTGAAGGTCCGGATTAATGTGGGCAATCTGTATGTACAGGGTGTGGGAAACATATAAGATAGGCTCTTATTCAGGGTGAAGGTCCGGATTAATGTGAGCAATCTGTATGTACAGGGTGTGGGAAACATATAAGATAGGCTCTTATTCAGGGTGAAGGTCCGGATTAATGTGGGCAATCTGTATGTACAGGGTGTGGGAAACATATAAGATAGGCTCTTATTCAGGGTGAAGGTCCGGATTAATGTGGGCAATCTGTATGTACAGGGTGTGGGAAACATATAAGATAGGCTCTTATTCAGGGTGAAGGTCCGGATTAATGTGGGCAATCTGTATGTACAGGGTGTGGGAAACATATAAGATAGGCTCTTATTCAGGGTGAAGGTCCGGATTAATGTGGGCAATCTGTATGTACAGGGTGTGGGAAACATATAAGATAGGCTCTTATTCAGGGTGAAGGTCCGGATTAATGTGAGCAATCTGTATGTACAGGGTGTGGGAAACATAAGATAGGCTCTTATTCAGGGTGAAGGTCCGGATTAATGTGAACAATCTGTATGTACAGGGTGGTGGAAACACAAGATAGACTCTTATTCAGAGTGAAGGACCGCTTTAATACTCCCCAAATGAATCCCATGTTCCTAAAAAAAAGTGCTTTTTGCAGAAAAAAGTGCTGCAAGTGCTAATAATAACAGTTCTGACAGTATGCATATGAACAGGACACAACTATCTGAAACAAAATCACCTCAGTATAATGGAGAAAAATCACCCCTGCTGGGTCCGGCCGATGTCCTCACCCACGCGTTTCGTGGCCGCCCACGCCACTTTCTCAAGGTGCCAACCTACTACAAGCGGCTCCGCTCGCTGACAGCCGCATCCCCCGCTTCCCTCTAACAGGGAGCGTGTGCCTGTGCCGCCATTCACAAATGCCTGGCGCCCTGCTAGAGGATGGCGGGGATGCGGCCGCTGCTGGCGCATGCGCTGTTGGACCAGGAAAGAAAGTAAGTATATGGGGCGACTTGGGTATCATACAGAGGGGCATCCCAAATTTGGATGCCCCGGGGGAGGGGATCGATCAGCCCGGGAATCTTATAGATATATATATAATTTATATAGATTATATATTATTGTTATATTATTATATATATTATTTTTATATATTATTATTATTTTATTATATAGAAGATAGATTCCTGGGCCGATCTCTGTGGATTTTGGTCCGCTTTAAAAAAAAAAACACACAATCTGCCAGTTTTTATCCTTTTTTTGTTGAATCACAAGAATATGAAAAAGCTTTTTTTTCTTTTTTTTATCAAAAAACAAAACAAAAATTCCTTGTTCCAAAGTTTTTTGAATGGAGCCCAAGAGCGGTGGGAGCGCAGTTCCAATAGTCACCACTGGGTGGCACTGGTGCGCCCCCTATACTCAGCACACATCGAGGTCGCTGATACAAAGCTCTGCTGCAGCCCTATAACCACCCGGGATAATTGTGTATTAGAAGATAATGCCGGGGCGACCTAAAGCTGACCCAAACCCGTCCCCAGAGACTTAAAGACTTGTGAATCCCTTTCTCTCTAGGACCTGGGATGCCCAGCGATGTTAAAGCGGACCTTCACCCTGAATAAGAGCCTATCTTGTATGTTTTCCCCTTGTACATACAGATTGCTCACATTAATCTGGACCGTCACCCTGAATAAGAGCCTATCTTGTATGTTTCCCACACCCTGTACATACAGATTGTCCACATTAATCCGGACCCTTCACCCTGAATAAGAGCCTATCTTATATGTTTCCCCCCTGTACATACAGATTGCCCACATTAATCCGATCCTTCACCCTGAATAAGAGACTATCTTATATGTTCCCCACACCCTGTACATACAGATTGCCCACATTAATCCGGACCTTCACCCTGAATAAGAGCCTATCTTGTATGTTTCCCACACCCTGTACATACAGATTGCCCACATTAATCCGGACCTTCATCCTGAATAAGAGCCTATCTTATATGTTTCCCCCCTGTACATACAGATTACTCACCTTAAAAATCACCCTACCTGCATCTAATGCATGTTATGAGCCTTTAAACATCCAAGATGGTGGCTCATGGAGCATCAGGCAGCCTGCAAGCAGGAAGTGCCTTCTGACTGTGCTGCTCTGCATTCCGGGATTGCTGACCTTTCCCTGACCCCAGCTCTGCTCTGTCTGAGCAAAGCACAGCTATAACCCCGCCCCCTGCACTTTATCCCACTCTCCTCAGTATGTGATACGTCTGAGTCAAGATGGCGGCGCCCGTATCCTAGAGTCCTGAACAGAGTTGCAGCCCAGTGGGGGAAAGAATTATAAGTGACT
This sequence comes from Gastrophryne carolinensis, assembly GCA_027917425.1. NCBI lineage: Eukaryota > Metazoa > Chordata > Amphibia > Anura > Microhylidae > Gastrophryne > Gastrophryne carolinensis. The sequence continues at coordinate 193,822,248 of CM051243.1, forward strand.
AAAAACTTAAAATATATTAATGTTAGATGCTGAGGAATCGTTTTTTAAGGGTTTGGGGTTTTTCATTAAATCATGATGAAGGTCCGGTTTAAAGTGGAACAAAACCAGAGATTTTGACTTTCCTGTTTTTTTTTTTTCCTTCCCGATTTGGGATACCCCGCCGTGTGAACCCCCCCCCCCCCAGTTAACTTTCCCGGGTTCAGGGTGGCACGTGCAGGCTCTCGTCCAATCAGAGAGGTTTTCTGTGCCTATGTCATTCAGCAATGGCTCCGCCCTTCTGCAATGGCAGGGCAAGTGCCGGCATCCCCTGCAGCGTGCACAGCTCAGAGATGCTGGAGGCCGGCCGCGCTGGGTTTTGATCTGCTTTAACATGGACCAATCACGGCCCCGGACCAGCCCTGGAGCCAAAAAGACTCCAGGACCAGCTGATTAGGTGCCCCATTGGGGATGCCCCACTGTGTACACCCCCCCCCAAGCTCGCCCGCAAACTCCTTACCGCCACATCCCCCACATCCCTGCAGCTGTGCGCGCTCCTGCGGCCAGCCATTCAAATGCGCCATTGGACCGGGAAACAAGGTAAGTGTAAGGGGCGACCTGGGGGTGTCACACAGGGAGGAGAGAGTCAATTGGCCCGGGAATATTATAGATCCTTATAGGGGCCGATCGTGGTGGGTTTTGGTCCACTTTAAAGCAGGAAACCCGCCATTCTCGTTCTGCACGGACAAAGGAGTCTCGCACACGCGCGGTGCTATAAATATCCCGCAGACCTCGGGCCCCGTTGTCCTTCCTCATCCTGCATTAATGATTCTGCGAGACAATGGCGCACACATCTGCTCCTGAGGAAGACGGAAGGGGGGCGACGAAACGCGCGCGACACCGCTTAACCTCCACAGATCGGTCGCTCGCGCTTCTCCGTGCATTTTGTTTCACGTCGACGTCTATATTTAGCTCAATAATGAATCAATTCGTCAATTGATCTGATGCTGTTCCAGGAATTCCTGAAAGTGGTGACCTGAGCAACAGCACCGCACTGTGTATAGGGTGTCAGCATTTCCACGTGTGTGTGAGGCCTCTCGCTCTCTTCTCGTCCTCATTGAGACGGCCGCACGTGAGCGGTGGAAAGGTGAGTAGGCGATTTCACACAGCGAGGCCGCGCCATATCGGGATGCCCCCCGGGGCAAGCACCAATCACCGGGGTAGTGAAAATCCTGCTGGTTGGTCCACTTCAAAGTGGACCGAAACCGACAGCGATCGGCCCAGGATTCTGTAAGATTCTCTGGACGATCCATTCCCTCGCCCCGGGGGATCCAAAATCAGGATGCCCCTCTGTGTGAAACCCCCCAGGTCGCCCCATACACTTACCTTACTTCCTGGTCCAATGGTGCATGTGCGAGCCGCATCCCCGCTATCCCTCTAGCAGGGTCGCGTGCCAGTGTCAGGCATTTGTGAATGGCCACGCTCCCTGTTAGAGGGAAGCGGGGGATGCGGCTACCAGCGCTCAGAGCCGCTCACCTTAGACGACATGACATCAGCAGCTCCGAGCGCACTGATTGGACGAGCGGCCGCACATGCACCGTAGGACTGGGAAGAGGTGAGATACCTTCGGTGATCTGGGGGGTTTCACACAGCGGGGCATCCCCGATCGGGGGGCAAGGACCAAAACCCAGGATAGTCAAAATCCTGGGTTTAGGTCCACTTTAAAGCTCTAGAGATGGTGGTCTCCCTGATTGTGGGGCATCCCGACTTTGGGATAACCTGCTGTGTGTAACACTGCCCGGTATCCTTAGACAGGCGGCAATCCCACAGCACATGTGCAGGCCTCCGTCTCATCCACGCTTTTCCTGCACCAGGCATTTCTGGGTGACATTGAGTCTATAAAGCTCTATATAGGGTGGTCTCCCTCTTTGTGGGGCATCCCGATTTGGGACGCCCCACTGTGTGTAACTCCAGAGATTGCCCCATATACTTACATAGCCGGCAATGGTTCCCTTCTTTCCCTATTTGGGATACGCTGCTCTATCTAACCCCCAAGATCACCCCATATACCTACAAAGCTGGCAATCCCACAGCACATGTGCGGAGCAGTCTATAAAGCTCTATATAGGGTGGTCTCCCTCTTTGTGGGGCATCCCGATTTGTGACGCCCCTCTCTTTGTAACCCCAGAGATTGCCCCATATACTTACATAGCTGGCAATCCCACAGCTCATGCACGGGCCACGGTCTCATCCCTGCGTCACCGCCATCAGGCCTTTATGGATGGCCTAGAGCATATAAGATGTTAGGGACGTTGGTGCCCTTCTTTCCCTATTTGGGATGCCCCGCTCTATCTAACCCCCAAGATCGCCCCATATACTTACATAGCAGGCAATCCCACAGCACATGTGCGGAGCATGGACGCATCCCTGCGTTACCGCCATCAGGCCTTTCTGCATGGCCTAGAGCCTATAAGGGTTTACGGACATTGGTGCCCTTCTTGGTACACCCCACTGTGTGTGACCCCAGAGATTGCCCCATATACTTACATACCTGCAATCCCACAGCACATGTGCGGGGCACGGTCACATCCCTGCTTTACCTGCACCAGGCATTTCTGAATGATCTAAAGTCTATAAAGCTTTATATAGGGTGGTCTCCCTCTTTGTGGGGCATCCCGATTTGTGACGCCCCCGCTGTGTGTGACCCAGAGATTGCCCCATATGCTTACATACCTGCAATCCCACAGCACATGTGCGGAGCACGGTCGCATCCCTGCTTTACCGGCATCGTGCCTTTCTGGATGGTCTTGACTCTATAAAGCTCTATATAGGGTGGTCTCACTCTTTGTGGGGCATCCCGATTTGTGACGCCCCTCTGTGTGTAACCCCAGAGATTGCCCCATATACTTACATAGCCGGCAATCCCACAGCACACGTGCAGAGCACAGTTGCATCCACGCTTTTCCTGCACCAGGCATTTCTGGATGACCTTGAGTCTATAAAGCTCTATGTAGGGTGGTCTCCCTCTTTGTAGGGCATCCCGATTTGTGACACCCCCGCTGTGTGTGACCCCCGAGATTGCCCCATATACCTACATAGCCTGCAATCCCACAGCACATGCGCGGAGCACGGTCGCATCCCTGCTTTACCGGCATCGGGCCTTTACTGCATGGCCTAGAGCGCAGCGCCACACGCGCCATTCACCTGTGTTAAGGCTGAAGGGAATGGCAGCCACTGATGCATGCGCTGCGGGATCCCCGGAAACTAAGGGGTTCCTCACAGGAGGAAGAACAGTGCTTGGATCCAATGGTGCACACATCTGCTCCTGAGGAAGACGGATGAGGGCGACGAAACGCGCGCCATTGGGAGCCTTACTTTCTTTCTGTTATTCTATTCATTCATTCCTTCTATTATTTATTGTTGCTATTCTTCCTCTTTCCTGCTTTCTTTTTTATCAGACGTTCCTTCTATTCTTTCTTCTCCGCTATTCTTTCTTTCAGTTCTTTTTTCTACCCTTTCTTTCTCTTTCCTTCCTTCTTTCTTTCTTTTTTTTTCTTTCTTTCTATCCCTCTTTTTCTTTCTTTCTCCTTTCTTCCTTCTTTCTTTCTGATGCATGCGCTGCGGGATCCCCGGAAACTATGGGGTTCCACACAGGAGGAAGAACAGCGCTTGGATCCAATGGTGCACACATCTGCTCCTGAGGAAGACGGATGAGGGTGACGAAACGCGCGCCATTGGGAGCCTTACTTTCTTTCTGTTATTCTATTCATTCATTCATTCCTTCTATTATTTATTGTTGCAATTCTTCCTCTTTCCTGCTTTCATTTTTATCAGACGTTCCTTCTATTCTTTCTTCTCCGCTATTCTTTCTTTCTTTCAGTTCTTTATTCTACCGTTTCTTTCTTTCTCTTCCTTCCTTCTTTCTTTCTTTTTTCTTTCTTTCTTTCCCTCTTTTTCTTTCTTCCTTGCTTTCTCCATGCGGGGCCGTGGCACATCCATGGTGAGATTGCGCAATACCTGTGCTGAGCTGCGGGGTCGTGGCACATCCGTGGTGAGATTGCGCAATACCTGTGCTGAGCTTCGAGGTCGTGGCACATCCGTGGTGAGATTGCGCAATACCGGTGCTGAGCTGCGGGGTCGTGGCACATCCGTGGTGAGATTGCGCAATACCTGTGCTGAGCTGCGGGGTCGTGGAACATCCGTGGTGAGATTGCGCAATACCTGTGCTGAGCTGCGGGGTCGTGGCACATCCATGGTGAGATTGCGCAATACCTGTGCTGAGCTGCGGGGTCGTGGAACATCCATGGTGAGATTGCGCAATACCTGTGCTGAGCTGCGGGGTCGTGGCACATCCGTGGTGAGATTGCGCAATACCTGTGCTGAGCTGCGGGGTCGTGGCACATTCGTGGTGAGATTGCGCAATACCTGTGCTGAGCTGCGGGGTCGTGGCACATCCGTGGTGAGATTGCGCAATACCTGTGCTGAGCTGCGGGGTCGTGGCACATTCGTGGTGAGATTGCGCAATACCTCCACTGAGCTGCAGGGTCGTGGCACATCCGTGGTGAGATTGCGCAATACCTGTGCTGAGCTGCGGGGTCGTGGCACATCCGTGGTGAGATTGCGCAATACCTCCGCTGAGCTGCGGGGTCGTGGCACATCCGTGGTGAGATTGCGCAATACCTCCGCTGAGCTGCGGGGTCGTGGCACATCCGTGGTGAGATTGCGCAATACCTGTGCTGAGCTGCGGGGTCGTGGCACATCCGTGGTGAGATTGCGCAATACCTGTGCTGAGCTGCGGGGTCGTGGCACATCCATGGTGAGATTGCGCAATACCTGTGCTGAGGTGCAGGGTCGTGGCACATCCGTGGTGAGATTGCGCAATACCTGTGCTGAGCTGCGGGGTCGTGGCACATCCATGGTGAGATTGCGCAATACCTGTACTGAGCTGCGGATCGTGGCACATCTGTGGTGAGATTGCGCAATACCTCCGCTGAGCCTGCGGGGTCGTGGCACATCCGTGGTGAGATTGCGCAATACCTGTGCTAAGCTGCGGGGTCGTGGCACATCCGTGGTGAGATTGCGCAATACCTGTGCTAAGCTGCGGGGTCGTGGCACATCCGTGGTGAGATTGCGCAATACCTGTGCTGAGCTGCAGAGACGTGGCACATCCGTGGTGAGATTGCGCAATACCTCCGCTGAGCTGCGGGGTCGTGGCACATCCGTGGTGAGATTGCGCAATACCTTCGCAGAGCTAACCAGGAATCACCCCCCTCCCATCAGCCATTGTGCTGCTGCAGCTCAGCCGTCGCTCCCCCGCCGCCGCACTCCCACGTAGCGCCGGCGTGGGATGTTCGCCTTGACTCAGCTGCTTCTCACACCCTTCGCTCCGTGATTCACACTGATGGGAACAGGGGAGGGGAGGAGGGATTATCACCCCCTATTGTGTAGGATGCAGCTTTCCCCCGTTCCCCTCGCCGCTCCCCTTCCCTCCCTCCCCTTCCCTGGGCCCATTGCAGCCTATGGAGGGAGAGAGGCCGGTGCTCGGCCGAATACTATTGTCACAATCAGTACTATTGTCTGCCTATGGACAGCCCACCGGAGGGCGCCCTTTGGCTACGGAACCGCTTCCACTGCGGCGCAGCCTTCCAGCACTTTCTGCCATGTGCTGCTGCTAAGGGGTTACAATCATCAATAGGATTAGCGCTCTCTAATAATGATGAGTGGAGAAAGAGATTTTACGGTGAGGACACTAAAAATCCTCTTTCACTATAACAAGAAGCTATTGTTTATTGCCAGTCAATCAATCAATCAATCTGATCAATGAGCAGATTTCCAATCACTGATTCCAGATCTACTACAATAAGCAGCAGCTCTGTTATAAAACATATCAGGAGAAATACATTTTCAGGTGAGTACACTAACATCCTCTTTTACTATAGCAGGAAGCTATTGTTTATTGCCAGTCAATCAATCAATCAATCTGATCAATGAGCAGATTTCCAATCACTGATTCCAGATCTACTACAATAAGCAGCAGCTCTCCTATAAAACATATCAGGAGAAATACATTTTCAGGTGAGTACACTAACATCCTCTTTTACTATAACAGGAAGCTATTGTTTATTGCCAGTCAATCAATCAATCAATCTGATCAATGAGCAGATTTCCAATCACCGATTCCAGATTTACTACAATAAGCAGCAGCTCTCTTATAAAAAACATATCAGGAGAAATACATTTTCAGGTGAGTACACTAACATCCTCTTTTACTATAACAGGAAGCTATTGTTTATTGCCAGTCAATCAATCAATCAGTCAATCAATCTGATCAATGAGCACAACTCTTATCACTGACTCCAGATCTACTACAACAACTCTAATAACAATATAAAGAGAAATAGATTTTTAGGCGAGTACACTAAAACCCTTTTTTACTATAACAAGAGTCAATCAATCAATTATTTATTTAATTAATTAATTAATTAATCAATCTAATCAATGAGCAGAATTTCAATCACTGATTCCGGATCTACTGCAACACAACGATATAAAGAGAAATAGATTTTCATGTGAGGATACTAAAATCCTCTTTTACTATAACAGGAAGCTTTTGTTTACTGCCAGTCAATCAATCAATCAATCAATCAATCAGTCAGTCAATGAATCTGATCAATGAGCAGAATTCCAATAATTCCTGTTTAGCAGAACTGATTCCAGATCTACTACCACAACAAGCAGCTCTGTAATAAAACATATCAGGAGAAATACATTTTCAGGTGAGTACACTAAAATCCTCTTTTATTTTAACAGGAAGTTATTGTTTATTGCCAGTTAATCAATCAATCAATCTGATCAATGAGCGGAATTCCAATCGCTGATTCTAGATCTACTGCAACATAACGTTATAAAGAGAAAGAGATTTTACAGTGAGGATACTAAAATCCTCTTTTACTATAAAAATCAGCTATTGTTTACTGCCAGTCAATCAATCAATCTGATCAATGAGCAGAATTCCGATCACTGATTCTGGACACTGATTCTACTACAACAAGCAGCTCTCTAATAAGAATAAAAAGAGAAATAGATTTTACGGTGAGTACACTAAAAATCCACGCGCCCTCATTGGGGGATGGATGAAGCCACGCCCTCTCATTGAGGGATAGATGAAGCCACACCCTCTCATTGAGGGATGGATGAAGCCACGCCCCCTCATTGAGGGATAGATGAAGCCACGCCCTCTCATTGAGGGATGGATGAAGCCACGCCCCCTCATCGAGGGATGGATGAAGCCACGCCCCTCATTGAGAGATGGATGAAGCCACGCCCCCTCATTGAGAGATGGATGAAGCCACGTCCCCTCATTGAGGGATGGATGAAGCCACGCCCCCTCATTGAGGGATGGATGAAGCCACGCCCCCTCATTGAGAGATGGATGACGCCACGTCCCCTCATTGAGAGATGGACGAAGCCACGCCCCCTCATTGAGAGATGGATGAAGCCACGCCCCCTCATTGAGAGATGGATGAAGCCACGTCCCCTCATTGAGGGATGGATGAAGCCACGCCCCCTCATTGAGAGATGGATGAAGCCACGTCCCCTCATTGAGGGATGGATGAAGCCACGCCCCCCTCATTGAGAGATGGATGAAGCCACGCCCCCTCATTGAGAGATGGATGAAGCCACGCCCCCTCATTGAGAGATGGATGAAGCCACGTCCCCTCATTGAGGGATGGATGAAGCCACGCCCCCTCATTGAGAGATGGATGAAGCCACGTCCCCTCATTGAGGGATGGATGAAGCCACGCCCCCTCATTGAGAGATTGGATGAAGCCACGCCCCCTCATTGAGAGATGGATGAAGCCACGTCCCCCTCATTGAGGGATGGATGAAGCCACGTCCCCTCATTGAGGGATGGATGAAGCCACGCCCCCCTCGTTGAGAGATGGATGAAGCCACGCCCCCTCATTGAGAGATGGATGAAGCCACGTCCCCTCATTGAGGGATGGATGAAGCCACGCCCCCTCATTGAGAGATGGATGAAGCCACGTCCCCTCATTGAGGGATGGATGAAGCCACGCCCCCTCATTGAGAGATGGATGAAGCCACGTCCCCTCATTGAGGGATGGATGAAGCCACGTCTGTCACGGACCGGGTGGAGCGGACTCGGGTGTGGATCCGCTTTAACTGTGGAACCGATGGCGGGTACCGTGTCAGGGAGCGGGAGTCTAAGAGGCCACCGGTATTCACCAGAGCCCACCGCAAGGCAGGTTGGTCTTTGCTGCTGCGGCGAGTGACCCCCAGGTCGCTACCCCCTAACAGCGGCCCAGTCCCACAGTCAGCCGAGGTTCAGCGAGGTACACAAGTGGCAGGCAAAAGGCGTAGTAAGTACAGGCAGAGGTCGGGGCTGGCAGCACAGAGTTCGCGGTAAAGGTGAGTAGCCGAGTCGGGGCAGGCAGCAAAGGTTCAGAGTCGGGAACAGGCAGAGGTCGGTACAACGGGTGAGCAATCCAAGAATGTCTGACTTTCAACAAGCATGGAGAGACCAAGATCTGGCCCTGAAGGAAAGGAAGTGGCTCTTTAAATAGGGGAAGTGGATGCAGGATTGGATGAGCAGGCGCCAATCAGTGCTGTACAGGCTCTTTAAATCTCAGGAATCCAGTGCGCTCGCCCTCTAGTGGACAGAGACGTGCGTGCACCTGAGCATGTGAGCAGGAAGCATTGGGGGAAGGGAGACAGCTGAATGCAGCCATGAGGAAGTGCTGCAAGAAGGATGACGGCTGCATGCAGCCATGGAGGTAAGTGACTTGCTGTGAGACGGGCGTGCAGCGCTCGCCCTAACAACGTCCCCCTCATTGAGGGATGGATGAAGCCACGCCCCCTCATTGAGGGATGGATGAAGCCACGCCCCCCTCATTGAGGGATGGATGAAGCCACGCCCCCCCCCCCCCCCATTGAGGGATGGATGAAGCCACGCCCCTCATTGAGAGATAGATGAAGCCACGCCCCTCATTGAGAGATGGATGAAGCCACGTCCCCTCATTGAGGGATGGATGAAGCCACGTCCCCTCATTGAGGGATGGATGAAGCCACGCCCCCTCATTGAGGGGATGGATGAAGCCACGCCCCCTCATTGAGGGATGGATAGGAGATACATTGTAACAGTTACAACAATAGAAACACTTTGAATAGGTAATGAATCATTTATTGCTGCAGATCTGCATGTTACACCTCAAAGAGGGACAAATGAGAACAACGAGGGACGGGGGGACATGGACTCCAAAGAGGGACAGTCCCTCCAAATCAGGGACACTTGCAGACGTAAGTAGCGGCCGAGGCATCCCGCCTCAGCGCCAAGGTCACGCTGACCAAATAAATATTTATCTTTTCTATAACGCTGGCGCTTGGATTAATCCCGGCTAAAGATAAGAGATGAAACGCGCACCTGCCGGGTTCGGCTAATTACCACTTTCATGAGGATTTCAATTTATTCAGGGAAAATGAGCGGCAGCGGCGAAACGCGTGAGAGCGAAGATACGAGGTCGCTGCAAATTGAGACGCAACACGCACCCGCCGCTCGCTTCACATGTAATGGAGCGGTAATTACAGCCGCAACGATCCTGCCATCATCTTAAAGGGGTCGCACGTGCCGATCTGTTTCCCACATTCCCTCCATCTTTCTCTTTATTCCACATTCCCTCCATCTTTCTCTGTTTCCCACATTCCCTCCATCTTTCTCTGTTTCCCACATTCCCTCCATCTTTCTCTTTATTCCACATTCCCTCCATCTTTCTCTCTTTCCCACATTCCCTCCATCTTTCTCTCTTTCCCACATTCCCTCCATCTTTCTCTGTTTCCCACATTCCCTCCATCTTTCTCTTTATTCCACATTCCCTCCATCTTTCTCTGTTTCCCACATTCCCTCCATCTTTCTCTCTCTCCCACATTCCTCCATCTTTCTCTGTTTCCCACATTCCCTCCATCTTTCTCTCTTTCCCTCTCTTTCCCACATTCCCTCCATCTTTCTCTCTCTCCCACATTCCCTCCATCTTTCTCTCTTTCCCACATTCCCTCCATCTTTCTCTCTCTTTCCCACATTCCCTCCATCTTTCTCTCTCTTTCCCACATTCCCTCCATCTTTCTCTCTTTCCCACATTCCCTCCATCTTTCTCTCTTTCCCACATTCCCTCCATCTTTCTCTCTTTCCCACATCCCTCCATCTTCACTCTCTTTCCCATATTCCCCTCCATCCTTCTCTCTTTCCCACATTCCCTCCATCTCTCTCTCTCTTTCCCACATTCCTCCATCTTTCTCTCTTTCCCACATTCCCTCCATCTTTGTCTCTTTTCCCACATTCCCTCCATCTTTCTCTCTCTCTCCCAGATTCCCTCCATCTTTCTCTCTTTCCCTCCATCTTTCTCTCTTCCCACATTCCCTCCATCTTTCTCTCTCTCCCACATTCCCCCCCATCTTTCTCTCTCACACACATTCCCTCCATCTTTCTCTCTTTCCCACATTCCCTCCATCTCTCTCTCTCTTTCCCACATTCCCTCCATCTTTCTCTCTTTCCCACATTCCCTCCATCTTCTCTCTTTTCCACATTCCCTCCATCTTTCTCTCTTTCCCACATTCCCTCCATCTCTCTCTCTCTTTCCCCACATTCCCTCCATCTTTGTCTCTTTTCCACATTCCCTCCATCTTTCTCTCTCTTTCCCACATTCCCTCCATCTTTCTCTCTTCCCACATTCCCTCCATCTCTCTCTCTCTTTCCCACATTCCCTCCATCTTTGTCTCTTTTCCACATTCCCTCCATCTTTCTCTCTTTCCCACATTCCCTCCATCTTTCTCTCTTTCCCCACATTCCCTCCATCTCTCTCTCTCTTTCCCACATTCCCTCCATCTTTCTCTCTTTCCCACATTCCCTCCATCTCTCTCTCTCTTTCCCACATTCCCTCCATCTTTCTCTCTTTTCCACATTCCCTCCATCTTCTCTCTCTCTCCCACATTCCTCCATCTTTCTCTCTTTCCCACATTCCCTCCATCTCTCTCTCTCTTTCCACATTCCCTCCATCTTTCTCTCTTTCCCACATTCCCTCCATCTTTCTCTCTTTCCCACATTCCCTCCATCTTTCTCTCTTTTCCACATTCCCTCCATCTTTCTCTCTTTCCCACATTCCCTCCATCTCTCTCTCTCTTTCCCCACATTCCCTCCATCTTTGTCTCTTTTCCACATTCCCTCCATCTTTCTCTCTCTTTCCCACATTCCCTCCATCTTTTCTCTCTTTCCCACATTCCCTCCATCTCTCTCTCTCTTTCCCACATTCCCTCCATCTTTGTCTCTTTTCCACATTCCCTCCATCTTTCTCTCTTTCCCACATTCCCTCCATCTTTCTCTCTTTCCCACATTCCCTCCATCTCTCTCTCTCTTTCCCACATTCCCTCCATCTTTCTCTCTTTCCCACATTCCCTCCATCTCTCTCTCTCTTTCCCACATTCCCTCCATCTTTCTCTCTTTTCCACATTCCCTCCATCTTTCTCTCTCTCTCCCACATTCCCTCCATCTTTCTCTCTTTCCCTCCATCTTTCTCTCTTTCCCACATTCCCTCCATCTTTCTCTCTTTCCCACATTCCCTCCATCTTTCTCTCTTTCCCACATTCCCTCCATCTTTCTCTCTTTCCCACATTCCCTCCATCTTTCTCTCTCTCTCCCACATTCCCTCCATCTCTCTCTCTTTCCCACATTCCCTCCATCTTTGTCTCTTTTCCACATTCCCTCCATCTTTCTCTCTCTCTCCCACATTCCCTCCATCTTTCTCTCTTTCCCTCCATCTTTCTCTCTTTCCCACATTCCCTCCATCTTTCTCTCTTTCCCACATTCCCCTCCATCTTTCTCTCTTTTCCACATTCCCTCCATCTTTCTCTGTCTCTCCCACATTCCCTCCATCTCTCTCTACACCCTCTGATATTTTCCCCCGCACATTTCACCTAGGGCTTCCTCAGAGGCGGGGCAACCTAAACAGCTTAGCCCCACCCCTAGAGGTCTCTGTCCATCACAGAATAACACACTTTTGTGTGTGCAGCAGCTTCTGGTCCACCAGAGCCAATTGTAAAGCTACAGAAGTAGAGCACCAGGAGAGGCCTCTGAGATCCCGCAGGCAATGTAGCCAATGGATGCCAGGGAATGCTGGTGCTTGTTGTTCCTTGGTAACTGGGGTGAGGAGGTGGTGAAAAGAAGGATCGTCAGTTTAAGTCCACTTTAATACCATTTAAAGAGGCCGAAAGTCTTCAGGCTGGGTTCCAACCTGCTGATTTGGGATCAGCCCCACTGTGTAACCTCCCCGGGATCCCCAGTATATCACCCTGAGCGTCCACCACGTGTGCGAGTCTCCAGCGGCTTCTCTTACCAGCAACGTGTGCGTGCAGAAAAGGGAGAGGGGCCAGACATTGCAGGGCCGAGATTTCTGATTGGATGAGAATCAAGCCATCCATCCATCTCTCTCTCTCTCTCTCCATCCATCTCTCTCTCTCCATCCATCTCTCTCTCTCTCTCTCCATCCATCTCTCTCTCTCTCCATCCATCTCTCTCTCTCTCTCTCTCTCTCCATCCATCTCTCTCTCTCTCATCCATCATCTCTCTCTCTCCATCCATCTCTCTCTCACTCCATCCATCTCTCACTCTCTCCATCCATCTCTCTCTCTCTCCATCCATCTCTCTCTCTCTCTCCACCATCTCTCCTCTCTCTCTCCATCCATCTCTCTCTCTCTCTCCATCCATCCATCTCTCTCTCTCTCCATCCATCTCTCTCTCTCCTCCATCCATCCATCTCTCTCTCTCTCCATCCATCTCTCTCTCTCTCCATCCATCTCTCTCTCTCTCCATCCATCTCTCTCTCTCTCTCCATCCATCTCTCTCTCTCTCCATCCCATCTCTCACTCTCTCTCCATCCATCTCTCTCTTCTCCTCCATCCATCTCTCTCTCTCTCTCCATCCATCTCTCTCTCTCTCTCTCTCTCCATCCATCTCTCTCTCTCTCTCTCTCTCTCTCTCTCCATCCATCTCTCTCTCTCTCTCTCTCTCTCCATCTCTCTCTCTCTCTCCATCCATCCATCTCTCTCTCTCTCTCCCATCCATCTCTCTCTCTCTCTCCATCCATCTCTCTCTCTCTCTCTCTCTCCATCCATCTCTCTCTCTCTCTCCATCCATCTCTCTCTCTTTCTCTCTCTCTCATCATCCATCCATCCATCTCTCTCTCTCTCCTCTCTCCATCCAACTCTCTCTCTCTCTCTCTCTCCATCCATCTCTCTCTCTCCTCCATCCATCTCTCTCTCTTTCTCTCTCTCTCTCCATCCATCCATCTCTCTCTCTCTCTCACTCTCCATCCATCTCTCTCTCTCTCCATCCATCTCTCTCTCTCTCCATCCATCTCTCTCTCTCTCTCTCCAACTCTCTCTCTCTCCATCCATCTCTCTCTCTCTCTCCATCCATCTCTCTCTCTCTCTCTCTCTCTCTCATCTCCATCCATCTCTCTCTCTCTCTCATCTCTCACCTCCATTCTCTCTCTCTCTCTCATCCATCCATCTCTCACTCTCTCTCCATCCATCTCTCTCTCTCCTCTCTCTCCATCCATCTCTCTCTCCTCTCTCTCCCATCCATCTCTCTCTCTCTCTCCATCCATCTCTCTCTCTCTTCTCTCTCTCTCTCCACATCCATCCCATCTCTCTCTCTCTCTCTCTCTCCATCCATCTCTCTCTCTCTCTCTCTCCATCCATCTCTCTCTCTCTCTCCATCCATCTCTCTCTCTCATCTCTCTCTCTCTCCATCCATCATCTCTCTCTCTCTCTCTCTCTCCTCCATCCATCTCTCTCTCCTCTCTCTCTCTCTCTCTCTCCATCCATCTCTCTCTCTCTCCCATCCATCTCTCTCTCTCTCTCTCCATCCATCTCTCTCTCTCTCTCTCTCTCTCTCTCCATCCATCCATCTCTCTCTCTCTCTCTCTCTCTCCATCCATCTCTCTCTCTCCTCTCTCTCTCTCTCTCTCTCCATCCATCTCTCTCTCTCTCCATCCATCTCTCTCTCTCTCCATCCATCCATCTCTCTCTCTCCATCCATCCATCCATCCTCTCTCTCTCTCTCTCTCCATCCATCTCTCTTCTCTCTCCATCCATCTCTCTCTCTCTCTCTCTCTCTCTCTCTCTCCATCCATCTCTCTCTCTCTCCATCCATCTCTCTCTCTCTCATCCATCCATCTCTCTCTCTCCATCCATCCATCCATCCATCTCTCTCTCTCTCTCCTCCATCCATCTCTCTCTCTCCTCCATCCATCCTCTCTCTCTCTCTCCTCCATCCATCTCTCTCTCTCTCTCTCTCTCTCTCCATCCATCTCTCTCCTCTCTCTCCATCCATCTCTCTCTCTCTCTCTCTCTCTCTCTCCATCCATCTCTCTCTCTCTCCATCCATCTCTCTCTCTCTCATCCATTCCATCTCTCTCTCTCTCCTTCTCATCCATCCATCCATCTCTCTCTCTCTCTCTCTCCATCCATCTCTCTCTCTCTCCATCCATCTCTCTCTCTCTCTCTCTCCATCCAGCCTCTCTCTCTCTCTCTCTCTCTCTCTCTCTCCATCCATCCCTCTCGCTCTCCATCCATCTCTCTCTCTCTCTCCATTCCATCTCTCTCTCTCTCCTCTCTCCATCCATCTCTCTCTCTCTCCATCCATCTCTCTCTCTCTCTCTCTCTCCATCCATCTCTCTCTCTCTCTCTCCATCCATCTCTCTCTCTCCAGCCATCTCTCTCTCTCTCTCTCTCTCTCTCTCTCCATCCATCTCTCTCTCTCTCTCTCCATCCTTCTCTCTCTCTCTCTCTCCATCCATCTCTCTCTCTCCTCCATCCTCTCTCTCTCTCTCCATCCATCCCTCTCGCTCTCAATCCATCTCTCTCTCTCATCTCTCTCTCTCTCATCCTTCTCTCTCTCTCTCTCTCTCCATCTCTCTCTCTCTCTCTCCTCCATCTCTCTCTCTCCATCCATCTCTCTCTCTCTCTCTCCATCCATCTCTCTCTCTCGCTCTCTCTCTCTCTCTCTCTCCATCCATCTCTCTCTCTCTCCATCCATCTCTCCCTCTCTCCATCCTACCATCCATCTCTCTCTCTCTCCATCATCTCTCTCTCTCTCTCTCTCTCTCTATCCATCTCTCTCTCTCTCTCCATCCATCCCTCTCGCTCTCACTGCCACTCTCTCTCTCTCTCTCTCTCATCCATCGCTTCCTCTCTCTCTCTCTCTCTCCATCTCTCTGCGTCTCTCTCTCATCCATCCTCTCTCTCCATCCTCTCTCTCTCCATCCATCTCTCTCTCTCTCTCTCCATCCATCTCTCTCTCTCTCTCTCTCTCTCCCCATCCATCTCTCTCCTCTCCATCACCTCTCCCCTCTCCATCCATCCATCCACTCTCTCTCCCATCCATCCATCTCTCTCTCTCTCTCTCTCTCTCCATCCATCTCTCTCTCTCTCTCACCATCCAGCCATCTCTGCTCTCCATCCATCTCTATCTCTCTCTCCATCCATCTCTCTCTCTCTCCATCCATCCTCTCTCTCTCTCTCCATCCATCCATCTCGCTCTCTCCATCCATCCATCTCTCTCTCTCTCTCTCTCTCTCTCCATCCAATCTCTCTCCCCTCTCTCTCTCCATCCATCTCTCTCTCTTCTCCATCATCTCTCGCTCTCTCTCTCTCTCCATCCATCATCTCTCTCTCTCTCTCTCTTCCATCCATCCATCTCTCTCTCTCTCCATCCATCCCTCTCGCTCTCCATCCATCTCCCTCTCTCTCCATCCATCTTCTCTCTCTCATCCATCTCTCTCTCTCCATCTCTCTCTCTCCATCCATCCATCTCTCTCTCTCTCCATCCATCCATCTCTCTCTCTCTCCATCCATCCCTCTCGCTCTCCATCCATCTCTCTCTCTCCATCCATCTCTCTCTCTCTCCATCCATCTCTCTCTCTCTCTCTCTCCATCCATCCATCTCTCTCTCTCCATCCATCCCTCTCCTCTCCATCCATCTCTCTCTCTCCATCCATCTCTCTCTCTCTCCATCCATCTCTCTCTCCATCTCTCTCTCTCCATCCATCTCTCTCTCTCTCCATCTCTCTCTCTCCATCCATCTCTCTCTCTCTCTCTCTCTCCATCCATCTCTCTCTCTCTCTCTCTCTCTCTCTCCATCCATCTCTCTCTCTCTCCATCCATCTCTCTCTCTCTCTCTCTCCATCCATCTCTCTCTCTCTCTCTCTCTCCATCCATCTCTCTCTCTCTCCATCCATCTCTCTCTCTCTCTCTCCATCCATCTCTCTCTCTCTCTCTCTCTCTCTCCATCCATCCCTCTCGCTCTCCATCCATCTCTCTCTCTCTCTCCATTCATCTCTCTCTCTCTCTCTCTCCATCCATCTCTCTCTCTCCCATCCATCTCTCCTCTCTCTCTCCTCTCTCTCTCTCTCTCCATCCATCTCTCTCTCTCTCTCTCTCTCCATCCATCTCTCTCTCTCCATCCATCTCTCTCTCTCTCTCTCTCTCCATCCATCTCTCTCTCTCTCTCTCTCCATCCTTCTCTCTCTCTCTCTCTCTCCATCATCTCTCTCTCTCTCCATCCATCTCTCTCTCTCTCCATCCTTCTCTCTCTCTCTCTCTCTCCATCCATCTCTCCTCTCTCTCCATCCATCCCTCTCGCTCTCCATCCATCTCTCTCTCTCTCTCTCTCTCTCTCTCTCTCTCCATCCTTCTCTCTCTCTCTCTCTCTCTCCTCTCTCCATCTCTCTCTCTCTCTCTCCATCCATCTCTCTCTCTCCATCCATCTCTCTTTCTCTCTCATCCATCCATCTCTCTCTCTCTCCATCCATCTCTCTCTCTCTCTCCATCCATCTCTCTCTCTCTCTCTCTCTCTCTCCATCCATCTCTCTCTCTCTCCATCCATCTCTCCCTCTCTCCATCCATCTCTCTCTCTCTCTCCATCCATCTCTCTCTCTCTCTCTCTCTCTCCATCCATCTCTCTCTCTCTCTCTCCATCCATCCATCTCTCTCTCCATCCATCTCTATCTCTCTCTCCATCCATCTCTCTCTCTCTCCATCCATCCATCTCTCTCTCTCTCTCTCTCTCCATCCATCCATCTCTCTCTCTCCATCCATCCATCTCTCTCTCTCTCTCTCTCTCCATCCATCTCTCTCCCTCTCTCTCTCCATCCATCTCTCTCTCTCTCCATCCATCTCTCTCTCTCTCTCTCCATCCATCCATCTCTCTCTCTCTCTCTCTCCATCCATCATCTCTCTCTCTCTCCATCCATCCCTCTCTCTCTCCTTCCATCCCTCTCGCTCTCCATCCATCTCTCTCCATCCTTCTCTCTCTCTCTCCATCCCATCTCTCTCTCTCTCCATCCTTCTCTCTCTCTCTCTCTCTCCATCCATCTCTCTCTCTTTCCATCCATCTCTCTCTCTCTCCATCCATCTCTCTCTCTCTCCATCCTTCTCTCTCTCTCTCTCTCCTCTCCATCCATCTCTCTCTCTCTCCATCCATCTCTCTCTCTCTCCATCCTTCTCTCTCTCTCTCTCCATCCATCTCTCTCTCTCTCCATCCATCCCTCTCGCTCTCCATCCATCTCTCTCTCTGTCTCTCTCCATCCTTCTCTCTCTCTCTCTCTCTCTCTCTCTCTCTCTCTCCATCTCTCTCTCTCTCTCCTCATCCATCCATCTCTCTCTCTCTCTCTCTCTCTCTCTCTCCATCTCTCTCTCTCTCTCTCTCCATCTCTCTCTCTCTCCATCCATCTCTCTCTCTCCATCCATCTCTCTCTCTCTCCATCTCTCTCTCTCACCTATTCACAATCTTCTCTCGTATTCCAGAGAGTGGCTGATGTAAAGAAGCTGATGCTGTTTACCACGGTAACCCCTCTCCCCTCCGCCCCCCAGGCTGAGCATCCGTGGGTGGCCGCCAAAGCCTTTCATCTGGCGCTCGGTGCACATGCCGGCCCGGCTCCGGAGAGACACCAAAGGTGGGGGGACGGCCTTGTGGTATTTTAGGGGGGTCCCCGAGGGGCTCCGAGCCCTTCCCCAGCCAACTGGCACCTACCCCGGGCATCATCTGCTGCATGAATCTGCTGCCATCAGCCACCGCGCTGCAGCCAAAAATGCTGTGCTCAAATATGTTCCACTTATTAGATCATTTGATGCCGAATATTGGCCGCACACCTGCCAACCTGATTGTACAATGTAATCACAACAGTGGCAGAAGAGCTTACACTCTATTAGGGTATAAGGTAGGATACAGGAGGAGAAGAGCTTACACTCTATAGGGTATAAGGTAGGATACAGGAGGAGAAGAGCTTACACTCTATTAGGGTATAAGGGAGGATACAGGAGGAGAAGAGCTTACACTCTATTAGGGTATAAGGGAGGATACAGGAGGAGAAAGAGCTTACACTCTATTAGGGTATAAGGGAGGATACAGGAGGAGAAGAGCTTACACTCTATTAGGGTATAAGGGAGGATACAGGAGGAGAAGAGCTTACACTCTATTAGGGTATAAGGGAGGATACAGAAGGAGAAGAGCTTACACTCTATTAGGGTATAAGGGAGGATACAGAAGGAGAAGAGCTTACACTCTATTAGGGTATAAGAGAGGATACAGGAAGAGAAGAGCTTACACTCTATTAGGGTATAAGGTAGGATACAGGAGGAGAAGAGCTTACACTCTATTAGGTATAAGGGAGGATACAGGAGGAGAAGAGCTTACACTCTATTAGGGTATAAGGGAGGATACAGAAGGAGAAGAGCTTACACTCTATTAGGGTATAAGGGAGGATACAGAAGAGTTTACACTCTATTAGGGTATAAGGGAGGATACAGAAGAGCTTACACTCTATTAGGGTATAAGGGAGGATACAGGAGGAGAAGAGCTTACACTCTATTAGATATAAGGGAGGATACAGGAGGAGAAGAGCTTACACTCTATTAGGGTATAAGGGAGGATACAGAAGGAGAAGAGCTTACACTCTATTAGGATATAAGGGAGGATACAGGAGGAGAAGAGCTTACACTCTATTAGGGATAAGGGAGGATACAGAAGGAGAAGAGCTTACACTCTATTAGGGTATAAGGGAGGATACAGAAGGAGAAGAGCTTACACTCTATTAGGATATAAGGGAGGATACAGGAGGAGAAGAGCTTACACTCTATTAGGGTATAAGGGAGGATACAGGAGGAGAAGAGCTTACACTCTATTAGGGTATAAGGGAGGATACAGAAAGAGAAGAGCTTACACTCTATTAGGGTATAAGGGAGGATACAGGAGGAGAAGAGCTTACACTCTATTAGGGTATAAGGGAGGATACAGGAGGAGAAGAGCTTACACTCTATTAGGGTATAAGGGAGGATACAGGAGGAGAAGAGCTTACACTCTATTAGGGTATAAGGGAGGATACAGGAGGAGAAGAGCTTACAACTCTATTAGGGTATAAGGGAGGATACAGGAGGAGAAGAGCTTACACTCTATTAGGGTATAAGGGAGGATACAGAAGGAGAAGAGCTTACACTCTATTAGGGTATAAGAGAGGATACAGGAAGAGAAGAGCTTACACTCTATTAGGGTATAAGGTAGGATACAGGAGGAGAAGAGCTTACACTCTATTAGGGTATAAGGGAGGATACAGGAGGAGAAGAGCTTACACTCTATTAGGGTATAAGGGAGGATACAGGAGGAGAAGAGCTTACACTCTATTAGGGTATAAGGAAGGATACAGGAGGAGAAGAGCTTACACTCTATTAGGGTATAAGGGAGGATACAGAAGGAGAAGAGCTTACACTCTATTAGGGTATAAGGGAGGATACAGGAGGAGAAGAGCTTACACTCTATTAGGGTATAAGGAAGGATACAGGAGGAGAAGAGCTTACACTCTATTAGGGTATAAGGGAGGATACAGAAGAGTTTACACTCTATTAGGGTATAAGGGAGGATACAGAAGAGCTTACACTCTATTAGGGTATAAGGGAGGATACAGGAGGAGAAGAGCTTACACTCTATTAGGGTATAAGGGAGGATACAAGGAGGAGAAGAGCTTACACTCTATTAGGGTATAAGGAAGGATACAGGAGAGAAGAGCTTACACTCTATTAGGGTATAAGGGAGGATACAGGAAGGAGAAGAGCTTACAACTCTATTAGGGTATAAGGGAGGATACAGAAGGTCTTAGGTAAGGAGGAAGACTTACACTCTATTAGGTATAAGGGAGGATTCAGGAGAGAAGAGCTTACACTCTATTAGGGTATAAGGGAGGATACAGGAGGAGAAGAGCTTACACTCTATTAGGATATAAGGGAGGATACAGGAGGAGAAGAGCTTACACTCTATTAGGGTATAAGGGGAGGATACAGAAGGAGAAGAGCTTACACTCTATTAGGGTATAAGGGGAGGATACAGGAGGAGAAGAGCTAACACTCTATTAGGGTATAAGGGAGGATACAGGAGGAGAAGAGCTTACACTCTATTAGGGATATAAGGGAGGATACAGGAGGAGAAGAGCTTACACTCTATTAGGGTATAAGGGAGGATACAGAAGGAGAAGAGCTTACACTCTATTAGGTATAAGGGAGGATACTAGGAGAGAAGAGCTTACACTCTATTAGGGTATAAGGGAGGATACAGGAGGGAGAAGAGCTTACACTCTATTAGGGTATAAGGGAGGATACAGGAGGAGAAGAGCTTACACTCTATTAGGGTATAAGGGAGGATACAGGAGGAGAAGAGCTACACTCTAATTAGGGTATAAGGGAGGATACAGGAGAGAGAAGAGCTTACACTCTATTAGGGTATAAGGGAGGATACAGGAGGAGAAGAGCTTACACTCTATTAGGGTATAAGGGACCGGATACCAGGAAGGGAGAAGAGCTACACTCTATTAGGGTATAAGGGAGGATATAGGAGAAGAGCTTACACTCTATTAGGGTATAAGGGAGGATACAGGAGGAGAAGAGCTTTACACTCTAATAGGGTATAAGGGAGGATACAGGAGGAGAAGAGCTTACACTCTATTAGGGTATAAGGGAGGATACAGGAGGAGAAGAGCTTACACTCTATTAGGGTATAAGGGAGGATACAGGAGGAGAAGAGCTTACACTCT